>JABWDB010000046.1:0-600000 GCA_019614645.1 Stratiolaelaps scimitus
CGGTGAACAGACTTAAATATTATAGCTATGTCTCTAGCCCTAAAAGGCGGGGGTCGCTAGCGTAAACTGAAATATAATGATAAAGCCATTGTCATCATCCCTTTGTCTGTTTCACCAACAGATGGTATGAATTATGAGTTATAACAAGTGTAAAAACAGAAGATCTATATGACAACCCAACTGGTCAGGGTGAGCGGGGGGGGTGACCCAGGTAATGGTAAATGGTAAATGTTTATTGGTTTATTAAAGGAGCTGCAATTGTTAGGTCAATGAATGCTCTGCTTGACAGGTGCTGAGGTGGTACCTGGGGCACGCATCCCCACAGAATGTACATGTGCAGGCTGGGCCCGGGTCGTGGAAATTTTCGGACGTGCGAGGTGATGGAAGCCGTGCACCGCACATCTAGTTACCAGGTGCCGGTTGCGGAGCGAGCAGCTCTTAGAAGCATCTGAAGTCATCGCCGTTGTTTGGTAGAAGCCCGCTTCAAGGTTAAAGATCTTTATCTGGAGTCCGAGACTTTCTACCTTGGTTTTCAGAGTTCCGAGTGTCTGTTTCGTGTGAAGCCTGTTGGTACAGTAGAGGACCAGATCGTCAGCATACATGAGCAGCATACAAGGAATATACCTGACCGTACAGAAACCGCGCGCACCTGGTCCTGGTACCCAAGCAGGGGGAAAAACCGCTCATGCCACGGGGGAGCCACGGGGGAATCTGGGAAAACACGGACGACGAGGGGGTTCATTCTCATCGTACTGCTTGACGTTGAAAACGTTGTTTGACAGGGCTAACTGAGAAGTAATCATGAGGGCACTGGAGAGAAAGCGAATCCCGTTGGAGGTCACTGCCGCCGTCCCCCAGGATTCGATTCTGGGGCCTTTATTCTGGATCCTTGCCTATAAAGCTGTTTTGCAAACCGATATGCCGGACGGCGTTGAGCTCCTCTTCCACGCGGATCACCTGGCGGTGATGGTTGCAGCGAGAACGAAGGACACCCTGGAGGGCACAACCAATGAAGCCTTACGTAGGGTCGTACAGTGGATGGATTCCCACCATCTCCAGCTCGTACCTGCTAAGGTAGAGGCAGTGCACCTAACAGGTAGGAAGAGGACGCGGGGCATCAACCTCTTGCTCATTGGCCAATATAAATCAAGTAGGAGGCGAAAGACCTCGGAGTCATTCTTCACCAAAGGCTGAGCGGTCTAACGCACATCAGGTGCGCCACAGCTAAGGCGCAGCGAATATTCCCGACCTCATCCCTCGGGTGGGGAGGGTGTCGGAGAAGAAAAAGGGACTTCTGGAATCGGTTGCCGAGTCTATGTATGATTCTCGACAGTTTACCAGTATAGGCGGACTTGGCGCTCCGTACTGCAAAAAATAGGGCGACACTGGTAGTCATCCCAACGGACGCTGCTCACGTATGAGACGACGCAGGTGCTTACAGTTCCAGACCCGCATGGTTAAGATCCGAAAGACGCAGGTGGATATATGCGTGGTGTGCGACTCCGACGAGGTGAACGATATTGAGCATACGGTGACCCGATATGTGTCACCAAGCGAGACAGGGAGGTCGTGGGGAAACCAACAATAGAACCTGTGACACACATGCTCAAATCAATGGAGGACATTATTAAGCAAAAGGAGAGTAAGGAGTGATACAGAGTGGTCAGAATGAGTCACCAAAGTCCGCCCCATACGAGGGCGTCTCATTCCGCTAACATGGGCCGGGAATTAAGTAACCGACCGTCCCCGGATAGCACCTCTACGGGGCAGTAAAACGTAATTATACGGGACTAATAGACGCGGTGTAGGACACTAGCCGGAGCAACTACACACCTTCCCTAGAGATCGAAATAATGCTTAGCGTGCCGAATCAAGGGATGAGATAAACTCGCAGCAAATAATTGGTTTTAGCAGGTGGAGGCGTTTTGTGAATCACGTCAACCCTGCACTGAATCGGCCCACTTTTATGGAGATTTGAATGTTTTGGGTGATTATCCCCTTAAAAAATGCAATAATAGCACATAGCAAAAAATTATCATATATCGTAGGATATCATGAACGTACGGTTCTGTTCGTGTTTAAATGTATTCTACCAAAGGTACAAGGAAATTAGTGGTCCAGCGATCAGTATTTTACTTTTAGAATATTCAAAAAAGCGGATCAATACATCTAATTAAGCATGCACAAAGAGCGGTTTTTAAAGAAGGTTATTATTGAATTACAGTATCATAACCTATGCACTTCTGAATGTTATTAGCGTAAATCATACTTTTAATAATTGGATCTAAGTCCGTGAGAAAATTTATGTACAGAATATAAATAGTGGCCCTTCTATGGTGCTCCATGGATATCCATAAAATTACTATTCCGCGAGATGAGAGACCCGCGCCGACTTGAACACGGAAACTGGGACGCCGTATGTTTGACTTAGCAGGATCCCACTCCGTGGCCCGGACGGAACTTAAATACGTTGTTGTGCGTGACAGTCTCGAATGCAAATTTGAGATCAAAATAGAACATACCAAAGGCTGTCGAACGGTGGGCGGTTAGCGCTTAACCGTTTTGACATGTACTGGGATTTGCAACACAGTGTGCACACATTTTAGGGGTAGACACGGTAAATTAAAGCAAAAATATAGGCAGTGCTTTGGATTTACATTATATCTGTCGCAAAAAAGACACTACTAGATTGTAACTTAGACATTTGAAGCAAAAACTAATTTGAAATGAGTATGGGTACAGAAAAATAGAGTTGACTATAGCATAAAGGGGGAATTCTTGAACAAATTCGGGAAATTCCACCAAAAACAATATCAGGTGGTTATTAAAAAGCACACCTGGCCTACTGTCCTTGGAGCTAGAGATATCTGCTATATAGCAGATGTCGAGAGACGGCAGTAGATATCAGGACAACCTAACGCTTCCAATAAAAGTGAATTGCTGCGCGCGATCGAGACGCGACGCTGGATGTGTTTGGCTAAGTGGGCTTACAGATGAAACATTCGTCTTGTATGGTCGACTTCTCCTTTACCAAACAGAACAATTAGATGCAGATAAGAGTTATATCTGCGTGTTATTAAAGAAGCAAGAAGTAATTCATTCTTGAAGATGGATTCCTTCGGGAGTGAGTAGCTCGCTGCTGTTGTTTATTTGCTACTAACGCTTTGTATGCCAATTAATTATACTTCATATTGTCAGGCATATTCATTCATTTATCGCACGGAGATAGCTGGCAAACGGGACTTTCAGTATGAACGTCTTTACTGGGGCTGCATTCTATTATACGAGCGCTCTATAGAACCTAGTATTATTGTTATTTTATGGCAACTTACAAGCACCCCGGTTTCGAAACACCGAATTCGTTTCACAGTTCAGTGTTTCAAAATGAAATCGTCTACAATTTAATTCAAAAGTCACTTTATTGACACAACGGAACAGCAAATAGAAGAACTGGAATTATCTATCAGCAATTACTTTTATACTGGCAAGAAAGTATGGCTTCACGGCCACTTGCGCCGTTTCGTCAGCTCACTTGTCCTCGTCAGCTCACACTTCTCGAATGTGTTGAGGAAAGGACACTATAAGTGCTTAATACTAACTTTTCTAGTTCTACATTGAGTGGAAAGTAGCGCGAATTCAGAACAGCGAAACATCCCTTGTGTGGTGGTAGCAGAATTATGTATTGTGTGGCGTTACTTTCACTAACCTTGCTGGGTCTGGTGGAGGCCCAGCTAGCCAATGTAAGTTCGTAGGTTTAACGTTGGATTACTTCGTAAAGCTGACTGTATTACTATGAAAAATGAAAACGTGTTTTTTGGGGCAAGTTAAAATCGGCAAAGTTAATTGATTATGAAGGCCGGCTTCAAAGGCCTTCAAGGCTCAATTGTCGGGTCATTTGCGTACGACTGACGCGACCTTGCAGTAATCCCTTAAAAAAAATCTCCAAGAAATCTTAAATTGCAAATTAACCAGAATACTACTTGCATGTATTTGTGGGAAACGTACAGCGATCATCACAATAAGCTGTTTACACATCACAGAAAAACACACTTCAATTAATTTCGTACAATACGACATGAATATGTACAGTAACTTTTTGCTGAACTTATAAAGTTCTGCTCGGCCAAAACGGCGCGTGTCATGCAGATGACAAAATTAAACTGGTAGGCCTATTAGCCGTATTGTGTTATTGGCGTTTGAGGCTAAACACAACATGTTTTCCATCCAGTTGGAACGATGGTAAAGGGCGTTACGTCTCAGCAAGTTTGAAAGCAAATAAAGTGCATATCCCAGATGAAACAATTTTTTCTATTTATCTTGTTGATACACGTACTTGCTGGATAGCTTCTTGTGAAGCAGGAGTAACCTATGATATATAAAAATCGGCATCTCATGGTCATCCTAAATGGTTTCGGTTCAAGTTACGTTTTCTGATTTGCTTAGGTCGTAAGTTCATTTATTGAGCACTTCACTGAAAGGTGCCTCTGTGTGATGCATGGTGAGAGATTGCTGATGAAAAGAGAGAAGAAAAGAGGGCACAAATTGTCTGCCTGTGCGAATCTCGTAGTTTATTCGACGGTGACGCTCTTGGCAACTTGGAGAATGACTGTATTCTTCTCGAGGATATCTCTCAGAAGACCAAACGAAGTTTAATGGAACAGACTAGACGCGCCAACTTAGTACTATAGTTCTTAAGCCGGAATCGCAGGCAGATTTGAAATCCACGATGACTGAATAGAGTGCCTGCCGGGGACGCCTTCGATGTTGCTTCTAGTTCTTTCGTGAATACTTCGGAAGCTGGCATCGTTAACCTGTTTACTCTGAATCTGTTTTGCTCATCTGGTAGCGGTACGCGGAACTGAAAGCGGGTGATGACAGGTTGGAATGGGAAAATGGTCGATAGTAACAAATTTGAGCAGCTTTTTTTAGCAATTCCTCTCTACGATTTTGGGTCGTTCGGGTCTCCCTTTCCCGAACGTCGGCTTCCTTGATGTGTCTTGGTTATACTGGGCAACTCGATCTTTCTGGTCTTAAATTCCAAAGCCCTTAGCAAGGGATTCATGCAGCTTCTTGTGGAAGACTCAGTTCCCGCTTCTCATCGAATTCCGCTTTAACTCGCGTTTGACAGCCTCTGTAGAATGCTTTGGTTCTTGACACGATATTCTCAAAAGATAGTTGTAAGCTCCCTCACTTGAAGAAGGATGCGCATCGCCAGGGAGCTCTTCGGTGTTCCACCACGGCCTGCTACGCGGGGGGCGCTCGGGGCAATACATTCCTTGAGCGACGTCTTTTTTGACGGGCATACTGTCAGGACGATATTTAGTCTCATCGGTCATGCCATGTCAGACGATCGTCGGTCTTGTAGAGTCGAAGAATTGACAGAATCGGACCAATTTCTCTACCAACCCTTCGGTCCTTTCTACTCCTGACGGGCGGACGTACATACATAGCTATAAAATAAAGCCTGTCCTCCTCAAGTACCACACAATTCCCGCCTGCGCTATGTGAATTCGGCCTACAAATCAACAGGGCGGATACAGAAGGCATGAAGTTCGGGGGGGGGGGGGATTATCTACTACCAATTCATTCCGACTGGATTTAGAACCTGTAAAGAACTCCTTCACCTATTTTTGTCTTACATTGACAACGACTGGTAGATGTTACACGAACCATATCGAGGAAACAACCTGAAAGGCAATCTAAGGTCTTAGCTACCACAATTGACAAACCTACGAATCCTTCATCGCGTTGCACCGGTGGGAGCAGATCCAATGTTCTTCACAACACTATCGATGTATCATTAAACCAGCTGGCAACCCTTACTGTATCGTGTGTACTGCATGCAGAGTATAATGTTGAGTAAACAGGAGAATTCTAAAACTTTTTATGTAAAAATGCGAATGTTTATGAATATGCATTTTATGTACCACACCTATACTGTATAATTTTGTTATTCTCCTCCACTCATCTGACTGATTCTGAGTCTCGTATTGCACTATTGGCAAATGTGTTTTTACTTATTAAGTGGACCTTTACATACAAAATGTGACTTTCAGATTAATAAAGGCGAAGGGGAGCTCTCCATTCGTCTGTTGCAGGCCACTGTTAAGGACAATGAGAACACCATCCACTCTGTGTACAGCATTGCTTCCGCTCTTGGAATGTGTCTTTTGGGTGCCCAAGGTACATATTTCACTTCCACAATCGAACAATTACTGCCGCGAGTGAAGTTAATTAACCTAACAACAAACACACGCAAATGAGTGCTGTATGCATTGGCACCAAAACACTAGAGTTGATTTGTTCTTTCATTTGTTATCACCATTTACTAGAATTTTACACGAAAATCATTTGTAGAACGAGGAGACGGTATTCTATTTTTGAGAATTGGCATAGAAATATACTTAATTTTTTTCAGACATAGATTTCAAACAATCAACTTACTGTTCCGTTGATTTGAATGGATATCTACTTAGTTCGACAAGCTTTTGACGATATAATCAAGAGGCTTACACGATATGTTGTTTTCTTTAGGCACAACGCTTACATCTATGAAATCGACGATGGGTATCGCGGCACTAAGCGACGCAGATGTCAAAGCAGGTTTCAAGAAATCCACAGAACAGGTAGAAAATCTCCGTAGAAAACCTCATCTTGATGGCGTCTTTATTTATGTAACTTAATGTTTGGTCTGCGCTTAGCTTTAAATCTGAAACCTGGGCCTGTACATCAACTCTAATTGTGGCTTACGATTTGTGTAGCGTTTTTGCTTAGATTGAAACTGTTGTATTTAAGCGATGAGAGTGTGTTTACGTCAGATGTGTATCTAAGTATATATGTTTTTTTTTTACTTACAGCTCAGCCTTGTAGGATCGGCATTTGGTGATGGATACGTTATCAACACAGCCAACCGCATATACGTCAATAAGACTTTCTCCATTGCTACTTCGTACATTAACGACGTCGATGATGTTTTCCAAGCTGGAATCGAAACGGTCGACTTCTACGGTAGACCACCGCTTCTTGGCTTGCTTCGAATTTGCACACTAGTGTCATGAGCACTACTGCGCTGTACGGTGTTCAAATTCAGAAAATCAGAAATATATCCAAATGTAACTTTTAACAAAATATTGAATATGTGCATATAGGTTTAATAACTGTAGATCTATTAATGTGTTGCATTCTTATGATCAATTAACATCTTTAACAGTGTTAAAGTTAAGTATCTTTTATTTTTGAGCAGGCAACGATGTAGGAGTCAAGGATGACATTAATGAATTCGTGAGCGACAACACCCATGGCCTCATACCTAATATTCTAACTTCTACACTTCCGAAAGAGACTCTGATGGCCCTGGTGAACGCACTCTATTTCAAAGGCAACTGGCCACTTGAAATGTACAACTCGACGTCAACTGAGCGGTTTAATGCTCATCTCTGGTACGGAGTACCTTAGACGTTTAACTAAGATTTAAATAGCAACGTGGGTAGACGCATATGGTATTTGAAAAGGTCCCCTAGGGACGTATCAATTAAAAATTAGCAAATAATTGACTCGTTCAGTTAAAAAAAAAGGCCGTGACAACCGTTCATAGGCTCTTGTGTTCTCTATTCATTAACTACAGGGTGTCTCGAAAGTTAACAACTCCATGAGAAGCTAACTAAATTTTGGCGGTTTCGAAGAGATCTGCCATGCAATTGTTTTGTATCTCTGTTCCGCAAATGCATACTCAGATAATATCGTGTATTTGAAAAGAGCGGACGTCAAGGTTCGGTTCAAACTTAAATTATTATTAAAACCCTGTTGGGATCTTAGCTTTTTCCCCAGACTAGTGGAGATGGCACTGGTGGATTATAAGGAGACTAGATGTTTTGTGAAATGACATGATTTTGTGCATGTTCCCTATCTTACTATTTACTAGTCAATATAATTTTCCCGTCGATGCTGCCGAGAATCCGCGAAGAAAAAAATTTGGAAATATTTTCTCCAGCAAATCTCGGGCCCTTGTTTCGAGGGATCCTTTTCGGTAACATTGTGGTGCGTCCGGCAAAGGTCCTAAAGCCTCGAAAACCAGTGGCGTAATTGTAAATTCGCTTCGGAGGATAGCGCACATAGTCATCTTACGAGACTTTGCTTGAGAGGCCGTACTTCCCGCATCGTTCACGAGCCGTTATTTATATCACTAGCGTGTGTGCGGCAGTGACGTCCCATACGAGCTTCTTCCCGTGTGCACCCTCTTGCCCTCATCGGATGATAGATAAGTCGGTTCCTACCGCCCCAGCAGCATTCAAACTAATAATATTAAAGACCTGCTTGCTATGCATATGGTGCCGGAGATTCCATCCGGCACTCTGTCACAGCATTGCCAATACTCCAACTGGAGAAATTTCAAACGTTTTTGTGTTTGTCGCGGCATATTGCCACCTGGGTCTGTCGTGCTAGCGCGATGCCGGTCGCAAGCTGCCGGCATTCCTTGCACAAGGCAGCCGCAGGGCTTCGACGCTGCTGACGGCCGCCGCCCTGACGGTCTGACTCATTCCCTTCTACGAAGGCTCCAGTACCTTCTCATGTCAACCACTGTACAAACACCCCCGGTATCCCATGCGGGGCAGGCCATGCTATGAAAGTACGCCGCTTCCCAGGCAGCACACCTCTCTTCTCCTCTTGCCTTCGAAACCCTAGGGAAACGGCCCCTTCACTGCTTATTTTCTCGAAGGAATTTAGCACAACCTGGTCCGCGCCATCGGGAACAAACGCGCAGGATTGTTCCTTCTACGATACCATCGCCTCCCTCGGGACCATGACGGCCCCGGCCTGACACGTTATTCCTAACTGCTTCCCTAATTATAGGCTAGTTTAAGACGCATAATCATAATCAATATGCGACATAGAATAAAACGATATTTGACTGTTAATATCTTTTCATTTGAATTAAATGTACAATTACAATAAATAGACACTGCTGATTCTCCTGGAGCTTCGCAAACGTTACACTAACTGTCATATATTTGAATTGAATATTTGTAGCTATTCGTTTCAACGTGCGATTGACCCGCCAACCGGTCCTGCCACCAAAATCAACATTATTCCTGATACTATCATTCGCCCACTTCCTCTGGGTCAGGCTGCTAGTTGGATCTGGAAGAAAGACCGATATAACTACGTGGATTCTTCGGATTTGGAAGCGAGTCTCGTTGAGCTGCCGTATACACCTAACAACAAGTCAAGCGACTCCACATCGATGATTATAATTTTTCCTCACGACAAACATAAATGCAACATATCTGGATGGGTGAAGAGCAAACTCGAGTGGAATAAGATTGTGTCTGCCATCCAGTCCATGACACGAGTAATGGTTAACGTCACCATTCCTCGGATGAATGTGGAATCGAAATTCGAATTGTCCAGGACGTTAGCAGCACTCGGTATGGGGCCGGCTTTCTCAAATGGGGCTAATTTTAATGGAATGGTGGGGTCCGGCACCGCAGGCATCAAAATTGATCAAGTTATACATTAAGCAAAGGTAATAAGATCACACATTGTGTTGAAACTCTAATATGAACATTTCAAACAATCCTATTAGATTCACGCAACCATCTTGAAAGCAAATCACAGCTGGTTCCGAGACACTTCGAATGGAGTTGTAGAAGTTGCATTCAGGAATAGCAACAGCTCATTTTTCAATTGAGAGACACAGCTAGTAGTTATAATATATAATGTGCCGTCAAGTGAACTAACTTGTTGACACATTATAGAACTTCCCGGTTCAACATATAACCTAAGTTAAAATTAAGTGGCCTAAGTTTACTCAAGTTAACCTTCTACGTTGTTCGTTCGTTCAAGCAGATGACTGGACTCACGGTGCTTGTTAGGTTATCATTGGTAAGATGGCCTCTGATGCTCGTATTGAGAAAATGCTCTGACATGATTCCCTTTTCAGATGATCGTCGATGAAAAGGGAACAACTGCAGCAGCTGCCACAGTCACCGTTATGATAACGACCTCGGCAATGAGTGGACCCGTTGTCCAAATGTTCGTGAACCGTTCGTTTGTAGCACTGATCATATTGCGCCAGGAAGGAGGAGACTCGATCGTACCTCTCTTCAGCTCAGTCGTCAATAAAGTCTAATTTTGCCAACTCGACTAATGCGTCTATACCGCTGTCAAGATCAATTTGGCAATAAAGCACAACGACTTACTAATTAACTCGTTAATCTGTGTTTAATGATAGTACAAATCCTATAAGCCAACTGGTTTGGCATGCGTACATACATGCAAGCTGTAGGTGAACTGACTTAAATAAGTATGTGTCCATCTATAAAAGGCGGGCGTCGGTAGCGTTAACTCAAAAAGTAGAGCTAATGTAATGCAAATAAATGCATCAGCCACCCCCAAACTATGGCGGAAGAAGCTCCAGAAACTCAGCAAAAATAGCACACGCCGACATCCTGGTGGAACGAGGCTATAGCTTGAGCAAGGAGAGTCTGTGTACGGGCGAGAAGGGCGCACTCGAGATCCCGAAGCAGGCTAGCCAACAGCGGGCTACACGGCAGAGAGGTGGCCGACAGGCTCCAGGGGCTTAAGGAGAAATACCTGCGAACAAAAAAAGGACTTAACAGGGCACATCATAAGTAGTAAAAGTGAGAGGTGGGGAAGCTACTCCACTCCGCTGAGAGAGACAGATGGGGAAAGCCATACCGCATAATCCGCTCTGTGAGGCTCTCGACGAGGACGATACCATTCACACACTGGCGAGCTGTGCAGCGCTTAGCGAGGTCAGGGCGAAGCACATGCCGATAGAACTGAACCTGGATGAAGGCATGCAAGCCTGCGTCAAGTTCCTTTGCACATCGGCTGATAACTGGAACAAGCTACTCGCGAGAGCGTTGCTGACCTCCAAGGACAGGCTGTAGAGGGACCGCATAGCCAGACTGGCGGCCGATGAGGTTGCCGCACAAGACAGAGGACTAACCGAGGGATAGGACACGGTCGGCGATAAGCGCTGACTGCCGGTCCCTGCAAGACATTGTTCAAAGTTATTCCTCATGGATTAGTACTGAACAATGTTCCAAGTCACAAATCGGTTGGAGGTTTAGTCAGTAAGAACCTGACACTACCACTCGAGTACCTTAGAAGTGTACAGTGGTGCTTATGCAAGGTTTGCCTTTAACCTCTGTATTAAAAAAAATAATCGGATGCAGCCACCCGCCACACCTACCGGACACCACGGGTGAGGGAACCCTGGAGGTGACCTAGGATGACGTCAAAACTGCGGTAGGACGTCTGGCACCTGAAAAGACTCCTAGCCCGGATGTAGTCCCACCAGAGGTTGTGCGTGTGCTCGCCAAACGGTGGCCTGCATCTATCGTGATTCTGGTAGCCAAAACGTTGCGGGAAGGGATCGACCGCATGGAAACCGCGCGCACCTGGTCCTGGTATAAAACCGGCCCCGCAGCGCACCGACCTATTTGTCTCCTTGACATGGTGGGCACACTCTTCAAGCAAATCAAATTAGACAGACTCAACGCTAAAATAGAGTTGAAAAGAAGCGCGACCAGGCGCGCAGTACGGCTTCCGGAAAAGGCGCCCCACCCTGGGCGCTTTGCATCGTGTCATTCGGCGAGCCAGGGAGGAATCTGCGAAAATACGAAGGATGCGCGGGTTCGTTCTCCACCTCTTTCTGGAAGTTAAAAACCGTATTCTGGGACCTTGTCTATGACGTGGTTATGCAAACCGATATGCCGGACGGCGTTGAGCTCCCTCCCCACGCGGATGACCTAGCGGTGATGATGGCGGCGAGAACGACGAACTCCCTATAGTGCACGGCCAATGAAACCTTATGCAGGGTCGTATAGTGGATGGATTCCCACCACCTCCAGCTCGCACTTGCAGGGAGGCAGTGCACCTAACAGGCAGGAACGCGGAGCATCAACCTCTTGCTCGATGGTCACCCAATAGAGATCATGTGGGAGGCGAAAAAAAAAAGCCTACTATCAGACCTCAGGATGAAAAACCCTAATGTGGGGGACCTCACGTATGAGGCGACGCAGGTGCCCACAGGCAGTTCCAGACCCGCATGGTTAAGATCGGAAAGACGCAGGTGGACATATGCGTGGTGTGCGACTCGGGCGAAGTAAACGATGTTGAGCATACGGTGATGTGTGTCATTTACGTCAGTCAGGCAGGGAGGCTCGAGAGAGGTCGTGGGGAAACCAATCAGAGAACTCGTGACACACATGCTCAAATCAAGGGCCGCATGAGTTGAGGTCATAGATTGGATGGGGGGCATTATTAAGCAAAAGGAGAGTAAGGAGGGAGAAGAGAGGTCCGAATGAGCCACCAAAGTGCCCTCCATCCGAGGGCCTCGCAGTCCCGCTAACATGGGCCGGAAATTAGGTAACCGAGCGTCCCCGGATAGCACCTCTACGGGGCAGTAAAACGTAATTATACGGGACTAATAGACGCGGTGTAGGACACTAGCCGGAGCAATTACACACCTTCCCTAGAGATCGAAGTAATGCTAAGTGTGCCGAATCAAGGGAAGAGATAGACTCGCAGCAAAGAATTGGTTTTAGCAGGTGGAGGCGTTTTGTGAATCACGTCAACCCTGCACTGGATCGGCCCACTTTTATGGAGATTTGAATATCTTGGGTGATTATCCCGTCAAAAAAATGCAAGAATAGCACATAGCAAAACAAATATCATATATTATAGGATATCATGAACGTACGGTTCTGTTTGTGTCTGAATTTATTCTACAATAGGTACAAATAAATTAGTGGTCTAACGATCAGTATTTTACAAAAAGACACCTACAAGGAGAGTGCCAATCGGATGAATACATATGGGGTATTTTGATTTTCCTTTTAGTTCACTTAGAATATTTAAAAAAGTGAGTGAATACATCTATTTAAGCATGTGCAAAGAGCGGTTTATAAATATGGTCGTTATTGGATAACTGTGTCATAACCTATACATGAAACAATACTTCCGGATGTCATCAGCGTAGATCATACTTTTGATACTTGGATCTAAGTCCCTTAGAGAATTTATGTACAAAATATATAATAAATAGTGGCCCTTCTATGGTGCCCTATGGATATCCATAAAACTATTCCGCGGGATGAGCGACCCTCGCTGACTTGAACACGGAAAGTAGGACGCCATCCATTTGACTTAGCCAGATTCTACTTCGTCACCCGGACGGAACTATAATAAATTTGTTGTGCGTGACAGTCTCGAATGCAAAATTTGAAATCAAAATAGAACGTACCAAAGGCTGTCGAACGATGGGCGATTAGCGCTCAACCATTTTGACACGTATTAGGGGGTTGCAACACAGTGTACACACATTTTAGGGGTAGACACGCTAAATAAAAGCTAAAATATAGGCAGTGCTTTGGATTTACATTATATCTGTCGCAAAAAAGACACTACTAGATTATTACTAAGACACTTGAAACAAAAACTAATTTGAAATGAGTATGAATACAGAAAAGTAGAGTTGACTATAGCATAAAGGGGGAATTCTTGAACAAATTCGGGAAATTCCACCAAAAACAATACCAGGTGGTTATTAAAAAGCACACCTGGGCTACTGTCCGTGGGCCTAAAGATATCTGCTATAGAGCAGATGTCGAGAGACAACAGTAGATTGCAGGACAACCTAACGCTTCCAATAAAAGTGAATTGCTGCGCGCGATGGAGACGCGACGCTGGATGTCTTTAACTAAGTGGGCTTACAGATGAAACATTCATCGTGTATGGTCGACTTCTCCTTTACCAAACAGAACAATTAGATGCAGATAAGAGTTATATCTGCGTGTTATTAAAGAAACAAGGAAGAATTCAGTCTTGGAGATGGATTCCTTTGAGCGGGAGTAGCTCACCTATTGTTTATTTGTTACAAACGCTTTGTAGGCCAATTATTTAAAATATTATACCTTATCTCGTCAGGCATATTCATTAATTTAACTCACGGAGATAGCTGGCAAACGGGACTATGAACGTCTTTACTGGGGCTGCATTCTATTATACGAGCGCTCTATAGAACCTATTATTATTATTATTATTTTATGGCATCTTACAAGCACCCCGGTTTCGAAACACCGAATTCGTTTCACAGTTCAGTGTTTCAAAATGAAATCGTCTACAATTTAATTCAAAAGTCACTTTATTGACACAACGGAACAGCAAATAGAAGAACTGGAATTATCTATCAGCAATTACTTTTATACTGGCAAGAAAGTACGGCTTCACGGCCACTTACGCCGTTTCATCAGCTCACTTGTCCTCGTCAGCTCACACTTCTCGAATGTGTTGAGGAAAGGACACTATAAGTGCTTTAACTTTTTTAGTTCTACATTGAGTAGCAAGTAGCGCGAATTCAAAACAGCGAAACATCCCTTGTGTGGTGGTGGCAGAAACTATGTATTGTGTGGCGTTACTTTCACTAACCTTGCTGGGTCTGGTGGAGGCCCAGCTAGCCAATGTAAGTTCATAGGTTCAACGTTGGATTACTTCGTTAAAGTTGACTGTATTACTATGAAAAATGAAAACGTGTTTTTTTGGGCCAAGTTAAAACCGGCAAAGTTAATTGATTACGATGGCCTGCTTCAAAGGCCTTCAAGGCTCAATTGTCGGGTCGTTTGCGTACGACTGTCGCGACTCTGCAGTAATCCCTTAAAAATATCTCCAAGAAATCTTAAATTGCAAATTAACCAGAAAACTACTTGCATGTATCTGTGGGAAACGTACGGCGATCATCACAGTAAGCTGTTCAGTTTAAAACATACTTTAATGCATTTCGTACAATACGACATGAATATGTACCGTGACTTCCTTCTGAACTTATAAAGTTCTGCTCGGCCAAAACGACACGTGTTTTGCAAATAACGGAATTAAACTAGTAGGACTATTAGTTTCCATCCAGTCAGAACGAAGGTAAAGAACGTTACCTCTCAGCAAGTTTGAAGGCAACTAAAGTGGTATGTATATCACAGACGAAATATATTTTTCTATTTATCTTGTTAATATATGTATATGCTGGGTAGCTTCTTGTGAAGCAGGAGTAAGCTATGATGTCTCCTGGATGGTCTAGTGGTGAGCGTCTTGGACTTGGACGGGTTCAAATCCTGTCAGACGCGTAGCACCTTTGGAGTTCTTTATCATCTTTCATTATCTGAAGATTCTCGCTAGGTACGAAGAAAGAAGAGAATAAGCAAAGGTGGTCCCGATAGGTCCTCATAGTAATACCTAAGGTTATGAGCTGAGGCCTGTCAGATAGGGGAACAACTGAGGGTCAGCTCGAAAAATAATTATTTTAGGAGTATGATATATACAAATCGGCATCTCATAGTTCTCCTAAATGGTTTCGGTTCAAGTTACGTTTTCTGATTTGCTTAGTTCGCAAAGTATAATAACTTGTTGAGTACTTCACTGAAAGGTGCCTCTGTGTGATGCATGGTGAGAGATAGCTGATGAAAAGGGAGAATAAAGGAGGGCACAAATTGTCTGCCTGCGCGAATCGCGTAGTTTATTCGACGGCGACGCTCTTGATCATTCCGCCGCCGAGAATGACTGTATTCCTCTCTAGGGTATCTCTCAGAAGGCCAAACAAAGTTTAATAGAACAGACTAGACGCGCTAACATCAACAGTACTATAGTTCTTAAGCCGGAATCGCAGGCAGATTTGAAATCCGCGATGACTGAATAGAGTGCATGCCGGGGACGCCATCGATGTTGCTTCTAGTTCTTTCATGAATACTTCGGACGCTGGCATAGGGACACAGATGAGGGGGAGCAGCTGAGGGGGAACAGCTGAGGGTCAGCTGGAAAAAACAACAGCTGGGCCTCAGCTGTTTTTTTTTTGAGCTGACCCTCAGCTGTCCCCCTGCTGTCTGTCCCTCTCCCCCCAGCTGGGTTAACCTGTTTGCTCTAAATCTGTGCTATTCATCTGGTAGCGGTACGCGGAACTGAAAGCGGGTGATGACAGGTTGGAATGGGAAAATGGTCGATAGTAACAAATTTGAGCAGCTTTTTTTAGCAATTCCTCTCTACGATTTTGGGTCGTTCGGGTCTCCCTTTCCCGAACGTCGGCTTCCTTGATGTGTCTTGGTTATACTGGGCAACTCGATCTTTCTGGTCTTAAATTCCAAAGCCCTTAGCAAGGGATTCATGCAGCTTCTTGTGGAAGACTCAGTTCCCGCTTCTCATCGAATTCCGCTTTAACTCGCTCTTGACAGCCTCTGTAGAATGCTTTGGTTCTTGACACGATATTCTCAAAAGATAGTTGTAAGCTCCCTCACTTGAAAAAGGATGCGCATCGCCAGGGAGCTCTTCGGTGTTCCACCACGGCCTGCTACGCGGGGGTCGCTCGGGGCAATACATTCCTTGAGCGCAGACTTGAGAAAGTAATGGTAAGACTCCACTTCCGGGTTGTCTCTAGAAGATACTGGTAGCTGCTTTTTGGAGTCCAGCATGCGACCCCCATTGCGACGTCTTTTTTGATGGACATACTGTCAGGACGATATTTAGTCTCATCGGTCGTGCCATGTTAGCGGCTCGCCTTCGCGAAGTGGATTTTCTATTCCGTCTTATTTTGCTCAACCTTTGCTGATGTTTGTGACGAGTATGTCTATCACAAATGAGGTCCCTTAAGTGTTTAGTCTCCGAATCTGGGATCACCCGAGCTCTGCGAGTATCTCCATGGAGGCAATCCTTCGAGTTTTACATAATAGGTTTTATATGATAGGCTATAAAATAAAGCCTGTCTTCCTCAAGTACCACACAATTCCCGTCTGCGCTATGTGAATTCGGCCTACAAATCAATAGGGCAAATACAGAAGGCATGAAGTTCGGGGGGAGGGGGATTATCTACTACCGATTCATTCCGACTGGATTTAGAACCTGTAAAGAACTCCTTCACCTATTTTGGCCTGAGATTGACAACGACCGGTAGATTTTACACGAACCATATCGAGGAAACAACCTGAAAGGCAATCTAACGTCTTAGCTACCACAATTGACAAACCTACGGATACTTCATCGAGTTGCACTGACGAGAGCAGATCCAATGTTCTTCACAACACTATCGATGTATCATTAAACCAGCTGGCATCCCTTACTATATCGTGTATACCGCATGCAGAGTATAATGTTGAGTAAACAGAGAATTCTAAAACGTTTTATGTAAAAATGCGAATGTTTATGAAGATGCATTTTATGTAGCATACCTATATTTTAACATTTTGTCATTCTCCTCCACTCATCTGACTGATTCTGAGTCTCGTATTGCACTATTGGCAAATGTGTTTTTACTTATTAAGTGGACCTTTACATACAAAATGTGACTTCCAGATTAATAAAGGCGAAGGGGAGCTCTCCATTCGTCTGTTGCAGGCCACTGTTAAGGACAATGAGAACACCATCCATTCTGTGTACAGCATTGCTTCCGCTCTTGGAATGTGTCTTTTGGGTGCCCAAGGTACATATTTCACTTCCACAATCGAACAATTACTGCCGCGAGTGAAGTTAATTAACCTAACAGCAAACACACGCAAATGAGTGCTGTCTGCATTGGCACCAAAATACTAGAGTTGATTTGTTCTTTCATTTGTTATCACCATTTACTAGAATTTTAGACGAAAATCATTTGTAGAACGAGGAGACGGTATTCTCTTTTTGAGAATTGGCATAGAAATGTACTTAATTTTTTTCAGACATAGATTTCAAACAATTAAGTTACTGTTCCGTTGATTTGAATGGATATCTACTTAGTTCGATAAGCTTTTGACGATATAATCAAGAGGCTTACACGATATGTTGTTTTCTTTAGGCACAACGCTTACATCTATGAAATCGACGATGGGTATTGCGGCACTAAGCGACGCAGATGTCAAAGCAGGTTTCAAGAAATCCACCGAACAGGTAGAAAATCTCCGTAGAAAACCTCATCTTGATGGCGTCTTTATTTATGTAACTTAATGTTTGGTCTGCGCTTAGCTTAAAATCTGAAACCTGTGTCTTCGCTAATTGTGGACTACGATTTATGCGGTCCTTGCTATGATTGAAATAGTTGTATGCGATGAGAATGTGCTCAGGTCCAATGTATATCTGATGTGTGTATGTTTTTTTCATTTACAGCTCAGCCTTGTAGGATCGGCATTTGGTGATGGATTCGTTATCAACACAGCCAACCGCATTTACGTCAATAAGACTTTCTCCATTGCTACTTCGTACATCAGCGACGTCGATGATGTTTTCCAAGCTGGAATCGAAACGGTCGATTTCTACGGTAGACCACCACATCTTGGGCTTGCTTCGAATTTGCACACTAGTGTCATGCGCACTACTGCGCTGTACGGTGTTCAAATTCAGAAAATCAGAAATATATCCAAATGTAACTTCTAACAAAATATTCAATATGTGCATATAGGTTTAATAACTGTAGATCTATTAATGTGTTGCATTCTTATGATCAATTAACATCCTTAACAGTGTTAAAGCTGAGTATCTTTTATATTTGAGCAGGTAACGCTGAAGGAGTCAAGGATGACATTAATGATTTCGTGAGCGACAACACCCATGGCCTCATACCTAATATTCTAACTTCTACACTTCCGAAAGAGACTCTGATGGCCCTGGTGAACGCACTCTATTTCAAAGGGAACTGGGCACTTGATATGTACAACTCGACGTCAACTGAGAGGTTTAATGCTCATCTCTGGTACGGATTACTTTAGCCGTTTAACCATCATTTCAGGAGGAACGTGGGTAGACGCATATGGTATTTGAAAAGGTCCCTTAGGAACGTACTAATTAAAAACAAATAATTGACTAGTTCAGTTAAAAAAAAGGCCGTGACAACCGTTCATAGGCTCTTGTGTTCTTTCGAAAGTTAACAACTCCATGAGAAGCTAACTAAATTTTGGCGGTTTCGAAGAAATCTGCCATGCAATTGTTTTGTATCTCTGTTCCGCAAATGCATACTCAGATAATATCGTGTATTTGAAAAGAGCGGACGTCAAGGTTTGGATCAAACTTAAATTATTATTAAAGCCCTGGTGGGATCTTAGTTTCTCCCCCAGACCAGTGGAGATGGCACTGGTGGATTATAGGGAGGCTAGACGTTTTGTGAAATGACATTATTTTGCGCATGTTCCCTATCTTACTATTTACTAGTCAATATAATTTTCCCGTCGATGCTGCCGAGAATCCGCAAAGAAAAATTTTTGGAAATATTTTCTCCAGCAAATCTCGGGCCCTTGTTTCGAGGGATCCTTTTCGGTAACATTGTGGTGCGTCCGGCAAAGGTCCTAAAGCCTCGAAAACCAGTCGCGTAATTGTAAATTCGCTTCGGAGGATAGCGCACATGGTCATCTTACGAGACTTTGCTTGGGAGGCCGTACTTCCCGCATCGTTCACGAGCCGTTATTTAGATCACTAGCGTGTGTACTAGCGTGTGTATCACTAGATTCTTCCCGTGTGCATCCTCTTGCCCTCATCAGATGATCGATAAGTCGGTTCCTACCGGCCCAGCAGCATTCAAACGGATAATATTAAAGACCTGTTTGCTACGCATATGGTGCCGCAGATTCCATCCGGCACTCTGTCACAGCATTGCGAATATTCCAACTGGAGAAATTTCAAACGTTATAGTGTTTGTCGCGGCATATGGCCACCTGGGTCTGTCGTGCTAGCGCGATGCCGGTCGCAAGCGGTTGGCATTCCTTGCACAAGGCAGCCGCAGAGCGCCTCGACGCTGCGGAAGGCTGCCGCCTTGACGGTCTCACTCATCCCCTTCTACCAAGGCTTCAGTACCTTCTCATGTCAACCACTGTACAACCACCCCCGGTATCCCATGCGGGCCAGGCCATGGTATGGAAGTACGCCGCTTTCCAGGCAACACACCTCTCTTCTCCTCTTGCCTTCGAAACTCTAGGGCCACGGCCCCCTCACTGCTTATTTTCGCGAAGGAATTTACCACAAGCTGGTCCACGCCATCGGGAACGAGCGCGCAGGATCGTTCCTTCCATGATACCATGGCCTCCCTCGGGACCATGACGGCTCCGGCCTGACACCCTATTCCCAACTGCTTCTCTAATTATAGGCTATTTTAAGACGCATAATCATAATCAATATCCGACATAGAATAAAACGATATTTTATTGTTTGTCTTTTCATTTTAATTAAATGCACAATTACAATAAATCGACACTGCTGATTCTCCTGGAGCTTCACAAACGTTACACTAACTGTCATATATTTGAATTGAATATTTGTAGCTATTCGTTTCAAGTTGCGATTGACCCCGCTCCTGTTAGCATGGCAGCTACCAGAATCAACATTATTCCTGATACTATCATTCGCCCACTTCCTTTGGGTCAGGCTGCTAGTTGGATCCGGAAGAAAGACCGATATAAGTACGTGGATTCTTCGGATTTGGAAGCGAGTCTCGTTGAGCTGCCGTATACACCTAACAACAAGTCAAGCGACGCCACATCGATGATTATAATTTTTCCTCATGACAAACATAAATGCAACATATCTGGATGGGTGAAGAGCAAACTCGAGTGGAATAAGATTGTGTCTGCCATCCAGTCCATGACACAAGTCCTGGTTAACGTCACCATTCCTCGGATGAAGGTGGAATCGAAATTCGAACTGTCCAGCACGTTAGCAGCACTCGGTATGGGGCCGGCTTTCTCAAATGGGGCTAATTTCAATTTAATGTCGGGGTCCGGCACCGCGGGCATACAAATTGATCAAGTTATACACCAAGCAAAGGTAATAAGACCACACATTTTTTAAAACTTCTTTTATTAAAACCATGAAAATTTCAACCAATCCTATTGGGTTCTCGCAACCATCGTGAAGGCAAATTACATAGGTGGTTCCGAGACACTTCGAATCGAGTTGTGGACGTTGCACTCAGGAATAGCAACAGCTCATTTTTCAATTGAAAGCACATCTAGTAGTTGTAATATAGAATGTGCTGTAAAGTGAACTAATTTATTGACACATTATACAACTTCCCGATTCAAAATATGACCTAAGTTAAAATTAAGTGACCCAAGTTTACTCAAGTTAACCTTCTACGTTGTTCGTTCGTTCAAGCAGATGACTGGACTCACGGTGCTTGTTAGGTTATCATTGGTAAGATGGCCTCTGATGGTCGTATTGAGAAAATGTTCTGACATGATTCCCTTTTCAGATGATCGTCGATGAAAAGGGAACAACTGCAGCAGCGGCCACAGTCATCGTTATGACACCGAACTCGGCAATAGATGGACCCGTTGTCCAAATGTTCGTGAACCGTTCGTTTGTAGCACTGATCATATTGCGCCAGGAAGGGGGAGACTCGATCGTACCTCTCTTCAGCTCAGTCGTCAATAAACCCTAATTGTGCCAAAACAACTAATGCGCTCATAGCGCTACTGAGATCAAGTTGCAATAAAGCACAACGACTTAATAATTAACTCGTTATTTTGTATTTAATGATAGTACAAATCCTAGGAGCAAACTGGTTTGGTATATGTACATACATGCAAGCTGTCGGTGAAGTGACTTAAGTAACTATGTGTCCATCTGTAAAAGGCGGGGGTCGGTAGCGTTAACTAAAAAAGTCGAGCTAATGTAATGCAAATAAATGCATCAGCCACCCCCAAACTATGGCAGAAGAAGCTCCAGAACGCACGCGAACGAAGCTCCACACGCCGACATCCTGGTGGAACGAGGCTATAGCTTGAGCAAGGAGAGTCTGTGTACGGGCGAGAAGGGCGCACTCGAGATTCCGAAGCAGGCTAGCCAACAGCGGACTACACGGCAGAGAGGTGGCCGACAGGCTCCAGGGGCTTCAGGAGAAATACCTGCGAACAAAAAAAGGACTTAACAGGGCACATCATAAGTAGTGGTCTAACGATCAGTATTTTACAAAAAGACACCTACAAGGAGAGTGCCAATCGGTTGAATTCCCATGAAGTATTTTGAATTTCCTTTAAGTCCACTTAGAATATTTAAAATAGTGAATGAATACAAATAATTAAGCATGTGCAAAGAGCGGTTTCTAAAAAAGGTCATTATTGACTTACTGTATCATAACCTATATATGAAACAATACTTCTGGATGTCATCAGGGTTGATCATACTTTTGATACTTGGATCTAAGTACGTGAGAGAATTCATGTACAGAATATAAAGAGAGGCCCTTCTATAGACAAGGCCGCCGGAAGCAATGGCAGATGCGGAAGATCAGCAAGACCATACTAATACAGAAGTTCAACGAACTGAATCCCCGAAGGGACCACGAGAATAAAGAAGAAGGAGAGGACGATGACGACGACGACGAGCAAGAGGAGGAGTTCACCCCGGAACGCATGCAGTTCATCCTGGAGGAAAGCTGTAAAGCAGCGTCGGAGCCGTGTACAGGATGGAGGAGCGGGGCTACCAACAGGAAACCAATGTACTGGTGGAACGAGGAGATAGCGCAGGCCAGGAGGGTGTGTAACAGAACCCGGAGAAAAGTCACAAGGGGGACAAGGGTTACGAGCAACCCGGATACACAGGCGAGTGCAATGATTCTACACGAATCGTTATAGGAGTACAGGACGGCAAGGAAGGAACTGCAACGTCTCATCAAGATGGCCAAACGAAAAGCATGGAAGGAGCTTATAGACTCGGTTGAGGGCGACACGTGGGGATTACCGTATCAGATCGTCCGCAACAAGTTCAAGAGAGCGGCCACGGAAATCCTCAACGCGGACCTGGAGGAGGTCGTAAGGAGCCTCTTTCCGGTTCAGGAGTGGCGAGGAGATGACCGAATCGACCTAGCGGAAGGGGACGAGGTAGAAGGGGTGACAAGCGATGAGCTGGCAGCAGCCAGGGAGCGGCTGGCGACGGGGAAAACAGCCGGCCCCGACGGCATACCGGCCAAAATAGTACGAATCTTCGTTGCGAGACGGTCCACGCAGGTAGGAAAAATGTTTACAGGGTTGATCAGGCGAGGCGAATTCCCCAGCATCTGGAAACGAGCCCACTTGGTGTTGATTCCTAAACCGGGAGGGGGTAAAGGTAAAGGTAAAGGTAAAGGTTTGTTGGGGAACTCCAAAAGGCCCATATGCCTACTTAACTCCGCGGGGAAGCTCTACGAGCACATTTTGCACGAGCGGAGTAAGAAACAAATCGAGAGCTTGGGCGCACTGTCAGGCAGACAGCACGGAGCTCGGAAGTCGAGATCCACGTTCGGCCGCTGGAGCAGGTGCTGCAGACGGCAGTGAAGGAGGTCGTGGCCTCAAAGGGCACAAGAAAGCTCGTCCTGGTCGTAATGCTGGACGTAAAGAACGCATTCAACACGGTCAGTTAGAGGGAGGTCATGGCCGTGCTGGAAAGGAAAGGTTTCTCTGCTGGTATCAGGAGTGTCGTCTCCTCCTACCTATCAGGAAGACTAGTTGAAGCTCGGGGCAACGCGTTCACGGCACATGCAGACGTCCCGCAGGGGTCTATTCTGGGCCCAACACTCTGAAACCTGGCCTATGACGGGGCCTTGGAGGTCGTGCTACCCGAAGGAGTCGAGTCGCTCGCGTACGCGAACGACCTTGCTCTCGTTGCTCGAGCCAATGATGTAGAGACCCTAAAGGAGGCCGTCGAGGAAGCTTTAGCCAGAGTGGCGGAGTGGATGGCAGACCACCACCTGAACCTCGCGCCGGCGAAGACTGAGGCGGTCTTCCTGACAGGAAGGAAGAAAGTGGGAGACTTGGTGCTCCATTTAGCGGGCCACCCTATACAGGTCAAAAGGGATGCTAGATATCTAGGAGTCCAACTGGACCAGGGCCTTTCTGGTCGGCCTCACATCGCCCTGGTCACAAAAAAGTGGCGCGCGTATCGACCAATCTGGCTATGATTCTACATAGGGTAGGAGGTGCGTCCGAGGAGAAACGCCGACTGATGGCGGTTGTCGCGGAGTCCATGGCTCTCTACGTCCCCCCGGTCTGGGGTGAGGTGGCACTAAGGTTCGGCGCCAACACGAGGGTTTTGAGGTCCGCTCAGCGAGTCCTGGCGATTAGGGTTGCCCGGGCCTATCGCACGGTGTCAACTGAGGCCCTGCTGGTCCTGGCAAGCGTCCTGCCGTGGGACCTCCTTGCTGTGGAGCATAGAGAGCGATTTATGGACCGCGAGCTTATCCCTGTGTTACTTTCTGCGACGCGTGGGGAGAGTTCACCGGCTGGTTTGGGGACATCATGAGGGCCAAGGAGGAGCTCGAAAAGGTTCGACGGGCGCGTTTCGGCGCTACCCACGGGGGAGAGAACCACAACTCGGTACCCGGATCACAAAGGGGAGGGATAAGGGGAGAGACAGCCACTGATAATAGCACCGAGGCTGATGGCACACCCCTGGAGGGTGGGATGACTGGAGATTAGAGCTTCAACACCCGTTGGTTTGAAGTATTCCTTACGTCGTTCCAAACCAACTAGGGGTGGGGGGAAAACGGGTTTTAGTGAGTTTAAGAGTCTCACACTAGGTGGTGGCAAGAGGCTGTTCTGTCACGCATGTGCATTACGCGTTCCCGAAACCCCCCAAAAAAAAGATCCTACTTCATTACCTGGACGGAACTTCAATACGCTGTTGGATTTACATTATATCCGTCGCAAAAAAAGGCTACTATATATATATAGGTTAAATTCGCGCTTTTGTAGATTTGATGATGTATTAGGAATCACACCTAAATCCCTAAAAATAGTTCATCGTTAATAAGAATTTATACAGTAGTTTTGCCACATAACACTTGTTCATTTTCGATTGGAATCCATGATAACTTACTATAACAGTCGTATATATAAAAGCAAGTCACATAGAGGACCAGTAATTTTATTATTAGAGGTTCAAGTAAAAAGTAACGGGCACAACTAATGGGTAGCTATCGTTACCCGATTTATTATTCGAGGCCATTTTTTCGAATTCAGGTATTCACATAAAAAGAGGAGGAGACTTTGACGGTGGGCTGTGCATCTCTTGATAGCTTTTGCACTCCGAAATCCACTCTGTTTTCTGGCGTCTCGGGTATCTGTGTCGTATCCGGCGGATTGAGACACGTATATTTGTGTTTGCAATCCGATCATATATTTGATCTCTTTATCGCCGTGCTTTGCCCGTGGCCTCGCCTTTTTAGCTATGTGGTCCTGTTAAACTTGGTTGACGATTGCCGAAAATAAGGGTACGATTGATGAAGATTGACGCAGCACAATGAACGCCGCAAACGAGCGATCCACGAACATTTCCGTGGGGATGGGAGGATCACGAACACTTGTGGATACAAACACCATCGTCACAACTGTAGCGGCAGCTGCTTCTGTCCCTTTTTCATCGACTGACATCTAAAGAAAAGCGGTACAGAGATGAGAAAAACTCGGTCTCATAAAGCTGACTCATATATATATATATATGTATGTGAGTCAGCTTTATGAGACTGTAATAATATATATATATATATATATATATTAGTGAACGAAGTGTCAGTAATACTGGCCATCTATATGGCTCTCGTGTCATTTTAATGCGGTCATATGGCGAGGTTCTCTTTCACCGAACAGCTATAAATGAACTGCTTGGACATGAGCAGTCATAATAATAATAGTATTTACAAATACAGCAAACGTTATAAGATATGGAAATGGCGCGTTGTGTCACCCAAAGCATTCTGTTTGATTCAATACGCCAAAAAAAAAGAAGTTCTTCGAGCTGACTTTCAGCTGTTGTGACAGGCCTCAACTCTGAGCCTTTCGGCATAACTCTCAGGAAATGTCGGGGCCACTTTTTCTTATTCTCATTCTTACCCTTACCTCGCAACAATTTATAGATAAACAGAAATGATAGAGCGATCCAAAGATTTCTCCCGTGTGGCAGTATTCGAAGCCAAACTACACATCCCTACACGCATAGCAATCTAAGGTGTTCAAGGGCACGTGACTCATAACAAAAGTGATTGGGGATGGGCTATTTTCAAAATGAATTAACTCATGCTACCCATTCTCGGAACTCTTCCGGCTTTTTTTCGTTTATAAAGTCACATTGTGGCGAACCACGTAGCTATGCTTCTTTATATAAATTTTCTACAAAATAAACTAAAAATATATGAAAATTGGCAGATGCAAATTGCGAGTGAGCCCATTATAAATATATGTCTGGATTACAACGCCAGAATAACACTGTCAATATTTTACAAAGCTATTATCACAGTTTGGCGTTGTTATGTATTGCTTCGGGTTCATGATTTCGACATCGCTCTAAAAATTCACTATAATACATTCGATCCCGAATAACCTGCTCAAGCGCAAATAAAGTCGTGGTTTTACCTTAGCCTTGTGAATGACTTTGTCGATCTTTATGCTGGCGTTGCCAGTATCAACCATTCCGTTGAAGTTAGCTGAATCGGAGAACGCCTCAGACATACCGAGCAATTTCAGGGCTTCGGACAACTCAAAGCTTGCCTCAACGTCCATTCGTGGGATTGTAACGTGTACCAGCTCAGAAATCATGGAGTTAATTCCAGCGACGATTTTGTCCCAAGTGAGCACATTCTTGACCCACTCGGAAATGTTGCAGTTGTGTTTAGTGTAAGGTAGAAGAATTATCATCGAAGCATGATCATCCGAATTCGAATTCTTCTCGTACGGCAACTCGACGATTGTTGCCTCTAAGTCTGATGAATTGGCGTAATTAAGGTTGGCCTCTATATCAGCCCATTTTGTAGCTGGGACTGGATTAGTTGACGTTGAGCTGCAATGACGACATAACGTATAAAAAAAACATAGGTACAGCACGATATATGAACCAATGTCTACGCACGAGGTTCTAAAGACATTTCAGGTAGCCTCTGTCAAAGTTTCTTGAAACTGTTTGGTAAATGTACGCACCATTGACTAATCGTATCTGGCACACAAAGGTTCACATATGCCTGATGCACAAACGATCAGCGCATGTGTGTATCAGGAATTCCCGTGCTCCCAAAAAAATACAATCAAGAGACAAATCGAACACATACTTGACGTTCAATCCATCCTGTGAGTATGCTTCACTTTGATCGTGATATAGATAATCAGATAGATATTCCAGCAAGAAACTAAAAACGACCAATATCTTCATGCGAACATTATTCGTTCTCTAAGGCTAGTTCGTCAAAGGTCTCCGTAGAAAAATTTGATACCAAAATGTGCCGAGGTAAGGATTTCTCTTCAGTTCCTTCAAGCGTCGTATAGGCTTAACTTTTGGAGCTGGGACTTAAATGAAGTTTGAACCCTAACCTAGTCTTCGGTTAAGATTGATACATATTAATATTTATATTACACCAGTACGATTTATAAAAGTAAATTTGTCGTGACGCCAGTGTGCGACAGGTCGCTCAAATGGTTTAAAACAATAATAAAATAATAATTATCTTGATAAACATACCATTTTGTCTTCCTAAAAATATGAAGTGATGTATAGGGTCGACAAAATGAGAGTGAGAAAATTCGTGGAAAATTAAATCCGTAATTACACGTCGTGAAAATTATCATCAACAAAGAAACTCGTTTGGCGCATCCCGTGACCAATGAGTTACATAATACTCAGTCATGTCTAGCCAGCTCGGAACTGAGTAGATTCTCCGGGATGACGCTTAGCCAACATTTTACGCTCCACGATACAAATGCTTGCGCTTTTTAAATGACAAATCGAATCTATGAAAATCAGAACAAGCCAAACGCTGTCTTCGACGATATGAGGTTACGAATTCAGTGTCAGGGACTGACTAGGTTGGGCCAATAGTGATGGTGATAAATTACCAGCGATATTGAAAAAATCAGTCGTTATTTCGAGAGAACGACTTCGAATTCGACAAACGATAACCGAAAATTAAAAATTGATATTTGTCAATATCCAAATGTTCCGCAGAGCTTCATGGAAACGTAACGCAGCAATCAATAGTACACGATTTGAGGCAACGCAAGGGCGATTTAGTTCATTCTTCGCTAGGTACTTTCACGCTTGAAGTAATTAATATGAAACATGAGACAGATTTTTTGGACGGTTTTAGAAAATGAATCGAGTTATTCTATAAAATATTCTAAAAAAAATGATATCCTCCTCCTGACATTTAGACGGAGTAGCTAAGTACAAGGGTTGCCCTCGAAACGTAAGAATCAATGATGATGTAGAGGTTAGACTGAGATGAGGTTATAGACTGACCAGTACGGAGAGTTGAACACCTTGGATGATGTACTGTTTTTCATCGGCGGTTTCCAGGACCCCTTGAAGTAAAGGGCATTCACGAGTGCCATGACTGTAGACTGATCAAGTGGAGAGTCGAGAATCTTAGGAATCAGGTCTCGCGTCTCGTTCTTTACGAAATCATTGATTTCATTTTGAACCACCACCTCCTCTGGACAGATAACAAAACAAAAATAGAGTACCGCAGGTAGGCCATCTTTTATCAAAATAGGTCGTTTTCTGTACGACCTCAGGTCATATTGTCTATGCGTATTGTCAAATTGAGATACTCGGGACACATTCAGTTAAGTTGGCATACTTGACAGTATTTGCCAAGGAAGCATTAAAACTCTTAGTTTCATAAGGTTTCAACGGTGTTTTGGCGACCTACGTGTTTGTCACAATGTCACCAAGTTAAGCTTGGTTAGAGGTATCCGAAGTTGATCCATGCGTTCTGAGTTTGGCCATTAAACGGTTATCAGTTTTTTCTCATGAATGGTTTGAATCTTATTCAAGCCCTATTAGCGTCTAAGTTTTTTTTAATCTGGGGGTTTTTCAGTTAAAAACATCTATGAACATTACCTCGGAAATTAACTGTTCGGACGTCCGCTCTGAAAACGCTCCTCACTTCGTCCTTATAGGCGTTACCAAGAGGAAACGTGGAATTTACGTAGATCCGATTGGCCTTGTTTATGACAAAGCCAAGTTTAGGGTCCGATTGCGCTAATCCTACCTGAGATTCAATAATAACGAATATCAGCTTTAGCAAGGAGATAATGAACCACACATACATAGTGCTGCCACCAATACCCCTGCAATGGGTTGAGATTTTTTTTAAATGTATCACGCATATGGGGTACCATGGTAGTCACGTTAGCCAAATGCGTCGGCGTGACGAGCCCATACAGATTTCATTTAATTCAATTAATTCAAATGACTTTTTTTTTTTTTTTCAGCTGAACCTTAGCTGTTCTCCTCAATTCAAATGACTTACTCACTCTCCAGCCGAAATAAATGGCCATCATTATTAAGTCAGCAAAATGATGAAATCTATTTTCAAAAATATAGTATTAGCGGTCTCTGTGTCTATTTCTAATCTATTACTCATTTGCGCCGACTATATCCTTTGATTCGCCACAGTACATAGTTGCGAACATAGTAGTACTGATCATAGATGCAGAAGAGATGTTATTTATAAAATTGCTATCGAGAAGTTTAGTGAAAACTTCCGACATACCTTATAGGTGGACGCATTGAAGCCTTCCGCAATGTCATCTTTTGTCATTCCAGTGAAGCCCATGGTGTCCTGCATTGACTGGAACGTCATTGCTAAGAACGTACATTCAATTCTAGTAGTAATTCAATTAGTTGAAATGAAATGCCACTGGGGCTTAAACTGACTAAAGTAAAAATGATCGAAAGAGCCACCTTCAGCATGAAAAATCGATCATCACCATTTGGCAACGGCTTGTGCATTTACTTTCGTTAGCGTTAGTTTGATACGGTATGTTATCAAAACAAATTCTGCTCCAACCGGCCTAGTTTGATCTTCCGCGACCCTGTTTAAATTTAGAATCTTTGCAGTTTGTGAGATTTACCACGCCTATATTATTCTGAAGTTTTCCATTGCTAACTAGCATCTGTCTTCCTTCTATGACATGGCCCGGTTCTCCAGTGTATTTCTGCGTTGAATATCTGGCAAGGGAGGAAACTCAACAAGCAATAGGAGTGCTCCAGGTCAAGCGTTCGGATCAATCATCGCCTTGTCTTATCTGTTGGTCTTATCAGCTGGTCGTTTATGTTAGATGAATCTAGGTTTTCTCCGACCGTCAATATATGCGAGTGACGTAGAGAAATATCAACCATATCACAGCACAGTATGACCTTTGAGAATCAAAATGACGACTGCAGATCGTGCCGCTCTCTGTGATCATCATGTCACCCAGACGCATCCAGACGATATCTAGTCACTCACGCCTCTTCGATAATATCCTCAGACGATTTCGGGTTACATTCATCCGTTAGGAGCCATATTTAATCCTGTTTATTTCCTTTAGCTTTGTCCACTAAAAGTGCGAAACTCCTTCTAATGTCCGTGTCCAATGGGTATTGTGGCATATATTCTCGATCGAGGGTTCAAATCGAAGAATGCAGTGGATACCTTGCATAGCATTTTGAAGGTAACTGGTCATCTCATTGAAGAGAACAGATGTTGTCCTTATAAGGCCATCTAACCACCTCTTTCTTTAGCCTTGATTACATACCTTCAGCTCCAAGGAGACACATCCCAAGGGCAGACGAAATGCTATACGCTGAATGAATTGTATTTTTGTCATTCTTAACATCGTTTTGAAGAAGTCGCATACTCAAACGACCAATACCCGTGTTCACCTAGACGATTTTCAAAATAATATGCTTAGATTAGGTTCGATTTGCGATACTTTCCAGATGAACCCACTATACTTTGATGAGAAAATTCAATTTCTAAAAATGACGTGTGTTCTTTGTCCTGCCGTAAGTGATCACGTTATACACTTGCAATATAACGCGGGTTCGGCGAATGGAAATTATAGAAGGACAAGTGTAATGTATACGCCATCTTGTTAGTTCAGCTGAATTAAACCTCGTAGATATTGGTCCAGATACTTCAGGCCATTTCCAAACTAGCTATACATATTTCGTCTCTAGCCATAGAGGTTCTTGTCAATTTGTACCCTCCGGGGTGAGATACCAAAAACGTATGATGCTGAAAAGCCGCTATTTTTTGCTTGACGAGAAACCCGGCTTAGTAGCAACACTTGACTGTTGTGAAAATTTGAAAATGTAAGTACGAGTTTACAAATTATAGTACTTACATTATCCAGTTGAGCATGGCTCAAAGCAAACAAGCTGAGGAATATGACACACACACAACTCATTATGGATTTTCTAGAGGTTGTCTGCCTCCACAACCAACATAGAGCGCAGGTGAGCTGAAATGTGGAGAACCTCAGGGATCGACTAGTCGCTATATGTGTGTGTGTATGTGACATCGTATGGTTGAACTTTCTCGCTCGCCTCGGATGTACGTCATTATCATTCAGGTGGGCCCATCTGGCGCTAACGGAACGCCTTTAAACAAAAGCACATCGAGTCTGCATGTGTATCATACGATACAGTTGCAGCAGTTGTATGATATCGGGACAATACTTCTAGGAGCAAGAATCAGAAATGGATTATATTTACGTGGTGGCCCGTTACATAAATTCAGGGAAAGCACAACACAATTCGACGATTCTCTTTCAAATCACAAAATGAATAGGGATGGCTGGCTGAGATCCACGACAACAGGTCTATATATACTGCTACCCTATTTTATTTCAATCGGTCACTAATGACAATTGTGCTCCTCTGTAGGAATAGCACTCTGTTAACGGATACAAGGAAAAAGCTGGCCTACATTTGGCCTGCACATGCTGTCCTGATGGCGGGGGAACTTACTCAACAGAAACGCGGCGGTCGCACATGGCAACACCGAAATACGATGAGACGTTTGAAGACCAACTTATTGTTAAGTGACCTGTGGAAGCTTTGAGTAGTTTGCTGTTACGACAGACAGCTTAGTGAAACTCAAAATAAGTGGTCAGATTTTAAATCATTTATTTTCGAATAATCCTATGCAACAGGATATTCTTACGCCCGTTTGGCAGGGGCACAGGCTATTGCTGGACATTTATAGAATGGGTCTAGCCTTCAAGCAGAAAAAGCTATGAGCATATACTCTATCAAGCAATTTGATAGATAATTCCGAGCTAGTAGAAGACGAATTACGAGTATTTATACATTTGTGTTGCATCTAAAGTCTACACTGAATTAACAAATCTAGAAATTGATCCACAGAATCTATTATATGAAACTATATCCTTGCCACCCATTTCTTTATTTGGGCTGCCAATGAAATCCGTTGCATTTCGACTTCGCCGCGAGCAGCAATTTGACCGAACGAGTATTCCTGCTGATTGCTTAGGGTCAATAAAAATACACACGACTATCCTTCGACTCTAACAACAAGTTACAAACACAGAAGAATTCTGTTGATGTTTTGGATGAGGTAGTTCCTACAAGCTCTACCAGGCGTATTCTCCGTTATCTGCTACTTATTTTTAAAGGGAGGATGTTGGCATGCTAATGCATGTCAACCTTCTGGAACTATTGACGATTTCCAACAGTACCACCCTTCCCCATATCGCTTAGCGTATTCTTCAGTAAGGGTGGTGTGCACCACACATCTTTCTCACCGTACGGACATGACGTAGTTTCGCTGACTCTCAGCTGCTTCCCTTTTCTCTCACTCTCTCAAGACCAGACTTCCTCTCAATACCTCTGTCCACTTCCCGTCTGTGAACAACTTCTGTGGACAACAAGACGTCTGTAGAAAGCCTCGTGTATGCAAACATGCAGTATTCATGACGCATACAGGGGGTTCATGGTGTCTTCTTTTCTGCACAGTGGTAACTGTGCCGCAGACGATATTAGTTGCCGCTACTATTTAATAAATCTTATATCGGAGATTCTGCCCATAAAAGCACATTTAGCCCCACTCAGATTTGAATCTCAGGCTCCACAAAACTCCCTTTTGGTACTGCCTACCTTGCGCACTACGCCATGCCCGCAGGCCACTTATCTGCTACTAGGTGACTCGAACGTGAACCGTACGGAAGCTTCGGTTTCTCGAGCGTGAACTCCGCGCCCTGGTTAGTTCCGCTTTTCCCTGATCCACTACCCTGTCATTGTCATGTTTGGAGAACCCCTTATAGCCTCGGGACACAGCTCCTGAAGCCCAAGTCCCCGATCCGCGACACGACAGGCTCTCCGTATTGACCAATTAACGAATCGTGTACAGAGCATCAACTGGCTATCAAGTCAGCTTCTAGCTCAAACGAGTTTGAAGTCTCAGCTGGTCTTCGACGGCTTTGGCGCCACTTCACACATGTTCGCACATGTTCGCAACAAACAGGTAGCATCAGAGTAGGAGCATATAGCCAGTCTACTACCCTGATCTCCGAAGGTGTAGATAGGCTTGCGTTACACGCGTCGACTACCGAGCTGAAAGGTAGTGTCACTCAACTGTGGAAGTTCATTCGAGACTTCTGTAGTAGGGGAAAAAACACAGCTGTACTGTCATTGGTGCTTGACCTTGATTATGGGCAGTAGCTCCCAGGTCCTCAGGCCATTGCTGATGAACTGAGCAAACAATTGGATCGAGTGCCAGTTACGGCAGAAGTAAAAAGAGGCACATTTCAATTAAGATTAGGTTTTCGACAAAGACTATGCATCAGAACATGGGATATGGATGGGAAGTTCGATCTCCAAAACGTGACAATTGAAATAATAAGAGCATAGTTTGTGAATTAAAATCGTTTATTTTTTTGTTACTTGTTTGTATCAGTGGCTTCAGGCTTTATGCTAGTCCAATAAGCCCCAACCACCGAGATGATAAATAGCCACACAACGAATTGCGTATCCTATCCAACATCCTCTTGCAATGTTATTCCAATAGCTTGTTCCAACTTCCCGAGTGGACAGAGCTTTCACACTTGACTGCTACTGTAGCACGATGCTTGTTAAACCTGATTGACGACAGCCGAAAATAGAGGTACGATCGATGACGATTGGTGGAGCACGATGAAGGCGACAAACGAACGATCAATGAATATCTCCGTGGCTTCCTCCGGAGGTAGTGGCAGGTGACGAGGCACCGTCGACACAACGGTAGCAGCCGTTGCTTCTGTTCCTTTGTCATCGACTGACATCTACATACGATGGACAGAGAAGAAGAAGCAGAACGAGAATACTTACACACGATCCACATCAATAACAGCCCTTATAGTGAGTAGCTATACAGAGCTATACCGAGTACGTGAGAGTTACGCGTCTACTTGTATATACCATATACAATGTATCCTTTGTGAATGCATGCTGGCCACTCCCACCCTGTTCGTTACGTGCTCGTAGCCAAGTCTGCTGCATTGCTTGGCTAGCTGAAGTTTTGTGGCCTTCTCCTTCAAGGGGTAGTCGTCGATTATTATCAACATTATATTCGTAGACAAGTACAGTAGTCTTGGTCACATAGTTCAATTATTCATCTAATTTGGGCAATTATTGAACCCCGTGAACAAGTATTAATAATAATCATCGTATTTTGTCCCTCCCCTTTAATTGTGCATGCCTACCTGATCGCTTGACGCCTTACGTATACGAACACTTCCCATTCTGCTATTTACGTGCATCTTAATGTGTCTTTGATGTCTGTACAACTAGCACCAACAATTCGTCAAACTCCACACTGGAACCACCCCTGACTTATCGAAGTATCAAAGAGTGAATGAGAAAGAAGGAGAAAACAATGCTGCTGAGACTATCGCTTTTATCTTGCCCCGTTAATCGACGCTTTACACCCCCCCCCACAAGTTATCAAAGGGCTCCTGCACCCCACCCCATAAACCTATATCTATTGAAGCATTGTCACTACCCATAGCAGGTTTTAACTTATTGATTTATCATTCTATTGACAAATGTTCCAACCTCTTTCAAACCGATTCTGTTTGACTACTAGATTGGTGCCTATCTACATGTAGTTTGGTGGACCGTGGACGTCGACGTTGGATTCGCATCAAATGCATTTCGATAACGAATTCGGCATCATGAAATGGCTTGCGTAGAATGTACATGGCTTGCTGTGCATTGTCATTATGTGCTTCCCACTAACGTCTTCCATTCTTTGGCATTATCTCTCACGCTAGATATTGGTGAAAGCGAACAAATATCGTGGTGCGCGCTTTTCACTTATTAATTTTTTGTCTTTATGTACTATCATATATATATATATATATGTATCAGACCTACAAATCAAAAAGATTTTCCTTTTAAAACCAAAGATAGTTTATTAGCAAGTTATGAGAAAACATTCTGGGCACAAGTAAATCTAGTCCTTGTCCTGATCCAAATCAAATTTAGCTAAATAGCCATAGACAACAAATTCAAGGAAACAAAACGATCAGAGCAAACGATTGACAAACAAGAGGCAGAATTATAATGGAGCGTGCTATTTCGTCCTTCCCAATGTATCTCTTGTCTCTGAGGTGGTTTTCTTCGACGTGCTGTACTGGCTCCCCAAATTCAGCGTGCTCATCCTCGATCTCGCCTCCCCTAGGTCTTGTTAAACTTGATTGACGATTGCCGAGAATAACGGCACGACCGACGCTGACTGTCGCAGCACAATGAACGCAGCGAAGGAGCGATCTACGAACACCTCTTTGGGCATGGCAGGATCTATCACAACCCCGGTGGTCCTAATCATCGATACAACGGTCGCGGCTGCTGCCTCTGTTCCTTTTTCATCGACTGACATCTAGACAGAAGCGACAAGGAAAATCAACCCTTTCTCTCAAAGCTAGTTCAATATGTCAATCAATTTAAATATAAAAAGACACAACATGGGAACGCCAAGTCACGCCGTGCCACCTCGTGACCATGCAAAGTATTGCTGTACACCGTCCTTAAGCCGTCCTACATTTCACTCTGAATACGAACCTTGTCGAATATGAATAGCTAGAAATATATTGTACATCACACGAATGTGAGTGCACGGTGTTCGGAAAGTTACGTCACTCCGTGGGAGGCCAACTAATTTCGACGGTTCCAAAGGCAATCATCTATGCTTTGATTGTTCTCATTTTTCTTTCTTCCTAGATATAACCATGTATCCTAATGGCAAGACGAGGGAAAGAAAAGAAAGCCCACGAGAGGTTATCCCAGAGGGCGTAGATAGGGCAAGCAGCGTTTGATGCAGCGTTGCGATTGAGCTTACAGGGGCGTCCTCACTATATCTCGGTTACGGTTGAATGTAGTTTGTCAACGCAACAAAAAGGATTTCTGAATGATTTCAACAAATTGAAGAACTCTGGGACCAAGCAATGCGCTTCGTTCGCTTGATAATGGATATCATTTGCCCGTTACTTAATGAGCATTATTTGTTCGCCGTTATTTAGATTTGTACGTTGAACCAGTTGGTAAAACAAACTAGATAATATCCGCAGAGCCTAGTCGCAAATATTGTGCGGGATCTGGTTAGATGTAAATAAAGTCGTATATTTACCTTAGCCTTGTGAATGACCTTGTCAATCTTTATGCCCGCGTTGCCAGTATCCACCATTCCGTTGAAGTTAGCTGAATTGGAGAACGCCTCAGACATACCGAGCGATTTCAGGGCTTCGGACAACTCAAAGCTTGCCTCAACGTCCATTCGTGGGATTGTGACGTGTACGAGCTCAGAAATCATTGAGTTAATTCCAGCGACGATTTTGTCCCAAGTGAGCACATTCTTGACCCACTCGGAAATGTTGCAGTTGTGTTTAGTAAAAGGCAGAAGAATTATCATCGAAGCACGATCACTCGAATTCGAATTCTTCGCGTACGTCAACTCGACGATTGTTGCCTCTAACTCCGATGAATTGGCGTAATTAAGGTTGGCCTCTACATGGACCCATTTTGTAGCTGGGACTGGATCAGTAGACGTTGAGCTGAAATGATGACGAATCGTATAAAAAAATATCGGTAAAGCACGATATGAGATCCAATACCTACGCACGAGGTTCGTAAGATATTCCAGGTGGCCTCCAGCAAAGTTTCTTGAAACTTCGATAACTGTACGCACCATTGACGAATTGTGTTTAGCACACAAACCGAACAAACACTTGGCATTAAATCCATCATGTGGGTATGCTTCACATTGATCGTAAACGTAGATACATATTCCAGCAAGAGACTAAAAGCGACCAAAATCTTCAAGCGAATTTCAACATTATTCGCTCTCTAAGGCCAATTCGTATCGGTACGTGGCTTAAGTGAACCCGCCGAATGTAATTTAGGTGTCAAAGATCTCCGTAGGAAAATTTGATACCAAAACAAGCCGAGGTGAGGATCGTACTTCAGCTCCTATAAGCGTCGTATAGGCCTAACTTTTGGAGCCGGGAGCTCACTAAAATGAAGTTCGAACTCTGATTTCATCTGTTTTTCGAGCTGACCCTCAGCTATTCTGCCCCTATGTGACAGGCCTCAGCTCTTAACCTTTAGGTATTACTATGAGGACCTGTCGGGGCCACCTTTGTTTATTCGAATTCTGACTTAGTCGTTGGCCCAGGTTAATAAATATTAATTAATGCTTAAAAATGTATATTGAAGCAGTACGATTTATAAAAGTAAATTTGTCGTAACGCCAATGTGCGACGGGTAGCTCAAATTATTTAAAACAATAATAAGAAAAATAATTATCTTAATAGACATACCATTTAGTCTTTTTAAAAATATGAAGCTATATACAGAGTCTACAACGTGAGCGTGAGGAAATTCGTTGAAAATTAAATCATAAAAGTACAACTCGTGAAAATTATCATCAACAAAGAAACTCGTTTGGCGCATCCCGTGACCAACGAGTTACATAATACTCAGTCATGTCTAGCCAGCTCGGAACTGAGTAAATTCTCCGGGCTGACGCTTAGCCAACATTTTACGCTCCACGATACAACTGCTTTCGGCATTGCTTCATAAGAAGCAATGCCGGCTTGCGCTTTTTAAATGGCAAATCGAAACTATGAAAATCAGAACAAGCCGAACGCTGGCTTCGACGATATGAAGTGGCCAAATCAGTGTCAGTGACAGATTCGCTTGAGCTCATCGTGATAGTGATAAATTACCAGCGATATTGAAAAATTCGTTATTTCGAGATGACGAGTTCTGATTCGACAGAAGATAACCGAAAATTAAAAATCGATATTTGTCAATATCCAAATGTTCTGCAGAGCTTCATGGAAACGTAACGCAGCAATTGATAGTATACGATTTGCTTTCTTGTAGGCAACCAAAGAGGGGTTTACCTCATTCTTAGCTAGGTACTTTTAAGCTTGAAGTAATTAATATGAAACATGAGACAGATTTTTTGGACGGTTTCAGAAAATAAATCGAGTTATTCTATAAAACGATATCCTGGTCCTGACATTTAGACGGAGTAGCTAAGTACAAGAATTTCCCTGGAAACCTAAGGATCAATGATAATATTGAGGTTAGACTGAGATTAGGTTATAGACTGACCAGTAAGGAGAGTTGAACACCTTGGCTGATGTACTGTTTTTCATCGGCGGTTTCCAGGACCCCTTGAAGTAGAGGGCATTCACGAGTGCCATGATTGTAGAACGATCAAGTGTAGAGTCGAGAATCTTAGGAATGAGGCCTCGTGTCTCGTTCTTTACGAAATCGTTGATCGCGTTTTGAACCACCACGTCCTCTGGATAGATAACAAAACAAAGATAGAGTACCGGCGATTAGAAACGCACGCTGTGTATCCAGATGCCACTGGTCCGTTCCTTATACGACTTCTGTTCGCACAGACTGTGCGAACGATATATATGAGTCGGACCATATATTATATCAAGCTGGCCCAAAAAAATGACACTGCTATCGTGGTGCGCCGTGTTCTTAATATTGGCCTGTTTGAATTCAAATTTGGAGGCTAGTGAGACACAACAATTAGCGAGTAGGCGGCGTGAGAGCCGCTAGCATTCGCCTTTCGTTGGGCGTTCAAAATGGCAACCGGCGGACCAGGTCCTTCAGACTTGCATTTTTAGAAGGAAAGTGTCAGGTCTACGTTTCAAGAGGTGAAATGTCCAGCTGAAATCCATCGAGAGTTGGTTATAATGTCATAATGCCTTAAGTCGACGACAGGTGTACCGTTGGTGTACGCAGTTTAGGCAAGGCAACTGGGACATTAATGAACATCGAGGGCGCCCACCCTTTCCCGAATTTCGATTCGACGAACGGTTGCATACCGTTGCAGTCGAGGAGACATGGGTCAGCCTGTATAGGGGACCGTAAAAAGATCAAGTGAAACAGTGGCTACGACCAGGTAAACAGGCAATGGCGGTAGCGGTACAGAGATTCGAGCCTAAAGTAATGGTAGCACTTGCCATGGATTTCAACGGAATTTGCTACTACGAGATTTTAGCCCCAAAAGAAAAAATGTACTCGGCTGGATATATCGAGTTCTTGAAGGGACTAATGAATAATTGGCATGGCAATAGGAAGCACCGCGTGTGGCTGCTCGATGACAATGCTAGGGCACATCGTACCGATGAAATTATGTCTTGGCTTAAGGCCAACAAGATTGATCGGTGGCGTCACCCGCACTACTCTCCAATTTAAAGCCGTGTGACTAAGGTTGCTTCCATCAATTAAAGAGGGCTATAGGTGGCCAAAGGTATGCAAACATCGATTCGCTCCGAGAGGCCTTAAATAACGAAGTTATAAATGGGAATAGAAATGGTGCATACCTAGTCACCGGAAGGCTGCCAGAACTCTGGGACCAGTGTATAAATAAAAGAAGTGCATACCTCTAACTCATAATAAAAAATCTTTGTTTCAACTCACCTAGTTTAGCCTATATTGAAATGTATATGTGTGCCGTTATTTTGGGTCAGCTGAATATATATATATATATAAGTCGTGTGACTTCACTCAAGCTAAAGGTTCTGTAGGTACAAGTCATCCGTAGCTTCGTGTGTTTGAATATGTGTTATTATTATTATTATTATCTAAGAATATGTATTATTCTTCATGGTACTTTTCTTGGGTGGATTAGACTAAACAAGTAAAATAGGTGCAAGTTAAGTTTAATACCAATGAAATTAGCAGTTCGGACGTCCGCTCTGAAAACGCTCCTCACTTTCTCCTTATAGGCGTTCCCAAGAGGAAACGTGAAATTTACGTAGATCCGATTGGCCTTGTTTATGACAAAGCCAAGGCCAGGGTCTGATTGCACCAGTGCCAACTGAAAAGCCACGAAAGATCATCCCCTTAATGAAGAAATGGACGATATTGTAGAAAGAGTTTTATGCTGTTGAATTCACAATGCATATAAATGTATTTGTACCTCCGAACATTTTTACCTGAATCTCGATTCAACAAGTAACACAACTCTCTCTTTGGATGTGAACATGAATTATATAAAGTACGCCTTGGCCTCGTAGATTGAGCACCCGCATAAGCGAGTAGGCAACTTCAAATTGGATTTTGTTTACAAAATTCGCACATGACTGGCCATTGTGTACTTCGCGAATACACCAGTGTCCGCCGTTTGTTTTTTTTTTTACTTACGCTTATACAATATATCTTCAAATTTTAAAGTTGACTATTAAGCTTAACACGATATCAAGTGAAGACGAAATGTTCTCGGTAGTTATTTTTTGCTTTAACAATTTCGACGGCTTCAAACTTCCTATTAGAACCATCTCTTTAATTTGTACTTTGGTGTAACATTTAATGTGAACAATTATGGAATCTTAAAGGTTCTTCAGCTCCGAACAATATACTCAGTCGTTACCGTAAGTGGCTTCGATGGCCAATTATTAAGAATGTTTCAAACTCAAATAACTGTATACTTTCCGTCATACCTGAGAGCTGGATTCATTGAAACCTGCCATTATGTCATCTTTGACCATTCCATTAAAGTTCATGGTGCTTCGCATTGAATTGAATGTCGTGTCTGAAAGGATAACCCGCTGCTTTTAGCTTTTGATATTATGGAGAATTTAGATACTCGGTATCGTTACTGGGTCTCTTTTAACATTGAGCGCCCTGATCAAAAACCTCTGGTAGATTTTTTGAGTACGCCTCTGGCAGAGGAAAGAGCGATTTGAAACTAGATTAATGGACATAGACATGTTACGTCTAAACAGAAGAGCATGTCACCATCACTGATGTTTCAATTCAATAGTTCTCTTTGGGGTCACCTAATGATACATTGAGGACATTTATTATGCAACCCAGTGCACGGATGCTTCGTAACCTGACCTTCTACACTTAATTGTGCTATTTTTGTGGCTTTTTACATAGTTTTTATATTATTTCACATACTATTCTACTTCGCTTTGTCCAACGCTTTGTCTGAAACACATTGATGTGTTGACATCGCAGTGAATGGATCTCATGCGCCTCAGCAAGATGCAAATGCTCCAAAATTAAGATAATTGTTATGATCTATTTTAGTTAGCATGGGCATATTTATGAGTATATTTAGTACTATTTGGCTCACATTCTTAGCAGCAAAGTGCGCCTGCAATTGAATAACTAAGGCATTTGCATTGGCTACTTACCTTCAGCACCAAGGAGGCACATCCCAAGGGCAGACGAAATACTGTACGCTGAGTGGATCGTATTTTCGTCATTCTTCACATCGCCTTGAAGAAGTTGGATACTCAACTCACCAATGCCCTTGTTCACCTAGATGATTTTAGAGAATATGATATACTTTGTTTCACACAACTATACGTTGCATGAGCCTTAGCAAATGACTTTAAGTATACGCTTGACTTACAGATATTGAATACCTGTAAAACGTCTTATCATATCTGAGACGTAGTGCTGCTATAACGAAATGACAACCATGAGAGATGAGAAATAAGCCAGCGCAAGATGATGTTAAACCAGCGATAGCCTGTGGTCATTGAACTTGTGTCTTTGTTAATTACAGTTAGTTACCTTTACGTTTAATTAGAACTCACGGGCTCATTTACGAAGTCATGATTGAACCACCACAATTTCGCAATGTGACCCGAAGCACCACAATTTCGCAAATTCTACATTTCGAGAGCACGTCAAAGCTAGCAACTAATCGAGTATCAGATATTGCGTCGGCCAGATGGATCACGTACGCGATGAACCACATACGTGGCCAATACCGTTCAGATAACGAGGTATGAAATGGGACCACTGAGGTGTGTCGCACGGCGCTACAACACTAACATCCTCAACAAATTCTGCGCGGTGGACGTTATCTAATTTAAAAAAAGATGTTGCTTGTTCGTTTGCTAAGATATTCTTTCAATCGTTTTTCACGTTGGCTAATAATAACTGGCTCAAGCAATGCAAAAGTAGTACCGTGGACGGTAAATGTTGGCCGAGAGTCAGCCCGAAAGAATTAGCTTGAAAAGAACTAGTCCAAGCGTTCTTTTAAGTACAAGTAATCCCACTTCAGGGGTTCGTTAGCACACTCGGCGTACGACCTGATCGATGATACGTACTCCAGATTCATACGTCGCATCGAAGTATCTATTCGGCAAACACTCACTTATTCAGAGATTCTACTTACATGGTCGAGTTGAACATCGCTCAAGGCTTGTCTCGCGAACAAGCTGAGACATATCAGACAAAAACCGATCATTATTAATTTGCTTCCCGTCTACTCCACAAGAAAAATGGCGCACAAGTAGGACAACAAAGCAGAATAACAGACTGAGGAAATCCTTAGTATATCTATCTATATATATATATATATCCATGAATCGGACCAGCGGAGTCCCGAGTATATATATGTATAATAACAGATGGAGCAAGCCCGTCCTGAGGAAATAACCTAATCGACAAAAATCGACGAAAAATAAGATCCGGACACCAATCAGCTGTCAGTGTTCGAAGCTGTCTTTCTGGTCATTGGTGAAATGGTGTTTTGCCTAGAAGATTGTTCAAGTATATTTTGGTTGCCCTCTTGCAAATCACCACATTGATGCGATGCATAGGTTAAGATTGAGAATGTCTACACACTCAATTGTATGGGTGCGTAAACAAATGTTGGCAATAGTGTACTTCTGTAGGAATAGCGTTCTTTGACGACTACAAGGGCACAGCTGTCCGCATTGGACAGCAGAGGCTACGCGGATTGTGGGGATTTCCTCTCAGAAATACAGTAGCCACGTGGATTCTCACAAACGGCCAATGGGCCTGTCCATAGACACCTCATTCCGAACAGCCCTTTAACAGACAGAATTCGCCTCAGCTGACATCCGTGATACTTTTGTTAATAGCGGCATTGGCTAGATATCACACGCGCACATTGTATGAGTAGGATTTACGGCTCGAATACTGGCAACTCGGTTAACTGGTGTATCAAGTACGTCGCAGTTATTATGAAGTGTACGAGCTTTTTCGTATTTTTGTAAACCGTGTAAACTGTGTGTCAACATCGGTGACAAACCGAACTTTTGCTTGTACTAAACAACCGAAAGCATGAGAGCACGTGTTTCGGGAGCATGCCGTCATAGACATATCACACTACACATCCGCTTTCCATGGTGATACTTCACCTTTTCTGCTACCTTCTGGTATCATCCTCTCTTGATAATTCTTCTCTTTGCATACCGCAAGACCCGTACAACCGAAGCACCTGCATGGATCGCGCGAGTTTACCATGCTTTGTTCATGAGGAGACACTACCACCAGCATAGAGACTAATGTTATCGCCATTTATGGCGTTTTCAGGTTCTTGGAGAGCTAGCAGACAAACTTGGCTGGCTCAGAGTCTACGATACGGAGGATGTAGAAGGAGCTCCGCAAACGTTCAGTTCTATGCTGATAAGAGAATAAAGAAGCGGTTTTACCGTTATGGAAGCAGTGAATCCGCGAAAGCATAGGAAAATTTCAGTTTTCAGCGAAGCTCAGGTACCAGCGCGGCCCAGTGTAAACGATCTATACCGCTGCTACTTGATAAGGGGTTCCTAGGAATCGAAAATGGCCTAATATTGGAGTCTTCAAAGATATAGACACGATCTCAAAGTTAAAGATGAGAAGGGGCATTTTTGGGGCTGAGACGGTAGCCTACTTTCAGATTTATGAGATTATCAAGCCGCAACTGGAATTCATTTGGTTATCGATTAAACTTCGTTAAGTCTTCCATTTACACTGAGAGAAAGATAGCATAGCATTCATTATCATAATCTCACTTGGCATCAAACAAGGATAAATTGTCGGTTTATCTTAAATACAAGGTATTGTTACACAGTGTTCATACGACGTTTTTTATAAAGACTCTTATGATACGATGTCTGTTCGATTACTACGGCGCCTCCACATTTATCACTTCATCGGGACGAATTACCGCGTTTTCGTCATATAGTAGTACATCGACATTTCATATAAGATACAAAGAATCAATCCTCTTACGCTACTGAAATTGGGCTTTCAGATTTTTCCTGTTTCGATTAGTACAGCGCCTCCACAATTATCACGGCCAAATTAGCGCGTTTCCCGCTTCTGTTCGATGAACTTCGCGTTCACTTCTTACGCCACAGCATCATCATCCCTCCTCCTCTTTGGATATAAAGTATTAATTCTCTTACGCGGCAACATCTCACATTCTCTCTCTCTCCCCTGTACTATAAAAAATCCCAACGTAAACCACCGCCACTGCCACCACCGCCGCCGCCCCAGCTCGCCACACCTCGCGAGGTCAACCCCAGCCGATACCTACAAAATTTCTACCTGCCACCGCCACACCTTTACCTGTCTCCGCCCCCGCATCATGTACGCCGAAGCCAAGGAATCCTCTATTCTGAGAGGACTTGATGGGGACGATTTTGAAGACATTGCGAGAGAGTTCGCAACAAAAGGTGGGCCGGCACCTCTATGAGCTCCGGGAACGAGCTCTATATCGAGAATTAAAGACTCTCGATTCTACAATTTTAAAAATGTTCGATTGCCCGGAAACCTTTTATCGAAAAGAAACACGTCAACAACTGGCGACAGGGAATAAAAACCGCGACAATCTCCAGGACGGGATAAGCAAAGAAAAAAGAACTTGACGACGAATGTTTCCAAATGATGAGCAAAGCAAGGAAGAATAATGATTTTGAAATTAGGACAATATTCAGCAAAATAAGAGCACCGGGCCAATGGTCAGCAAAAGTAAGTGCTACATTGACGCATTGACTAGGAATCGGTACGATGTAAAGCTTCCCCTCCAACATAGTAGAAGCCCGGAATTGGCCTACCATGTTAGAAAACGGTGATGACGGCGAAGGCGACAGCGAGAAAAATAATATCGAGGACGACTGGCAGGTGTCGTGGGACTTGTATAACGACAACGACCCCACCGCCGCCACATAATATTTATGCTTTTGCACAATAAACGACGGTTTGAATTTTCGAGCGCGGGGCACGCGCCTCTATATTTCAACAAATCGTTACAAAGAATACACATTTGAGGCATTTATTCTGTATCAGATTAATGTACGTGTCAAATAACATACACACCACAACGAACAGCGCATATGACGATGCATGCAGCCTGCTACAATAAAATGTGTTATATTTCGGTTGTGCAAAATAATAACGCACTCAGTTATCGAGTGCTTTCGCTGAATTAATACAGTGTTGAGCACTCAAGCTGTACTGTAGTCATGGGACACGCTCCGAGCCTTACTGATGCAGAGAAAGCGGTTATTCAAACGCAGGGTCAGCGCAAGGTGCAATGTTCAAATATAGCAGTTGTGCTAAAGACAACAGACTACGCCGTCAATCTGAGAATGTGTCGAACATTCGAAGCGGCTAACATGCATAGTCAGTTTCAAATCACTCGAGAAAATCACTCACGCAGCGGCAACCGAATAAGCGCTATCGAAGTTGCACGAATCAAGCGTATAGAAAACAATTTCTCGCCGCTTGGCCGACGTTTGCTACGCCGCGTCGCTCACGGCGGTTGCCGACATGGTCGCTACAGTCCTCCCCCCCGAGGCGCTCGCCCACTTCTCCGCCTCCCAGGAAGCTGCCCTTGACCAGACGGGCGCCCGCGCTCGGGTCCCTCCGGACAAACAGAGCAAGCAGCGGGCATGGTCCGATGCCCTGCACCAGGAGCTGCGGGACTCCCTCCTGGCCTCTGCGCCACACGCTGCTGACCAAGCTCGCCTCCGGGCTGTCGACAGGCCTGGTGCGGGGGCGTGGCTCCACGCGCTGCCCTCCTCGTCCCTTGGTACTGCTCTAGACGATCGCTCCCTCCGCTTCTGTGTGGGCCTTCGCCTCGGGGCCCCTGTAGTTGCGGCCCACAGCTGCGAGCGTTGCGGGGACCCCGTCGCAACGAATGGCCATCACGGTCTTTCGTGCGAACGCAGCGCCGGTCGCCATCCGCGACACACGATGCTTAATGACACGCTCGTGAGGGCCCTCCACTCCGCCGGTATTCCTTGCACAAGGGAGCCACAGGGCCTCGACACCTCTGACGGCCGCCGCCCTGACGGCCTCACCCTTGTCCCCTTCCATCGAGGGCAGCACCTGGTTTGGGACGGCACTGTGGTTGACACTCTAGCACCCTCTTATGTCAACCACTGTGCAACCATCCCCGGTTACGCAGTAGCGCGTGCGGAACGGGCAAAGCTAAGGAAGTACGCCGCTCTCCAAGCAACCCACCTGTTTTCCCCCCTTGCCTTTGAGACCTTGGGCGGGCACGGCCCTCTCACTGCGAACTTCCTCGAGGGGGTCTACCATAGGCTGATCCGCGCCACCGGGGACAAGCGCGCTGGCTCTTTCCTCCTGCAGCGGCTGTCCCTCGCCGTGCAGAGAGGCAATGCCATCGCCTTCCTCGGAACATTGTCGTCCTCACCCCCCCCCCCCCCCATAATCCCTAGAAATCCCGCCCTACTGTATGTTTGAATAAACAGAAAACTCTTTCTAATTATTCCTATTTCTCGTGAAGATTAGCTCGTATGCTCAGATGAGCGTTCTCACAAATAAATCATCGTATAACAATCACAACAATAATAATACGTGCAGACAACTTCGTTATCGCAACTTCGTATATTGCATTGCCCCCTTGCCTTTTATAATAAAGGTGAATTTGTATTGTACGGCTGGGATAGCTCTCCCAAGCGGTCGTTGACTAGAGAATAACTGTCGGGAGTGATTCAGGCTAAATTTATAACGTGACGCCGTTTCTCTTAGAAATGATTGCTTATAATTGTTTCACAAAAAATGACCATTGCCTTTATAGAAAAACCACTCCGAGAAAACAACAAGTGAACTCTACAAAACATTTGACCGTTTACTGTAGGATGACGCATCGCCACCAGTGGATCTGGTAGCCCTGCAATTTGCAAGAGTACAATTGGTACTATTTACAATCAAATGTGGCCATCCACGCAAGTGTGCTAAATTAGCGAACGGCATTCAGCTAACAGCTAAATAATAATTAGCTAAGCCAAAAACCCATCGAACTTAGTGGTTTAATAGTACCTTAAGGGTTTCTAAAAACGGTGATGCAATTAATGTGCTATGCTCAAAATCGTTGTGACCACGTTCAAGTATAGGCTAATAACTAACTAATCTAAACAGAAAAAGTTACTTTTGTCTAAACTATGAGGTCGCTTATGCATTGTCTTAATACTTGATTCTTCTGCAATAGATCATACGTTAGCGCTTTATACTAAGCATTGAGAACCAACGTAGTGCAATATATTGTATGTCTATTGCAATAATGGAAAATTTAGCTTCTGATCAAGTACCGAATGATCAGGGACCGTACTATACTATCGCAGACCTAGAACCGTAGCCTTTCCGCAGAATGGGACAACCTGGCGCTTCAGGGATTTTTCGGCATCTACTACCTACTCGGTCAGCCGTTGCAAAAACTTGGTACTATCAAATTAACGGGGTATAGGCAAAGATGAAGGTTCATTGGTTTATTGAAGGAGCTGCAATTTTACAATGCTTGAGCTCTCTTATATGTCACGCAGCGGGGCTCGAACCCGCGGCCTCTGGCTTTCGACAGCCAGAGACTTAGCCGTCCAAGCCACCAGCCATGTGAATGAGGCTTGGTGGAAAAATACAGTTGAAGTGATCTTTCCCCCAACGTCTATTCATTTTGCAGGTAATGGCGATTGCATTCACAGTTACGAACATGTTACACGACAGACAAGCAAGCGTGACGTGCACTCGATTGATCCCTAGATTATTTGCTTAAGGACGTGCACGTCCAGCCCAATAAATAGCTCGCATGATAGCGGCATTCGCTTAGTTGTTGTATACAGGCCAATTCCGTTGAGATCAACCTTCGCGGAAGTGTTCTATTCCTGGAATGAATGTACGGGCTGCAAATAATCAAGAAAAGTGACACTCGACTTAATTGCATGCTGAAATTAGCGAATTCGCAGCTAGCGAAGCGCGATCCATGTAAGCGGCTTGTAGATCAGACATTCATCTTCAAATATCGGTTTAGATTTTACTCGAAACTATCAGAAATCTGGCATTATAAAACGAGCTGAGAATATAAAAATTCACTGGTACTGTTCACTACTGGACGAAAACTATCGTGGTGACTGCTTCGTAGGCGGGCACATACACACTGTCTGACAATCAGTCATCAATGCCTAGTACGGCAATGCAGCCCATGAGAGTGAGACCTTTGAGAGAGACTGCGCGATTCGCAGAGTTAAGTCGGTTGTAGAAATGGGATTTTAATCGGATTTGCAGTGCAATCGTGTGCTCACGTTGTATTGCGTTCGGTTCGACGAGGCTTGAAACGAAAACCAGTGAAACCCTTGGAACTGAACATTTGAGCAGAGAACCGACCTTTGCAAATCCGCGACTTCTCTCGAGTGATGAAATAAGTAAGTAGTGAGCCCCGGAAACTGAAATGGTAAACGAGCTTAAGGACTCATATTGCAAATGAGCGTTGAGCAGAACAAGGTTAGTAATATTTTCGACATGGGCTGAAACCACAGCCGGCTCTTTCTAGAAAATTGTAAGGATGACAACAGCTTCATGCTAAGGTGAACTGACACCGATGGAGCGACACCAGGACAACGAGCCAATGTGTTTTTCTTTATGCAACAAAGTTATAAAACAGTGTTAATATCGACAATTTCTTGGTGATGCTAGACCAATATGACACCAGCTATGCGCGGACCGCGATCATTAGTCCCTAAGATAAACGCATTAACTTTCGCAGTACGACTGAGCAGTAACTGGTCGATATATTTGAAAACGATAAAGTGGAGAACAGTGAGTGCCTCACGATGACGAATTTATTCGTCCATCGAACCAAGACAACGTGCATATATTCGTGAGTTTTAATTTTGACTTTACATCTATTCTATCGATGCTATAGTAATTTTATTGACTCTGCCTTTGTGTTTTTAGATCATCTCAATCACGTTGGCGACGTGGGTCGCCACTACCACTTCTTAAAGATGACTTTCTATCGTTCTTCTCGAATGGCAACAGCTGTCGTTATCGCTATTTTGCTGCCAGAACTGGCGTATTGTGCCTCTTTCGGTAAGTAAGTTTGAAATAAAATATTAATATCGATTCATTATGACAGACGTTAATAGTGTATATTCATTCATCATTTATGCCGTGACTGGCCAGCTACGACTAGCTAATAAAAGTTACATTAGACCATCGTAATGTTTGCATCACTTATCAAGCTACCATCTGCGTGTCTATCATTCGATTGAGCCTACCACTACAGCCACAGGGTGTTAAGTATAAAATCTAAACACAAAGCAAAGGGAAAACTATTTGAAAATGAAAATAACCATTAGATTCTCTAATTATAGTTAGTTTGAGTTGTATATACCGATAGATGTCTACCTTTAGCTATCAACACACTTGTACACGTTTGTAAGTGCAGTAACAAGAGTGTTGCATGGATGCATATAAGCGCATCGAGGAGTGCTTGTAGGGCGGCTAATTATACCTGGATGGCGTTAAGGTAAACAGCCGGGTATTTACAACCATGGGGCCTATGCTTCGAATCCCACAGGGCACATGCGTATCGATGCGGTCTTATGCTTACATATCTGCCAACTAGGTTGTTCTTTTGAATTGTCTGAAGACCACTTTATAGAAGTTGAAATGCCTATAGCATATCGGTCCAATGAGCTAGAAACCTTCTGATTACGTTCAGGAGTCAGTCACGCAGCTTTCCAGTGCCGTCGACAACAAACGCGCGAGGATTGTCTAAGTGTCGAGTCAGCGTGTTCGTGGTGCAACAAGGAGAACTTCACCCAGCCTCGATGTCTTCACACCCGCGATGAATGCCAACTAGATTATCAGGTATAGAAAGAGTACATGTAGTAGTTTGCTGGCTCAATGCTGACATAATGTCGAGTTAGTTGAGAATTGAATTTTTCCCGATGGACTTCCGTTTGGGGCCAGCCATTCTCCCATCACGCACCGTTGCTCGGTACTTATACTTATGGCGTCATTACTTCCGAGAAGTGTCAGGAAGTAATGACGACAAAAAAAAATCAAATCCATACGTTTTGCCTACGTTGGACCATAGATACACCGAAAATTTGACAACTCCCATTTTGATATTCGTCCCTAAGCCTGCCGAACCATTGATTTGATTTGAAGACAGTTTATGTACGTTTTCAGCGTGTGTCTCAATGTGTGTCAACGCAGGGCTCGAATAACTTTCCGACAAAATATGTGAGCGCAGTGGGTCCATATATGACCATTTGGTTCAGAGTGAACCTCCTTACCTCACTAAAGAGGGCTTACCTCTGCACTTTGCAGGGATGGCTTGATGTCACAGAGTTTCGAAGATGTGGTAAAAGCGAACAAACCGCCTTAGGTTGCGCTGTTTAACCACAAATTCGAATCGGGTATCGAAGCGGGCCCATATATTTCGTGGGTCGTACTGCCTGCTATTTCTTCTGTTGTTCATGCGTCACCAGGGTTCCAGCCTACGAATGCTCACCACTGAATCGCCATTGAGCTTTGTTGACCTCGCAAAGAACCAGGATCAAAAATTGCTTTCTGACGACTCCTTAAAGGTATATCTATAATTGTATTATAATTGCGCAATGCCTCACCATTAAATAACATTAACCTAATTAAACGGGTGCAACCTACTCAACAATTAATAGCACATGGATGTTGGCCAGGGAATTCCATCAGTATGGTCAAGACGCAGCATTCTCACAAACTTGATCGGATACCTCTATACAGGTACTCCTTAGTGACCGTATAAACGTAGGAAAATCCTGTATTGTAAAGTTCGATTTTTCCTTTGCTCAACGGCTTCGTTTATCATGTGGAAGTTTCTACTAGACTTACACTTATCGTCCGATCCCTCGTCTATAACATTTCACACAAAAGCTGTGCATATTTGCATATTTTGATTTATAGCTGGACTTGATCAACTAGGCGCTAATCCGTTACCGTCCATTGCATAATGTCCCCCTTTAAGTCTCATTCAAGCTTCGAAATGAGATTAAAGGTCGTTAAACAAAGGAGTTGAAATTTGCTGAAAATTTATGAAAATGGAATAAAAAAAATCCAACTAACGTAATAGCTCAATTGTTTGGCTCTGATTGTAAGGCTGTTCAAAACTGTCGAACATCTCTTGTGTTAATTCAAAACTACGCTTGGCTCTGTTCACGAACGATTTTGTCCTTGTTATGTACTTATGGTCTACACCCTCTCAATTCCAAGTACCACAGCTACGGCCATTAGGGTTCCCTATAATCAGGGTTTTTATATATAAACTACGGGGAAAACATTGTCCAGTAACAGGTGAAAGCAATTATCAGCCTGTACGTTCATGCATGCTTTCATAACTTTTACTTCATTCTAGTACTTGGTCACCGCGCCAACGTCGACGAGCGTTGGTGCGCAACGGAGTAGTCAGGAAATGGACAAATGCGCGTACGTTAAGGTACGTCACCCCCTTTTTCAATTTTGCTTGCGCTTACCTATATCTGAAATTGCGCTTAAATATATCTAAACTTAAAGATTTTCGCTGCCTACGAAATTTCTTACGTTTAAAAATGTATCGAATATGTGTATATGCAACGTATTCAGCTTTATTATTAACGTCAAAGGGGCATGGTGATATAAAGGACAGGAAGCTGCCTTTGGGAATTATGTTGTTATTGTTCTAAGATAATATATACGTGTATTTACTGGTACTATCCACTGCTGGTTGAAAACTGCAACTATGGGGTGCTGTCTTTGGTGACTGCTCCCAAGGACGGCATCCCATATCAATGAATCTGTTGTAGTCTCCCAGTTAGAATGTTTATTTTTATGGACGTATAGGGAAAATACCCCGGCTTCACTTCTACGTGTTCGCTGGCACTATAGGTCTTGCACCTATTTGTCTCATCTCCTCTTAGGTACGCGTCAGCGCGGTGGCTTGGACGGCTAACTGGTCTCTGGCCTTTAATAAACCAATAAAACCTTTACCTTTACCGTTCGGTCTGGGAACCTGCTTCATTAGACTAGCGTCCTCCTCGGTCTTCTCCGCACCTACCATCGAGCTCTGTATTCAGGCTCTTTCTCCCTGATGACAATTTCGACAAAGTGGACAAGCGCCTTTCCGCCTTTTTTTTTTTTATTTATGAGGAAAACGGAAATACTTACTTTGCTTTCCCCATGCCTCCCATGTGGGAGGGAGCCCCCTGGAAAACCGCCGCAATCCGGCATACCCTCACGGAGGCCCTGAAAAACTTCCGGTCCCTACCCCCAACGTTTGGCACCCTTAGAAAACGTCACCCCTTCCGATCTGCCGCTCTAGTTTTTCCTTGTCTTTGAGCACCGCCTCGGCGAATCTTCGGATGTTGGCCCATCCCTCTCGATCTCCCATCATTATGGCGGCCATATCCTCGCACAAAATCGGGAGGGGCCGTGCGACTCCAGCTGCGAGGTCTCGCCGGTGCCCTTCGAAGCGAGGGCATACCTCGAAGGTGTGCCGTGCCGTGTCGTCGACTCCCAAGGTGCATAGCGTACACCTTGGGGACGCCGCTTTGCCAATCTTGTGACGGTACTGCTGGAACTGTCCGTGGCCGGTGAGAAGTTGAGCCAGCGGGTAGGAGAGGGACCCGTGGCAGGCCGCTAACCAGGCCCGGAGGTCCGGCAACAGTGACTTCGTCCAATGCCCCGGTTGCCCGGGCTGGATGGAGGCCCACCTGTTCACCCACCGGTCCATCGGACCGTCCTGGCTTGTAGGCGTGCTGCCCTCCGTCTCGCGGCGATGCCTCTCGTCCCTCGTAGACTCGGCGATCGACAGCGACCACGGGATCTGGCGGGCCAGAACCTGTAGTGCGGTGGTCGCCACCGTACGGTGGGATCTCGCGACCCTGATCGCCATAGTCTTCTGACGGCTGTCGAGCATCCGGGCAATCGTCTTCTTCTTGGCTGCGTGCCCCCAAAGAGGGGAAGCATAGAGGGCAATGCTCTCCGCCACCTTGGCCAGCAGTCTTCTGACCTCGTCCGTTGCTCCATGTGTGCGTGGAAGGATCCTTGCTAGGTCCGTGGCGGCTCGCTCCGCCTTCTCGGATGCGTAATTTGCGTGCGGGGCTCCCGTGTGGCCGCTGTCGAGAATAACCCCCAGGTACTTGGCCGTCTTCGTTGGCTTGAAACTATGGCCGGCTATGGTGAGCTCGATGCTCGGCTGACGTTTCCGTCCGTTGAGCACCACCGCCTCAGTCTGGGCCGGCGCAAGTTCCAGTCCCAGGGGGCGGAGGCACGCCACGACGTTGGCCATTGCCGAATTCGCCGCATACTGGAGGAGCCGGTCATCACGTTCCCTGATTATGAGGGCCAGGTCGTCGGCATAGGCACAGGAGGTCACAGACGCGGGGTAGTTGAGCCGGAGAACGCAGTCGTATGCGATGTTCCAGAGCATCGGTCCGAGAACCGAGCCCTGAGGGACTCCCGCACAGACCTTGTACCTCCTGCCCGCGTACACCTGCGGTCTGAGAGGTAGGACGCTAGCACTCGCCTGAGATATGGGGAGAGAGACGCCCGCTCGAGGGCGTTGTTAACAGCATCCCATGAGATAGTATTAAAAGCGTTCTTGACGTCCACCATGACCACCAGGCAGTGGCCCCGCGATGATTGCGGTCTCGCCCTCTCTTCTGTAGCGCTGCCAACGACCTTTTTGATGGCCGAGAGAGTAGAGCGGCCCGGTCGAAACCCATGTTGGTCGGGTGACAGGGTCGCTCCGCTTTCCGTTTCGATCCTCATTCTTCCGTTGATGACGTGCTCCACCGCCTTGGAGAGGCACGTCAGCATACAGATTGGACGGTATGCCGACGGCTCTCCGGCCTGTTTCCCCGGCTTCGGAATAAGGGCCAGCTTAGCTTCTTTCCATTTTTGTGGGAAGGATCCCGTTCTCAGGATGCCATCGACCATCCTTTTAAAGACCGCCGGATGTTCCCGAAGGAGTAGCTTGACGGCAGAGGAGGGGACCGCATCCAGTCCCGGCGCCTTCTTGACCTTGGTTTGGTCAAGTACCCTCTTGACCTCCTCATCCGAGACTAGGGGGGGCAGTGCATCTCTCTCCACGATTTGCACCGGTCGAGGAGGGGGCCGCGACGGGAACAGCGCTCTGATCGTAGCCTGGGCCACATCTGGCGGGAGTTCGGCGGTGGAGTGGCGGAGCTTCTTCCTGACGATCTTGTAGCCCTGCCCGAAGGGGTTGGAGTTGACCTCCTGGCAGAGCCGACGCCAGCTCTTCGTCTTGCTCTTCTCGATCTCCCTCTTGAGTATCTTGCAGGCGGCGCGGTGTTGTGCCTCCAGCCCCGGGGCGTCCGTTGGGTGACGCGCGCGTGCGCGTGTGAGGAAGCGCCTGAGCTGGTGGCACTTCCTCCGGGCCAGGGCGATCTGCTCGTTCCACCAGAACTTCGGGGTCCTTGCTTGGGTGCCCCGGGAGGCTGCCCGACAGGCGTCCTCCAGCATCGTTGAGACTGCCTCGGCGGAGTAGTCGGGTAGAGTTTCCACCCGGCGGGCTATTTCGCTCTGAAGCCTCCCGGGATCTATCCGTAGCGGCGGCGGGCCACCCCGAGAGGCAGGAGGGGAAGCAGTCATGGGGGGGCTATTGAATAGCTAATAAAAGCGTGGTCGGAGAGGGACTCGGAGTCCCAGTCAACCCTCCAGTCGGCAATTCGAGGGAGGACGTCCGGGGAGGCCCAGGTGAGGTCCAGGGTGGACGAGTGACCCTGGTGGAACCAGGTAGCGCCCGGGGAATTCACCAGCCACAGATCCGTGGCCGCTGCCCACTCTAGGAGCGCCTTCCCCTTACTGTTGGTCTTGTTGGACCCCCACGTAATATGCTTCGCATTGAAGTCACCCGCCACGATCAACCCCGTTTGGTGCCCATTTCCTCGGATCGCCTCTGTCAGGTCAGCCAGGAAACCGAAGTACACCTGAGGGGAGCAGTTAGGGGAGATATAAACCGAGTAGATATGGAGACCCTGAGTACTAATGTGGGAGTAGTTTTTGCCATGACTAACTGAGGTGAGGAAGAAGGAGCTATTGATTATATCTATTGCAGAGGTTTTACTATCATCGGACACCTTATGAGACGTTATTGTTTTGAGGGGGGGTTCGGAAATGACCAACAGGTCGGCCCCCTTTTCGGAGACAACCAGATTATCCATGTCCCTCGCCCGGGGAGAATGGTTCTGATTTATTTGGAGGATCTTAATATGCCCCGTCATTACTTATTATTATTACCCTTCCCCTGTCTAAGGTCCGCCACCCGCTGTCGGAAGGCCGGGCACCGCGTCGTCGTTGCCTCGTGTCCAGAGATGTTGCACACGTAGCAGTGGAGTTCTTCGGAGCCCGCTTTGCTTGGGCAGTCTCTCGCTGAGTGTTTCTCCTTGCCGCATCGGAAGCACTTGGGGGAGGCCGGGGAAGCGTCATTGCATTCCCTCGTGAGGTGCTTGAAACTCAGGCAACGGGCGCACTGAGGTACATTTACGAGCTCGCGGAGGGGGCACTTCGTCCAACCTATCTGAATCGTGCCTTTCCTGATTAGCTGCTGGGCAGCGCGCGGGGGGACCCTGACTATGAAAGTGCCTTCCCCCCTCGAGGAGGTCCTCATAGGACCTATCTCCACTTCAGAGGGCTTCAGGCCTTCAATCGAGAGGGCACCCATGATATCTTCATACTTATGCGAGTCGAGCGCCCCTCTCACGATGATCGCTTTGGAGGCAGTGCGCACGTGAGCGGTGGCCTCCAGCTGTGTCTTCGCCTTGATGTCAGCCGCGAAGGCTTTTGTAGCGTTTGCAACGCTCTCGCTGACTAGAAGCCTGACGTCCCCCGACAGTAGCCTCTGCGCGTGCCGGACCTTGACCCCCAATGAGAGCATGGTAGGTTCCATCGAGGTCTCCAATGTCCGGACGATGTCGGCCGCCTTTCCGCCCTTAAGTATCGTCATGATCAAATTATCTGCTAGGATCCACTCCCTGTCGATGCATCGTCATGTAGCACCTGGCGCTGTCAAGCACTGACATTGACCTACGAAAGCTAATCACTTGATATTACATCTATATATATATATATATATATATATATATATATATATATATATATATATATATATATATATATATATATATATATAAGATAATGAAGTATAATCAACGAAAAGTGATAAGAAAATCCAAATTCCGGTGACGTCATTTGAATTGCGCATGCTAACGATGTAATGAAAGTATATGGGATAAAGAAAACAATGAGTTCATTTATAATGTTAGTTCTGTTGTAGACATCGACAGATACATTTACCGAAGAATGCCGTGTAAATTAAGTAAGTTGTCGTCTGTGCTATTTTAATTGTCAATGAGCATATCATATATTAGGTTGACCCAAAAATGCAAAATGGGTCCCTCGTTAACTCGGTCCTGGCCAACTGAAAATACGTGAGGAATGTGCGCGAGACAATTTGAAGATATATAGGCAACAAAAGAGTCGCTTTGAGCATACCGTTGCAATGAACGAGACATGGGTCAGCTTGTATAGGGGACCGGAAAAAGATCAAGTGAGACAGTGGTTATGACCAGGTGAACAGACAATGGCGGTAGCAGTACCAAATAGATTCGAGCCTAAAGTAATGATAGCACTTGCCATGGATTTCAACGGAATTTGCTACTATGAGATTTTGGGCCCAACAAAAAAATGCACTGAGCTCGATATCTCGAGCTTTTGAAGGGACTCATGAATAATAATAACATATCCCAGCGCTTAAGAGGGTCGAATCGAGGTTTATCCGAAGGTTCAGTCTACGTTCTGATGTTCCGAGGGAACTAGTGAAGCTCCCACCCCTAATGACCATATTAGATACTGGGGACCTCCGCTTGTTTCAGCGACTAAGACCAAATGGCCCTGTTACACATTTCATCGAACTTTGTCCAAATGGTCTGCGCAGTGGATGCACAGTGCCCACTACGTCAGTAGCGCGCACCCAAAAGCTAAATAATTTGTTCTCTTAGGAAGTGGCCATTTGCCATCACCACAATTGTAAAAATTCCCTCCGCTTCTACCAATTTATGTCATTTCTTTAATAACCTCTGTACCACCCCTTTAGGTTAATAAGATGCATTTGTATTGTATTGTAATTGGTATGGCGATAGGAAGCACCGAGTGTGGCTGCTCGATGACAATGCTATGTCACATAGTAGCAATGAAATTACGTCCTGGCTTAAGGCCAACAAGATTGAGCGGTGGCGTCACCGCCCCCATTCTCCCGATTTAAGCTCGTGTGACTGTGGTTGCTTCCATCGATTAAAGAGGGCTATAGGTGGCAAAAGATATGCAAACATCGATTTACTCCGATAGGCCTTAAATAACGAAGTTATAAATGGTAATAGAAATAGTGCATACCTAGCCGTCACAGGGCTGCCAGAACTCTGAGGCCATTGTATAGATAAAAAAGGTGCATACCTGTAACTCATACTAAAAAATATTTGGTTTAACTTACTTAGTTTAGCCGATATCGAAATGTATATGTGTGCTTCGAATTTTTTGGGTCAACCGAATAAAATAAAGTTGATGGAAACTGTTGTTGAAGACCCTTTACCTTTTGATGTCTACAACAAGTATAGACGATGCTAGAGCGATGGAGTTGGTGCACGTTGAAACGTATATCGCAATGTAGACTCTATGTATACAGCTAAAAACTGAGTCAATTAACTCGATGCATATATTGGAAAAGTACATCGCTGACAGTAGTCCTTAAATCGTCCGTGTCACCCTGATGCATTAGGTAAAAGGCTCTCTCCGGACTTGGGATGTCGAAGTGCCATGTTCTGCCACATTAGTATACTTCGAGCAAAGGCGACAATTTGAGTTATATTTAGTATACGATACGAAAACGGTCGGTAATGATGACGACTCGTGGATCATTATAGGTGACTCCTAAATACGTTTCTTAGTAATCAGGGCAAACAAGCAAATGAACCTGGGTGCAAAGTACCAAATTGGTGGAAAAAGTGAAAAATCTGCTAAATTTGTTTTTATATGTTCACTACAGATTCATTCTTTCACCGTAACTTTGGATGAGATATCTATAATATTGTATACTCTCTACTGCAGGACTGCTTTGACTGTGTAAAGTTTCCCAGTGCAGCTGGAAACCGCTACAAGACGACCGCCGAGTGCGCTCAGGCCTGCGGTGGAGATCAAGACGAACGTTCTCTGGTAGCAACTAACACCGCCATCACCGTAGAAAATCTAACATGCATTTTCGAAGACGTCAAAGGCTGCCAAATTACTAAAATGTTACGGTGAGTGACGGTCTACCTATGTCTCTAGTAATTTCTATACACGACAGTAATGCCATGACGGGTAAGTACCTGGAAACAGTCGCCTAGCGAGATCGGTGTCCTAACTATTTTAATTCACGGCTGTAGTACCTAAATCAATTTAAAACTGAAATACAAATTATGCTATTTTCATCGTACTGCGACACAAAGTGCTGGGAGCCTAACATCTCCATGGAACCAAGGTTTAACATTGTGTGTCTGAGACTCTTAACTTTGAGCCATCTCTGACAGCCTGCACTTGCTCACAATGAAGCTCGATCAAATCAGCCTGTTTCGCTTATGTTAATGCATTCATAATATTTTCGGGCTTATTTGATTGGTTATATTATTAGTTTGCTAATTTTTTTTGATCTTATTAGTTTGGTAAAATACCTAGTACCATCGTTGTCATTTAATGTATATATGTTACACTGCGTTGTTAAGGTCCATTATAAATCTTATTATACCAGTTCCAACGTAAACGAATACTATGCCAGATTTTTGTTTAAAACGAACAAAAGTTGCTCGATCTAGAAATCAATGCAGGTATTGCTGTTCATTACAATCAATAATCGTCTGCCAATGTTTCGGCAACCTTTCAATGCCTGTTCAATGCCAATACAAAAGAAACTTCACTACTGCCGTTGCTAGCTCACTGCAGCCTCCCCGTAAATTTTTAGCCGTCTACTGTTAAATCTTTGTACCTCAGAACCGGTTCTCAGGAATCGGCCTATTGTCGTAGTCTTCTCAGATATTGACGGACAGATCGATGAGCCCGCCCCATGAGGGCCCTGGCAGTTGATTCGGACCAGCTTGCTACAGAAATTGAGTAAGTGGCCGGAGACGCCGTAGTTGCCTTTAGTAGGGAACGGATTCCTGCGATGTGCCCAACATGGTGACAATTAAAGCACCCTGGTGGGCCATCACCTTCAAATATCATAGGCTGGGATCCAACTCCTCGAAAGCCCAAAAGTGTGTGATAAACTTATGTTGATGCTATTTTCTGTGAAACTGTTGTAGGTGGAGAGGCGACCACTTCCATATGCAAGATGGTGCATCATCAAACATGCAAAGAAAATGTCCCAAAGGGGCGATTCTCTATATTTCACTAGGCATCGTTGTGGGCTTCATTGTAGTCGTCAGTTTCTGTATCCTTGTCACCTGGATGCGGCAAGAGCACATCCAGGACAATCGGGAACGTGGCCAACTACAGCAAGAATTTGCTTGTGCCACATGGACCGCTGATGCGAACCCGCTTTACAAATCACCTGTGATGACCTTTGTAAACCCGGCATATGTAAATAATGATGACGTGACATAATATTTGAGAAGTGCATAAATATTCTAATTGTTTTTCGAGCTGACCCTCAGCTGTTCCTCTTAATCCTCTATCTGACAGGCTTTAGATCTTAAGGTATTACTACATTATTAATCTATTATTAACCTTTAGGTTTTACTATGAGAACCTGTCCGGGCCACCTTTGCTTGTTTTCTCTACCTTACTCGCATAAATATTATATATAAAAATATATGTATTTAAAGAACTATATTAATATTTTGCTCCAGTTCTTCGTTTATCATAGAGATGGAAATTTTGTCGAAGGTTTGAAATATTTTACGAGCAGCTATTTGATTTACGAATATATATATATATATATATATATATATGGGCTGTGTGCAAACTGGTTGCTCGAATGCTGAGGTCTCGTTTTGTTGGATTAAATAAGTGGCGTCCTCTGTCTAGATCATCCTCTTGAGGTAATTTAGTTTAGCTGGTTTTCTCCATAGTGGATTAACGAGGTTAAAAAAATAGACAGCATAGAGACAAAGTTCGGTACGACTGCACCTAGAATTGCGTCCTATAATAGTAGAAATACTACCGAGATCAAATTGCAAAAACCGAGTGCTGTGAGACACGACTACTTCAAAGTGTCCGCCAAGGGAGCCGGCGGGACGGTTCCACTGTAAATGATCAATTGCAAAAAAAACAATGAATCACTGTGCGATTCTCGTGTTGTTAAGATCTATTAACGTATTGACATGGCCCAGTCGTACTAGGTTGAACATGGGATACTCCACACAGAAGATGAAGGTCAACCGAGTACATAGGTGAGAGCAGGCACACCGTAGATAAAGCCGTAGAAGCGAAAGGATCTCAAAGAAGTAACACTCCTCGACCAATAAGTCATGAAGTGGATCGTAGAGGAAACAGGTCGATCTTCTTGGATGACTGGATAGATTATGCACTGATCAACGACAGTGCTCACGATGAATCCCAGGAGACACCTAGCCTACATCTGGTCAGTGTTCGGTGACACTTCCTCAACAACCTTGGCGTCGAAATGGTTCCAGAGCTAGCACCGACCCGGCAGGCGAACAACCCTGCAACTCACCAAGAGGTCTAATCGGTGAACTATCTAAAAATTACAAATGACATCGAAAATGTCATATTTATCCACCAGGATGGCGTAGGGCTAACCCCGGTGACTTGGAACCACAGGGCTTCCGGCTCGAATCCTACCGGGTACATCCGAACCGATGCGGTATTTTCCTGCAGATTTGTCAATATAGTTATTAGGTATTTTTCAGAGGTAGCCCGTTCAGGAAAACAGTAAAAGAGTCCATGGAGCGAATAAGCCAACGAACAAAGAGGTGCCCGTATGAAGCTTATGAGGAAATGATGCTTAGAGATGAACCCCATCCTCGGAACGAGTCTAGCCACGGCAAAAGAGTCACACTTCCGCGGGGAGAGATCATACCAGATTGACAATTGACCACGTCATGCGCGTACTAGAAACCCATGAGGACGTGAACTATTGGGAGTTGAACATGACATGCGTGACATGACAGGCGATACGTCCTGACAGATGATAGCATGGCAGAAGAGGACAAGAATCGACATTCAAACCACAAGGTGGGGGGAACACTGCCGACGGCCACATCACCCACAACGATCTCCCACTACGCGGCAAACGTGTAGTGTGTGTGTGTAATTATTTGTCTTGGCTGCGTAGATCCAAACAGAACCACACTGTTAGATAAATACAAGAACAGGACATTAAATGCGAAGGGTTTGAATCCGACAAAGCTTCCCATACTGAAACAGTGGGAAAAAAGCCGAAGCGGGAGCTCTACGTCGCGCTGCTCACTGTGGCATTTTCCAACAATACTTCTGTACGTTCCGACAATCCTGGAATTTTTATAAATTGGAGAAGACACTACTTCAGATTCTGGCCTGCGCAATGACTATCATCGCCAACTGCATTTTGGGTTCAAATTTTGAGTGACACGAGCAGTCTGAGAAGTCCATGAGTCGAATGGGACTAAATAGCTTTAGGTATGAAGAGAAAATCTCCTCGGAACGAGGGTACCGGTTCTTAGGTTGTTCGAATGCTGTTGATGCGAACACGGTTATAGAGTGGTTTACACAAGCAAATCAGACAAGACGGCGCACACTGATACTTATCCAATCAATTTCTAAGAGGCTTCATAGGACTAATTACGTTATTGGACCCGAATCACTCCCCATTCGAATCCGTTGATTCTACGACACGACTGTGACAAATTAATGCATGACGTCATGTATTATACAACATATTCCCCGGCAAAATGGATAGGCTAGGCTATCTCGTATCTATAATGGGATTGGCTCTATTTCATGGTTAGTTCAGTGCTGTTGGGAATTTAAACTGCTACTAGGTCCTATTAACAATGTGTCTCATAATAAGATATAGCTAGGTGGAATGAAATTACGGAGTTCATATCACTAATTGACCGGAGACGGTATTGAAAGCTAGCAACAACAAAGCATGCCTTGAAGGTGCGGATACGCCATCTTCGTAGCAACATATACTTTCGGTGGGACATCTCGTAAAGCCCAGTCCTTGAGCAGGTGGTCTAACAGTCTCGCTAAATGCCCATCTAAATCACCGTGTTGGTATCCACAGTGCGCGAATCAAATGTGGCGTTACCTATTCACCAAGAGCTTTCTCAGTGTCTAGAGCACAAAGGGTGAAATGGGACGTCGTCCTCCAAGATGTCCTAGTGGTCAATGTTAAATCCTAGGTGTATCCATAGTCGGGTGGTCTCAGTAATTGCAATAACAAGGTGCGGATTATTTTCCAGACATTTCTTGTAATAAGGCCATACGGACACGTACAGAGACGTTTCGGAAGACACAAGTCGTATTTTACCCAAGGTGAAATAGCGACGGCTTTGAGAATGCTATTGCAGAACTAAATCACATACTCCAAAGTGTTCCGGCAGAACACAGAGACGGACGGATTAGGCACTCTCTATTGCCGCAGAGCCGGGGGTATTATCTCACCTGTGGCGAACGTGTCTGTGGAACAAATAATACGGGCCACGGCAGCCTAACCCACTCGGCTTTCGGACCCGCGCACGTCGTTAGAGGTTAGTGAGGACGACCTGCGAAGTGTTCGAAGCTCGTGCTTTTGCGCAATGCTAAAAGGTTGGACGGAACAACACAGGGATTAACACCCGCTTGCTCCGGAAACTAGATCGCGGATAGTTTGTAGGCAGGCTGAGTGACTTTCTTATATTTCTTCATTAGGAGGTATGTTGCACTAACGACGACAATGCCGTAGTTTGGGGGCACGCGTCATTATATGAACTGGTAACAAGAGTGGGTGTTTCCCTACAACAAAGAAATCATAAACGGGATAATTTAAGAAAGACCAGAGCTTGAAAAGCGGAGCTAACACGTCGGAAGTATGCGGAAGGCTATCGCAATTTCGCGGCTGACCGTCTCGATCGCATCCGCTATGAACAACAATTCAGCCAGGTGGGCTCCGAAAGACCTACCTTACGCATCACGAGCAGAATCACAAAAAGGGAATCGTTGCAAAGGAACACGAAGAGGTAAACAGACGCTATTGCTGCAGAGTCGAAGATGTTCTCTCCTGTGGAAAAAGTGTGTGTGTGTGGAACAGGAAAAACGGGCAGCGGAGTAATATCGACCTTAGCTCCCGCCTGTTTTTTTATCTTATGACTCCCCGCTTCCAAATCGTGGTTGTGTGTTCATGCGGTCTAATGTGTTCGAAGTTCCTCTGCCTTTATATTTTCTTGCCGGCTGTTTAATCCCGTTTCTCCATCTGACATTTTGACCATCTTCCTTTGTTAGCACAGCGTCTCTGTACTATACACACTCTGTAGAATCTACACAGTCGATTGTTGTCTGTAGTTGTCTGTTGAGGTGTCGGTGAGTAGTAAAGTCTATGAACGTCGCATTTTTCTCGTCCGTTCCTCGCCTTTCCCACTATTTTGAAACACGCAACTTCTCAGAAATGTCTAGTACTTTCCCTTACACCCTGTAAACCCAGCTATTTTTTTTTGGAATTTGTCGATTTGTTAAATCCGACGCAGAGTTTTGGTCTTCTGAGGATGGACCAGTAAAAGTATGGGCATATATCGGAGCTTCGGCACGTATGACACTTCTTGTACACCTCAACAGACGGAACTTCTAATATAATGTAATAATAATCTGACGGAGTCAGGCTCGACCGCGCCTAGTCTAATACGAGGTTATATGGAAACATAATTTAAGCAAATTTTCTACAATATAACTTTTACACCTATTATTTTGTCAGGTTCCATTTACAGAGTAAGGAGAAAGTTGGGCCAGGTATGCAATTTCCAACCACACGTCTTGTAGACTTTATTTTACCTCGATTACGATGGCAGTATGTATTCTATATTTTTAAACATCTTCGACATGTCCAACCAATTAATGAACAATGAAAAATATAAAAAAAAATTAATGGGCTTAACGACTCCAAACAGACCGAGATGGCGACGGTGTTATTGCTCGCATATGATCGCACATATACAAGAACGTGTTTGCTACCTAAATCGTCATATCTTTAATTTAGCTATACTGAAGCGTAGCAGCAGCGATGACTGTCAATGGCTGCGGGGTGTTGGGACGGTTACACAACTCCAAGGGAGACGACTCAAAGCTTCGCAGTTTCTAAGATAGGCTTCCATGCAATACTGGTTCGCCTTAGGGATTCGAGATTTTCTGCAGATACATTCATATAAGCATTCAGATAGTACAAGTACGTATTTCGAAAAATAAAAGACGACAGAAAAATCTTTAGTCCAAGAGATTGCGACTAGGTGAAAAATTCTACCAGCAGTACAAAATGTTGGTCAAAGTTTGGGGTCATTTGAATCTACCCTTTTGCTGGCTATCGGTTCATTTTTTAGCCCGAAGGACACGCTGTTGTTTAAGAGATATGTATTTACAGGGCATAGAAAAACAGATTCAAAATAAGACGCATTCACACTTCAGGCTTGCAAACACACCAACGGCGATTCGCAACTATTTCGACCGTCCCTTACGGCAAAACTGTTTGTGTATAGAAAGACATATTATCATATCCTTCACTACGCTTGTTCATTGAATACTGCTCTACGTATGTGGGAAGATGTATGATCTTAAGCGCCTCGTTGAAGGCCGTGATTAGGACCTCTTCAATGAGGGTAAAGAGTTCAAAAAGGCAGGCGACCATTTCACCGTCCTGTAAGCCATCGACGTTCAATTTGTTAGGATTTGTTATCGGACGTTCGGGACATATTAGCATATTCAATTAACAATAAAAAAAATAAGAAAAAGGACGCTGCACATTACGGGATAAACGTTCCTTGCTAAGAGCTACGTCCCTTCACAACTACATTCATGATGATACTGTCTGATCGATTTTCATTGTTCTACACACACAAACGAAATACCGAGATATACATACTTTCTTCAATTTCACGTACTCGGTCTTATCTTGGTTGCCTGGTGCTTCAAAGTTTCCGGTAATTTCTTGAAGCTCGATCATGTTTAGGAACCAGCGGTATAAATCGGTCACCTCTGACGTCACTCCGTCGCTCTGGAAAAATATTGACGGCCGCAATATAATTAAGCACTCCATTTAACTGCTCCATCTATCTCGAAACTAAATAGCAACCCGCCTAAAGATAAAGGTGCAATTAGAAATAAATATCCTCATCAATCTAATTGAAGGGCAACGACGATGGCGAATTAATGGGGTCTTAGATATAGAGGGTATGCAAAGAAACAGCGAACCCATCAGTTATTTAATAATAAACCAAATTCAAAGCCTTCTTGTCAGAAATTATTTCAGATAAAGTGTGCTCACGATTGGCATTGAGCGGTTCTGCACCCACATCCGAAGTTGACTCATGCCGGTTTAGCGCGTGATATCGCAACGGCTAGCACGGAAGTAGCCTACTCTTCAAAAACAGTACCTGTATTCAATGCAGAATGCTCTTAGCTATGCTCAACACATCTACAGATCACCGTCTCCCAAACAGTTCACCCGGATCCGCGAGATTCCCTCTTTTATATCCTGGCTCCAATCAATTATCGCGCATCGCTGTGCTGTCGTCAACGTATCGAAGAAGGACAAAAAAAGCAAGCCTCACAATATGCTTGCCGCGAATTATCTTGAGTAGATAATTCACACAATACAATTGTTCGAATAATCGAATGTAGATGGGATCGCCACCGTTGGCAGTTCCTCTTGCTCTTGCCTGCAGCATATGGCACTGGTCTTAAGGCCTACGCCATCTCCCGCCATCTCGTCTTAAGGCCTCCGCCACGCTGTGATAGCCGGTTCGATCCCCAGAAATTACGATTTGGCTGGGATATAGTTAACGTAGTCCTGCAGCCACATAGGTCTATTGAAGAAACTTCGGCTACGTTCAGTATCACCGACATGACAGGTCCTTTAAGCAATGCTACACAGTGTTATCGAGGACAGCCATGGAAAGACCGCTGACAAGGACTCAAGTGGGTGCGAAACGCCAGACTTGAACATTAAAATAGTTTTGCTTATCATCTGCAGGAGACGTCGGTAGAGAATCGGACAGGTCGGGTAGGATTAGCGGAAGTTAGCCCGGAGGTGCTCGCCGAGTGTTTACCACACAGGACAGCGGTAAATATCAATGAAGGGAACGACAGTGCGACGGATGAGGGGCCCTATCTGCTGAGAGGGATTAAACTTGTGCCAGAAAAGCGGGTGCCGAAGCTCCTGTCCACACACTAACAAAAAACTGTTATTGTCACGCATTTCTCTTTCTCGAGAAAATAAATGAGAATACGCTAAGAGGCAAGTGCCAACGCCTGATTCCAGGCCTTGCAAAAAAAACTCCAACTGAATGAATGAGCAGCCGTATTCGTCGAACGTAAGGCTACATAATTCAATTAGTCCAAGCATTAGAGAAGTCAACTAGTGGCGTACATTATGTGCACAATGATTTGTTCAAAATAGCAATTGAGAGCAACATTAGCTATCAATGAGTTATTTTAATAGACAATACTCGTAATTGCATGGTAAAGAGAACCTCCGAAAACTCTGGGTCTAAAATACAAACGATAACTAAATGATCTGAACGCCCTGCAGGCGAAACAACTTACTTTGATAGCGAAGAAAACTGTAGGTCTATCTATGGTCGTAACAGCTGTCCCCTTGTACTGGCCATATTCCCACTCGCAGGTTACAGTCACGTTGAAAATCCATAGACGAGCTGAAACTGTTAGACCCTCGGCATTCATTGTTACATTAACCCGGTTCGGAAGGACGATCTTCATATTTGAGAGCCCGGTTACAGTTAACTACAAATGAAATATGAAAGCGTTTGAGTGACATTTTGCGGAATATTTTTTCGAAATGCATTTTTGTTGAGTGAAGGGAATGCATTACCGTCAAGTATAATCCCCACCGATAGAATCATTCTTACATAAGCCACAACTTACTGTGGTAGTTGTGGGTTATCATGTAAGAATGATTTTATGGATGGAGTAGGCAGGGGTACGATCATCAGTTCTATACGATGGAGGACAAAGTAAGATGTACCAGAAGGACGAGAGTTGGCTTCAGTTAATGAGGACTCGGGCCGTACGAAAGGAGTGCATACTATTGATTCGCTCTTAATTGCCACTGATAATGTTGTGCGTCCGTTACGCAGATTGTTGGACCTAATGTAAAAATATTTAGTGATCCTGTTATATTTTAAAACTATATAGTGTGCCATGGAAGTCTCTCACGCTAACTCTCGAAGTTGACAATGTGTCGACATACATATATGTAAAAATATAATATTATAATATAATAATATTATATTTTTACATATATGTATGTCGACACATTGTAAACTTTCGGTAAGGGGTAGCGTGAGAGACTTCCATGGAACATCTAACCCGAACATCTAGCGTTATTTTGTACACGCTCAATGACTTCAGTATGCTATTTGAGATAAGGCCGCCAAACTTAGGCTAGACTCTCTCTCTCTCTCGCTGGAATAGAGTAACAGTGTGTTACAAGCAAGGCTCGCTGATTGGATCACTTTGGTAATACGTTGGAATATAGTATGTCTGGAACTCTGTGCAACACACGGACTGACGCAACTTGTAACCGACCCTACCAGACGTGTCGGAACCACATCGACAATTCTGGACATCGTCCTATGTAATGATGATTCTGTCTCAGAGGTAAAGGTTTTGCTGAATCCTCTACGATCAGATCACCACATTGCACAATTGGCTCTTGCAAGCAGCTCTGAGACCACCGTATTATAGACCCCTGGGCTTAATTATGCAAGAGGAAACTTTTGTCGAATGAAATGGGAATTGGACCACACAAATTGGATGTCCTTCTTTACAATATGCGAAAGCGTTGATGAGATGTACAACATGTTGGCACAGTACATTCGTCAACTGATAGTAAAACATACTCTATTACGAATGAAACATGTACATCCAACGATAGTACAGCTACATAAGCTCCACGACTCCCTCAACGAAGCCACAGACGAAAAGACGATTGTATTTCTTCAGAAAAAAATAGCCAAAGTGTCGAAACCGGAGCGAATCATTGGAGAACATACACAATCCTACGCAACCCCAGCAACAAGGTCATCCATAACTATGGGCGTAGACGGATCGTGATTAACGATACTCTCAGCTCACTACAAGGCAGCAATGGTGATTTTATCACTGACGACAAAGAACAGACAACAACCTGCAAAATGTGCGTGTAAGGAAACTCCATGGTGTTACATTTCCAGCTACCGCCGAATTTGGCTATTTGAATTTCCCGCATTACCGCGAATTGTCTCAATATGCTGCATAGGCTGCTCTTGAATTGGACATTTGAATCTGTCAATTTGAATTCCTTTCATTTTAACGCTACACAGTACAGGTACTAACGGACTCACTTGCATGATATGTTTATCAGTATGCCTTGTTCTTATCAATGCGTCCATATTCATAATAGAGAGAATGTTTTATAAAGATAAATCGTCAACGTACACTATGAAATGTAACTATTTATTCCAAACCTCAGTAAATACTAATTAATACCTATAATTAAACTCACCTTCGGGAACTTTATTACGTTGTAGTTCAGCTCGCTGATATTCATTGTCAATGATTTATATATTTTCGGTTCCATACGTTCTCTGAATCCGGGGGTAGCCCATATGAGCGTTATAAGGTCATCTAAAAAATCGCTGCCATGGAACTTCTCCGATTTATTCGTAAAGCTTGCTGCGAAGGAAACAACAATATTTAGTCAATTAAAAGCCCTTCAATCAAAATGGACAAGCATCCCAATAGGCCAGCCAATGTGTCTGGTACAAACGTTTAGCAGCCAGAGAGCACGCACGAGCAGTGACAGTTGTGCCGTCAGCGATAGGTAGCCTCAGAGAGTGCGAACGGATACAGCCAAAGATGCGGCAACAGTGGCGTCCCTCACGGGGCGAGTGTCGTCAATTAGGTGAGGATATAGCCATGCGTGTAACTTCGTGTAATGTATTCCGTTCACGTTGTACTCCCTGCTGTTAAAATGGCGAATGGAACTATTTCAAAATGACCTACCCGACCACTACTATAATGGTGAAAAGAACGACCTATGGCCCGACTTTATGCATGCATTTGCCGTAAAAGAATCTAGCCGCTATACTATAGCTTAGTGACTGCAGCTTCTCTGGAGCTCGCTTCCTCGCGAGATTCGTTCACTCTCCTCAGCTAAAAATCTTGCGGTTAAAGGCGAAGCAGTTCTTTACAACCAAACGGGTAATGTGGAATGTATCGCTTATTGTACATAGTGCATCCTGTGCATATAGTTATTACCTCCGAATTGCATAAAATAACTCATGTGATTTTCTTCTTATCCATCTGCCTTTGCTTTGAAGAAAAACGAGAACTAAATCATATGTCCGATTGCAAGTTCCGCGAATGAACTTTGAATGAATGAATTCATTTTCCAGATGTATGTCTGCGCTAATTAATTGTGCTAATACCTTGCATACGCACAGACACACTAGCTTAGAGTTAGTTGGTTAAGAGTGGGAGAAGAGAGTGATATCACAAATATGATTAAAAAGCGAAAACTCTTGCTGATTATATTCCCCACTGCTCTCAGATCGGCAACTAGATCGCACCCTTCCAAAGATGCAACCAGATGCGTTGCAACACCTTCAAACAGAACAAGAAACACGAAAGTAAACTTTTGATAGGTTAAGCATCTGGACGAGATTGGTAGAATTACTGCCAAAATACACGAATATTATATAATGCCTATTCAGAAACGTACTTCTCTTTCCGAAGATGTTTAAGCGAGGCCCTAGTGGACAATCAATGTATCCGTCCACTTGAACTGCGGGCGCTACCTTATATACCGTAGGTATCTTTAGGTGGAAACTCCGAATGCGAGCATCTCGAAAAATAATGTGACCAATAGAACCAAATGCCGTGATGTAGCCCACTTGAATTTGCAAAGGGTATGCAGGATAGTCTGGACAGGCCTTATCGAGATTTGGCAGCTGAACAGTAATTCGTGCGAACTTATCGTCTAGAGGAACATATTCAGGCAGGTCTATCTGGGCGCGGGTCCTCAGTCCTGCGGCAGAGAAAAGATAAAAGAAAAACATTGTTCACTGATGTTACCAATCGATAATATTCTCTTATTCAAAATAGCTATCATGGTCATTATTGGTTTTCATACGACGATGGCGACCAAGGCAGCGAAAGCAGTTTTAGTGATAAGACAGTTGCACACAGAGGAAATATTTATTTGCACAGCTAAGGCAGTAGTGGAGAGAGAAGGTGAGTATAAAACTGCTTAGAAACAAGGAAATTATCTTCGGTGAATCTCCGATACAAAATAACTCGCGCCTTCTGTATTGTCCGTGGCCCTCACCGACGTGCTCCGGGGCGTTCATACCAATAACGACGTTCCCTCCTGAGAATCGCTCCTGGCTTTCGCCCGAGTGGTCTTGCAGATGCCGGATAAAGGGGACACCACCCGCTCCCTCCCAGTCGTGATTCGGGCAAACCTGGCGGCCTTCCGCGCCGGGGCGCGCTTGGAGTACAGCTTGCGTCGTCACCGCCCTCGCGGTCCTCGCACTCCGCCCACGGATACGGGCCAGATGGCTGAGCGTATCGCCTCGCAAAAACTCTCCAAGGGTGACATCTCCGGTGCTGCCCGAGCCCTGTGCTCTATCGACTCGGCTACGGACTCTGCTCAGGCCCTGAGGGCGAAGCACCCCTCCGCCCCTCCTGACTACGCCTTCTCCGACCGTCCCCCGCAGGTCGACATTGCCCCCAACGTCAACTGATGAGCTCTCCCCGGCGCTCGGAGCCGTCGGCACCGCCCTCGCCAAAGCCCTCGCTATGATGGTCGACTGCGTGCGGGCCGGCACGGTAACATCGGCGCTACGGCCAACACTCTTCAGCGCGCGTCTCATCGCCCTCAGGAAAATGGATGGGTCAATACGGCCTATCGTCTGCTCCAGCACGATCCGCCGCCTGACTGCTAAGATTGGGTGGGCCATTGAGAGGGACATGGTCGTGAACCTGCTCGGCCCAACCCAGCTGGGATGCGGCCAGGCGTCTGGGACTGAGGTCTCTGCTCACGCTGCTCGCGGCTTCATCCACGCTCATCCGGCCGCTGCCCTGGTCAATCTCGATTTCCGCAATGCCTTGAACACGACCCGCCGGGATCTCGTTCTGCAAGAGGCAGCTGAGCACGTCCCTGGCCTCTTCCCTCTGGTTGACCTGGCCTATCGTTGCCCTGCCCATCTGACTATGGACAACGCCGTCATCTGCTCCGAGTGCTGGGTCCAGCACGGGGACCCGCTGGGCACAGCCCTCTTCTGCCTGGCCCTGCGGTCCCTCGCTGCGTCCCTCCAGTCTCGCTTGCGGCTGTGGTACACGGAAAACGGAACGTTGGCGGGCGATCCGGCGACCGCCGCCTCCGACGTTCAGCGAGTACTCGACTACGAGGGGCCCAGTGGCCTTGCTCAACCCCACGAAGTGCAAGGTCTTTTCTTCAGACGTGCACCCCGACCTCCAGCCAGTTGCTCCCCGGTTACGCGGTAGCGCGTGCGGAGCGGACCAAGATACGGAAGACCGCCGCACTTCAGGCAACCCATCATTTCCCCCTTGCTTTTGAGAGCTAAGGCGGGCACGGCCCCCTCACTGCGAACTTCCTCGAAGGGGTCTACGTTGGTCGATGTTAGCGCTTTGGCATTTTACTTTATATTTTGCTTTTAGCTCATCTGTCAGTGCTGGAGATGCACCCTGGATGAACCTCTACCTTGAAGAGGAAAGGTGCTTAGTTCAGTGAAGACCTGACACTACATCAGCTTGTAAGGTTGTCCTGATATCAGCGACAGAGGATCCAAAGATATAAATGCGAGCGCAATCGTGCGGGACAGTCAGTGCCAACCTCTTACAAATAGCGAATGTTTTATTTGTGTGTATAAAAATCTCGTATGAAAGTCTCGAAGTTTTAAAATTTAAAGAGACCGTTCGTCAAGGCTGTCTAAGAACGGGACGGCTACGCTCGCTGCGTGGTATTAGGGGCACAGTAGGCAGGTGCTGGCCGGTGCGTGGAACCCCGTTGTTTGGCACAGATATGGTGAAATCCATGCACTGCAAGCCGCCGCCGCGTGAGAACGAACGTATCGATTCGTTGTTTCTGGCAATGCCAACGACTCGGAAATCATAGCACCAGTCCTGTACAAAACTGGATCGATTTCCTCCATCTTCGTCTTTCATTTGCTGAGGATTCCAGGTACGAGGGTGTGAAGGGAAGCTTAAACCTACCCCCTTAAAGTCCCCTGCGAATAGAGGTGTGCCACTCAGCAGGTACACATATCTGTTCAGAGATAAGCGATAAGTCCCACGGCTCGCTTCAGAAAGGCAGGTTTTATTCGGTCGAGGTTTTCGTTTCGAGTATTGCCGTTTCATGTCAGCACTTTGCTATCCCCCCATACCGCTTTATTATTGTGGGGGTTTCGGTAAAAGCTTGAGGCTCATGCGTCACAGCAACCAGAAGTGACTAGTGCAGGACTCACATACCTGCTAAAGTCAGTCTTCCCCCCCCCCAGGGCTCGGCATGTCTTTCTTTGAACACTACTTCGAACCGTGAGAGGAGAGTATTACTCATTTACTCTCTTCCCGTCATCGGACACGATGGCGTTACTTCAGCTTCGGGCGGTACTGCATGGCATCCCAAAGCGGCTAGAAACTGTACCTTTAGTCATAATAAAGATAATAACAATAAGGAACCTTTGGCTGGCAGTGTACCATCAGTTAAGAAACTGAGTTCTTTGCAAAGAACCTGTTGAAAACGTGACACGAAACAGTATCATATTGTCGTGACTGGCAAACTCCCAGGGTCAGGTAAAACAGGGTTCTACTTACCTGTGTTATCGAAGCACCACCTGGTACATCGCAAAACTGTCACCGTGCCAAAGTTAAAAGGTTTTTCCTTGAATTCTCTGAAACCAAGCAGGTTTCGGGGGAAGATCGAAATATCGTACAGCGTCGACGGCAGCCAAGGGTTCAAAGTCTGCGGAAAGTCGAGCATAGTTAAACTTCACTGGAACCTTTGCCACGTATGGCGGGATCACGGCGAGTAATAACTATCGAGGAACTGTTTCAGGCAACAAGTATGCCTATAACGGAAAATAAGTATATATGGTCTAAAGCACCGCAGCGAATTTAATAAAACGTTGTTTTTATTAACCTTAGCTTCAGTGGAAATATTGAAACTCGCCGACATGATTATGATACCATCCATTGGAGCAATTGGCTAATATTCTATTTTTTTTGTTAGAAAAATTTTCTAATTTTTGTCTAATTTTTGCAATTCAGTTATGGCAATTCACTCATTTTGATGGGTTTAATGTGTAATCTCCCATCCTTTAATGAGCTGTTCGGTGCTTCTCATTCTCGCATGTACAAAAGAATACAAGCAAATAAGTGAATTTGTCGACATTCGTATGAATAATCTACGTAGCAAAAAAAAACTAGCCGCCCAGTTGTGGTAGCTCGCATGGAGCGCATACCCAACATTGACGCTCGTATCTTGTCCGCGGGACAGATTGTACTCACCGCATTCCCATAAAACATTTAACGCTAGATCGAATTAAGCCTTCGATCCTAAAGCTAGCCCTGGGCCTACATCGTTCTTCGCTAAACAGATATATATTCTATACCTAGCGAGTTATACACCCCTATCCGTAGAAAACTAAAAACGCAGATTCAACCTTCCCTCTACACCAGCTTATCAGGACTTGGTCAGTATATGGGAGAGAAAAATGGCACAAGCCAATCCCGATTTCAATAGAACGGGAGCGATCATTTCCGAAACCTGGAAACTGGCTGGTAAGACAAATCGGCATGTTGTTATACGTTTCGCGGTTCATGGTTTTCACGTGTTGCGTGGGACAGAGGGGTTTCACACCCCGTCCGATAGATGCTTCTGTATGAGATGTGGTGAGGCGTGCCCGAAATACGCAGCGTCTTGTGCTGCTGCACCTTCCCCAGGCAGCCTCGCAGAGAAGGGGCAATAGTCATAACTACCCCTTGTAGTTTTTATATCAGATGCTCGTACGAAACCATTATATTTTTTAAAACACAAATAAATCTATGTTTTACATAAAAAAATTGTCAATAAATTCGTGGAAATACTCTTTAATAATTCATGCACACCTATATAATAGTCCACCAACCCTTTGGTCAATAAAGGATAATTTGTATTCTATTGTGTTGCATTGTATTAGAATCTTTTTAAATAGTCGTTTAATCCTTGCAATGAATTGATGATCATTTGAATGAGTTTGAGGGACCTTCCTCGAATCAGATGCAAATGTGTCCCTTTTCCGCGATTTGGGATGTTTGTAGTTAATCGTCATAGAAAAGTGTCGATTTTATAGGCCTTGATAGTAAATTCCGTAGACCAACCCACATCTTCGTCATTTGATAATTTTTTAATACAAAAACATATGAAAAAGGTAATCCACTGAGTGTGCTTATCATCTCTAAACACTTTGAATTCTCCCTTAGGTAGGTTTAGGAAGTGGAAAAATATGCAACAATAACTAAAGCCGGAATAATCCCTTAAAATGAAATTGGCTAGTACTAAGTTCGCTCATGACAAAAATGGTACGAAGCGCTGTCATGGATGAGAATTACTTTTTGTCTATCGAATGTATCTACAAATCTCTCTAATGTTCGCAACCGGCAAGATTTGATGCAATTTTCTTTTTTTTTTACGATATCAACTAATATGTTAAAGCTTCAGCAGTTTTTTTCCAACGTATAGACACTTGGGGACCTTCGAGTGTCCTTTATCATTCGCTTTCATACGGGCTGTACCATTCTAAAGGTTCGGAGCTATGTACTGGTTGAGCTATTATACATAAATTAATTTTACATAACTCGGCCCACATAAAAGTGGTGCAGTGGAGATTATGGATTGCATAGATAGATTAGATTGTATTGCCCTACCGTTAGTCTGGGCTTTCCTCGGACGTCGTATTGCCCGCAAAATTGAAAAGGAGGAGGCTTTTCTTTATCACAGTACCGAATCGTGTACACCGATTTCGCAAATTTACTGATCGATGCTCTGTAAATCAAGAGCGTTGGCTCCACCGTCCCAAAGTAGAAATGTATCAGATCAGCTCTCATCGTGTCGTGTTCCAACATGAGTTCTGCATACCTTGCCGATTCTGGAATTCCGATAAATTATTTTCACTAAACCCTCTCCTCCAGGTTCGGGCCTGCGCAATGACCATCATCACGTTCTGCATTTCAAGTTCAGATTTTGAGTGACACGAGCATTCTGAGAAGTCCATGAGTCGAACGAGACTAAATAGCTTTAGCTACGAAGAGAAAATCTCCTCGGAACGAGGGTACAAGTTTCAAGTTTCTAGAGTCTGTTCATTCTGCGATAAACGAATGCATGTTAGCATCAATTATACAACGAATCCCTGGTAAAATAGATGGGCTATCTCGGATCTACAAAGGAGTTGGCTCTATTTGATATTTAGTTTACTGCAGCCAGGAATCTAAACTGCCACTAGGTCTGGAAACTACTATAATAGTAATGTATCTCAGAGTAAGATATAGCTACGTGTTATATAATGGTGAAGCTCATATCACTAACTGACCGTTAACAGCGTAGCCGGAGACGGCATTGAGAGCTAGCAGCATCACAACGTCGCGTCCTACGCCAAACGTCGTCGGATACACCATCCTCGTAGGAACATCTACTTTCCGTGAGGCATCACATAAATCGAGGCCCAACACGTCAAAAGTAAACTCCGATGAGCCAGACCTTCAACTGCCACTGAAGCTGCACCTGTCTATTGCTTGTAATGGACCTTGACTAAATGGTCGAAAGGTCCCTAGTTTAACGTCCATCCAAATCATCGGTGCTGATATCTGGAGTGCGCGAATCAATGATGGAGTTTCCTATTCACCGAGAGCTCTTTGTCCGTGTTTGGGTCACGAACAGTGAAATGGAATACTGTTCTCCTATATGGTCTAGTTGTGAATATCTGATTCTAGTTCTAGCCATATGCTGGTGGTCTCAGTAATTACAACAACAAAGTTAAGAATTTTTTCCCGACATTTCTTGCAATAATGCCATTAAATTTCGGATAGGAGATTGGGTGGGAACCGGTGGCAGACGAAGGTCAATTTTCGCCAAGGACGAAGTCAAGTCCAGAATCGGATTGCGCCGGTATCACCTGAATTCAATACTAAAAACATTGGGGCGTGTCTCACAGAACCGATCCCACATTATTTATTAAAGCACTTTTATTGTAAAAAGGGGTCAACTGGAGCTCTTTCCGAAGACCTGGCAAAATAGACTACTTTAGAGACTAGTTCATTCTACTATAATTAGCCTTTGTATTATGATCATGAAATTATATGTAATTGCCTTATCTGTAACCTCCTCAGCTCTGCAATACTCGTATAGCACTTAGTTATCTGGGCTGCCATTTCCTTGTCTTCTGAAGATGTAAGCCTAAGTATTTGATAGTTTGAGACAACATGAGCTGAGCATCCCCAAGTGTTACATTGGCTGTATTTACATCGGTGTTTCTCTGAGGAGTGCAGAACGGAACCAGTTCGATTTCATCAGCATTAACAACAAGGCCAAGTGTTTTGAATGTTGCAGTGGCCTCTTCGACGTACACCAAAGCAGTATATATATCCGTATATCACCGTCGAGGTTGACAGGCCTGATGCATAGTGGTGCCATTTTTGTGGGTGCGCGTGGGGCACGCACCCAGACATTGTAACATCTGTAGTAAGAACAAGTAACGTAAGCAACTGAAAGCAACCGCAACATTTGGGAACACTTCTGCAGCCAGACCTGGCTATTTCATATCACGTCAGTGCTGGCGCACCTCTGGCTGGCGGTAATTGCCAGAAGCTCAACCATGCATTTGTCCTACGCTGTGCTGGCTCCGAGCTGGGCACAGTCCCAGACCAGGATTTTATCCCTCGTAAAGGCAATGAATTAACAAGACATCGTCGACCCGTTTGCGATTCTAGAGATGAATACTCCTGTGCTAACAGACAGAAGGGATATAGCCGAATGAGGCCAGGATCTCATCGCATAAAGAACGCCTGGGTCTCTGCCCCCACGCTCCGACGGGGTAGTTTACTTCCCACACGTCAACCGCCTGCTACCGCACAAGAATATAAATCATAGATACCTCTGTTCTTCGTGCGTCAAGACGTGTGCCCGTATATGTTCCTTCCATTCGCCTTTTTAGTCCAACAGCGCACCACACCAACGTAACTCAGAGATAATCCGGTTAAATCAAGCAATCAACTAGGCTATCCGACTGCCTAATATGGTGTCGCGACGACGATCTTGCAAGAACCCAACGATCTCCACTCCTTTTCGTGAAATTTGTGCAAATTGACTAAAACTATGTGTATGCCATTAACCAACAGTGTCCACTCGTGCAAGCTTGTGACAATCATGTCGGGACGGTTCTTTCTCAAGTTCCGCGAAGAAGTCCTTCCAGCACCTCTTCTTACTGTCCATAATTCCCCGCTTCAGGGCAGCGCGGTGCCTGCGCTAGAAAATGAGATTGCATCAGCGTCGCCTCTGGCTCGTCAGCGTCACCGTCTCTTCTCGCCCGCAGAGAGGTAACTAGTTTCCGCAATCTCCCGTGTTCCACCAGTATACGGTTGTACTGCCTTTGCCCTCATAGGGGGCATGGCTAAGATGTTTACTTGTTCACATGTTTTTACCAGTGCTTACTCTTGTTTTTGAGCGCTGTCAAAAATAGCACTTTTTCTGAAAACCATTTGCAGCGTTCTATACAATACAATTGCTCCTTTGTCTTCAGCCAAAGGGGTCATCTTGGCGTTCCTTCAGCTCTTCCGTGTCTTATAGCTTAAGACGAGGCTAAAGGGCGCGGGGGGTGCAGCTCTTTCACTAAAAGCTCATAGTCAACGCAGTAGTGATCGTGTATGTTTTCCTTGTCTGCGAGTACTCGTTCACTCACTGATCAGCTCTACCGCTCCGACTCTACATATGGTTGGCACTACGTGGGACACCTGTCTCTGACATTCCTGAGGTCTATCACCTGTATTCATAACAGCTATGTTGTTTTCAGCCATTTAGCCATTTAGGCCACATTGCCTGGATCTTGGTTTGAGCAGATTTCTCTTGGCCGTCTTGCCTGCGATCCTGGGGCAGGCCGTGGAGCGGCCGTGTACCTTCGGGCAGTCCTTCAAGATGTGTGCGAGTGCGCCGCATCTGTGGCAGCGTCTCTCGTAGTCGAACCCCCTGGCGAAGTGGCTAACTCTCTGACCTTGCAGCATGTGGATGGAGACACCCCGTGTTGGGGTCCTCAATTCAAGTTACCGAATGCTACTAGCTTCTGAGACGGAAGCTTCTTAGCAAGTGTTTGAAGCAAGGTGATTTTCTGCTGCCATTTTTTGCTGATCCCGGGTGTACCACTTTACGCATTTTATCCACAAAAGTGGTCCCGACGCCGGTCTTTACCCTATATTTGGTTGAACGTCTCTGGTTTTTCTTACAGGACCATCTTCACCCCTGTCTCTTGTGATTCGCCTGTGTGCTGATAGTACGAAGGGTGTCTTAAGGTGTGATCGATTCCTCTTTAACCTGGGATTCCTTGCATCAGCGATCTGCTACCCGGGGGAGAAGGCCTCAGGCCTCTTCCCTGAGGCCAGCTCAACGTTACAGTCAAGCTCATAGCCAACATGTAATTGTGCCTTCCCCTAAAAATTTTCATAACAATCTAGTCCAAAACCATGATAAATTGGATATGCGCTCTAGTCAAGGAGTTAATTTGATCTACTGCTCGATTAATCTCATTTCGAAGTTAGGCGATTATTTTTCTTGCTCTCAGTTAATTTTTGTCATGTTTGGTTTGGCCCGTCTCCGGCTTTATGTTGAACGTGAAATAACATAGAATAACACATATGAATAAAATAAAGGGGGGAGTATAACGCGTCCCAAACACATCATACATCAAACATATAAAAGTATTATATATTCCTCACATGACTAATACATTAATACATTTACTAAAGACAAACCTCTGTTTGCTTCTGATAAGGGCAACCTTCCCAGCATAACCCAAAGTATCTCAGTGTGATTTTAAACGTAATCTAAATCCGTCAGAAAGTAAAGGAAGTTATTCAAAGCTAGGCTGAATGACGATCACCACCACCAAGCTTATAATCTTGTTAAATACCAGTTGCCGAGGATAACACATTTTCATTGTCTTGTGACTGGTGACTTCTGGGGTCCTTTTAGCTCTGGGTCTTTCAGTGCCGGTGCGCTATAGAGTTACGGTCAACTTGATCTTGTTTTGTTAATCGTTCTTGAATTAACTTGATATATTCTAGCGTCTTTGGTAGCCAGCGCTTAGCACACCAGCGCATATTTTAAACGAAATAGCTGGTAACTGTCAGAATATAGATGAGTCTGTTACGACAGCTGGATAAGAGACACAATGCTTTGAAAACATTGCTTTTGTTCTCTCGAGTTATCTCGGAGCTTGTCGTTGCGCAATTTGTCTGTCCCACTCGAGGCTTAGGACTTGTGGGAGAGATTTTGACAACGAGTAGGCCCAGGGCCTTCCGAGAGGAGTTAATGGTCACCGACCGACCAATTGTTAAAACGCGGAAGTCTACACAACTAGCTAAATGAACTTACAAACTGCAGCGTCGATCCGTGCACATTAGTCCGTCTGTCCACACTAGTCTACCTCCATGCCTACATTTAATGGCACGTGTTTTGTTTGTATTTTTGACAGTCTCCACATGCTCGGTGTATCACTCCAGTGTTTCCAATGCCCGTTTTACCTGAACACTTATATTTAATTTGTGTGTTTGGAAGACATTGATGTATGCTGACGCAAGGAGAATGTGTTTGCCCGCAGGAATCTCAATTGGTTAGATTCGAAGAAATACAAGTCTGTATATATGTAGCACCTGATGAAAGCCCATACAATTATTTATTATAAATACTTCTGTCACATGTTTCTCAATCAGAGTAGATACACAAACAGTGACACATGCTGCCCAGTTTCAATCAGTTACTATGCTGTTCAATCAATATTTGAGAACGATCGATATATAGTAATATAATATGTGAGCTATAGTTCGCCAAACAGTCGACGATAAAACTTTTTAGATTACACATTGGTACAACAAGCAGGTAAGACTATTGGCTCCGTACCTATCATATACTTAGGCTGTTGTTTGAAGATGACGAAAGCAATGGTCAGATGGGTGTGCGAGGACATGACAGATACGATAGGCAAGGGAGAGGAGACCATTACCCACAGTGGTATGGAACAGGAGAAGAAGTTCCTTAAGGAGTGGCTTAAATCTTCGATAGGTAGCTTGCCTTTATGTGGCGTTCCGAGGGAGAGTTCCAGACAAAAGGAAGTTGCTCTGGAATCTGGGACATAGCAAAGCTCTGGGTAACGGGAAGATTTGGCGGGTCATGCAAAGGGACGGGGATCTGAGAGCGTATCTGATAAACAGTCGGAGTACGTAATGTGGGTCGGATCAGCGAAGGGTTGGCACGAAGCGATTGACTGGCTAGTATACAGCGACGGACGCAGTTTGGAAAGCTTGCAGATGTTAAATATGATGGCACGACAACAACGCAACGATGATCCCGAAAGGAATTGTTGGAACCTAGAGAAATTTTGAAGTTAGCACGAGAGAATGCATCGTTGTATAAAGTATGGAGCTGTTTTCGACTGCAGTTATAGCCAACGCTTCGAGCACCTACCCAGTAATAAGATCGAAGAAGGACTTCGAAATCAACAATAAAGGCGTGGGGGAAGTCCGAGCAATTTGACACGCATTTAACTAGGAGGCGGATGGAAAAATATGAGACTGGCAAGCTAGATATGTTAGATTGAAGGTCATACGCCGGAGGGCCTTTTCCAGAAAAAAGCTGGGGTTCAACGAAGAACGTCTAAACGTATGAAAAAAATCTAAACGCCTAAACGTATGAAAAAAATCTAGTGTGATACATCTTATTGTAACTTATGACAAATCTGCAAGTAACAGACGCATCGATTCATATGTAGCTTGTGCGACCCGAACCGGAGACCCAATGGTTTTAAGTCCCCGGCGATACCACTACGCCATCATAGATCGGTGTTTCTCGCACGCAATCGTATCAAATAATCACGGCGAATCGGTTGTTGTTTTTTTACCTGATACCATGCACTAACGCCCTTTAGGGGTAGTAGCTGCGTGACATATAAGAGAGCTTAAGCATTGCAAAATTGCAGCTCCTTTAATAAACCAATAAAACCTTTACCTTTTAGTTGTTGTTATTATATTTTGAGCAACCTTGGCGCCTTTGAACATCTTTGAGCAGCTAGACTACAGTGCTCTGCGAAAGAAATAATAGAACCGATCTATGTTTTAATTGAACATACAGTAACCCAACTGGACAGGTTCAATTAGCGATCTATATTCCGTAAACCATTTTTTAGATGTCGTATTGATCATAGTTTGTGGTCAGAGTACATTTTAATTGTAATGTGCTCGCTATCACCAGAACAATAACGATCGGTGTAACCTGCATATTGTTGCCAGTTCTCACATTAGTGGATAGAATTATCCCACGACATCAACGATCGGTGACACAACACCACTGAATTATAGACAGGAGTCGGATTCCGACCGTGCGTTGTTTCTCAAATTACTAGCAACCCCCACCAGTAACACCTCGCGGGCCCTCATAAGAGAATATGCTATACATATATATATATTGCCCATAATGTATATTACCTAGGATGAATTTGTGTCGTTCCAGTAGACGGTGTACGGGACACCAATGCCTTCAATGCTAAGCGTTGGGCCTAGGCTAATACAGAGGCATTGCTTCGCAACGAGCAACCGATAGTGCGAACAGATAAGCTTATCTTGGGCTAGAGCTCCCGCTTGAGTAAACTAGGTCAATACCAACCAATACATACCACTTACAGCTCTTGTTCACCACGTTTCCTGAACAATCTCCGAATAGGCGGAGGTAGCTAATCGTTTATGAGAGTATAGACGTATACCAATGTACGGGGCGTATATTTGGCTAGGCACGAACCGAGACGGCGTCAACGGCAGATCGCCAGGGGCCGCCAGTGTTTACTGTAACGGGCTGGCATAATGCCGCAGGAGGCCGACGGCCGGCAGGAACATTGTTTACTTACATCTTTGTATTCGGACCTCAGGGTATAAGGCAAATGGACCGGACTCTGTGTACCAGAAGCTAAACAATTGTCGGCCATATGGTGCAGCACTTTCCAAATGCCTATGTATTGGCCTATTTCATTCGTTTTTAACAAATTTCTCTATCAGCACGCGATGCAGTAGAAAAACGCACGCGTTTATGGCGGTACATCGTTTATCCGTCTAGAACAAGGTGAAATATTACGTTGAAAACAAAGTATTGTGTATTTTTCTACTTACTTTGAGCTGCTGTATCGTTTGAAATAATGAATGGATCTTGATGAATACAGGGCTCATTACTTTCTATTGCTCTCGCGTCGTCTGTCGGGCCGCATGTGGATGGATCCTTCGGCGGAGAAATATCTCGTCACGAAAGACGATCCATCCACACATCCAGATATGCAAGTAACGAAAAACAAACGCGTGAGGCTGTTGACAATGGCTTCTTCATTGATACACCGGCTTCCCTTCCTTTTCCCCCGTTCCTAGCCCATGTAGACGACCCAGAATAAATGTCTGCGGTATACTCCCAGCTGGGCGGCAAGCTCTTGAACTGGGCAGCATTTTCAATCTGGGGACCAAGCAATTCGCCGTCGTCTGTCACTTGCAGCCGCTCGGAACGTGGCGTGTCCCTCACACTGAAATCTCCAGTTTTGAAACGATTAAACCAATATTGAGAAACCCTTGCGGATACTGTACCTTCGCCTTCAGTTGCACATATGATTCTTACAGTTTCAGCAGCACTTTTCCCAGCAGCACGAAAATCGTGCAGAAGAAAATGTCGTATATGCACGCTTGTGGTTTCGATGTTTCGAAAGCTCTGAAATCCCACTGGCGGCGCGCAACAACAAGAGCATTGTATGAGTTGATCCTCACCGCTTCCCCCCATGCGACAGGCCTGGGATCTGAGCCTTGAGGTATTACACGGGGGCATGTCGGAGCCAGCTTTGCTTTAATTTGCGACTACATGTAAATATGTAGTCACATATTTAAATTCATTACTTAACACGTACATGTGTTCAAGTTTTAGCTCATGTCATCTCAGTAGGCTTTGTGTCATCGCTTGTACATGCCTCGAGTGCGGTTTGGTCGAAGGCAGGCGACAGGCAACAAGGTAAACATTGTTGGAACGGACTGTCAGCTGTTCCCCTGTATGACAGGCCTCGGCTCTGAACCTTGCGGTATTACCACGATGATATGCCGGCCCCTTTTTTGCTTTATTTTCACAACCATCTCGTACCTGGCGAGAATCTATAGCTAAGGAAAGACCATAATGAAATTTAAGGATTCTCCACATCTGGCAGGATTCTAACTCATGTCGTTTGTCTCTCCTGTCTGGTAACCATATATGCTCAAAACTGGACCATCTACAGGACAGCGACGAGCTACAAAGATGTAAATGGGTGAGTGAATGAGTCCGCCAAGTTTCAAGCATATTCTCCTATTCTAAATTCGAGCAGTTCAAAGTAGATATATAACAGTATATTTTTGGCCTAATACATTGCAAAACATTTTGTTTACTCGATTCGTTAAAAATTAACTTGTGTAAGGGATGCAAATTAGTACTAGCATGCACATCAAGTTAACTTCAATTTCCACGCCAGGTGAAAACCGCATGTTGTATTATCTAGCTACCTTATTCCTAGAATCCCATATGTTCGTAATCCTCAAAAGAGAACAGGGTTAATGTGAGTTTCTCATTATCTCTGTCTAAATAATAGCTTGCACTACACTTGCTCACAATTCATTCAATCACGCACATCCGACTTGACAAGAGCGTAATTGCCTCATTATGATGGTGATAACCAAGATCGTGCTCGCCCGTATTCTAAAACCGATCTACGCGTAGTACGTACGTGCCACTGAATCAGATCTGATCCGTTCCCAATCGTTGGCACGCACGTATTCAATAGTTCGGATGCAGTCGAGACGAAATGATCAAGACAATATCGAGGCCCTCCCATGAAGTGGGAAAAATCAATTTTAGCTCCTTCCACTTCGGAGCTACCAAAGTCGCACACAGCGTACCTGTAACGAGGTCACCGGCATATGAGAAATCGATACCCTGTAGAGGCATCCTCACACAAACACTGTTGCAGGACTTTCGTAAGGTAGAACTGCGTTGAAAGTTGAACGGCATAGTTCGGTTGCTATCTTGGGAAATACGGGGCAGTGGCGCACGCATCAAAACACCGAAGAGGAAAGAAATCTGATATTTCCTAGAACAACGCATGATTGGTGTTCCACTGTGTCTTATATAGGAGTGCATCGGTTATTTCGCTCGATACAACAAAGCCCCGTTTTGTGCCGTTACAATGGTACGCGTTGGCGTTCGCACAGAGGAACTAGTTCTTTGGAGTCGAGTCGAATAGTCGTTGATATATTTTGGTTGTATTCGAATGTAACCGACATCTTGGCGGTATCTGTATCTATGCTATACGAGTACCTTCAGTTAATAAGAGTGTAAACTGTTGTGTGTACCTAAGTTCTCACTGCCGTGTATATATATATACTTTCTTTATTTAATCGCAATAACCTTGTTGAGTAGGTGGGTGTCATCGTTAGGTTTGAACCTGCTAAGTCTCTGTCTCTTGACAGCCAGAGACTTAGCAGGTTCAAACCTAACCATGACACCCACCTACTCAACAAGGTTATTGCGATTAAATATATATATTAAATATATATATATATATATATATATATATAAATATATATATATTTAATATATATATAAATATATATATTAAATATATATATATATATATATATACTTAGCCGTCCAACCTATCCCACTCGACTGTCATATATAATACACTCTGAACCATTAAAATGACCTGTGGCACTCAGTCTCCCTCTCTCTTTCAAAATACAATGCACACCTTTTAACAAGGTTATCCATTTCCGTATATTCGGGCTATGTTCTAAGTATTTTCAATGTTCGATCTACCGTCTCTTGCTCTGAGCTCCATTCATTCCATGGGTTCGCATATTGGCTATGCTCGAACAGACATCTGTAATGTGGATACGGTAAACGATCGCGGGGAACTATTGGAACCACTTTAAGCGTGCATGCATCTGCGTAATACTTAAAGATACAAAAAATGAACTATCTACATTTTTGTAAAGTACCATCAATCAACTCAAAAGTCAGCGTACTTTACAAAGTTTTGCTATAGGGACATAGAGAAAATTTGATAAAAACGGTGTAAACTCAGCGTTACTTAGGAAAGTCCTTTTTCAATGACCCAATTTGCACATCGCTTTCCTCACGAAGCGATCCAAATCCAATTCAGCTGAATGCGAACTACTCCGATGTGTATATACGTACTCAACGGCTGAATCAAATCTACGAACATTACTATTACTTGCCGCTCGACGCTTATAACAGGACAGATTTTTTTTTCGGGAAACGGTTGCCGAAAATGCAAAATCAGTATTATATTATACATATGAATATATGCGAGAAGGAATAATTCTACGAATTTCTACCTTGAAACTATCGTGCGTTTAACAGTTTGAGATTAGGCAAAATTTAGCACCGTTGGTTTTCCCTTGGTTTTTCAAGCCAAAGCAAATGAGCACAGCGATTTTCTTCGTTGACGTGTTGTACTGTTGTCTAGACCGGCTATTCACCCAGCAAATTTATAAAATGATTGTAGAATAAATAATAATAATGTAGAATAATGTAATAACAAACCCTGAGAGTACTTAGATTATTGTGTAGAAGTAATTTATTATAATATCTCCACTCGATTAAATAGCAATATATATATATATTATATTTCAAGAGATTACACGCACATCATTTCCTACTACTAAATTTGAAGGCATACGAACTTAATTTAGGGTCTACAGCTAAATAGAACGTTGCCATTTTCTTACTTCGTTTCAACACGATTTTCAGTAATAACACAGATGACTCAATAAGATAAGTCAATTTTATGTCACTCATGTCTACTGAGCAAAATTTAACCAAGGTTACCTTGAACATATACTATAATATAGATAGACACGGTTAACATGTGCGGTTATAGCGGCAAAGGCAGCTGAGATTGTTCTAACAAAAACCTAGTGCACAAATGGCAATCTGCACTTAGTCACTGAACCTAGAAAAGTTTTCATTCTCCATTTTATTTGAACTCAGTGACCACCATAAACAATAAAGTTCTACTCAGTTTTATTGAAGACATTGAAAACAGGTAAAATAGCACAGAATGAGAACAGACAGCATATCGTTGATCCAGTAGTAAGCTGGAAAGTATTTAGATGATGCTAAAAGCAGTTGTATCGTGGACGTTAAATGTTGGCTGAGAGTAGTCAGCGCGAAAACCTAGGTTTACAGGATCCCTTTAGACGATGCTACTATCTTTAGTGACAACACATCTTCTGCAAAATCTAGGCAGTGACACCAATTTAGTATTTGGTTGTGAAAAATCTAAGTGGAGACACCATACGGACATAGTGGCATATGGAATTACCTGATTCGAACAACACTCGATTCGATGCAAAGCTGCCCCTACAAACAGAGGATTCACATTGTCAAGTGACATGGATTGTGAGCCATTTGCCTTTCTTCAGCTCCAACCTGCTATAGCGCACGTAGACATTAGTGCTACGATTCACTGTGATCGATGTTGATCGCTTTTGTGGGCCGGCCAGAACTCAATTTCGACGGCGAATTTGCCCTTCGTCATGTTGCCTCTCATGATGCCTATTGAACAGGATTCGAGAGAAAATGCGAACAAACTCCCATAATGGTGATAACATATATCGCCCCCGCCGTCGTCGTCCCCCCGGGGGGCGGTTGCAACCCGCCCGCAGATCCACACTCTCTTGTGCGTGCCTACCCCTGTATCTCTACAGTTTATTTATGATGCTGGTTCACTCAATTTGCGGTTGTGTCGCCCGACAATTGCTAGGAACCAGGCTATCAGCGGTGTCGTGACCAGTTAGAAGTGACTTGCCTCTCTCTGTGAGTGCATGGCTTCCATTAGCTTCGTTCGCACATGTCGTTCTGATCCACATTTATGATTGAAGACGTCCGGTTTCTGTCAGTCACTGTCGTAACGAAAAGTTCATCTTAGTAAACGATTTGTTACTAAACGGGATCCCAATTCGCCGAATCCCATTCGACCCGAAGTGTTTCCCTGTTTGCTATTATCCCAACCGTCTCCCGGTCCATTTGCCCAATACGAGGTACTCAATTTCATAGGAGTAGTGTATATTGAATGACGTGATTTTGTACTGGATATACAAACGAAAATGGTGTGATTGACATGCTTAATATATATATATATATATAATTTTACCATATTTTGGAGGTTCTAGTGCACGCACCTTCGAGTTCCTTATTCTTTAATAGGATTCACATGAAAGTGTGAATGCTACATGCATCTGGAACTACAACGGGAATACACTGACGCTTAGCATTACGATCGATACGGGACGGTCCATCGTATCCCGGACACTAATGTCTTGTTTTTGTGTTTTGTTCTTCGTCTCGTCAAAACCACCGAGTAGAAACGAAATTTCCCTTCGCTGAGCTGTTTCGATGAAGTGACAGCACACCCTTTAGGCACCGGAATCGATCAAAAACAATCACACTGAAGCGTTCGGTATCCCGACGACGCCACTAGCAGCCTTCGTCTCGGCTTTTTTCCCCCCTAACGTGGCGTTGTTTCAAAATGTACGTTCTAGGAAACGTTTTCGGTGCTCGAATAGGGTGTGGTCATAAATGGAAAACTATTTCGTTGCCATCCGTATTTCTTCGGTCTTTGACGAACCTCGTCCGAATGACATATTGCTGGTACAAAAGGCTGGAAAAAAAACCGCTTCCGGAAGGGTGCCACGGAGGGAGATATTCGCAGACTCATAGCCTAATGAAGATGGAACGCTTCTCGGGCCTTGTGCCTCCTGTGAAGAATCAGGTCACACCGCCAGAGTGATCGGTAACGATCGTGCGAATGCTCTCTCTCTCGATCTCTCTCCGTGTTCTCTCCTTGACACAGTTGACTTGGTCGGTTCGCCGTAGCTGACTATTCCAACAGCACTGGCACCGCACATAAGGGACACACACGCACATACGTATCCACATACCCGCACTCTGTACGCCTACGGAGAGCTCATTGCGTGATAGCAAACCCCCAGGACAGCTCCGCATTGCGACCTGAAGCATTTTCGCCGATCAAGCGAGAACCCGAATTCCTTGTCCACTTCGTATCGAATATCCTCATTTGATTTTGCCGAGCGGTCGAGCGATAGGATTGATCTGTTTACGCGAGTCCTTTTCTCCTTGGTCTGATACTGTATCAAGCATCTCCTGCGTCACATGCGGCGTCAACGACTTTAGAGCGGTGGCAGCAGTGTCACTTCAGATTCGGGTCTTGCTCAGGATCATCTCACACGTGTGCTAGTAAGCTTTTCCCAGGTAACAGGCAACCTTAGCAGGCAGGTCTTACGACGCAATGCTAAAAGCAGTTGTACCGTGGGCGCTAAATGTTGGCTGAGAGTAGTCAGCCCGAAAACCTTTACTTTAGATAACAGGCAAAACCGGGAATCTACTTTTCTTTGATAGAGGCTCTTTTGCTCGTGTGGATGTACATAGGACGGTATCGACAACTCCGTTTTCGTATACTGAACGACAAGCGTACTGTGATCGCATAAAGGAGAAATGAACGCCCTTGAACAGCATGGTGAGTACGTACTCGTAAGAAACGATTCAAGACACGAAAGCCGCTTGAACTCCGGGAGCCCTCTTGTTAATTACACTAAGATACGACATCCAATCCAAGTTATTGGATGCGGGAGTTGCCATGAACAGGATGGAATTATCTCTTCTCGTGCAACGATTATCTCTTCTCCCAACCACGGATGCCTATTAGCCTGTATGATTGCTGCAAACAATAAGAGTGAAATGTTCACTGCAAAAAAGGTCGATTCACGCAACGGAATCAGACTCCACGTGCGTACAGCTCGGCATATTCCTGTTCAATATCATCATCTGAAACTAACACGAAATACGTGTAGTATTTATAATGGGCGACGTGCGCCCCTGCCTTCTGTGTCGGTGTTGGGTATCAAAAGAGAAATTAGCCTCACTAAAAATATGAAGGGGATCTACCTCAGTCAGACATAGGTTGAAAGTGCCAGCGGGTTGATAGCCACCTTCTATTCTATTCTACCATGAAGTCGCGCGAAGGATTCAAAAGAGCGAACGACACCGCGTGGGGAAATCTTAGCTTACGGCTGTTATTCTCTCGGTCCGATTTCGTTTCTCCATTCGCAGAGTGGCCCTTTTTTTTCCACGTCTTTCGCTTTGAACTTTGAAGCGAGGTCATCTCATCTTTACAGATACGCCCGCACAACACGGGCGAAGAAATAAAAACTGGGCAACGGAGCACGAAGTGGTCAAGTGAGAGAATCTCAAGTCGAGCTTATGCCTACCACGAGGCTTTCCGTATACGTATATGTATAAATCCTCCCCGTCCATCTGTCCTTCCACATTGTCGCACCCTTCCAGGAAGAAGGTATTCTTCTGTTCCTGATGTGCATATGCAGATTTGCTTCTGGAGAGGGCTCGCGCGTGAATTCTCACTCGAATACGAAGGACGAGAAAGTGACGATGGTGCCCGTACAGTGTTCACTACGTTATATAACATACATCATGCGTTGAAGATAGAACAAATGACACTCATCTCGGAAAACGTATGTTTTCTATGAGATTACGTTTCATGTATGACTGCTGTTTGCACCACTGATGTGCCCTCAATCTGTGTTGGGTCGTCATGGACTAAGAATCTCGGATCAAATGTATAGATTGTACATTATACATACTGTACGAGTACAATCAAGTCCCGCCCTCGATTATGGTTGAATTGCCTGCCTACACACGTACAGTATTTCAATCAAATCAATTCAAATACTCTTTTACTGACCAAAGGGGACAGTGAGAGATATCGTACACTGTTATGAATGGAGTTATTATATTAGTGTAAGAGGAGAACGCTTCTATCCACGCCGCGCGTGAAACTCGCAACACCCTCCATGGGCACATGTTATTTCATTTTTCGGTACGAGCGACTTTGCCACATATACTGAACCGACCACTCCGCGACTAGTGCGGGCGGACGTCAAACATTCCGTTTATGTACCGTTATTTTCGCCGAACAAGCTCTCGCGGGGCTTTTGGTAATCTTCCGGGTGAACTTGGCGTGCCCACTATCAAGAACTTCAATGTGTTCCTTTAGATAAGGTCTCTAAATTGTGAAGGACTACAGATACTTAGGAATAACTAGACTCTTGTAAAGGGTTGTGTAGAATTCGGGATTTTTGATAACGAACACCCAAAAAATGTCTCAATTAAATGAATCTTCTAGTTTAATCTTGCCAGACAGTGTGAGAGTCCCTCTCCGAGTCATGCACATCGACCCCGAACCGGCAGCTTACTCCCTAAAATCACCCTTTTTCCAGCGTACATGAGTTTAGGTGAATCTATCATGAGAGGTTCGTCCGGAGGTGCCAGTCGTATTGCATAAGACAGCTATCACGCAATAATTGTCATAAAAATGATGTATATGGCTTCTACTGTCACCTTTCCTCTGGTTCTCTTAGTCTCTCTTTGTTCTTTACGGCCCCACCAATAAATGTCTCTATCCTGTCCGAATTGGCTTTGCTCTCAAACATTATGTAAACCTATTGTGCCGGCGTTCTGTCGAAGTAGCTTTCTGACTCGTGCTGTTGTGTTCCAAATTTTGTGTAATCCCAAGGGGCATGTTCCACTGTGTGGGCCTTTTCCGTGTTGCAATGCTTACATTTCACAGTCCCTGAATCGCTTACACCTGCGTTAAGTCGTAATTAATTTGGCCATGGTCCTTCGTAGCTCACTTGTTGATATCGTCAATGAAACTCTTAATGAGTTCCCCATTGAGGTATCGTTTGGATTCCTCCACATTTCTTTCGCCAGTTGTCCCGCGATTCTTCGTCTCCTTTCTTTAGTCGTCTGATTTCGTATCTGATTTCATTGTCTCCTTTTCCTTGAGCTCCGATGGGACAATCCACTACATTTTAGGACTCAAATGGAGAGGTATTAATTTATCATATGAACTTATTTTATAAGTTCATTCAGTATTACTTTGCAGGGGACTTTGGAAACGGCTTGAAATACGTTAAATGAACTATCATGAAAACGTCAGTATAGTGGAACGCTGGGCTAACAATAAACCCTTGAATGTATCTGCTTAGGGCCGAGTTAAGGTTGGCAATTTATGTAAGACGTTGTCCGGACGATAATAAGAGCCCTGTGTATGGCTTCGACCTGCCTAATCATATTTTGGAATCTCCCCGAGAATTTTGGATATGTAACGAGAATTCACCAGACGGTAGTCATTAGTAGTTGTAAACTGTGCGGTATATGAGGAGAGCTTTGCAATGAAGAAGTATATTGGCAACGCATGTCGTGCTTTCGGCACCTATATGACAGGATGAAAAATTGCCTTCAAATTGGAATTATATTGTAGCTCGAAGCCTGTCAGATGACATTTTTAGATATGATCTACACTATCATTATGCGTCCGTAGACATTCACTTGGCCACTTATTTAACGAATTTCGAAAGGTCGTAATGGTACCCTCATATACTTTCATTGACCAATAAACCCTGCTCGTAAGCGCGTGAACCAGGAGCAATTTATCATAATCCTGGTGGGAGGTAGTAAGAGGTCAGGTATTACATTTCATGTCTCGCTTTAGCAGCAAGCCTTGAATATATTATAGGAGAAGAGCAAGTCATTTATATACCAATTTGGTGTACGACGACATCATCACTTGATTATTGTGGTGCATAAAATAATCATCATTCTTGTGCGAGCAATCGTTTAATAATGCACTACACAGCTAGGATAGGTAAAATGCATAGTACAATTAAATAGACTTTCTGGACCATTCCAGTGAAGTTCGAACTCGTAGGGCGTCATCCTTTCCTGCATGCGTGGCTTGTCTATTGGTCCGTAGAGCCATAGGGCCTCAACTAGCAGGTAAATCCCTCCAATCCGGCCGGTCGGATGCAATCGGCCGGGATTTGAAGGAGGCGCTTGCCAGCTTACCACGACAATCGACGGTCCCAACCCATTTGAACGTCTGCTGCTCTTTCTCGCACCCCTCGTCTGAATGCCAACAGCATCCACTTAGTTTGCTACGAGACTCTGACATAGAAAGACACGGCTCAGCAGTTCCGCATCTGCCTGACTTCATCGATAGTGATTTAAATCAGTAGATGTTAGGGGTGCTGATGTTTAATAAGCAGAACTCTGTTGCTATATGCAACAATTAGTAGAGTAGGTCACAATTTCATGGCTGGGAGCTATTATCGAAGAGCGAGTATTTCAAAATGTCCTACATTTGTATTACAACGTTTTCCGAATTGCGCACCGATATATATATATATATATATATATATAAGTGCACCTGAAAAGATTCGATAGTATCTTTGCTCACTATATTCATATAAGCTATTTGCTATATTGTGGTCATCTTCTAGTAGGACATTATTATATATTTATATCAACGTTTGTTTGTGTCAATTGAAATCCTTACCTGTGGATCGGTTTCAAAAGACGAAAGGCACGCGACAAAAAAATTCAGTGTCCACAATAATGAAGGCTATGCTAAAAGATAGAGTGAGAGAGAGAGAGAGAATTTAACTGTGAAAACAGGAATTAATCGTCATCATCTTGTGAGCGAATATTAGAAACCGTGTTATGAGAAGCGTAATAGCTTTTGTGCCGAGTTCAAGAGGCAGCGAAGGCAGCAAAGGAATTACAAAATGAGATCGGTACAGATACGCCCATACGCGCTACGTGAAAGATCGATAAGGTCATTCGCCTGTTGCCGGTCAAAACAAACAGTGTGTCTACAAATGGAGGTTGAGCGTGTTAGGTGACTAAAATCTAGTATCGTTTACGCAGGTGAAATGTTTTAATCATTTAATAAGGAATAAACATTTATTCAAACATACAATAATTAGGAATTATTTCTAGGGATTATTGGGAGGGGGGGATTAGCTGGGAGCGGGAGTGAGGCCGACATTGTCCCGAGGAAGGCGATGGCATTGCTTCTCTGCCTCACCGCGAAGGATAGGCGTCGGAGAAGGAAAGATCCTGCGCGCTTGTCCTCGGTGGCGCGGATCAGCCCATAGTAGACCACTTCGAGGAAGTTCGCGGTGAGGGGGCCGTGGCCGCCTAAGGTCTCAAAAGCAAGGGGAGCAAAAAGGTGGGTTGCCTGGAGTGCGGCGTACTTCCGTAGCTTGGCCCGCTCCGCACGCGCTACCGCGTAACCGCGAAATGTAATGTTTTTAATTGATCATTGAAGATAAAAAAACAATGCTTACAGGAGACATCCAAAGTAACTATCTTCGGCAGAGACAAAGCATTGAAAAATACTTAGGTGATAACTCGTTAATGATCGACATGGTCGACATGGCGATGTATCGATATACAAACGTTTAGAAAATGGTGTGATATCCAAAATCGGCGGAGACAACTCACTGTCGCTACTGGCTCTGTTTCGTCCACTAACACATTAACGAAGGTTAAGGTCGAACTGCGACCCGGCAGATTGTCGTATCAGGGAGTTCTCACTTCGAGTGTAACTACAGCAGCTGTATCAGATGTCAATGGTTCGGGCCAAAAGACGAAGGACAAGCAATGGGCACTGGCCAAGTGCGAAGTTTAGAACTGCTCGGTGGACTACTTTTCGATCAATTGCCTTACCTTTTGCATGTAGCTGTTGTACGCTTACAGCAAGCGCAGCTCGTCCCACACTACTGATACGCTCCACCACGACCTATATAATATGCAATAGCTTAATGATATGTGATATTTAGACATTATGGTACGCAAGACAGCATGTGAAATAAATGTCTAATGCTGAGATGATATTGCGCCTCTCTCAGGTGCCTTATGAGGATGCAGATTTAGTTCATTATAAGCCCTTTAGTGCGCAGTTCAAGCCTCGGTAACAGGTGAAATTTATCGTTCAGTCAAACTCGGGCGTCATGAGCATCGTACGTTCTTTAATGCTTTGGCAACGTCAGTGGTAAATAAAAACGCATTTGACAGTTTTTGAGATTGACGGGCTCGGCCTGATTTTCGAACCACTCTTGCAAGAGATTTTGTTACGAATAGAGCAGTTCTAGGGGGTTGCTCGACAAAAGTCGAACGAAGATTAACGCTTGACGTGTTCAATAAAATAAATGAGCATTGAGGTAAGGTAAGGTGAGGCTTTATTAATTTATTAAAGGAACTACATAGAATGCTTAAGTTCTCTTATATGTCATGCAACGGGATTCGAACCTGCGGCCTCTGGCTTTTTACAGCCAGAGACTCAGCCGTGAGAGTGCAATCATGGTTATAACCCCTGTTTTGTTGATGCCTGCCCAGAGAATATACGATGCGATGCTAACCTGGTTGAATTATAAAGGTGTGATAGACAATTTATTGCAAGAGGTAACACGGATTAGCATGTTCTCTATATTAAGTTGATGAGGCTTTTCAAAGGAAAAGAGACCGTCCGACAACGTCAAGGAATCTTGCTTCACAACAAGATTACTTGATCTCTATGTGGTGGCTGGGGATAACACGATATGAACGTGTGGAAAATCTATTCTCAGTGAGTGCGGAAGCTTAAACCAATTCATTGATCTATTTCACGCATACAGTAAGATTACATAGAATCTATATTAAGATTACATAGAATCGACGGCAACAGAGATCCCAGTCCATAGGCGTTGCCATAGAACATATCCAATAGCACAGACGAGCGATCTCAAAGCGGGATGTTATGATCGGCTATCCTGCTCGTTATCCTTTAACGGTTGAAACCTTTGAAGATGAATTTGAAATTCGAGTAGTCGAGTCGGCTACATGAATAAGTGTCCGAAACGAAGGGACGATGCGTTTGGTTTTAATGTATCTCCCTACAGGGATAATTTCGATGCTGCGGGTAACTAACTGTGAAAGAGTTCATTTACGCGTCAGTAAGTTCGCACCCTTCGTTGCTAATGGCATAATAGGCATAGCCAAGCTCCATGTTGCTCCGATTACCATGTCCACCCTATGGTTAAATTGCGGCGGCCGCATCGACTCTGGCGAACTGAACCAATTATACGGTTGACGCACCCTTCCAGCAGTGGGTGTCACCAGTGTACGCGTTAGATATTCGTCATCGAAATAAAACGTGTTGGGCAAAGGATGAAAGAGATTGTCCACTTGTGATAGCAGTTCATCTAGTCACTCAGTCGCTAGTGCAGTGCAACATGCACACATAGCCCTATAATTTTACTATTCAGAGCGTTACTGAACTAATTTTTTGTATCTATTAGCAAGTACGCTATATCTTTCATGGACTTAAATACATCTGGTGATTCAACCGTTTGATCAGTTTATTATTTATACGATCTTCCATCAGACACTGCCACCAAACACTGGGTGTTTGCCCTGTATATGCACAATAACCAACAGCAGGCCTCATCAAATCAAATTTATTCAGTGCATTTCAACCAGCTTTGATGTCTCGAATTTCTCCAGCCAAAATGGATGAACGTGAAAAGAGAAACAGCTGCTATCTTGTGAGCAACCCCTTCTCTCATTGCGTGCATACAGAATTTGTCTCAAGCCCCTGCCTGAGATATCAATTATGCTATGACTGACGCCAGCGTGAAGCACACGGATGGGATGTTCTATTCGACTTCTTGAGTCAATGTGAATACATAAACGTCCATCTTCTTGAAGGACCCGCCACAGATGAAGAGAATGGCGGGTAGCGAGCGTTCGTTGCCTCGCTCGCTTTCGGTGGAACATCGAGTAGCGTGTGAAACGAAATGGCCCATCGACTTGAGGAGGTGTGCTTCTCAATTCAGAGAAGCTCCTTCCAACCCCTCCCGAGTCACCGGCGTCTGGAACAGTTGTTCATTCTTACACCGACATCGAGTTAGAGCCGTCCATGCCCGGTGCGGGGCGGACCCCACTTCTGAGCGTCTCAAATCAGTGCGCCTTTATTCACGAGGCGAACCCGCTATACGTTTGAATCGTGTAAATCGACCACCCTTACACCATCCGAGTGTCGAGCGTCATTGCTGTTCCCTTATCGTACCGTTGCGAGACCACGTGTGCTCTCTACCTTCACCCTTTGACAAAGTACTAACCCAATGTCATTTGCTATTCAATCAAAGAAGGACCAGCAGGGAGGCAACCGTTGCTGTTCTTTCTGATGATCTCTTCCCGAACTAGAAAAAAAGGTCGCATACACGCACTACTCCTGAACGAATGAAAGAAAGAAGTTGGAACATACTCGTTCCAGGGATCTTTATCGACTTTCTTCAATTCTCTGCTTGAAGTATACGGACGATTCGTTTACCTAGCGGCACCACGCGGCATTGCAGCCTCATCAGCCCATACCAGAATGGCTGAGTGGTATAATATAATTCTGGAACAATATGGGAAATTAGATGTACTATGGAATCTAAGATTATTATTAGGTTATGCGAAATAGTCAAGACTTTAAAGAGATCCAATAAAAAGGCTCCTAAACTTTCAGCCTTGTATTGGAGTCCATTGTTCGACAATGTGAATGTTGACAGCAATCTACGAGCAGATCCACTTGATATATATATATATATATATATATATATATATGGGAAAAGAAAGTAACAGTAGGGATGCAGACGAGGGTAAGAGATAAAGTTAAATCTAGTAACAACTGACTTACAGTAAGAAGAATAGAAGGAAGTTTGAAATTGATGGATCTTGAAATGTGAAATACTAACTGTGAATTAACATTTTTGCTTAGTGCAGACGTAAGTCTTAGCCTACTGTAAACCATTTTCAACCCTTCCTTTGTATGTATATATATATATATATATATATATATATATATTATAGTGCCTTCAAATAGAATTCAAACATCCTGCAATTTGAGACGAATTTGTGTGAATGATACAAAAGACTTTATAAAGGTCTCAAAATAAAGTGCCACGCACTAAAACCTGACCTGGACAGAATTTTGATTACATTGGGACTTCTTTTGTTGCAGAGAAGTATGGAACTGTTGCCAAAACTACGGTAAACGCTGTTAATGAAGTTGACTATGAACAGTAAAGGAAATAGAACAAATCGAACGCTATACGTAATCGTTCGCGTGACCATTTTTAGTTGCCAAGTTCCATTTTTCTCTAAAAAGAAAGTTATAGTCTTCAAAGATGACCAATCTATTCATACTAAACCATAAGATGTATTATATACACAATCAAGTCACAGCATTTTTGATTCCTAGTTTGCAGATTTATCCGGCTAGCATTATTTCAAATTAAATTTACTACACATCAACTATAACGTCGTGTCCCGTCAATCATGATCCGTGGAACACCACCATAGACGAGCAGTGTTCATGATGCCATTTGTATTGTGCGGTATTATTGAAGACAGCCGCATCGTTCTGCTTCGCGCGTTTCGTCAAGCCTCGCCGTCAGCACAATAACAAGACACAGTATTTATTTCGCGGCAGTCAGCATAATCTTGGACACTTGCAGTACAAATTACTGGCGGAGAGCACACAAATAATCGATTGAGAACTGTCATCAGCATAATCGAATCACTACTGACTGCCCTCCTCGCCCCACCCAGCCTACGACTGTGAGAGGGACACAAGTTACGGCAACTGAGAGAAATATCTATTACACTCCTACCGAAGAAATGGGCCTGTTCCCTCTTGTGTAGTAAAGTGTATACGGAGTAGGTGGCGAGAAAACGAGTTCAGCTCGGCAGTAGATGATTCATATTAACGAAAAATTAATCGCAAAGTTTTTCTTCACAGGTCTGATAGTACGATTTAAACCAAATTGTATAGCTCGGCTGAAAAACTAGCCTGATTGTATCTCTTTTGTACCGATAGTATTGTCGTGCGATTTGTTTGGACAGAGGTACCCTTGTCGTACAGGTCCGTACAGGTCTGTAGTGATGCGCAAAGCATTGGGCTTGTATGAAGAACCATACGAAGCAAACACTCGAGAACTAACGCTCTTAAGTAGACAATAGAACAGTCTGATACAGAAGTACATCATTGGATGTGTCATTTTAGTCTGGATCATGGATAATATATATAGGCGGTCGTAAATACTAATCTTGTCGTAAATACTAGCCTTGATGCTAGTAGCTTGAGAATCTTCAAAGCTAGCGTTTCTTTATCAATGCTTCTGATTAATTGATCGCGTTACATGGCAGGCTTACTTCAGCCAGTTCATAAGCTGCAATTTATATCGTCATTGCGTTCACTGTGGCCCCCTCTGCTCTCGCGGCCACGGACGCTCCCGTCAAACAAATGCTACACCCCGATTCCGCTGTACGACACTGTACCGTCGAGAGTATACACTTTCAATCGTATGCATCCCACAATGAGGACACCACACAATGTAATGGAAATCGTCAATAGAGGTTATTATAGTCAACACGAAGTGCAGTTTTTTTTATTTTCATTTGCTTTGTCCGTCCGCCGCCGCCGCCCCCGCCGAAAACTCTAACCTTTGGAGGTTACAAAGTAGCAAAATGTTCGCTCCTGTTGATGCAGTCGTAACAAATACCGCTCTGGGAACAAATAATCCTCGTCTGTTTCCTCTTCAAACAGCCGCTCACGCATCCACATATATATATATATATATATATATATGTGGATGTATATATATATATATATATATGGGTGTATGTGTGTGTGTGTGTGTGTGTACGTATACGGTGGGCGTGGGTGCCTAGTTCGCGTTCAAAATGGAGTTCACTGGTGCGAACGCTGTACGGTTCATCAGCATTAATTTCACTCGACGCGCCCTTGCTTCCACCGCCTGCGACTGTGCCTCCGTCCAGCGTTTCATCCGCCGATAGAAATGTGTGAAAGTGACTCGCTCCTCTCATTGAGTCAGTCAGCGCTCGTGGCGTTGCCCCGTTCAATCTCGAACCTCTGCTCATCTGCTGCAGTATCTTATTTTTATTTCGGTTTTTACTACTCCTTCGTACGTTTTCCACGTCGGCCTCGACCATTCGCCACCGTCATTCTTTCCTTTCCAAGGGTCCCTTTTGTATTCGAGTTGTGATGCGAGCTGCGCTTCGATAGGCTGTTGCAAGAAGGCAGCAGTCCTATAGCTCGTCGCTTGGTCCGTGTATGTGCCCGTCAGTATGTGCCCGTCTGTGATTTTGTTTGTTTTCGAGAATTAACGCTTGACTGGTTCAACTTTTGACCTCGTTCGACGGACCCACGACTGACGCCTGGAATACATCGGCAAAAGCAGCAGCAGCCGCCGCCGTAGCTCCGGAGATTGTAGATAGAGGAGTCGAGGCAAAGATGAGAAACGCAGTATACAACAACGGCGGCACGGACGAGATGGATATCTCTCGTCAAAATGAAGGAACAGTGCAACATTGAAAGCACGTAGCCAAATGCAGAGTGCATGCGAGCGTGCACATCCGCTTTCTCCAATACTGATACTGTAGAATGAGGTCACACTGGCTGTATTTGTTTCATTGGTGGCGGTTAAGCAAAATTCACGCACTCAGATGAACTCGATTAAGATAGATAAATAATTGATGATGAACAAAAAGTGTTCGTACAGATAATTATAATAATAATAATATGATTATGATTTCTTTAATCATCATTGTGTGTGTACGCGTGTGTGTGGATGTACAGCTGGTGGAATAAACAGCGAGGTGGACTATTGTGAATAACTAGGGCTACAAGGCGCAATATTAAAAGCCTGTACCAGGTGGCTAACGCCGCCTCGGGACCTGTATGCTGACAAACCTCACCACCTATGGGCATCCTGGTCCACTTTTATAGGTTGTGAACACCGGTGCTCAAACAGCTCTTCCTTCGTATCTCAATATGTTCGACGCCACAGCGGCACATGGTACGTCGGCTTCTTTCTGCCCTCCCGGTACTATCCCGCCATATATTGCTCGGCACTTATCCGTATGGCATACCACATGTTACCTGCTAGATTTTCTAATCTAAGCTAAACCTGTTACCCCGCCGGTAGAAGCCCGCCACGTTACTGCACTTATTTACCACTCGCTTGGTCTTGCGTTGCAATTATCCCGTTACAGTTCTCCCGTTAGCCAATTTCGGTTGGCCCACTGCTTCTTCTAGTCATCCCTTCACCTCACTGCTGTTATATTATACCATAAACCTGTTTCATTATCAGCGCGGTGGCTTGGACGACTAAGCCTTTGGCTGTAAATGGCCAGAGGCCACAGGTTCGAGTTCCGCTGCCTGATGAGGACATATAAGAGAACTTAAGCATTGTTAAGTTGCAGTTTCCTTAATACTAAACCAATAAAGCTATACCTTGTGTACGGGAATGGTGTGCGAAGTTTAAGGAAGGAGAGGCGAGTTGGCAAAGTGTCACTGGAGGTGATCGGAGCGATGCTCAACAACGACAAGAAGCAGTGGACAATGTGAGAGTGTGTTGCCATTGTTTGAAGTACTGGTCCCTGTGGTAGATTGCGAGCCATACAGAACTGTTGTACTCATGGTTGAGCGCGAAGTCAAGGACAACTTTTAAATGAATAAGATTCTGGCTAAATGTGCGTCAGAATCTCCGAGTTACAGCCGGAATAGAGAGATGTCCGCATTGTTGTGAGCAGAACTTCCGCAATTATTCTAAAAGCAAAGCGCCCCCTGAAACGTCCTCTCACGATGTGTGAGACATGGGTCAAGTTGCGCGTGCAACCCGACAGGAACCAGCGTCGGCAATATTTGTACTTAGTTGAAACGGCGAACTGGAGGTGTGTGAACAGATTCACAGACAATAAAATAATGCTGATAATGGCCATGGATCTATCGGTTGCAACCTCCAAAAACTTCTGTCACTGGAGAGGTGTATAAAAACTTTTTAGCAGGGACTCCGGATACATAGGTGGCGCGGTGCAAGCAAGTGGACTCGTACGTGGCTTCTTCACAACAACGCTCGTCCTCACGAAGCTGCTGTTATTGAAGAGTCTCTGGCCGGGAAGGGAATCAAGTTGTGGAGTCAACGCGCAGACCTCCCTGATATGAGGCCGCTAGGCTTCTGTTGTTTTCGCCGATTGAGGAAAAAATTGATAGCTACCAAGCACCAAAATTGGAACAAGTTCTGGCAGATACTCAGAGAGACAGAAAGTATGACCTCTCGCACGGAGCTCATATAACGTGTGTGCAGGAGCTAGCGACCAGATGGCAACGTGTGATAAATTCTCAAAGATCATACGCGTAGTAAGTAACATTTTTTATTAGAAAATTATTTGGTTGAATCCACCGAATAGTTTCCATGGCTTTAGGCGGCCTTTTTCCAATGCGCTGCAAGCTCTCATCATGCCAGACTTGTAGAATCTTCTCCACCAATATGGTTCGTTATCGATCTGAAAAAGTGGTCGTCCGAAGGACCCTGGTGGCGTGGTTCCCGTTGGCGAATTGGCGGACCTGTTTTCATCAGTTACTATTATATTTCACTACCTTTGATCCACAGGGCTTATTTTTTGTTCCAAGCCTATGGTTATGGTGAATGGTTCGTCAACCTCAAGTTCTTCTACGAGTTCTCGAATGGTAATCGTCAACGCTTCGTGAATCTTGTCACGGGGAATATCATCGTCGACCAACTTGATATTTCCTTGGTGAAATGTTTTGAACCATCTTTTGCGCGCGTTTTCGCTCAAAATGTCCTCGCCGTGGGCGCGGGTGACAATTTGAGCCGTTTCACTTGCAGTGGTACCTTTTCGAAACTCATAGAACAAAATTTGACGAAAGTACAACTTTTCCCTACCCATTTTTAAGGCCAAGGGAAACATTCTCAAACGAAATCGACCGATTCAACTGACCCAGCGTGGTCGACTTCGTGCCGAAACACGTACCGCCCTCAAGCGATCTTCCCTGGTGGGACACTGGGGCCGCGCTGTCGAAGACCGGTTAAAAAAGCTCAAAACTTTTTATCGAGTGGGGTACCTATAGTCAAAGAGGCTCGACATCGACTCCGGCTGCCTTAACTAAGCGGATCTCAATGCTCTGAGCCCCACATGCCCTTTTTTAAACAGGTGTCAGCTCTTTTCCTACACAGGTGTCAGCATTTAGCCTTTGAACATTACTATGAGTACGAGTGGGGCCACCTTTGCTTATTTTCTCAACCTTGCTCGTACCTGGCAATAATCCACAGATTAACGAAGACGATAAATAACTCCAAAGATTCTCCGCACCTGGCAGATTCTCGGCGCCTGGCAGGATCTGATCCCAAGCCATATATTTCTCCGGTGAAGCAGTCCAAGACGCTCACTACGAGACCATCAAGGGGACGAGCCCCGCATGCTAAAGCCACCGAATAATGATCCCCAGTGAGTGGCGTAACAGCAGCAGCAGCAAGTGTCTTGTCGAGCCATTATTGTGGGTGGTTCCTAAATGGCAACAGATAACAGGAGCCATGCGTGGGGCTGATAGCATAACAAATGGTGATGGTAAATGGTATACTCGTAAAGCATGGAATGTCTCCGGATAGCGAAGGACTCCATTCATCTAGCAATGAATGAAGCGAAATGCTGAAACACATTACGAATGGCTTACACATTATGAACATCAGTGGACATTCCCCTCGTCTCATTTTCGCCCTGGTAAAACCGAGTATTTTGTTTAATTAACTATCATATATGTTACCCACGTTTAGCGTCATGCCTGTACACGGCACGGTTGAATGAATGAAGTGGATGATGCTACGATTTATGTGTACATAAAACTTTATGGAGATTGAATTTTTGAACGCCATAGCAGTGTGAACGAATCGTCTATTCGTGTTATGAGAAGAACCGATTTATTTTTCTTTTTACAGTTAGCTTATATATACATATGGCAGTTTATATATATATATATAAGTAAACTGCCATAGCATCCAAATTGATAGCCCAGGGTCTCAGACGGCATACTACGGCCTGTCATAGATCTCCTGATGAGCCAAACGAGGTTGTGTCTTCCTGTTCGCTAGTTAAATATATATTCCGGCTGACGCTCAGCAAACATTTACAATCCACCAAACTGCTTTCGGCTGTTACTTTATACGACTGACCCCTTAAATGCAAATATTCAACGTCGGGGATCGAACCCGTGCACCTACGTGTCTCTCCCAATTACAAGGCGCTGCTCCCGCTATACATATATTATATATAAGCCCCATTTACACCAATGTTGATTTATACTTAAAAAGTTATACCTGTTCTATCGAAACATAACTCATACCATAAAATGATAATAACCATACCTCCCTGACTACTAGTGTGCAGCAAGCTATCTTTGCCTTGCGCAAGTGTGAATCTTCGCGGCCGAATCACCCCGGACGTTGTTAGCAATACATTGATGATTGCGAACGCAACACGGCGGATGCACAACGTATTGGCGTTTCCTGCTACTTATTTTTCTAATTGTATTCGTTAGATGCCAGTTGCATGTATATTGTTCGAGCGGGGGGGAAAAGATGGCCAAAAGTTGGGGGTCAGCGGACAGGAAACAGCCCGTCGGTCGCTGGCTGGTGGGACTCCTGGACGAAAATTGTATCATAGTATCCGTGTTGTCCTCTTCTACGAGCAACACATATCCTCCTTGCTCAGGAGGAAGCTGTTTGTTCTCTCGTTCGCACTTTTCCGCCACCTTATGGCACTACCACCCAACTCCCATAGTACACAGACGTTTCGCTTGTTTCGTAGTCTTTTTTTTGTGTGCCCGCTGGTGATAAAGCGGGCCGCCGCGCCGGCGTTGGATTGGCTTCGGCCTGCCACGCGAGTGTTACGCCTGTCGCTCTGCAGTGTATAGCTGCTGACCTTCAGGACACCTCTACACCTGCTGTTGCTACTGTTTGGCAGGGCCCCGTGTGGCCGTGTTTGCCGACTAGCTCCTAGTGCCACGCTGGCGGACTGGATTGCAGCGCTGTTGCAAATGTCTCTCAAAAAGGAGAGCTTCCATCTAGCCCTAGTAACAACCCGGGTGCGGGGGCACTACTTCGCCCGCTCGTCCGGTTCTGAGTACGGCGGGCCTCAGTCCCAATGGTGGGCCTGCTGTTACCCGACGCATTTCCTTGGCCATTTGCGCTCGTCCGCTTCGGCGTGGCCGTCGTCTGCGCTAACTTCCGGCTTTCGAACGGGCCCGAACGAGGAAGAGAACCTCCTCACGGACTTCCTATTTGCTGTTCTCTGCTGGCGAATTCTCAGAGTCGGTACGCGAATGCTGGAAGGATCAGGGGGGCATCGCAGGAACTTTTCCTGGACCACCACCACCTTTCCTCCGCTCGACAATACAGATTGGCTGGATGAATAAAATCAAGTAAATCATCATTCGATCATGTGCAGCAACGGCTATCTATCGGTAAACTGTTATTAAATAAAACTATAATGTATCGGAAAATATTGCATTTCTTGCCATACACCTAGAAATGTAAGACGCACAATGTGTCAAAAACTGTACTAACGCTGGGCTCATCCTTAACTCGATTTCATCATTGCATCCCTCTCGACCTATTTCTGCATTGAAGTAGACACTAGTGTTCCCGCCTTCACCTGTACCCCACTACAAACGATGTCGCAATTAGGTCAAAATGAAATTAATTGACCATGGCACACAAATAAGCAACATACGAAATCTATTCAATTCTAACGAACCTTACAGCTTCGAAGACCAGCACAACTACTTCCGCAGCGTAACAATCAGCATAACTACAATCTGCCGATTGTAACAGTAATAACAATCGAACATAGTCGGCCCAGTGAAGAGAACAGGCTTACACGCAGCTTGTGTTTCGATTTCGGTCAATTAGCAGCGGGTGAGTCGCCAACAGGGGCGCCATGCGTTGTCCAGACAGCGAACCTGTTGCATCGCGTTGTCACTGTAGTGTATCGTTAGTAAGTAGCTATAGGCTGACTCCCGCATACCAGACGCCGGTCACGCATGCCCTCCAAAGATTCTATGCGGTCACGAACCCATTTGTGGCAGCGAGACCAGCTGAAGCTACCCGCATTAGGCTTCCCGCAGCGGATGGTGGTCACGAGCGAAAACGCCTCAAACACAAAATCGAAATAACTGAATCTGCCACCCCTGAGAGTTATTGCATTTGGATGCTTATTTTTTTCATTTTCCAGGCTGACTACTCATATCATATCATATTCAAATATTTATTCTCGGAACTGCAATATACATACATATGCTTAAGTTCTCGGTAAAAAAAAAAAGTAAAAAGGTTGATTGCACCTCGTTTGGCTATTGCCATTTGACACTCACAGCCAACATTTAACGTCCACGGTACAACTGCATTTAGATACCTAGAGCAAACTTTCAGGTGGTTTCTGTTCCATGCTTGTTGAACTCGGTTCATATTTACAGCGATCAGCAAATATTGATAGTTGTTGCTATCATGGATATCAGCTTCTTTACTTAATGTAGCATAACTACTGTAGTGGTGATGGATACCCACAGCAGAGCACAGTTAATGGAGTGAGATCGTCATGCTGAATGAGTGAGGCGGACACCATTCATTGGCGGACGCAGGTAAAGGAAGTCGCCTTTTATCGTAGCAGCCGCTGTCAGCTGTTTGCAGATCTCCTTAATGTGCTCTCCGTGGGTTTTCCTACAGTACTGCCGACTTGCAGCAATACCAATGGTAGAGGGGGTCCTCTTCGCTTCACCAGAAATGCTGCAGGCCCGCTTACTCCGACCTGCTGCGGTAGACGATGGCGCTATCCGGAAGCATTGTCCTGTAACAAATTGCGACTTGTTCGGTCCTGTCTTGGGGGGTGTTCACCGCTCGAGCTCGGATACATACGCTACACCGGACCACACCGTCTGTGTCAACAATTCAGCTACGAGGCACGACTCGATGTCCTAACGATACTCGAACAACAATAACCTATGTACAACAGCTTCACTAATGACAAATGAACAAATTGCCGATTTAAAATGAAGTGACCTTTTGTTTCTAGCCAAATTTCGAAGTAATTCAGTGCTAACATGAGTTTCATGAGTTCTCCTCACTGTCTCGACGAATCCTGTGACAATCACTCACACGAACAGACTGTACAATCAAACCATACCTGTGTCCTCTGTTTCGCAGTTGTAACGGCGTAGGACAAGAATCGCAATCGAAAATCGTACACAGTGAATGTCTTTTATATTATACAACAGTAGTTGTTAATCCAAAATTGCTTATATACTATTGGATACTGATGAGATTGGCGATATATATATATTTTTTATTAATCATTGCGTGTTTTAATACATATATACAATAATTTGTGATGCAGTATAGCACTGCGCTGGCACGTATTACAATCTTAGACGTTCAATAGTAATAAAAGAATCATAGTCGGCTGTTGGCCCGGCACCTTCGATGGCTAAGTCCCTTTCTGAGAAAGCCATGCTCACTGGTTCAAGCGGTGCGATACGTAACACACTTACACAAAATGTGTAAAAAAAGACACTGTAAGGGAAAATTTTCCACTTGCAATCGCATACAGAAACAACGTACTATTTTTGTATACATCTATAATCAAAGCATAATTCATATACACCAAGGTAAAAGTTGATCAATACCTATGGGCGTTTAGTATGTCGGGTCAATTGGCCGCCACTATAAAGTAGTTTTACTATAAAGCTGAACTTCACCCATTTTGATGAGCACTTAACGCGAAGCCAGCTGGGCCAGCTCCTTCAATAGCAGTCACAATCGGTTAAGCACCTTGCTGCTCAGTTTGCTTGTTCCCGAGGCTCGCAAGCTTGGTTCGGACAATGGTCGGCTGCAGCAAACTTTTTTTTTTTTTTTTTTTTTTAGAGGAGGAAATTTTCTTCAAACGCACGGTCACCACCGGAGACATTCCAATCTCCATGAAAGTGGGCCGATCCAGTGCAGGGTTGACGTGGATGACAAAACGCCTCTGCCTGCTAAAACCATCCTCTGCTGAGAGTGTATCTCTTCCCCAGAGTCGGCACGCTTGGCATTACTTCGATCTCTGGGCAGCAAACTGCGACTATGCTGCTGTACACTATTAAGATCCGATTTTCGAGTTCTTATTCTCGACGTAGTTCTCCTTCGTTTGTGCATTGCCGGCTTTGCCGTAGAGGTCTCCCCCCAGGAGGATGACTTCCTGTAGTTAGGTCTCCGTTGTAGCAGTCCGGTGCACCGTAACTACGTAGCTTATTCCTGCTCACACATTCTAATAACAAATGGGTTCCGACGGCCGCCTGTGTCTAGGAGAAACAACCAAAAGGCCGACCGTGGTATCATATAATATGGGCCAGTGGCGAGCACCACTGCTCCGCTATTCGTTATTCGGGAGATTAGCTGTGCTGCAAGAGCGACATCGGCTGCCGACTGCCGATAATACATGCGACAGGCACGGGACTTCCCTGACTCTGGCTCCGGAGTTCCCTGCTCCGTTTCGGCGCGTGGCTCGGAACCTCTCTCCCCTCTCAGCTTCATCCTCTTCGCCGATGAACCAGCGACGGTTGAGGTGGCCCAGCGGACGCATGCAGATTTACCCCCAGGGTTATTACAACGGTTGCAATTGTCAATAAGTGCGGCTGAGCGAAACTCACTCGCGTACGTAGGACGGTGGGGTGTGTGGGTAGATTTCGCCGGCCAGTACCGGCGATATCCAAATGTACAGTGTGTTATTAACAAAGATCTACGCGTTCGGATGAAGCGCGCCATCCTGCCTGTGGGTTGAATCGGCTGGGCTGTACCACGAGAATTTTCACTGTGCAACAGGAATTTTCGAAATGCCGTAGTCAGACGCCTAATCGAAATTCATCCCATCAGATTTGCATCTCTCAGTGTACGGCTTCTGACGACTGTATGCCGCTGTGACACAAACGGTTTCGTAGGCAAAGCGAAAAAAAAAACGATCAATGCAAATGAACAAATCCTTGATTTTAGTATACCAATGCGCCATCATCTTTCACTATGCTAATGACTTATTTGTGGTGGTCCACCAACAATTTGACTCCCACCTCCGCTATCCCGCCCGTGTCCACTATATAGGGTGCTATATAAATACATATACCATTTTTGTACTTACTATATTAGGAGATAGATAGGCAAGTCGAGATGAATCGTCGTGAGAACCGCCCAGCTGACAACATCCGCTTTAGGGCAGAGAGAGAGAGAGAGAGAGAGAGAGGATGGCGAAATGCAGAGGTGCGGGGCTTGGCGGTGACTCCTAGAGCAGTTGCTGCCTTCTCCTTAGGATAACATCCCTCGGCTAACGCCAGGGTAGCTTACTTACTTTCTGTAGCACGAGATGAGACATACACCACCTCCGCCCTGTGCCGTATAGTGTCCCCTGCCCAACCCGACATCTTGCTCAAGAGCATAGGGAGAGTGTATCATGCACTAAGTGGGAGTGTTGGAAGTTGCTTCGGGAGCCCGTCGGTGTGTCCGCTCGTGTGACTGTCCCCGGCCAAAAGCTCGCAGGGGGAATGTATTATATTCGACTATATTTTCGTTAGATCCGTGTCGTTGTTTTGGTCTTCAGCGTATTATTGTTATAATAAGAATAGGAGCAATTCGTTTGTGTCGAAGGGATAGCATTGAGTATGTTGAAAATATATTCGTGTAGTTATTGTTCCCTCGACGAATAGCTACTTGTTGCGTTCATGGACATAAATGATTTATACCTTTTTCTTTTTTTTTCTTGCTGACATCAGGCTGCAAACTTTCAGGGTCCGTCGGAAAACACTGGGACGAAATAAGAATCGCTATCTCTCCTATTGCGGATTTTGTCCGTTGGCTTTGGTGGGCGTTCAAGAGCTCTTCAAGTGTGTCTGTGATGTGCACCATCTCAAAATAACCAAAAAGAAGCCTAGTGAAATCAAGCAGTGAATCGGAAACCGGAGATTAGTCGAAGTTGCGTACAGAAAAGTTCACCATTTCTTCAAAATCACCACAGTCTGGAGTATCCAGCAAAGGCGTACGACCTAAAATATTGAAGGGCCTGAGGGTTGAACACAATTCCTGCCGGACCGTCTTGAAATGCGCAACACGTCCTATTGAGCGCATACGTCAAGCTGCAGCAGCGACAACGGTCGAAAATGTTTGGAGACTGCACATTTTAACACATTGCTTCCAACAACTAATTCAACCGAAAAACAGGGTTGAGAACTCAAATTGTTGAAACGGTTACTCAGCTTGCTTCTAGCAAGAAACACACCTACTATTACTATTTCTATATATAGGTCGTATTTTTTTGTTTGTGCGATACCCCACATTGACCATCTTTGATAGTCGGTAATAATCCACTTTAATATATCGGTGGCATCAGCGTAGCGTTTATATTTTAAATTTTCAATCATGTAAGAACTTTAAAGTTTTGCCCCTAATCTTTCTAAGTTCTGCATTTAAAAGGTCCATTCAACAATTCAATATCGATGTTGCAAACCATTTATCTATTCAGAATACCAACGAGAGTATTTTTTGAGTTGCCTTTAAAAATAGCCATTTTTATTTAAAGTGGCTTTAACAAGAATCAAAGCAATATAGCACAATCACACGTAAAAGCCTAAAAAAAACAATGCAGCATCTCAACGGCGAACTGCTCAACACTTTATAACTCTTGCCGCTTAGCTGGAGCCATTCGCGCTTTTGCGGTTACCTCTGGGTAATCTTCCAGGATCAGCTGACCGGCTTTACTGCCAATCATTATTGCCGGGGCATTTAGGTGACCAACTGTAATTGAAGGCATCACTGAGTTATCGGCGACACGTAAGCCTTTGACACCGCGCACCCGAAGTCTCTCGTCTAAAACAGCCATGGGATCGCTCTCTTTTCCCATCTTGCACGTTCCAGCTGGGTGAAAAACGTGCATCGTGTGATGTGTCGCTAAGCAGCGAAAGTAGTCGTTGGAGAAGAGTTCCAGGTGGGCGCATGTGGGGAAAGGCTTCTCATATAGGATCACGTTAGCGTTACGCATGTGTTTTGAACGCATCGCTCGTACCAGCTGGCGGCCAGCAATAACAGCCATTCGAACATCATCCGGGTGACTGAACCATTTGGGATCGATGTGCGGCTGCGCCAGACCGTCGGCACTCGCTAATCGAACTTCTCCACGGCTAAACGGACGCTGAAGAACAGTAGCCATGCTGAGATTTGTTTTCGTCCTCATTGGACCGTAAAACTCGTCTTTGACATCCTGGCGTAAGTCGATGTTGTAGTTGAAATTGTTGATGGCAAATGGTAAAATTTCAACGTCGGGTGATGTCTTATCCTTGCCTGTAGCCAAGTACAGCGCTCCCATTTGAAGACCTGATGGATACGTGAAGGGACCCGTTTGATCGAGAAGCCATTGGTGAAGATCAGCGATGTTTGCCATATCAGGGATTCCTTCTGTGGGGATCTCAGCGACGATTCCCATGTACCCAAAGTGATCCTGGTAGTTTTGGCCCACACCGGGCAGATGGTGAACAACAGGAACATTATGCTCTGCGAGATGGTCGCGGTCACCAATTCCCGAAAGCATCAGAAGTTGCGGAGATCTCAAAGCCCCAGAAGAAAGGATAACCTCGCGGGATGTACGCGCAGTTGCTGACACACCGTCCCGGACGAAAGTGACACCAATCGCATGACCATCCTTCATGATGACTTTTGTAACGTGTGCATGCACGAGGATGTCGAGGTTTTCTCGGTGTAAATTGGGCTCAATGAAGGCGTTAAAGGATGATACCCTTCTTCCGTTCTTTGATGAAGACATCATATCGTAGTAGCCCCAATGGTTTCCATCATTGTGGTCACTGTACTCGAGACCGAGCTCCTCTTCGAATGCTTTGAACACGGCGCTTTTCACAGGGTGCGACTCACGGTGTGTAGTCACCCCCAAAGGACCCCAACGTCCATGGTATTCGTCGCTAAGTAGTGGGTCGTCGGAGTTCTCTGCTTCCTTGAAAAGTTTTAGGACCTCGTTGAAATTCCAGCCCTTGGCCCCGTGCTCAGTCTCCCAGGAATCATAGTCTTCTTTGTTTCCTCTTTGATAAGCCATCGTGTTGATACCTGAACCACCTCCCAGCATACGGCCGGCATTTATCATTCGCACATTGTCCCGAGCAGCAAACATTGATGTCTTCTGTGGTACACTTCTATACGTCCAGTCATAGGGCGGGCCATTGTACATCAGCGAAGCTAGAAGTGGCGGCTTGGCCGATTCTGGAGGAACCCCTCCAGCCTCTATCAGAAGAACTTTAAAGGTGTTTTTAGAGCTGAGACGCTCTGCTAGCCGGCAACCGGCTGAACCTGCACCAACAACGATGAAATCGTATTCCTCCTGAAGGTCTTCTAAGCGCGTACCGTTGAAACTAGCGTGAAAGCCAAAGGCGGATGCCGCAACAGCGATAAGGCACAATGGCAAAAACATATTGGCGATTAAGAAGGTGACCGGTAATAGTTAATATTGTAGAATTTAACAAGGCGCCCAGCAGGTTCAGCCTCCCGCGGCGCCTGCTCAAGGCGAAGCAAACAGTGTAGCCTATGCAGGGATTTAACGCCTCACGACTGACAGCCAGCTGGAACCTGACAGGAATATTTTAGCTAACATATAAAGAAGCTTCGAAACACTGCGGAGTGTCCGCAGGTCGTCTCCCGAGAATAAGGGACTTACTGCCCCTTGCCTTTCAAACCGATTCGATTGTTTCGGCTGCTACGTTGCCACACGAACGCTTGTGTACATAGGCGGTATTAACAATGCATCCGCAGACAATGAAATGTGATAAGCGCACGCTGTCCATGGTTCTTCAGTTCTTTCGCTGTCTTGTCGCGCTGCGATGCTTCCGGATGCCTCTACATTGACGACAGGATTAATTTCAATGGTCAACTCGTATAGGACTCGTGGAGGTCCGTCCACTGCGCGATTTCACAACATGAAAAGAAAATAGGCTAAAAAAAGGTTAACTGAGAAAATCTTTAAGATCAAAGCACTACCACCGACGGGTCACATTGGAAAGTTGTGTACGACTCATCTTTTGGGAAGCATCACATATCATATTGAAAAACAATTACTGCAAACTGTAAATAATACTAGTTCCTTAGTGTTCAAGTTGCCTCAGAACGTAGACGACTTGAGAACATTGACCTTTCAAAGGACACAAACAGCGATACATTTCACTTATAAACACTGTGAATTCTCGGTGCTGGCTCGCAGTCAATATTTAACTCAGACCACGGTAGAACTGCTTTCGGCATAAGGCTTCATAAGATGGACAACCTCTTTAAATGCAAATGTCCAACGGTCAGATTTGAACGTATGCATCTACGTATCTCCACTATTACAAAGTAAGCGAACACGAATGGGCATCACCGTCAGGCCACCGGGGGCTGGACACCTCCAGACAATGGAACGGAAAGAGTGAGAACATAGTCATGGAGACAACGGGGTTGGCGCAATGTGAATCCTAGAATTCCCATCAGATTTAACTCATATTCGCTGCGTATAATGCGCCGCTTAGGTGTTAACCTCATATTCGTTTGTGATTCAAGATAGGGACAGCTATCGAATGTTGCGTTATTGCACCAAATAGAAACAAATTAACGATCCAGTCGACCAACTGCTAATTGAATAAACTTTCTTTTCCTTCAAACGATCTAATCAAATAATAGGATAGACATAGCTACCACAATGCTGACCAGCGAAACAAACGAAGATGCGGAGTCTATATGCTTATACATATCCGCACCGGTTACATATTCACACATATCCACGCATTCGACATGTAAGGCACAGAGGAGAGAAATGGCTGCGCGATGTCACAGCCGATAATCGGACAAGCTGATAGTGTAGCGTTATTCTCGCAGTTGTGCTGAAGTATCCCAATTTGCAGCATAGCGTTAAATTATTGCACAGCGTCTTCTGTGCAGCTCGAAGGCGATACTGTCGATAATATTTATCATAACTCTGTTCGTCTTGTAAAGCTCTTACACGCCGCTAAGTGATGCCGTTATAATATGCGCCGCATTTTATACCGCTGACCAGATGAAAATGCGTGTCGAGTGTTCGACATCTAATTTAAAGACTTATGTGCAACAAACCAGTAGATTAGAACACACAGTGTCGATAGACGAGACATGGGTTAGCCTGCACCATGGACGTCAAATGTTGGCTGAGAGCCAGCCCGAAAACCTTTGCTTTATGTTAGCCTGCATTCTTCAACCCTCATATTATCCTTATTCTCTCTTTGTTTTAACTTTATTCTAACTCATTTAGTTCAAAAGTTATTGTCATTTAAAGAGGCGAAAATTCGAATGGGATGCCCTAACATCTTGTGACTATAGGACGTTCAGGTCGCCATATTCACTCAGGCATCTAGTGTCCTTCGTAGCGAGTCTGTATGTGTGTGTGTGAGTTTTATTAAGTATACGCGAATCTGCTGGACTAGATTACGGCCTGTGACCCATCTGTATGGTATGCCTTAAATTGATTCGAACCAAACTTTTCGAATGATCAATCAAGCTCGACATGGCGGCCAGGCTCACGAGTGTTGTTTAACAAGCTTTTAATACGCGGTCGTATTCTAACCAGTTGTCCTTGACTTTTGGTGTGTTACCCACAATACCGATAACAAGCTACATTCAAGTCGCGGCAAGATGAATGCGTGGCTACTGTTAATGCAATCAACAATGGCCAAGTAACGCAAGCACTGGTGAATGGTCGATTTCGCATTGGTGATCGATCATTTCTCGCTCCGACAACTGTAAATTTCGAAGGGCTGTGTTTGGCCGGACGAAAATAATTACAACCGTGTTAGTCTAGACAGTCGCGAACATTTGTCGCTTTTAGATAGAAGCTTAACAGGAACAAATACAATGATGCTAGCTATTTGTATTATTGTTATCATTATCAATGCGGTACAATCGGTTGTAGAGGAATGAGACAATGGAAGATATTCTTGGCATTATTTGATAGACTGTTTACCTCTGCTGGGACGAAAAGCTCTCAGCGCGATTACCACCGCTAGATCCTCATTGCCCAGGGTGCGCTGGATACCAATTTGAGTAAACCACTACCTTGTTGTAATGATATTCACGCTGGTCAAACAACACTATGGATTGGGCTGATACAAGCACACCGGTCGCCTGAAAGGAATCGTTTTTGCCAAATAATATTTCTGTAGTCTCAGTTTATATAGCGCATGGAATCATTATCCTAGATTACATTGCGCTTTATTGTAGTTGACGTAGTCTTAACAAATACGTGAAACTTCACGGAGCACAGAGCATCAATATCTAATTCATTGTCAATTTGAAGAACGCCCATGTATTCCCTCTCAAGAGACATTTAGTCTCAAATTGTTTGCAATTTCATCTAACCTAGAACGCGTTGTTTTGAGAATTTTCAGCTGCACGAACAGTTCGTCAGTAGGCCACAGAAGGACCTCGCAGGATTCCAACGTAGCACTATGAAATAAGATCATTGCTTAAGAGACACCTGCAATACCGAATTATATAGAGTCTCTCTAATTGCTTTTTTCAGCGAATTTCTATAAAAACGCCTTTAATCGCCAAAGCTGGAAGGATCTTTTCAACATCACTACTAAGGAAAATTAATGCCTCGTCGCTTTGCAGAAACACTCAGAAAAGTTGCTACGGAGGTTAACTGTTTTCGAGCTGACCTTCAGCTGTTTCCCTATCTGACAGGCTTCAGCTCTTAACCTTTTTTAGGTAAAAAAAAAAGGTATTACTATGAGTACCTGCTACGGAGGTTGGTTTTGTTCAAATGGGGGTTATTTCGGTTCAAGTCCCGCGCTATGACGTATCCGTTTGAATAAAAGGTTTTATTTTGTTGTATTGAACGTGCCAGACTTTTAATGACTAAATTTAAATTAATTAAAATGAATCTAAATAAACTTTCGCAATGCTTCCTCGCTGTCGTTTAGCACTATTGTTTTACCGATGCTTCGACAGACAAGGGGATGTGCTCCCTACTGTGGTGATGCAGGTCGAGTTTTCTTGGTAATGACGTGAAGAACAACGGACTCGTCTCGGTCCGTAGTGTCCGCCACCACTGGCCTTTTGCGGCTCGCAGGAGGCAAGTGGTGTCCTATGGGGATCTCGTGCTGGTGAACACGATGATGGTAGCCGCATGTGGAAAGTAAGCAGAGATATGTTGATCTCTTTCGCACGACATCACCTTGCGGCCGCAAGATTAACACGTCATCATCCGTATAGTCCAGGAGGCATTTTGCTGCTGAGAGCGCGTCGCCGAACAACGACCAAGCCATCCGGTCTCGTTTCATGTGTCCGTCGGATCACGGAAGAAACAGGTATATATAGAAGTTTCATTTCAAGCCCTAATTAAGTGTAAGGTGAAAGAACCTAGATGCCTGATGTTGATATTTGCTATGTTCACCCATCTGTGTAGTGTTAGAGGCCGGAGACACGAGTTGTAATTATTTTAGCTTATGTAGAAAATAGGATGGCATTCTCTCTGCACTTGATGTGCTTTGGTCAAATATCTGAAAGTCGTGTTGAAAATTGGAGCAGCCAAAGAGGTATTACAGAGCGGCGCTGTCTTATTCATCCACTTGGTCCAAGGATAAAATGGCTGCGTGCAGCGTACGAGAGCTGTAAACAATGGGAGATAAAATGATGAACTACCAACTTATTCTTTGTTGAACTACACTCTGTACAGTAATTTCTATTAAAGGAAAGTAATGTTAGCCACGTGCTGGGTGGCCTCAATCACAATGGTTAGTTTGTACGACTTAATCATCACAGAGGGCATAGGGTCGGCGAAAAGCCAAGGTGTTTTGCGAGGAGTATTGTATTGTGCCGCTACAGCAGGCATGCATTGTGGTGGACAATTAAGAAGGATGACAAAAGGAACCGATTTTGACAGGGCTGTTATGGAACACGAATGCATGGAGGCATATTCGACGGCACGGCAATATTGGGATCCCTTCGATATTGATTACAGTCGGACACATCGATGGGCATGTATTTGATACGGCTACAGTGAGATGGATATGGGCAACGTGAACGCAAGTGATGATGTGGAAATGAAGCCATGAGAATACGAAGATCACGGTTGAGGGTGCCAAAGGCCGCACTGCGAGCTGATTGGAGGGTCGCAGACACACTGATTAGATGGCTCCCTCTCGAGCAATTTGACAGATTAGTTGTCCCATTAGCACAGCCAGAGCGAAATGTCGGAATGGGAATCCGATTGCTACACCCTGATGATGAATATCCACATATACACATCTATTCAGGCGTGCAGCATGACGTTCGGAGGCCAAGAGCTTTGCAATGAAGAAAACCTCGTATATGAAGACGTACAAGAACATGCGTACGAACATACCAATACGGAATGATATAAGATTCATAGAATATCAATTACATTATCGTACTCATCATGTGTATATATATATATAGAATGCAGAAAAAAAATATATATATGTATTGATTAACGCATTCTGATTACGAGACAAATCCCCAACCCAGGTAAGCCTCACAAATATACTCTACGATGTATTGCCACCCCTATTATATCTGAACGTTATAAGCCATCTCCAGCAGCCGAGTTCTTCAGCTTGTTCTGAATGCGGTGGTGGATTTATCGAGCATTCTGTCGATGTTGATCCGTTCTTATTTGTGCGACCCCAATAAATATTGCGCAATGGTCAGCACAACCTCACGCGTTTGCTCAGGCATTTGTTACTGAACAATTGCTAAGCGACTATGGGAGGGGGATGCGGCCATCGCTACGATCAGCATAATCGGGTTATAAATTCCCTACGTCTTATTTGCTAAGTATTCGCCTAGAGGGCAACACACATAACAACTTCACACCGCAGCGACACGGCAACAATGGCCAGCCCACCGTGAAGAATCGCCACGAGCCTTGATAACACACTTTTGGGCATTTCATTTGTTGTTGTTTTTCGAGTTGGCACCATTAATTAATCCAACTCGCTAATTTTGTGTCTCGGTTAGTCGATGCTGAAAACAATGAGCTAGTCAAAATGAAATTATGCCTTTGTACGTCGAAACGAAACTATTATAGTTCTCAGCAGAGGCAGAGACGGATAGGTAAACATATGATCAGTCGACACCATGATCTCATCTTGAAAACCAACAGGATGAGAGATTGCCCCACGGGATAACCGAATATTGGCTCACAGTGGCAAACTAATAGCTGTCCTGCGCGTACTCCAAAGCTAGCTCTAATAGTTTATTCATCTTTGTAAGATCAACACTTGGGCATTATAATAACAATACTTGTAGTGGCTGCACGTGTGCTCAGAACAGCCGTGCTGTGCAGATGTAGCATTTTGTATCTACCTGTAATTTTGTTTTGCGCCGCACAGCTGTCAAAGGTTAATAGAGTTTACCCATAATCGAATTCTGGTAAAGCCCTCTGGAAGCATTGTGAGTATCTTGTTTTTATGCTATACTGTGGAAGTAATATATATATATATATATATATATAAAATATATATATATATATATATATATCAGAATAAGAGTTTGGATATTGAGAAACTGCATAAATTTAACCTGCGCCAATAAATTGATGACCTTCCAACGCGCGATAGTTGACTCCGGTGAGAGATGATGCTATTTTCAGTGCTTCTTGACACCGACTCCAGCTGAGCTACATGGGAGCGTGTATTTATTGTTTCGTGATGGGTCTTGCGCAATGTTTTACAGCGTCGGATGGGGTGTGCGCTCACGTCCGCCGATCCGTATGAAATATATAATAATTACTTCGGTCACAGATCCGTAGGTAGCCATTATTAAGCATTGATCGATTACGAGTAGTTTCAGTAATATATGATCTCCTTTAGAAGCATTACGCAGTGCTTGTCCCATACTGCTAAACGATTTAAGAGAGTCATTTGAAATGGAAATGCCCGAGAATATTAGAACTTCATTCATACGTGCCATACAGTAACAAACATAAACAAGAACAAAATGCTGACCCAGTTTATATGTCGTATCAAAGAATTCATGCGAAATGACAGTTGTCATCTATTCCAATAGTCTTCATTGTTTGCTTGAAACAGAAACCCTTCCGAAATTCGCCGTTTCCCGAGCAGGCTTACTACCCCGGGATGTTCTTCGAGGAAACACTGCAGTCAGTGTGCGCTATTTACCGGATGGCAACCAACATGAATACAGGAGCACGGCCATAGCATCTCTGTCGATATATATAATGTTCGGGGAGAAGTGCGTCGATAAGGCTTTCGCGAATCGACTCGGCCGAGGACACTGAGTGAACATGAGACCAATAAATCTCGGGAAGTTTCGCGCTCCTCGGGAAGTAAAGCAATGCCATATATAGGTACCAGGGGATCCAGGCTCGGGAACGATGGGACGACGAGTTGCCATGATGGCCCGTTCTTAGCATTGAGCACAATTCCTCAATTTCACGATCCATTTGATTCCGGCGGACACACGATTGGGGTGGGACAGTGACCCGCTCATCGTGTAGATACATAGCGCGGGTAAGGCGAGGCGGAAAAGGAGTTTCTTAATGATCGAATGGGTTGCCTGAGGGGAGGGAGCATTTAGCAGGGTGAGCACGCGATATCGTCATAGAGCGTGTATGGTGAAATTCACCTTACTCGCTCACTCAGCCCAGAAGTTTCTTCTACGTGAGGCTGTAAAAAGTATAGGGTCGTATCTGATTAGCTTGTGGTATATTGTTCAATATTATTATGAACGTATACGTTCGTATATTTCTTATGATCTTATCTGTACTTCGCAATGATTTTTGATTATTTCATTGAGAGGCTTTCTTGAACGTTAAGTGTTACGGTTGGAGGATTCAGAGGACGCCGGTTATCAGTTTCGTCTCGAGTTCGCTCATCAGCAAATGCACAGCACTATTTTTTTTTAGGTCTATCCACGTTCTGTTTTTATGAATTCTTAATACACCGGTTAGTGGTCCACAATCGGCAGCGAGCCGATTGTGGATGGTGTAGACGCCGAAGCGTTCCAGCGCCGGTAACACGAAATGGTTACCTATTAATAAAAAATATTGTGCGCTCCGGTACAATATGAGATTTTGCAGTGGCCGACTTTCCATCGCGAGAATCTTTTCATTTTAGCACTGTATTCTTATAACATTCAACAAGTTATGTGTATTCTCGTGGGGAGCGTTCAATATCTTCAGTATGCGAATAAGTGACCTGTGGCATCTCTTCCTTAGTTCTGGCCAATACCTGTACGCATCTTGAGAATTGCCCCCGGAGACGACTGAATCCTCGCGACAATGTGGCACCAACAGGGTCGTAGGTGGCAGTATCTTGCACAGCCGGAACATGGATGCTATAAATTCGTCAGTCTTTCGTATCGCGGCGTGTATCATGGTTGCCGTTACTGGTGAAGGGGCTGTCTAACCTTTCGAAGGAGACAGGAGATAGTACATTGCACTTGAGGTATATAGCTGTACTTTGAGAATATTGATTGAGAAGCGTGCTCATCGACGAAATGTATCATATTGATTCAAATATCGATACGAGTCCATATGGTACTAATTATAGCAAAATAGCTACCGAACTACGTGATCACATGTGGAAAATCTGCGGCATCTCAGCATATAGAGAACATGTGGTGTTTTTGTAGACACGTCAAGCCTTAACAATGAAACAGTTAAAATTAGATGGCCCACTGGTCAAGCAGATATAAAATATTAAACATATGCTAAAAAGAAGTAAGATAAGGGCTTGCATTGAGGAGCAAATGAAAGCATTGACAAATGCTTTGATGATGCGAACCTTCAATCGTGACTTTTCAATGTTGACCTTACGTGAGTTCACATTGAGAAAGCGATTTCGAGCAGTTCATTAAGCCATTCCGGTAGCAAATATAGATAGGGGCGTGCATAGTAAATCTCACACGCTGTCGTAAGCCAGAGGCCGCAGGTTCGAGTCCCGCTGCGTGATGAGGTCATATAAGAGAGCTTAAGCATTGCAAAATTGAAACTCGTTTAATAAACCAATAAACATGTTGATGGATACGTGAGCTCAGTTGGTGATTGCAACACAATCGCTGCAGAACGCCAGAAACGCTGCACCCGATCGTATGCTAATCAACTGCGGGTTAAATCCATACTATTCGCGCAGCATTCTATGTGTCAGAACGCTAGTTACCCGTAACTAGTAGACATTATTTGGTAGTGTTCATTGCTTGATTTCGATCCTTTCCAACTATGTAACTGCTATCGTGTCCAACTTGGAAACATCTGTACAGGTAATGAGAGGGTATGTACATTCGTAGTTGCATCGATAATCCATAGTATGTGTTACAGATAGTACTGTACCGTGTGTACCCTTGGTAACAAGGAGATTCTATCCGATTGCCGAAGCCCTGTCTGCCGCGTTCAGCAGGATAAGGGCTCGCCAAGCAGTGTACTTCTTGGGTGCTTGAGGCGAGTGCAATGGGGAGTGCAAGCTGGCATCCTATATCAGAGCGAAAAGATCAAATTTCTAAAAGAAAATACAAAGGAACTTTTAGTTAAGTCTGCAGATACCTGAAACGTATTAAGAGCTTGGGGTTTTCCTGGAATAAGTAAAACAGGAATGGATATGCACACGTTTGTATCAATAGGTAGTTCGGACCGGTTTTGAAAATCGGGAAAAACGATTCGATTTGAACAAAAGCAACTATGATTTTTTTCCTTGTGTGTAACCATACCTAATCTCATTATCGATAACTTCCTGAAGCAAGCAATCCATATTTGCACAATGGACACCACCAGTTGCCCGCTTGCTTAAAGCATTGAAATAACAATGATTGCAAAGGCTATTAAAGATGTGGTCCGTGTCTATCGATGAATATCGCTGGCCTCTATCCAGTTCGTTATTGCAGCGGTACTCGGGCGTTTTGCGACGTCATCGAAAAGCCACTCGGACTTCTTCTTTCGATTCTAGTTTGCTCAAAGGCTAAGATATCACAATTGTCGCAACTCGTTCGTGAGATGCCCTATGATGAAGTCGCTTCCTCTGTCATCTCCAAGGGTCCTATCGAAAGTAAGGTAAGCTTAAATTAATAACTCCTAACGACCTATTAAACAAATATACTGATGACGATATGTTGTAGACGTCGACAATTAATCCCCCTATTCATTACGATGCTACTTGTTGTAATGTCAGTGAAATTAAACATGAGGAATTTTTCATGCTTTCGAAATGAACATTAATTTTCAGCGATTACTTTCGATACGACTACTTTGGTAGCACTATAAAGGTACTGATTATATAGTGTTGATTATAAAAGATAGTGATCAAATTTAAGATTATGCCATCCGCTCTTCCTCGGCACTATGACGATTTGACACTCTCGCCTCAACAATGTTGCTAATTGTAGGTATATATTAAGACACAGAATGGTATGAAATAAATAATTATTTATATATGATTTCAGAAATAATTCAGTTTCAGATTTCCAATTTGTATGAATCGATTTGAATTCTATCAGTGATGTAATCTGCTAAGATCTGCACCAAACGTCTCAGGCGCAACCGAACAGCTCTGCCGACAACAATCGATTGTCATTGGGGAATGCTTGTGGCTCCAAGAGTAGAAAATAGATTTCACAGTAACTTAGACATTCCTCGAAGTGCCTTTGCACGGTCGTGCATTGCCAATTTGCTTGAAAATAGCACCTCAATGAAACAAGTGTATTACTACCCGCCGAAGCCCGCGCGTATTGGAATTCTATTTCAGATCGTTGGCGTCGAACTCTGCCGAGTTCGTATCATCTGTGAACTCGTAGAAGGTATTAAAATAGACTTTATTGAACATCACCCTATAAGCTCTGAAGGGTATAAGCCAGACGGCTTTGCGCCCGATGACGTTGCTATAAAGATTCAGGCTTGCAATGACAAAGTTCTTATTTGTGCCATGGGTGTATTTGCTTATACGGCCTTATTTTCCGTTCGTGTTTGTTATGTCGCTAGACCACACGTACCAATAGACCTACGGTAGGTCTGCAAATCCAGTATAGTTGACTTTTGCACAAGGTAGTATACCTAAAGCGTGATTAACGGCCGCGGTGAGCTCGGCTAGGCGGGCATGATAAAGGGAGCGCTTTGGTGTCGAAGGAGGCCGCACCGGATGTCCTGACTCTAGAGGACATACGTGACCGAGCCTCGATATGGCCTTCCTTTATCAAAATCTCAAATGGATGTACTTTTTAGCCAGTGCTCTCGGTTGAAAATATCCGGCTAGCTGCAAGCTTACACTCCATATATATATACATATATATATATATAGCAACTCAGTTCCAAACTGCGATGTTCCTGGCGACGTCACATGTACGCTTATGCGAACTTTGTCGTAAACTTGTGGCAAGATACACAGAAACTATATTGTCGAATCGTGCACATTCGCTCAGCTTTCAGTCAATATAACTGGAATTCAACAGTTTAAATGTAATCAAAGTAATAAAAATAATAACAGCTCAGGAGAACTGTTATTATTAATTTGTACATTGTCTATGTACAAAATCGATATACATAGCACATAGACATAGTGGTATGATAATAAAAAGTCAATTAACAAATAATTCAGTTCATTTAACATAGCATGAGATATCGACTGATTTGAAATGCACAGCGACCTCTCTTTTAGTTCTTTGGAAAGACAATAAAGGCAGCATCCGATCCTAGAACAGGGGCAGATTTGATTTGTCAATCAAATCGAGATGATGTTCGGCAGAGACATTTACATAGATATACAAACAAAAGTAAATAAAATAATTTTCGTTGACGGCCGAGGGGACCCCAACCCTTCTACCATCAGACACCTATCGTTATGGTGTTACTAGAAGAAATATCGGGAGCAAAAGACCACACCCACCTCCCTGTTGCCATGGCAGTATTTGAAGATGGGATATCCTCTCTTAATTATCCAAGCTGTCTACCCAAGTAGTACCGCCGGTGCCGTCTAGACCAAATGGTGTTTCAAGATATGAAAAGGCTCCAGCGCTGGATCTAGGCACTGAGGCGAGAATCTAGGCACCGGGCGGGACTTCGCTGCCCTTCGTCTTCATTTTAAATTTGACACGATTTCTGTAAAGAGCGATCGCAACCTACGTCTCTAACCAAGATAACGGCACCGAGAAGGCTCATTTACCCACTGTGTTATCAATTTTGTTGAACTGCACTTCCATACATTTTCTGGATAACACGTGTAGGTGTTTGCTGTGTAACAGTTCTGTGCCGTCGTGCGATGATGGTTCAATGTCGGCGCCAGAGTGCTGGCTGCTTCCTTAAGAGTAAATGAGATATATATCCCATAGGAAAAACCGGACCGGCACTGCGCTACACTGCTGCCAAACGCTCCCCAGAACATCAGCCGCGAAGGTGGCATACTGCCATCATATACAGTTAATAAACATGGTCAAGTCAGCAAACATGATTTGGCGAGTCAATAACAGTGAAAATGTTGGCTACGTTTGGGTTCAAAAAGCTGAGAACAGATGAGCAAGTAATGGGTCAACGTTTCCGTGTATCTCACAGGCCCACCCCATTCTGTGTCATCGAGTTGCGCGGTCCTGTTTCAGTCCTGATGTCTCCTATCTAAACGAACATGACGGGTCTGCGGCTGAGTTCGCAAAGCGCTCACATATAAAATGCATATGGAATGAATCAATAATTCAGTAGTCGTGCACACTTAAATGACACGACGTACTTAGTTCCAAACATATTCGACAAGAGCAATGAACAAATATATGAATGGAACGAACTCGACAGCGGCTGTAGCCGCAACAAAGTCTTATTAGCGTGCGTACGAGTGGTATGATAGCTGTGAGCGGTTGTGGAGGCCGAGCGAGTCGGGCCGGGTCGACAGGGGGGTGGGTGAGTCATAATGTGGTGTCCTTCTCGAGATTGTAACAGACGGTTTCTATTGATCTATTGGATTATTTAAGAAGATTGTGCAAAAAGCCGGCAGGGTCGAGGACCCCCGACAAGGGCCTACTCCCAGGACCTGCTTGCTACACGAAGAATAATATCGATTTCACATTTTCATCTTCCCCTCTGAATGGCTGCCCGAGGACATTCGACTTGAGACATGGGAGACGTCTGATGTAGGTTTGCAGAGTTTGAGAGCTGATGCTGTGTCGCGGCAAAGATGGTCATGTGAGGGTATGCCAAATGAAAGTCAAAGGCGAGAACAGTAACACGGGCGACATCATTCCGTCTCCGATGTTGGACGAATTTTGAATCGGGCTTAGAATTGTCTTCGAATTAGAAAGTTCGCTGATAGAGTGGGTCGTACAATCTACGTATGCATCGATGTATCTAAGCGCCGTTCGCCACGCGAACATAGCTATCTTAACTGGTGACTCTGCTGAATGTACAATAGTTAGTTATTCATTCGAAAGTCAATATCCAAGTAGCTAACAAGTAGCAACCTTCCGACTCCTCAATTTCTGATCAAAATCAGCGCTACCAACAGCACACAGCATGTTCCCGCTGTCAAGGTAAAGCGATCGATTTTAGTCGGTATCCTTTGAGATGTTTCTAAGAATGACGATGCACCTTCTATTGGTGGCCAAAAGATAAAATCTCAGATAGATTGTATCGGCTTGTCCTTTGTTCTTGGTCACTAGAGCCACCGGTGTGTGTGTGTGGAATGTGTCTAATGCTCCCCCTAAAACTGGCCGTGAAGGACAATCACGCCTCTCGACCTTTGGCTGGATCCCCTCGCGATCATCCAGTATACCGTAAATATCAGTGTTAAGCATTTGACCGACTGACGTGTTGGACCTCTCGGGTTGAAAATATTGATTTTTAAAAACTACAAAAGAGCTGATTGCATCTCATTGACAGGTTGAGGATCGCATCGTACAACAACCTTTGGCTCATGCGCGTGTTTAATAAGGCTCGCTTTATTGATGCAGTTGTTCTGCGGTTGCAGATCCTTCCATGCATTTGTGCCTTGTATGATCGGGATTACATGACGCCTTTTCTTATTATTTGAGTAAAGCAAGAGCGCCTGATACAAGAGAATTAACGAATTTCATAGACAATGATTGCTTGGTATCGTGAGATCAAGTGTAAAATTTTATGCATTTCTCAATGCGTATTGAGAAACACACATACGTCACGTGGGGTACATCTGTTGAAATAGCTGTTAATTCAGAGCCATCGCACTTGGATATTGAAACGCAAAGTGCATTTGAATTTTGTCGATACACAATAATATATTTTATCCAAAAAGACTGAATTTCGCTTGGACAACACCTATCCAGTCAACGGGAGACGATTTTTAACTGTTAAAGAACAGACGATTCACCACAAATTCTACTTCAGACCTGTTATTATGCCTGTTTCAACACAATGTAATCATTGTATCCACGGTATATGAGCGAGTATCATAAACGAAGGACACTTGGGCTCTTTTGTCGAATCATTGCCCGTAGGTACACATTAAGCTGATATCTTCCTTTTCCGAAGGATGCTCCCATCGTAAGCTCCTGTGGATTAACTTGGATTGTCTTCTATGTGCGAAGATAACTCCCGTAGGTCGCGAACTGGCGAATACCCTCTCCAACGATATCGGCAACATATGGAGCGTGGGTGGACACACAGATCGAACGCTCCTTCGTGGCAATGACAAATTGTAGAGCTTGACTGCTCCAGTAAAAATTGAGAGCCGTTTAAAGCTGACCCAAGCTTTCGTAAATGCTCGAGTTGGGTTTCTTACCTTGCCCCGTTATCTCGTTAAAATCACTGCATTTTCGCCGACACTACCTTTTTATAGGGAGGGCTACATTTACGTCCGGATGCAGATCTGGTGGCAGCAATTCCCGTTAGCGATTGCCTTTTCCATCGCAACTTCTTGATGCATGTTGATCCCGAAATCTAAGCAATCGCTAGATGTTATTAAACAACAAATAATTGATCAAGCAATGGTATCGTGTGTCATCATTTGCACCACTCAATTCTATTCCTGTATCGGATAAGCTATTTCAATGATTGTCCGATGACTCTTTCACTCACTGTTCTGCTAGTTTCAATTATTGTGGCATTGCATTGCGAATCAAGGATCATCTCCCCTATGCATACAATATCCAAGGTCGTGAAATACACACGCACACACGCAGTCACCTGTGCTTGATCGATATCTTAGCTCGCGGCCATCCAGTTTGCTATATAGTAATATCTAGCTTGTATGCGTCAGTGGCTTGTACGCATCAGATATCCATATATGGATTATTAGCTCAAGGCCGTCCCGCCAAATTGACCGACGCGCATATCATCGCGTACTATGATCTGGCAGGCACGCAGACAGGCAGACGGCCGTGTTCGTGTACCGGGTTGTAGCGTTCAGGTTTCCGGCGCTCGGACCGGCAGTGTACTCGGCTGACAGGTGAGGTCAGCCTTCCTTCGCCGTTGCTTGATTAGAATGTGATAGTTGGAAACTTCTATGTCCTGTCATGTTGTCCCATCTAGGCCGTGTGTGACTTTTGAAGCAGTGACACGCGGCTCGCCTACGAGCAGGTATATGCATGCATGCGGAGAAGAGGGAAAAATGGCTAATTGATGGATGTCCTCTAGCTGTTTGTTTCATTAGCGTTTGTGGACCAAATAAAGCGCTATGAGAGGTATTTTAATACAGATCATCGTATTATGGCTCGTGAGGAAAGCTGCTGCTGCTGCTGTTGCTGTCCCAAGGGTTTTTGAACCTAATGACTTCCTTATATTGAATCTAGTTTTGTATAGAAAATAGCGAAATCATATGAGCTGCATCTGTCGAATCTAACGGCCTTTATCTGCATGGTCTGATTACATCAAATTATATTCATCATTAAGGGAAAATAAACATACACTACAAAGCGAGATAAAAAAATAAACAAAATAATAAAAATAAACATACACAAAGAGAGATCTTAGAATGAGCAAAATGGTTTTCGCGCGAGGAAGGGTCTTGCTTTAGAACAACACTTTGGCGAAGGACAGCTTTGCATCTACGCAGCTTGATGACGAAATAGCAGGAGAGGGGTACTATAACAGTTCGGTAAGTGTGGCCATCTGTGATGTTGACTCAGTTTTAGAGCAGAAATGCGACTGAAGAGAGTTGCACATAAGTTCCGAAAGAACGGTGGAGAGAGAGAGAGAGAGAAAGGGCCGCTAGAGGGGCACCTTCCTCCGGCATAGCAAACGCAAAAGGCAACCTTCAACACGACATATAGTAGCAGTAGCCAATAACGCGTCCAGGATCTAGAAGAAGAGGCAACAGTATTAATTATGGTGAGGTGGATATCTGCGACGCACGATATAGCCAGAATTTCTGACCTATATGGTGTCCAGTCTTGAAGCTGGATTGGTCAGCGAACCGATTCGTTCAACCAAGCGAATAGGATTGCACGAGCAGGTCCATAGAGGCTTTTGGTACTGTACAAATAATCGACCACTTGAAGCTACCACGTTTCATCAATTAATGCCCAGAGGAACTGGGTAGATAGCTCTGTAAATTGATGACCAAGCCCAGATGGGTGCAGTCAATCGAAGTAACGGCAACGAAACAAGAAGAGCACATTAATGCATCTTATGGACGACACCAGAACCGTCCTCTGTGCCATGGTCGCAGCACCGTCGGGAGTGACACCGCTTATCTAATTCGAAGATGACATGAGTTTCCACTCGCACTGCGAGCGCAAAGTACCATCCCAGTTAGTTGGCTCTATGCATGGCTTCTTTAATTTCTTTAGATACGAACATGTTTCGATTTTGTTCATATTATACTGTTTTCTGGTTACGAGAAAAATACATGATGTCAGCAAAAACGTAAAAAAAGTGTTGCAAAGGTTACAGGCAGAGTTATTCAAAGCAGATCGGAGGTTCGCCCTTGGAAGTACAAAAACACTTAGAATAGAACTAAACTGCGGAAGTCGAATGTAAGGAAAGTGACAGAACCGATGGTCTGATGCAACAACCGATAGCCTGCATGATTTTAATTATAATTGGATTTTTTATTCATAATTAATAATTAGCCTGGGTGATCATATATGTTATGATATAATTGTAGATGTCAAAAACGCGCCGTACGTCCTGACTAAGTTCTGATCGAATATTAAAGGCATCGCATACCTATGCCGATACATGTATAGCCTTAGTCGCAAACGCTGATACCCGAAGTTCAGTTCAGTAGTCGATCGAATGTAGTGAACCTTCATGTTGTATTACAGAGAGCAAATTAGGTATCCAGGCTTTGCTTGTCCTCGCTTTGGCCTGGTAGCGGGGATGTTGTACCAAGGGAGATTTTCCTGCCCAGATGAGAAGTCCCCCGGTAAGAGTCGCCTCGGGCAGGCGCCTTCCATCCAGTCGGCGACGCTTCTCGACTTAATGAAGACAATGGCAACGATGTTGTGTTAGTATATATATATATATATAGAGAGAGAGAGAGCGGAGAAGCCACTGATCGTCTCATGTATACTTTGCCCACCACGGACTGAATATGTGGCCGCTCTGCGTAGGAGTGACAACAGAAAAAGCGGCACGCAGGTACAACAATGCGGCCAATAACAACAACAGCAACCGGCCGTGGAAGAAGTGTGTCCTTCTGTAAAGGAGGAGCCAGAGGAGTTGGTGTGGGGGGGGAGGTGGCCAGGGATAGCTAGTATATGCCCCTGTGCAATGACGCCCGCAACGAGTTGCTATCACTGTGACAATGGCTGGAGAAGTCTGGACAGATGGGCGGAACTCTCGGAACTGAGCGTTTCGATCGCCCAGAAGCAGCAAACAACAATACCAACAACGCAACAGCAGTAAGAACAACAGCAATAACGCAACAGCAACAACCTGAGCAGCAACGACGAGGACATCGGCAGCTGCAGATGTGGGAAGGAATATCCCTGCCGGGACAGGAAAGGCCCGAGGGAAACAATAGGACACAGAATGCATATGCGGACCGAATAGAAGAGCAGAACGACGGAGTGAAGTGACGATCCTCCATCCTCATCAGCATAACAAACGTCCGATGTCTTTGGTTTCTTGTCGTCCGATTGGGTCTCGTTCGACATGCGGCGACAGATGGTGACGTCTGCTATCGCGTCATGCTGATGTCCGTCCGCCACGAGCTAAAAAAAAAACAGCTAGGGACGACTGGCTGCCACGTGGCAGGAACAATTGGAGATAGCGAGCGGGACAATAACAGGTACCTGCAGTTCGTTGTTAATCAGCAATTATCGACAGCCGATGATTGATTACTGTGATGAGTATGTGGTTAGTGTTCAATGAAGTGCTGAGATATCCGTCAGCAGCTGACACGAATCTAGCAAGGTCACCGAAAACCGTACATCACTGCTACGAAGCAGAGGATATCAACGAGAGGCTCATTCTGAATTTCAGTTCAAAATAGAGCTCTCACAGTATACAAGGGACATTCATTTTTTGAGAGCGATGCCTTGTTTGATTTTGATTATTTAATGGGATTAACTATGAAATGTCTCGTGCTCGCGTTCCTGGTCCCATTGGGCTGGTTGTCGAACTTAACTATTCTGGAGTCACATGCAGATCAGGGTAACAAGGTTTTAAGTCTTCGATCTTCACAAACGTACGCCACGCTGAGCAACGCAATCACCACCAAGCGACAGTTGGCACGCACATGGGATAGGCCTATGGGCTCACTCCCTGTCAACCAACGCAGTGGCAGTTCGCAACGACGGACGTCTTGATTTTCTAATCGGCTTAGCAGCCACCAAAGATTTATGGCAGCGCTTCTTGCAATGAGGCGAACGTGTGTAGGTCTCTTTTAGACAATGCGATAAAAGAGACCATATATCCAAAAAAACCAAATGATGAAGGGGAGAATATCTATTATATATTATATATCACCATTGCTGTCATTCAATGTTTCTGACTCAACCCCAAATTGCAGAGTGTAGCTAGTGCGTCGAATTCAATGCCAGTCCAGTGGTTGCAATTGTGACACCAATATATTAGATAATAATTCAGCCCTGTTCACGCATTTTATGCTTTGGCCCTGATACATTAAGGGGTCATTCATAGTTCCTTGCGGGGAGGGTTTAAAATGCGATTATAATTACAATTAGATATTTCAGATTATCCTGGTCACGATATGTCTCAGACTATCCTGGTCACGATATGTCTCAGACTATCCTGACCACGTTGTAGGTCAGATTGTCCTGACCGTGTTATAAGTCAGATTATCCTGACCTTGTTTTATATACACCTTTTATTCAATTTTTTTTTCCGAGAACTTAAGCATTGTGAAACTGCAGTTCCGAAAATAAACCTCAAATGAAATGAAATGAAACTGGCTGAGATTGAAATTGAATTATTCCACCGTAATTTGGTACCAACCGTATACCACACAATTGCGAATCATGATGCATCGGTTTTTGATAAAATATAAGTACATTTCTTTCTCATTTGTATTAGTGTTATGTGTGTGCGCGTTTTTCATCGATTCATGAATATATTTTTCTTTTTTTCTCCCGACGCCATGAAGTTTTCACATTTATATGCTGTGTATGTAGTGTCACACTCCTTGGGTACTTCGTCCTGTGGCTGAACTATAGTTGTCTTCTCGTTTCTTGAATAGTCGTCCTCTAGAATAGTGCTATATTGCCTGTTCGACCACTTTGGCGGAGCATTTGGTGCATGTGTATTTTATGCGTTCGCGCCCGTTGTGATTCCCTAGCACCAAATGGTCATTGTCTTCCTGAGCTATTTGGACATCGTCTGGGTCATTGGAGGTGAGGCACATGTCATCCGTATACATGTAGGACCCGAGCATTCGTCGCTTGATACCTTAAGAGCCCATTAACAAAGGGCATAACGAGTATAACAGGATGGAGGTTCCTCTGGAAAATGTCTGCTATTTGTCTTATCGATCCTCCTCTGTCCTTGTTATTATCAATGACTTCTTATATGAACCCACACAGTACATTCACGACGACATTGCCAGTGTAATAACGAAATAAATGACCAATATATTAAACAACAGATAAAGCATCAAGTCTTAATACTGTATTGTAAAAACAAAGTAAACACTCAAATTTCTATTGTGTCACCATGTAGTGTATATTAGCCGGAGGAGTCACATCTCATTTTAGCGACTGTCTAGCTTTGAAGAAACTGGTCCCCTCCAACACCACAGGCATTATTCCTGTTAAGTATTCTACATACGTGCATCCACACGACGAGCAAACAGCAGCTTTCCTCACGAGCCATAATACGATGATCGTCGTAGTATCTATAACGGAATAGGCAGCTTCAAATAAGGGCATAGGCATGCTTAGCTTTGACTCGAACGCCTACCACCAAACGCAGCGAAGACAAGGGTTATTCTATTCTCCGAGTGCAGATATGAAGTCCTCCCCATCCGTCCCCATATTACTCTCTGCTTTTTTTTCCCCTATTTCTCAAACTCTCCTGTAGCACTTCCATCTCGTTTGCCTTCAACTCGTCCAAGTATAGGGTAGCGAGCGAAGTAGCGATCCGCCCACTCCTTCCCGCCCCGTCCCTCCCCGTCCCGAAGGCCGAAGTCTCCGGGAGACTCTCTAAGAGGTTCTTCCAGGCGAGAAAAAGTGGGAAGAAATACACACAGCATCGGGAAACAAGAGAGAGGTAGAGAGAGAGCAGGAGAGAGAGAGAGAGAAGGAGAGTCTCGGACGGCGTACATCGGCTCGGGAGAGGTGTTCGGGGACGGCAGTGTCGTCGTCGTCAGCGGTTTCGCAGGCGGATACCGAAGGAACTCGAAGACGCCGGCGAAGTAGGCTGCCGCGCGGTGGCGAAACAGAGAACGAGACGAATAGCGAACATGCGGACGGCTTTGCTACCGGCAGGACGGTAGCAGGTGCCGATGTTTGTTTGTATTGTAAGCAAGGCAGACTTCGGCTGGTAGCGACCAAGTTGTCGGCTACTCGCTGTTGTTGTGGATGTTGTTATTGTCGACGTTGTCGTTGTTTCGCACACCACCACTGTTGCTGGAACGACTGAAGTAGAAGTACTAGACGGTAGCGGCTGCAATAGAAACTAGTGTTATATTCGCAGCCAGTTGTTGCTGTCGCCGCTGCAGCAGTCGCCGTCGTGGTGGCGATGGTAGTTGTGTCGCAACAGTGATCCTGTGGTGGCTGCCTCGATAGCTGCTGTTTGTGACGAACAGAACAGGTGCTGCCGTACCAGCTACACAGCCTGTACGTACGTGGGTAAGCGAGTTCTTGGTCTGGGTGCAAAAGGAACAGCCTAGAGGAGGAGGAGGCAGATCTCTGACCGCTAGTGAGTGGCGATGGTGTGGTGTTACGGCCTTCGATGTCGGCATATGGTTTGTCGTCGCCAACGAGAAGAACGTGAAAGGGTGTCCGAACAGGGGGCGGTAAGGAACCAAGGAAAGAAAGAAAGGCTTCGTATAGGGCTGATCGCCAGCGGAAACGCACAGTAGAGCGGAGACCAGACAAAACGATACAAAGATTTCCACCCGCTTGCGTACAACGTCGATGCGGTCGTCAGGACCGAGAGAACTTGAGACAGTGGCTGGCCGTTTCACAGCCAACATATCACGCTTGTCGATAGATGTGATGCAAACTGAACGACGCATGCAGCAGTAGTAGCACAGTGGGAAAGTATTGAACATGCTGGAACTTGCACAGGTGTGGTTGAGAACGAGAGAATAAAAATGACAAAGCAAGCCATGCATTTCGCAAAGGGTTACTGTATGTATATGTAACATATAAGTATTTTAAAAGTGTTTCACTCTCGGTGTCCCGAATGAATAATATTATATTTGCGCCTATATTATTGCGGACAAATCGATAGATGCGCGGTCGGTCGCGCGAATCGCGTCAGAACTCTCGGGAAAGAAGTCCGAAGCAATGCGCACCAATGCGAATGGAATGAGCCAATCATGACGAAGGTATACTGCTGCTCGGGAACTCATGGTGGGAATTTAAACGATTATATTCGTACATCCTTGACCGGTTAAACTGGAAGGGTTTGATAAATCTGGAATCAATGTAAATATGTCAGGTTGAATTTTGACGTGCATGAGTTACATTCGCGTGTAACAATGGCATTTTAGTACGTACAGTAAGGACGCTTTCTCAGGCAGAACCTTTTGCTAATAAGCACACTGAAGGCCTTCACTTCTTGTAACAAGTAAAATTCTTGATTTGGCGCAATGCTTTAGCAGAGCAATGTGAGCAATCAATAACGAGACATAATAGGGTTATGCCTAAGATCCCAGCCTAGGCCGGCTAAGCCTTCGAACCTGAGGTAAGCGCACTGGGAAGCCGGCACCCATCTTTCCTTATTGAGATCTATATCTTCTATTATATTTTCTTCGCAGGGGAAGAAAATCGAAATGACTGCTTGACAAAAAATATAAAATGAATTGATCAGATCATTTTGAGCTGATCAAGTTGACTTTTAAAAACGACGTTTACAAAACGCCCTGATTAAACACAAGAGCTATTTGCTAATGTATAACGAATCAAAGCGCACCCACTCGATGGCTTTATCCTCCGCTCTTTATGGACGTTTCAGCTTGTTTAACCTGCTTCAGTGACTATAGCGAGTATTCGAAAGCAAAGGTTACGGAGCCCGAAATGTTACCGTGTAACAACGTGATACATTGAAAGCAATATGCATGCGGCTGCAGCTTGCGCGCATCCACGATCTACCACCATCTTGTTGCATCGTAAGTAATGTGGTAATGTTCTATTACTGTGGCTTGCGTATGCATCGAACTTGCCACATGGCTGGCTACGCAACAATCCCCACCGACTGTCGGTAGAATGTAGGTTGGTGAATAAGGCCAGGATTGCGTCTCCACTGGGATGCCATTAAGGGGCGTACAGGCTCTTCTAGTGATGCATTGCAGCTTTGGCGAATGCCTGTTTAGTGTAGCCGTAATGCAATGCTCCAGACCTCCGGACGACGTTCCATAGCATTCAGATGTTTAACTACAATAGTATGCTGAATTTCAAAAGATATCTAAAACACGGTTGTTCTATGAGATACCCAATCCAAGGGATCTACTTCCTCGCCTGGCACTCAACAGACTGAGAGACGCCCTCGAGTTCGATGCCGGATTATTAATCACCTACGAATTTATTGAAGGTGTGCTATTTGGTTCACATCTGGGAAGATCTCGGTAGAGTGTTGACAGTGAACAGTAAAAGTGCCATTCAATATGTGAGGAAAGTATGATATGAATCTCTATCTCAAGAATTGACGCCAAAATGACGAGTCGCACTCGTAATACTAACATTTTATGCGTCTTCTAATTACACTTGTTATATCTGGAAAAATGAGTGAAAGGTTGATGAGTCAACTTATTGTACTAATTGTTGGCTAATTTATGGTCGAGGGGAGTGCGACTAAGCGTGCGATCGGAGAGTTGAACTCGGCCGGTCATTATTTGTTATTATTATTATTGCATCTACTGTTAATTCGGTCTTTCTTTTTGCATACCGCGACCACATCGCCATTTTTGCATAATGGTAGAGATGTAATTACTAGCTGGAGAACGTGAGAATATTTGTTGATTAAAAAATGTTCACTATGGTTGCACTATGTGGTGATTTGGAGACCCTTAATAAACGTCTAGAGTGTAATGACGTGTTTGAAATTTGTTAAGTAGGTGCTGTTAAAGATAAAAATACCATATTTCATGATAAGGGCTTGTCCCAGTAAATTTCAGATAAGCAGTCTGTAGTGCATATTAGAGATATTAGCGAAATTTGTATTAAATAGCAGATGAGATTCTAAATTTTTCTATAATCTTTCCGAGGTGGTTGTTCAGTTATACATTGTATTCAAATATTACACCGAGCTACTGATTGCCGTCTAAATATTCACATCGGTCCGGTGCTGATTGTTCTACCGCATCACAATGAGGGATGACACAGATTGGTCTCGAATGATCCATACCTTTATAGTACAAGGTAATCCAGCACAGTCGTCAATGTTAGAATCTAACGGCTCTATCGTAGCGAATTTTAAAATTAAATGCCGTTAAATTAAGCAATTAAATTAAACAACCCGCTATGTGTGAGCTCTGGCATACGGCGACGTAGGGAGCACCTTGGTGTTCCTAACGTTTAGGGCAGTGCTGTGTGTGTTATAGGCACTGATTCATTTTAGGCATTATGTGTAGTTCATCCATAACATTGTAGATACGACTGCCGTGGATTTCAAACTTGATCATGATGGACGCATATTCAACAACTTGCACTTCAGACCGAAAGATGTACAAATTAATCAATGAAGAGGTTAAACAGAGTTGGACGTAACAATGACCCCTGTACAATCACCCCGAAATCGATTCCGTTCAACATCACTAATGATCTTAGTGTGTTTCATACCTTGAAATCTATTAGTCAAATCGAGCCATGGTAAGCTAAGTATGTACGTGTTTGTCGACACTTCGTAGAGTATCGATCGCCTAAACACACAGCTTGGGTTAATCTCAGCTTGTGGGAATAAACCACAATCTACGTCAAAGTGAATCCGCCAAAAAAATACCACGTACCTTCCAGACAAATACGGTACCGCTTTGCGACGACAGGAGCTAGTGTTAAAGCCCTATTTCATGGGGGGGGGGTAATCACAACAAGAACACGCTTGAATTCTTAAAACACACCCCGTGGAGATAATAGCCACACTAGAACACGCTTAAACACACTGAAGATCATCTACAATAGGTCATTGTAGGTGCACTTCAGCACGATCATTTAGTATATCTAACCGTTTAGTGTATTACATTCGCACCGAGCTCAGCGAAATGTTGCTACACTAATCGCCCAACGAAACTCCAGAACCCGCTGAGAAAAGAATATGCAAATCATATATATATATATATATATCCACACACACACATATATATATATATATATATGTCTGTGCGTCCTCATAGCATACTAGCAGATACAGTGGTTGTCGCTCCTCGCTGCCCCAGTACTGGAATGCATTAGACGAGGACGACGCAGATGATGAGGAAGCGACGAGACTGGCAGGCGGAGCTAGCTACGCTCAATGCTACCCTACGCCGACAGACTCGCCTTGCATCCCAGTCGTCCGTATAACTATCAACTGGCGCTCCACGCCCGTTTCAAGAGGCCTGCCATTTCGTTCTTTTCGCGACGCGTTTCCTTCTATATACCCCCGCCCCGCCCACCAGCTCCCCTGTTAGCTTCCGCGGGACCTCGATCTGGCGACAGCATATGATCACGGACGGCTCGATTGCTGCTGGCGTTGATCAAATATCTCGAGATCTGTCTGCCTCTGCGACACAGCACGCAACGAGCGGCGTTGGCTGGAAGAAGCTGCGGACTCGCTCTCGCTCCCTCCTCGTCGTCTCTAGCTGCCGATCTCGTACGCGACAGTTTTGAAGATTTGCTCAGCGATTCCTTCGCGATGGCCAGAGAGAGAGAGATAGTGAGAGAGTCAGCTTCTTGCAGCTAACGCCGTGCGTGCTGTGTCGTAGAGACAGACGTCTCGAGATCGTTGGCGTTCGCCGAATGTCATCGCATTGGTGCTGTTTTCTATCTCGAATTTTTCAAACGAATTCGGCTACATCATGGCACACGTGACTACCTCCCGGTGGAACGTATGCAATTCGTCATAGCTCTCTATGACTTGTAGACAAAGAGAGAGCAACATGAGGAACACTTTTCGCAGCATGGCCCAAAATGTCTGGCAGAAAATAAACCCCGTGTTTTCCTCTCTTCAATTTCGTTCATGTATCGAAAAAAAGTGCATTATGTAGCATTGAATGAGCTAATGTCGTTCTTAGGCTGATGCCTATGTTATTTATTCGGAAGTGTTGAATTGTGTGAAATGTCAGCGATTTTGCAAGGTATATTCCCATTCGACTCTATATATATATTATATATATATATATATATGCGTGTGTATTAAGTCGTTCGGAGTTGTTCTGAACATCGGAAATACATTGATAACAAACTTTTGAACAAAAACTGGATTGAATCTGAATCATTTTTCATCTTTCAGGTGCATATCTGTTTTAGGAAACCGAACCACCGTTGAGCTACATCTAAGCAAAAGACTCGTAAAAGTAAACGTATAAACAGGTCAAAGAATATAGCGGTCTTTTTTTCGAGGTATACTATTGTATTTATTACATCTATGCCATTTCGCTTCATTTCAATAAAAACACTTGGGGTTCGATCGGCTGAGCCCTATCGTTGAATAACCTCAACGTGAACAACCACAAATACCGTCTCGATAAGGCGATGCTATTCGTATTATAGCTTACAATTTGACTAAGCTATTCATTCACACGACGAGTATAATGTTGAGAATAGCCATATTTGTAGGTAATTATATAATAATACCCCTGGTAGACTAAGGCTTGTATTTTTATCTTCCAAACGCATGCGTCAGGCCTATTCCTTCGCTGGAGAGCTCTGTCGCGGTGCGATTGTAACTATGCCGGCCCCCATCGACTGAGAGTGACAGCGTCGCTTGAAGGTTCGCCTCTGGGTCCCATCCCATGACAGCCTCTATGCGGTTTACCGATTCTCGGGCACATTTTCCCGCTCGCTGTTTACTTGGCCTATCAAATGCATGGCCACCTGTTGAAGGTGGTACTTGCATCACGGGTTATACATATTTATGGTTTTCTCGGTCTAGCAAGTCTCTCCACCTGGGATCTTATCCTTTAGGTTTGGGCTTCCCGGTCCTTTCATGCAGGAAGACCCCCACCGTTGAAGAAACGGTACCATGCCTATCAAACATGTCTCCTATGAGTGCGACCGGAGAGTGACACCATCCGGCCGGCGAAGCGCTTGTAGGTGGGTGTCCCACGGTGGCCGGTACTTACCGCTCTTCAAAGGGGTCCGCTTGATGATGACGCCAACCGCCATATGCGGTCGTTTCGGAAGACTTCCACCAGCGCCATCACATACATATATCATAATAAAATGGCTGCATGATCCATCGACTGAAACCTTTTTACTCGGAAGCTGTTAATTAGAGAGGTATAGTGACTTTGACGCGAGATCCGAGAGTTTAGGAGGTGTGATAGGCTTATCGCTTACATTGGCGCGACGCTGAGCTCAAAAGTTCCTATCCAATAGAAACATTTACTGTGACCAATACCAGTGATTTTGTTTATTTATTTAGAATGAAGAAGGTATAAGAACGATTAAAGGATCTATGAGGAGAACGAATCAAGGAGATATTTCCTTCTGGGAGCTGGTTTCACTTCAAAACAGGATGCCTTCTTGCACATGCGTATAACTCGCGGACTTCCACGCTACCAACAAACACATATCTGTATACACATTTTCATAAACGAGTTAAACACTCGCCGTGTGAGTTATCCACTTTGTAGAATTTTGTTACTCAGATTTTTTTACACAATCCCGAGACAAAACCAAACTTGAATAACATGCCTCCATGGAGGTGGACTGCTATGACATAATAGCACAATTCCTACTATATCTCTCACCACCACTATTGCGCCAATAAAGAAGTATTTGAAAAACCTATTTATGCCTATGGATGAATATTTACATTCATGTATACGTAACACTGTATTCTGTTGAAGACTATTTACATTCAGTGTACAAATATACCCATTTGAGCTCCTTGTGCAGCCGTTTATTATATATCTTTAAAATATTATATTGTCTATTATGAAGAGGACATTATGTCAGCTAAGGACGCGATATCAATACCCTATTATTTGCATTCGCGTAAAAAATCTTTCATCAAAATCAATTCATGTTCCTCATGTTCGAAGCCTTATAAATGATTTACGTTTGTAGAAACAGATCCTTCGCTGTTTGGGTTAAGGACAAAGGCTGTGGTTAGGAACAGAGGGGTCAGCCCCCAATTGGTCCTAGTTCAATTGGAGTTAGAGTTGCAATTTCTACTTCGAAAGTAGGAATTAATAATATGTTTAACAAATCATTGAACAAATTATTGACGCGGGCAAAATATATCTAAGAAATATACAACTTAGACAATTTACATAAATGGCTATACGGCTGCTTATGACTCGTATGCTGCAAAATAAAGATAATATTTAACATGAACATTTGAATAACAAACCGTACTGATAATAATTACTATTGTTATTATTATTATTAATAGTATCAAGATATATATATATATATATAATCATATGCTCCACATTTAGTATCAAACTCCACAGCTTGTGTCCATTATCGAACCAAGGGCCAATGGTGACTACTATGAAAGAAATATCCTTTCTGGTTCTCAGACCAATTCACCGCTGACCAACTGAATACGGTGGGTCCTTACGCAGTGACAGCAACCACTTTTACTGCCGTTGTTCATTTTTGCTGTTGTTGTTGTTGTTTCGTGCGTTCGTTCTTCGCGCACTGGCCACACCGCGATACAATATGATGTGGCCTTGCTGACTGACCACACTCGTGGATTGCATTGAATACGCGGCGGTTGAAGCCGTCACTGTGTCCTGTCATTTTGTACCAATGCTGTACAGATAGAAGAATCCACGAAGCCCTTTACAAAGACATACATAACGAGCTGGCCAGTATCCCTGCCTTTCGTCCCGACCCATAGAGACCGAGCGAGAGAGACAGAGAGAGAGATGGCGAGAGATAGACAAAGGAAGATAAAGAAAGATAAAGAGAGAGTGAGAGAGAGAGATGGAAGGTGAGCAGTGGAGAAAAATAAGGAGGCGAGGAAATCGACATAAATCACACATTGGCTGTGCCGGGTCCGAGACACTGTGGGCGCCCTAGACGCACGAGATGGCGCACCATAAAAATGCAGCAGGTTTTTATTACGCACGGCGCTCGACGCCAGTCGTACACTTCGATGGAGGAAGAGCGAGAGGAACGATCTCCTCGAGACACGTAGCGGCCATCGTGCGCGAGTTGAAGACAACGACAGCCGACTGGCCGATGGGAACGGCAATGCACGACGGTGGCGGCGGCGATGCGCTGCTTGAAATGAATTGCCGGAGCGGGATTGAACGCGGAGAAGCAATGAAAGCTCCTGGCGCCGATTTGCGAAGCCTCCGAAGGCTCACAATGATATACATACAATATGTGCGTAACAACGGCCGATATATTCGAATGATAAGCGGGACGTAGCGAACTCGCAGCGCGCTATTCACGTTGGAAGTCAATAAGGAGTGAGCTGGGGAAAAAAGGCAGAGGAAGCTGAACGTGTTTTAGTAAAGGAAGTAAACAAAGAGCATACGTGGATGAGAGCATTTACCTATGGTAAAAAAGAAAGACATCATCTCGTACATCCGCAATGCGTTGATTGGAACAATTAGCTAGATATATCAAGGGTTAGGCAAAAAGGGTACGACTCAGTAAAGGACTTTGCACTCGGCGCTGCAGTAGCATATTTTTTCAAGTTAGAAACTCGCATGGAGGCCTCACCTGTTTTTGCACGACGTTAGGGGTCTTGGTAGCTTCACAAGTTGAAACCATGGTGTCCCTGCTTCTTCTTGCCGTGTGTCCGTACGTCGTGTTGAAATATACCACCTAGTTGAGAAGCATCCGCTCGAGATTATCCTACGGGTAGTACTCGAATATATACTGTTGCGAGGGGTGATGTCGGTGGTGAGGATCGGCGGTTGGACTAATTTATGCTCACGGTGTTTTAACTAATTTAAGTTTATGCTTTTATGTTCGGAGCTAATGTAACTGGTGACTAAGGTAGCGTCTAGATTGCGGTGTAGCGTAATTGAGAATTCCTCGCCCTTCCAAGGAAAACATTTCGATCAATTATTGTCGTCATATTTTACACCACAATAACAATGATAATTATGTTTTAGTTGGAAGGGAGGGTTTCCTTCTAAGAAATGGTTTACACACCACGCTCCCCACGCATCGAAGCGAGCACGGTATGTAAACCAATTCTTAACTAAGGCCAAATTACGGCACGCAATTACCCATTACGGCTTTCGTTTGCGGCTGAAGGAATATATTTATCCATATAGATTAGGAATTGGCCCCACCGGCCCAGGCTGGGTATCGGAACTCAGCAAATGCGCTACCCGTGAATTTTATGTTGCAATTTTATATTTGTTACTCTAGTTCCAACTTGTATAAAGGCAGGAAGCCTTTAACTAATGATACATGAGCTATTACGCCTAACTGCATTCATGTTTTGAAATGAAGAGAGTCAAACACCATTATGCGCTCAGAGGTCGCAATTATACTTCTAGTTAAGTTCCAGTTCGCACCGTTTTAAGCCATCCTTAAACCCTTCGAACGAAACATATAAGTGCAAAATGAACTGTGTATTCTAAAACGAAAACAGCACATGGATGTGCACAAAGATATATTCTTTAACGTAATGGCGGCTATGATTTTATGGTAGTAAAATTAAGAGGGTATACGTTGACCCTAAGAGTAAAGTTAGCCAAAGTGTACCGTCTTTCAGTACACACAATATGCTACGCGGGCCATATTGATATGCCTGAACTCGTTCGGAACACATTGATGAAAGTTTGAGTACAGCCATCGTTCTACGGAGTGCTTGCAATTCCGGCAGACCAACTTTGCTCTCGAGGGGTACGCATCATATTCTTTTACCTGAGAATTAAGGGAAGCTCGGTAATGAACCGAGAATGGAAGATCCGAGCGATGCCTGCGAAAGATTTTGCAACTTGAGACGTTTTCAGCCTTCAATAACCGCGCTCTGCCATAACCTTTCTAGTCACGTCATGACTGTTTCTTGGAAATATATTTCACGAAGTGAATGTAAATAACTTAAGCGCACCTGCACTGATATGAATCTTAAAAAGTATGTGTTGTATATTTTATAGTGTTGATTTTTAGAAACATAAATATAGTGGCAGAATTAGAAAGTTTTCAAACCTCAGCTCGTACTGGCTTCCTGTGCCGTTATTCGCTTGTCCGTATCACCAGGGAACTCTTTCAGTTCTATTATATATAATAATAATACTAACATAAATATTCGAGGCGGATGGATCGCACGATCACTTTATGTGTCCGCAAGGTGAACATGTGAAATGATGACTGACTTTGAGAGGTGCGCACTTTATAACCAATGAATGATACTATTCATCTGTAGTTGCAGAGATATTTGTATCTATCCAAAGAGACAAGTTCCTTTTTATTGGAATCAACATAACACAATTAAAATGCCATCCCACTCACGGGTGTTATAGGCACGGGATTGATCAGGAGAGAAGGAACTCGTAAATCATGCTTCAAACGTATATATGCGTTCGGTGTCACCAGATGACATTCGGTGCGACTTCATTGTGGTTAACATAGGTCACATCGGCGTACTCAGGGTCCGATCCCTACCGCTGGACAAGTGCATTTAAAGGGGTTGTCTGCCATATGAAGCAATGCCTTGTAACAGAACTGGGAACGCTACATGTTGGCTAAGCGTCAACCCGGAAAACTTAGTTTACTAGAATACTCATAATTAGAGAAACAAAAGAATGGAGGAAACTAAATTCCTGTTCTGATTAGTGTGATTAGTAACTAATGATCGCGTTGTAGGACCTAATCGGTTCTTCCGTAAGTAGAATAGCTTGGTCAATCGACGTGGACGGTTACACAAACATTGCTTACGGGTTCAGTAGGCAACCCCCGCTCGAAGTAGAATGAAGGATCATTGCGGAAGGCAAGGCCAAATCTCTGCAAACGGACTCCTCCTCTCTATGATTGAGTGCGTTGTTCACGGCTGCTGAACTACGCAACGTCTTCTAATGATTTGTGACCCTAATGAGCTGTTTACCTAATCACCAGCGCATCCGACTCCACACACACACACACAGACGGTTTGCTGTCACGTCGACGCGAACAGATGGGCTGACCGAAAATGACATACCAACTCAGAAGTGAGTACGCGGCTGCGTTTGGGCGTTCGCCGTTTCGACCGAATTTGGTAACGATGCCACAACCCGCGTGGCCACGCTGCGGGGGGGGGGGGGTCTAAGCTTACGATTTCACAGAATGGCTGCACTCGAAGCACCAGGACTCTCTGTGCCCCTTTTCCTCGGAACGATTCGAGCACTTTTTTTTGTTAGTAAACCGTTTTAGTTAGAGCTAACCGTCATCTCACTTTTGAATGCAAATGTCCAAATGTGAATACTTTGAGTGTACTCGTTCGTATTTCGAAAAGGTGCTGTATTGCTCAACGATTGACTTGAACTGTAAACATGGTACTGGATTATTCCTTGACTATCGCAATGACTGGTCATTAGGTAGGTGGCAGGTGGCCATTTGCGTCAACGCCCATCGCACTGTGACGGTTTGACGTGCCAGTTTGAAATCGGTAGCGATCTCGTTGGCTATCAACATAGTTTTTTTTTTTTTACTTTCGCCAAGACTGATTTCACGGCGGTTATATATGTAGCAGGCTGAGTCTAAGTTACGATTCGGTCCCCGCGGGCAAGTCATACGCTGAGAACTAGAATAAACATATTTGCTCTTGAATCAAGCTGATAGTACGAACTGAAATGCTTTCAAAGATGTCATTGTTCGTATCCTGGATCCTTACTCCTTCTAACACTGACAGCCAAACACAGCATATTGAAGCTATTATACTAGGAGGCGGGAACAGAGGGCCAAACCAATGAACCTCAATGGCTTATGGTGTATTTAAGACAAACGCTTCAGGATCACACTCCCAATTCAATAGCGAATGTGATTTTCGAGTGGTGTTCTAGAACCGGGAGTACGAGGTCCAATGTAGAGTTTCGAGGGTATTTGTTCTCTTCATTGTCGTCGTTTCTGTATTTCAGCGACATAGAGTAACACAGACAGCAGTAAAATGAGTTGACTTACAGCCAGTTCAATGCACCTCTGCGTTGGTCTGGTTTCTGTCCTGGTAGCGAACGAGCGGCTGGTAGGACATTCTGGCCACCAGTTTTGATTCGTTCGTCATAACGAATCTTTTTCCCACGTACTACTGTGATCTGGGTCGGCACATCCCGGAAATATCCAGCGTTTTTATATCGCTTCTCCTCAGTAAAGATAAGGCAGCAATGGTCGCACAAATAGCGTTTGAATAAATCAACTAGTTTAATTAATAATGACAGTCTCGCGGCGTCGAAAATTTTGCCTCCCAAATTGTGCGTTTTAATGCAAAGTGAAGCAGATTTGGTGTTATACTGAAACTCTCAGGCTCCCGAGTTGGTACTTTCATACGTGGTATCAATCAGGCGGATCCCAGTATTTACTGGTTGTATCATTCGAAACTGGGTATTGACATAGTTCAGGTAGCATGTTTGACAGTTTTTGCATGTAGTATTTTATGTCTCCGTATCTTATGGTTTGTAGGTCTTGTCAGCACAACGGGTGATTATTTTGCAGATCTGACTATTTGATTGAACTCAGGACAAGAGACCTTGGGCTCTAGATGCTGTTGAACAATGAGAGCCGCAGGCAACGAAACCTCGCCTGGGGCTTTCAGTTTACTCAGGACTAAAAAGCCTGTTGTCTATAATTCATATATTGTCTAGAGACTTGAAGACCGTACCCTAAAAACATTCGGATGCACTAACTCCGAGCAGAACAAATACATTCGTGGGACTAGTACAACAAGTCGTTTATATTAACACCAATCATAGATTGTTTCGAAAACTGTAGAAACTTCATATGACAGACCAATTTCCAATCCTCCGAAACAGCACCTTCTTGTGACAGAATAACAAGTGCTATTGAGGTTGCGTCCACTGGAGGTGTTAGCAGCATTGTTCCCTGGAGTCTCGTGCGATCGCTTAGACGAAAGACTACATATTCTTAATAGAAAAAAATCATAATTCACAATTAAAGACAATCATAATTTCGTCGCTCACTTTCATATGTAATTGTGAGAAACTAGCTACATTTGTCAAATAATACTATGCTTTGGTCTGCATGTGGCGGGTAGGTAGCCTCCGAGCATCTAGATCTCTACCGATGCTCCCCTGCCGTTTCAGGGGTAGCAGCGGGAGAGATATTGAACGCAGGATCTCAGACGGGGTCAGAGACGAAGGCGGCTAACTTCTGATAACTCGGATGGGACGAAAGCGAGAAGATAACTGGGAACTGCGAATATATATATATATATATATATATATATATATATATATATAGCAGCAGAAGCGAAAATGTTGTGCAGTGTTCCTTTGATCAATTAGAAGATAATTCCCATGATCTGAATACTTGAAATAACTACAGTCAGTTTCTATTAGACCGTGGTGTCACTGTGAACCTAAATAGTCCAAGCTTCGTTAGCTGGGGCTATCCCATTGAAATTTCTATAGTCGTTTGTTTACGCAGTAAACAGCCGTTGATATAAATTGTTAATGGCAATTTGGGCCCAGTCCAGGGCGCATATTATGCTTTCGATAATGTGAGTACACGTGGCTCAGGCTAAATTTATTTTTTCATAGCGTTTTTCCCTCATTTGTAACAGCGCTCTCTTCACTCTTTGCACCTATGCACAGGCTTTGACCACCGGCTTTAGCTGTCCACTGGGGACAACGCGGACGGTCAGTCATACAGGACAGAGATCGATATTGCGCACAGAGTCGATTGTCGATTCTTTACCCCTCCTGTGACCCCATTATTCCTAGAACCAACCAAGACCGAATCTCCAAGGGACATCGTATGAAAAGGCCCAATCGACCAGCTAGAGAAGTAGTCAACGGTCTTTGAAGACGTATGTTCGTACAATACATCTACAGGCATTATCGACAATCGATTCGATTGTGTAATCATCAATTAATCTTCGGAAAAACATTCGCTATTGTTGAACACAGCCACGAATTGGACACGTAATTCGTCCATACAGGTTGCAATTTGTTTTGTCTATCTCTTCAGTAATTTTCTCTCCGCTGACTGGAGGGAGTTCTACACTTCGAAGAGGCGGAGCATGGGTTTGCTGGTCTAAGGACTTCGACGATAACGGCTAACTAGAACTGATATTCCGTCCAGGCTCGCTGTAACCCGTATTAGGTGGAACAAGCTTTGCTTGATACAAAGAAAGGCATCGGGGTGGTTGGTTAGACGTCGCTCTTGTTTGTGACTAAAGGGACACCCTTGTCCGGACACTGACCAGAGGGGCAATCGAGATGATAAGATTTTCAGACGATGAGGTATGCAGGAACCAATTAGGAGGCTGATAGCCTTAGTAGCTACGTGGGAAACATGGGGGTGCCTGGTTGTATAGGGCAGGCCAGACTGGCACAGTGTCTCGTGTGCATTAAGTACAAAATGCTCTTTTAGCGGCTCTCGCTATCAGTACGAAACGTACCGCAAGATCTAGCGTTCGCAGGTAGAACAAAAAAACTGATGAACAATGTATCGAGGGGGAACATGCAGGCTGTAGATGAAAGCCACATCAGTCGCATAGCGTTCATTCACAGCGTATGAGATACCTCCCCAATGGGTAGAGCTGACTGACTAATTAGGAAACGAAGGAATATAAGAAAGGTCCATGAAAGACGAACAGAACGGCTAACCAACGAGATCAGCGCAAGCTAGCGAATATCAAATGAACATTTCACTACTGCTGTTCTATCTCTTGAACGAATAATCGCACTATCCCAGAGTGAACCGAATGAACGTAGCAGGCTGTTGTACATATTCTGGGCTAAGCTGTCTTTGCCTCATACAGCGACTTGGATTCGCTGGGGTGTTGCTTCGCTGTCATGAATTTCGTATAAATTTACTGTTGCACGTTTATATCGTATGAAGTGGAACTTCAAAATGTAAAAATAATAATAATAATAACGACAATAATGAAAAGGAAAAAAAGGTGCTGCCTGGGGGGGGGGGTTATTACATCTCTGTATGAAGAAGAAAGTAGAAGGTATTTAACTCAGACTTCCTAGGAACAGTTAACCAATGCCGAGTAATGCAGATGGATGTTACGACGTTTGGGTATGTTCCGCCTCGAATGTTATGGCGCATGGTCCGCCTCATGACTTTAAGGTTTGAAATGTCTCCTGCACACATTTCGTCAGGGTACGCGTTCCATAGTTTGGTAACGTGTCAGGTAACTGTTCTACGTGTAGATTATTTCTGTGTACCTCCAACGTCTGCTATGGCTTGCCCTTTATGCCTTGTTGCCACCGATGCCATGATTGAGAATGCGTTGATTGAACAAAGGTGGGGGCGATATTTCTCAGTTGAAGAGCTGTATTCTCCCGTATGCACAATCGCACTAGAGCAGTTAGGATTGTATTAGTCGAGTCCGCTCGCGTGGTGTGTTCGAACGCGCCTTGCAATCAGGGGAGACACGTCGGTGCACTGGTTCGATCCTCACCCTTGCATCCTTGTATTTAAGGGGATTGTCCACCTTGCGAAGCACTGGCGAAAGCAGTTGTACCGTGGACGTTATATATTGGCTGTGAGTCAGGCAGTCATAGTTGATCACCACCACGACACATTGCATCCGCCCTCCAGTGTGCACTAGATAAATTAGGTTTCCACATTGAATAGAGGAGTTTCCGATTTGAGGACTAGAAAATTAGTGCTATGTCGTCTGCGTAAAGCTGCGAGCTTCGTAACGCCATTGTAGAGATGAGAGATACCATATGAGTAGAGTATGCTCCCTGTACATGTATTCACTGTGTATACGTTGCAAATTCGCACGTACATCGTGCCATACCTAGTTTCATGAAATGCTACAGCTACACTTTGTAGCACTTTACGACAAACTAAGAGATGAAGCGCGCGCGCGCGCCTGCTTAGGACAATAGAAAAAAATGATGATTTTGCTTATAAACAAGTAAGGCTAGAAGGCCGACAGTGAGAGCTGCTTTTCAAAGCACATAGAAGAAAATGATGCCAGCCAACCACAGCAGCAGAGACTGCTGCGAGACTCTCTCCTGAGACCGTAGGAGTGGTCCCTGAAGACATTGAAAGAAAATGAAAAATAGGTGATTTCGTCGGCTCCAATTTCCGCTTGCCGCTACCACTCGGCACGTCCAACTTGGCACACGCCAGCTGCGCGCCTTAGATGATGCTATTCTTTTGTTGAAAAGATACAAGTAAAACACGGCACAGAGCGAACGTGGTGAGTCGCTGCTGAACAGATTTTCGAATGGGAGCGACGGAGGAAATAACAGAGAAAAGCAATTGGGGTGAGAATTAAAATGAAAACGACAAATTAGTGAATTAGCAAATTATAGTGAATGGTGCATGCACTATGCACTAATTATTAATTAGGTGGTTCATCCACTGGAATGAATTCGCATTTATCGGACAACATGATAGTTGGCCGATGTTTGCGTGTTGCTTAATTAGCGCTGTCGAAATCATTACCACCTGGTCTAGTGGGAAAAACCGGAGGATGAATAAGACAAAAACGTACAACTCCACTGTAAATACAAGAGGACAGCTGTCGGAGATATATGTGTGTATTTTTTGGATTGTCCATGAAATTGAATGGTTACTCGCACACAGTAGCCACAAGTGTCCATCTGCAAGAATATATATATATATATATATATATGTGTGTATCTATACAAATATAATAACATATGCATGCACATATTCTAGTGAATGGGTCGACGTATTAACTAGCTCCCCAGCTCAATGTCAGTTCGAGTGCGCATAGAGTCAAGCAGGCGTGAAGCGTGAAGCAGGTGGATAGCTTCGTCAACTGCACCCGTCACCTACGTAACGCGCACCGTGGGGTGATCAGTCCCCATCGAGGCTCTCCCATTGAGACCCTTCCGCATGCACAATCTGTAGTGGGCCGAACTGCCTGCAATTTGAGATAATGGTCCCTCTGCATCAGCGAGTGAAGAGAGCTACACATCTCTGTATCGTTACCATTACAGGCTGACTACCACTGCCCTCACTTAAACTGGGTGCTTGATGTCTACGGTTGTATATATATATATATATATATGTATGTATGTATATGTGTCTAACACAGAATGCATTAGGCAACACCATCAATATACGAGTACTGGGGTTGCCTTTGGGATGCGAGGCGAAATCACAAGAAGGACGAGGAGGAAGTCTGTTATTTTCGGGAACACTTATTGTTAGTGGTGTTGAACAGAAATTGATACAGATATGAACGTATTTATTAGGTCCTGGCATTATAGATTCACATATGTGTAATCCTGTATGCGACGACAAGGGTTGTAAATGTAATCAGCGTGCTCTAATGTAAACACTCTCAGTTCGGGCCACTCTTCACCCTAGAGAAACTTCACGTATCCATCCTTCCCCTCCCGGATGTAGCCAACCGTTGAAGTGGCCTCGTTTTTCTTCAGTCTATCTGGATATTATGGGCTTCAAAAAAGCAGACCACACAAATATGGATAGCATCTAGGTGTGGGTACTCGAAATGAGCCCTTAGAAATTTCGGAACAATTGGCTAAATATCGAGTTGCTTCTCTAGGTATTCTTGCACGTATATGATTCTGCAAGCAGTGAAATTGAATTTTCTTTAGCTGCTAACCTGTCTCATACAAAACCGGAGCATTACATACATACTTTTACCCAATGGCTGAAATGGACCTGTTCAAATGCTAATGTGTCTATCTGCATCAGGCAGGCCAGATACACGAGAGAGCCTAGGCCTAAAAAATCGATGGTTATGAGAGAACCCCTACTTAAAGCAAGATGATCCACTACTACCGGGAGTTCCTGCTGAATCGTACATAATGCAATGAAGAACAATAGAGTCCAACAAGAGGCAGAATTTGCCAATGTATCCCATACCAGCAGGCTGGTGTTCACATTGCAGCTGGTACGAGGTAGACTAGACACTGTCCTTCGATCTCGTTCTATCAGCGGACAAATTAGTAGATCGGAAAATATCATATTATACGACTCAATGAAGATACTCGTCCAATTCGCATATTAGTTTGAAACACACAGATCAAAAACAGGGGTCATTTATTCAAACATACAGTAATTAGGAATTATTTCTAGGAATTCGGTGGGATGGGCATTAGCTGGGACCGGGGCTGAGGCCGACAACACACTGATTGAATACAGCGCGAGTGGGGACGCCAGCAACAACGCTATCAACAGATTTTTGTGTCGCCACACACGGTCAAATATTTCATCATATATAACTCTCTAAATATGATAGTACGCGCGCTAGTAGTATGATAGTAGTAGTAGTGAGCTGAGGCCTGTCACATAGGGGAACAGCTGAGGGTCAGCTCGAAAAAACAAAAAAATATGAAAGTACGAAAACAGGTGCTGTGGCAACAGGACCAACTTACGATTCAGGTGATATTAGTTCCCAGTAAGTCATCGTAGACAAAAGTATAATAAGAATGATACAGAAGCTGTAGCTGAAAGCTCCTGAAGATCGCACTTCACCCGGATCTGTAGTCGATCTAGCGTGTCCACTTGGCGTATTCGTTCACTCGGAAGCTGTAGCAAGCTGATTTATTCTATGGAAGCAACAAAAGCCTTATTCTTTGTGTCTCGGGACGAGTAACTTGGGACTGCCGGACTTCTCTCTACTATTTCCTTGCGCAATTTGCCAACTTTCGGCCCCATAATGCACCTTCACATCTATTTCTCATTTTGCCAGCTGCAACTCGGTCCTAGGTCGGTTCTGCTCTTCTTCGTTGAACGGTGATGCTCATCTCCCGATAGGGACCGTACTACTGCTGCTACTACCACTACGAATCTTGTCTTTCCATTTCGTTCCTTCAAAAAACCTTCCTGTATCCATCTAACCTCTATTTTCGACAGGCTTTATCTCGAACCGCCAACAGAGAAATCAATACAACTTCTGAATCATCCGCAATGCCACGGTAGGTCGCGAGAGAAGCTTACGTCATAGCTGTCATATCTGTGGGGGAAATTCAATTGTTGGTATTGAGATTAATCGAAGTAAGTATTGCGTCTGCAGCTATTGCACAATGCGAATTAAAAGTATTATTTTCATATTATATTTTTAAAGCTAATTTGGATGTCGGCAGACGTTCGAGTCATTAATAAACGGGCATTCTTCTATTTCAAAGGGTTGTTTTTGATAGTCTTCTCTTCTCAAATCATATTGCCTGGACAGCTACTGTGGTTCACTACGATGCAATTGCCATATGTACTTTTGGTCTTGTTCGCCTTAAAATCTTGATTCTATATATATATATATATATATATATATATATGTGTGAACTTTCCCGTTGTCTGTATCACTCATATTTGTGTTGTACTTCCTAAAATAGGCCTATTTTGGGAATGATTTATTGTGATTTCAGGACGAGAGATAGCGAGGTTTAGAGATCGCAATGCCTCTCTGGGCAATCTATCGTCGGCGTCGCGTACTTTCACCCTGCGAAGTAGGTGACCCCATTGTTGCGCGGCGCGTTTGCAACACTCTGCCTCCTTCAGCGATCTATGCGGCAGGCCAAGTACATCTCATTATGAAGCAGCCTATTCTGTCATCTTCATGACATTTGCATTTCCGTAAAGGAGGCTCGTACTGTCTGGGCTTACAAACGCCAAAACCCCGCTGGTCTGCTTGAACAAAGCGGCTAATGGAAGGTACACGACATCGACTACTGCAGCGGGGGTGGTCAACATGGAAAATTTCTGTGTTGTGACCTGGTCTTCACATAGGACCGAGCTGGTCCATTATAAGGCCGTGGCCGCCATATGCGAGAAATGTCAAACGCTCGGAGATCCTCCTCAATCCAAACGATAGTATCATAGTTATAAAGTGGTGAATAACACCATGTCGTAGCCGAAATAGGGTGCGATCGTCTTCCTGGGAAACATCTGCTCATGTTGTGTATTTGAATCCCAAAGTGACGGCTTATATTGCCTCCCCATATCCGCTTCCCACGACTAACAACCCGTTTGAAGGGGGCCACCTCAAATATATATGACAAATATGACAAAAATGACAAAAATGAGAGCAGACAAAAATACAATTAATACCTTGCATGTATGATATGCTATTCTTTTCACACCTATCCTCTGACTACCATATTTTCGCAATCGCCACCACGAGCTATTGTTGCGAATGGTAGTAGTCGTGTGTTGCCATAATTAGGAAATATTCGAATGTTATGAAGAACCTGAACAATTTTTATTGAAAAGGCTCAACGAAGGTAATTTAGGTTTAATGTTGATGCTATCGCCCCTCGTTCCTACATAACTAACTCCTCACTGAATGGTGAGCGTAGTGTTCTGTCGTTAGGTCGCTCGTACCACCACCATATGTGTAGTAATAGTGTTACAAGAAAAGTCCTCTAAGTCCCGTTGTTGCTACCGCGAAATTTGTTGGCGTATTTTCAGTTTTCACTTGTTTGGTGGACAGCAGGATTTCTCTCGTTGTCAACCGTCTTCCCTGGTGGCTTTTGTTTTTACGGTTGCTACCCACCAGGACGATTCCATCACCATCACCCGTCCTCGCTACACAGCCCTCTCTCGTGTACTCATCCGTTTACAAATCATCCGCGCATCCCCGGTCAGCATTTGGTGACTCGGGGACGTCGTTCGCAGCAGCTCGCACTTGTCGTAATTGTTCGTGATGTCCCCTCTGTGCCTTTTCTCTACGCGACGGTCCGCCTTGCCGGCCTACTTGGAGCTCGACACGCACGTAAACACTGGACGAATTGCCGGATTGCTGTACGTTTGCTTTAGCAGAGGTCTCCCCGCCCTCTGTGGATACGCTCGTGTCCCGGGAGTCCTGGACTGAGGAGGTTTGTTTGTGCTCGTACGCTTCATGAGCTAGCTGTCTTCATTTTCTTAAGATGTGCACATATAGTTGCTCGAAGGTATCTGCCTCTCGTTCAGCTTATGGTAATTCCACGTGGAACTAATTCTAATTTACCGAGCACTTGGCATGTGTTTGCTAATGAACATCCGACTATAAGACTATTTTTATCCGATCCTTGGTTCAAATGCTTCAATCACATTTGAATTCTAGTTGCATGCGTTGCTTTGCCAATCGTCGCAAAGCTATGCTAATTAGTTGACAAAATTTGAAATTGTGACCGTTTCAAGCCGTCTGGACGCGTGCATCGGTCTAACTTGAATATCATGTACACAATACGAACATCACACAATGTATGAATCTTTGACACAAACACATATGGATTTTGAAATATTTGCCACTCACCAAAATGTTTGCCTATTTTTGCAGACTCAGGCATATGTGAGTTCCTGCCACAGCAATATGGGGCGGTTCATTTCATTCGTTAGATAAATATATAAAAATAGCAAACAACAGCGCTTGTCAACCGCGTTTATGGTGTATTGGTTAGTTACAGTAAAATGCTTTATTTCCTAATAATCGTATCTAGGTCGTATTTTCTAATATCCAAATATTATCAAGAGTTTAAGATATAACAATTAAAATTGACCCTATTTCAATGAATAGTAAAGGTAAAGGTAACGCTTGATTGGTTTATTAAAGGAGCTACAATTTCACAATGCTTAAGCTTTCTTATATGTCATCACGCAGCGGGGCTCGAACCCGCGGCATCTGGCTTTCAAGAGCCAGAGACTTAGACGTCCAAGCCACCGCGCTGACGTAATGAATTACTTAGAGAAACTCAACCCTGTTTGTAGCCACGAAACAGATACTCACGTCCTTCTCGAAGACATCATGCTACTAACGGTACATCAACAAGCAAAACGCAACACCAAAACGATAGAACAGGATAATTTGGATAAAGACAAGCTCTTTTAGGAGGTCTATGAATGCTTTCTTCCTGGTCACACAGTGGCCAGTGGACTTTGTGGCGCCATGTGCCGCCAGGATGAGGATCCTTCGCGTATCAGGTCCTGAGTGAGAAGGCCCGACGGAGTGTCGAGCGGCGTTGCTGCAGGCGTGTGTGGCTTTATGGTATACACAAATATTCAATGGCTTGCTGCGCCATGGGTCAAGGTCGGGCGGAGGCGGTCACAAAGGTGGACTATAGTAGAAGATGAAGAGCAGGCGTCGAAACGCGGAATAGCGTTGGGCAAGCCCCGGACGACGATGACGACGAGTAGACTTTCAACGAATGGAGGAAGCGGAACGGTCGAATGTTTGTTGGTCGGTTTGAAGGAGACTGCTCTCCTGGGTAGGAGTGCGGGCATATTCTCGCCCGCAGAGAATCGTATACGCCTGAAAAGGCCGTGTCGAAAAAGGCCAGCGGAGTTCGTAGATAGCGAATGAAAATCCAATATTCACTACTGCTACCACAGCTGCTGATGTTGCTGCTGTTGTCAGGGCTGCGACTACTGGCCACAAACAGAGTGGATGCAACGCGTGCGCTGGTGAGCGTCAGCGAGCTCGCTCGCTGGCCGACGGTCGCGCTGGGGGCCGGGCGGTCGGCCGGCCGAGGGAGCGAGAAAGCGTAAGCTTTCCTCGTCGTGGATCAGACCCTCGGTGAAAGTTTATAACGACCGATAGAGCAGCGGCAGAATAAGCAGGGGCAGACGCAGGCCGAGTGAGGAATGGAGAGTGAGGGGATTATTGGGCCGGGAAATGGCGGGAGCGGAGGAGCTCACTGAGAAAAGAGCGCCTCGGAAGCCACGGAAACATCGACGTTTGGGACACACGCACTCGATGCTATATACAATACAAGCCTGTACGAACAACGACAGGACGTCTCGTGGAACGAAAACGTCACTAGCACAATGATAATAACAATTACAGCTTTCGGTAGAATTATGCAACTACAGTAGAGAGTAGAGCAGTATAGATTAGCGCATTGAAACGCCGATGTGCTTATGCCATCGGCAATAAGCGCTATCGTTAGAGGTCATGTTGATCTATGCTGTTACAGATAGAGAGTTATCTCCCAAAGACAAATGTAATATTTTCAGGCAGGACTCCCCAGGCGGTGATACGTTCCCTTTAACAGCAAAAATTGGTTAAAGTGCTGCGCTTTTTACGCAGATACAGCACTGGAAGCAGTCGCTGTTGATGTCTCCTGTCGAGATGGCAGAGTTCGTTTGGTCTTACGCTATCGTACAAAGAGCCCGAAGCTCTTCGCAAAGTTCGTGACTGTACTCTATAACACACCTTGTTATTATCTATTATTGTTGCGTATGATTCCAATCTCAGGAACATTGACTGGCCTGACATTGTTCTTCTAACCGGTTTTCCACGGAAGCCACTTTGTCAGTTGCTGCTTACAAAATGGCCTTTTCCGTTTTCTTGACCCTGCCACACGCTAATTGATCTCCGTCTGACTCCGAAGTCTGCCATTAGTGATGAGCTACCGTTCCCTCTTCTCCCCTTCTCAAAACAGACCACGAAGGTGTTAGCTTTCAAGTTTTATGCGAATACTGTGAACAGCTACCTATGCTTCCGGCTGCAATTTCGGCAAAGGAAACTGTGATGACTTTAAAGCTCTACTTTGCTATATGTCTTGGGATGATTTCTTTAGCGGTCGTCACTAATTAGATGTCTCAGCATTTTGTCGATTATTTGCAACGTCCCACTTGGAGTTTATTCCTCTTTCTAGCGTCGCCGTCTTCATGGATACGTTCAGAACGTTTGACGGACCCCTAAAACTTATACCAATTCTCTCGTAGAGACTTGTCTCATTAAAATCTTGATTCGTCTCCGACTCCTGTAGGAGTCGGACCTTAGAGTCCATAACATTAAACAATATTTTAGATATGCGAATAAGGAACCATATTAGAATCAATGGCTCATTAGTATGAGATAATTTCCCGATAGAAGAGGCATCCAAGACATTTTTTGGATTTGCGCTTGCGCGTCGAATTCAAACGCCCTCCTCTGAGATAGCGCAGTCGAGCGCAACCGTCGACCCGTTACTCAAGGTTCCATGGGCTGACTTATCTTTTGAATCATCGTTGATCACATTTATAATTACCACTTTTCTAAACATCGACTGGGTGCTGCCCATTGGTTTACAAAGGGGAGATCTAAATAAATTTTCCGGGCTGATTCCCAGTCAATATTTAACGTCTACAGTACTGCTTTCAGCAAGGGAATCTAACTACCTGTTTTTCGAGCTGACCCTCAGCTGTTCCCCTATAACCAACAATAAGCAATCGGCAAGGAAGATCTACTGAGACCCAACTGTTTGAGACTACTAACGATTAGGCTATGCACCTAAATAATCACACTGACGTTGATTGGGTATATTTTGATTTGCCGAAAACTTCTTTCTAAATTAATTTTTAGATGCTTTATTGTTAAAAAAAACTGTTGCTATTTGTGTAATAATAATCTAGTTTTACCTGAATGTGCTACTCATATAGCATATAGAGCTAATGCTACTCATATAATAATGATGTATTCGTGTAAATAATATATAATAATATTCATCTCAGCAGTTTAGAAGACTACGACTAAACTCAGCTATGCTCATATCATAAATCTTGTACCACCCCCCCCCCTATTGGTTAATAAGCGAGTTTTGAATGAATCGAAATTGAATGGCTTTAATGAACCTCGTGAGCGCATGGAGAATGACAACTATTCGTACTTACGTATCTCGACGTGTAAATCGAATGAGAGGCCTCTGCCCTTCTGTGTGTGCGATAGCTATGTTCGAAACGGACAGCATTACCAATGTATAGAACTGTACACTAATGTGTTATATGATTCAATGGACGAATTGATGATCGTTATATCGTGGATCCTCTCACCAGGTTCGGCCTCATTGGAGCCTGCCTAATTTCTCAACCCTTACTTCGGGGATAGTCTCCATTTTTAGTGATTAGGAATTCTCAACCGGTGTTTTAAACCCGGAACATCGTTCAGCGGGGACTCGAACCTGAATTTAGTGGTGGGACCTTTTAAATTTTGGGGAAATAGATGGCTAAAACTCATGTTCGTTCGTATTACGCCACGGTAACGTATTTCTCTCACCTGCGGTATTCCAACCAGCTTTGCAGTCTTAAGCCAGTCTTGTAGCAAATTCTCAGAGGAGCTCAGTCGATCAACGGTAGATCTCTCCAAAAACAGACATTTACCAAGAATAACAAATCCGAATATATCAAGTCTGATAGGGCCTTCTAAATCGGGTCGATGTTTTCTGTCACTAACTATGTTTACGGTCCTTCTTCTAGGTGACATCCAAGCAGTCTGCTTGAGCACTTAGTCAAGCGGGATGGCGCGAGGGTGGCTCCGAAGTCTTGGAACCCTCGGGTCACCGGTTTGCATCCCTCAGAACAAATATGGTTTGCAGTAAAGCGCAAGTAGCTCTGAACCATGGCCCAGATTCGAACGCACCTCCTGGGCAAAAAAAACGAAACCGTTGTGCACTTAAGCGGGAGCCGGCCTATGATTTCAAATGTAAAACACTCATAGATACACAGGGATGATGCGATCATGTATTCGTCAATACCTAATTCCGAATAACTCCTATGCCTGATGTTCAATGTGAATTAAATTTTATCGAAAAATAACATAAGTACTATTATATATTCGAGTAATGAAAACAGCGCGATGAAGATGACAATTCATGTCAAACAGTCGTTCGGGTTCGCTCCGGCGCAGTTTGGTTTGACTTAGCCCCCGAAACTGCAAGGCGACAAACTGGAATACATGAGGCAATTGTATTTGAGATTCAGTCTGACCGCCGAAAACAATCGGATGTATTACAGCCTGCGTTTCCTGTGCTAGCTTTTCCGGTGTGCGTCAAATCAGTGGTCGCACAATCTAAATTTCAGAGCCCGTTGGGAATCGAGTGAATTCACGACACTCGGAAGACTCGAGCACCGAGCGGAAAATGAGAGGTGTAGGGACGACCACTGAAACAGAGACATTTGTTGTTTTCTGCGTGAGAATAGGTACGCCGAGAGCACTTCAGCAAGGTCGTGTTGGTTTGCTCTAGTCGAATACAAATTTAGTATAACTACGAGGCCAAGGCGAGTTCAGCCGTCTATTAGTATTGTGGGAAGAGGACGTCTGTTCCAGCTGTCTATACGAGACGGCATTAAATTATTCATTACTAATTGTGAGCCAACAATCGGGGAGGGCGAGCTTAGCCGTTATCTAAAGTTTCTTAATGAAAGTGTACTCTTGTTCGTAATCTGATGAATATTCAGTCATGTCGGCATTCTAAGACCGTTTAGATTTTGCGTTCGGGCAATAAAGTTCATCAGTGATTATACTGAGATATGATTAATTACACGGCAGTGTGAATAAGCGTAGAACTTCTGATGATAGTCCACACGGCTTGTCACGGATATTTTGAGTTGTTTGGTACCCTTCAAGAATCTTGAATTATAATACAATAGCTTGAGCTTCCGCTGGAACTCAGTTTACATGAAGTGGCACAATCGTCCGCAGTAGGATCATAGTGCCGGCTTTACTCTAAGACAGTGAATGCAAAATGACGAAACAGGTAAAAAATAGAGCGAAAATCAAAATAGGTCCTAATACTCATGATCAGAAGACTGAAGTCGCTTACAAAATGTATAACCAGAAGGTTCCGTCTATTCGTACTGATGATGATAGCGTTATTGAAAAATTGTCGTGTTATGGGGCTGTGGCGTTTTACAGCCAGAGACTTAACAAATCGCGCTGATAGGATATTTACATTACAGTTGAATATCTTTCGGTTGTCTATCACCCGCTTCTTACTTAATACTTAAAAAAGACAGACCCACATGGGTTCGATGTAGAGTGCAGCTGAAGTGTACGACAGCGGGACTAGATGCACGCAGGCCGAGTGCTAGCCACCAAGTGAGTTTGAGCCCGGTGGCTTGGTGGTGCGCTCTCGTGCGCCTTACAATCGGGGAAGGCGCGTAGGTGCACGGGTTCGATCCTCCCCCGTTGTGCATTTGCACGTTAAAAAGGGGTCCATCATGTAAAGTGATGCCGAATATTAGCTAAGCGTCAGCCCGCAAAGTTTAGTCACGAAAGTGAGCTGCTGTGACTCCTTGTTCTCATTTTGTTACTGCCTTCTTACGTTAAACTGAGTCGGCCTCCCAGAGACCCTCGTTGCATCGAATCGTCCACTCATTTCACTTTTCCTCTGTGACAGTAGAGGGTGCTGGCAAGTTTGATGGGAGTATGTCTCCTTTCGACTTAAGCATCCTTAGCATTAGGATAGAATATTACCCATCCTACAGTATGATATACTTCATAAGATGGACCCCTTAAATATAAAGGTGCCATGGTGGGAATTGAACCCGTCCACCTCCCGTGTCTCCTCTCACTCTCCCGCGAGGCGCACACGAATGCGCCACCAGGCCACTAGGCACGTAACTATCTATGTTACTATTGACATTCGCTTTTGAGACAAAGAAGCAATTTGGAACGACTCTTCAAACCTACTAACATATGATTGGAGAGGGATATCAGCCTATTTTGCAATTGCCTTATCGAGCTTATATGAAAATAACTCCTGATCTTATTTGTTTCCTAATGCGAAGCGGGGTCTATCTCTCGAACTCCTGGAGGATGTGTAGCCATTTTGTTCAATTTGTCTTAATTATCGTAAGTGACTGAGTATAGAATAAAATCGTTCGTGTCTAGGTCACGTTTGTAACCTCCCCAAAAACGGCTTGTAGACAATGGCTCGTAATGGAAAATTTGTAGGATGGCATTTGGCTGAATAGAATTTGATCGTAGAATATTCCCCGTTCCCTCAATGTTATCTATAATAGTGAAGCATGGTGCATTTAATCGAACGATTTGTAAAATTCATTTGCAGGAACACACGATCTGTGTAGATTTTCTGAAGATTTCTGTCTTAAGCACAGAGTTAGCATTCAGGAAAGGTAACAGGCAGATAAACTTAATGGTCTAGATACCCGCGTGTTGGAGCACACGCCCTCTGTGGTAAGAAAAGCTGGTTAGCTCATGAACAATCATAACAATTTCCCAAGGGGATCGGGACTCTCGGAAAAATAGCGTAGCGTCTACGAACGAAACCTGAAGTTCCTGGGCCAATTCGGAAAAGGTACTCCTTCGGCTTCAGCCTGAGTTACAGTCGTATGGGAGCAAATGAAGTCGGAAGAAACCTTCTAGATTGTGCAATAGATATGATACGAATATTATAGCTGACAAAGGAGTGAATTGTGCAGATGGTGCAGCTGCATTTGATGCGGCCCCTATAGAGCCATCAGGAGTGATCCATCATTTTATACGAAGTAAGTACATGTCAGGCAAAACAAGATGTCGGAGCCTGAGATATTATGCATTCGACTTTAGATAGTAATCAGACTGGAATTTTAACTCTTCTAGGGGTTCCTCCGTTCATTATTCTGAATGTGAGAGTTTAGGTCTACTTTTAAGATTTTCACTTGAGTAGAATTGTAAGGCACTTAGTTTCTAACGGAATATAACAGATTAATTTTAACTCATTTTGTGCGACGGACACTAGATGGCGCACTTATGATAAAAGCCTTATTTTTTTTAAAAGTAATTTATGTTTTTTATATTTTACAATTTTTTATAATATTCTAGCAAACTCTATTCGGATGAAGATTGCCGTATACTTTTTAAGGGGTGTGTTAGTGCGGATAGTCTACGAGGTACAATGCTTCCGGTTACATTTGAGACAGAGGAAATGTGCAAGAACATCGATCAATATTTTCTTTAAATGTTTAGTAGCGAGCCTTCATGTGTTAATAGCGTTTGGTTGAACCGCAAGGATTTGGATGACTGGCGTAACAATTTTGAACCATCTGGTTTCCCGATGTAATCTACCAGCTTCGCGAAGTTCCACTAATCGAGCATTGTGCTCCACATAGATAAAGAAGAGATGTGTTGAATTTCTTCATTTAATCACTCATGTTTAGTACGTATGTGCCCCTGTGCGCAGAGCATTCTGCCTCCTGATTGAAGGGCTATCGATTTGTAATGCTAACGGCAAAGGCTATACAATATATTCGTCTTATGAAGCAATGCAGAAAGAAGTACCGTGGACGTTCAATGTTGGCTGTGGGTCGGCCCGGAAAGTTTTTTAAGACTATACATGCTGAGCCGGGTTTAACATTGCATAACACTTCTGTGTCAACTAAAGCCCTTATAGCTGGGTTTCTAAATGTAAATGTGGCCGAACTAGCGTTCCCGGGAAGTCATTGCTCCAAGCTCTACTAATAGTTTTTGTATATTATTTCGGGTAAACCTTCGTATGACATCTGATTCGTGAGGTATGCTAACGCGATGTGGTCCAGAGTCTACTTTACGAAGCTGTCTCCAATAATGGCGATCTCTTTTCCAAAAAAAAACCGCTAGGAAACTACTAAGCGTTTCAAATCATCGCAAATGAAATGTAACACGCAATTGTGCAGCGTAACATTTGTCTTAAGGAATACCGCTTACGTACTTCGCCCTTACTACTCTCGAATATGGAGCTACAGATTGAGCAGACTTTATCATTCCATATATATATATATATCATCTTTTACCTATGGAACTGAACGGAATGTGAGAGTGCTTATAAACACCGGTATCATGCTTACACAAGCTGTGTATTTTCGTACGTTAATTAATACATCGTATTTTTACCAGAATTTAAACGAGGATTCCACGATGATCATTATACCAGAGTCTCAAAGATGGGCGCATCTGCATAATAGAGCTTACTTCATCTTAGCGAGCGATATGAACGTTGCCTAACACGCTGCATATTCACTTTCAATTAGTCTTAGGTGGAAAACTAAGCACAGACTTACGTCGGAGTTAGTTATGTTGGACCAAATCTATAGTCACAAAATAGTTGGTTTTTCATTCAAGAAAAACGTCACGACCAGCAGGGCGTCGTAGGTAAATATAATAAAACACCAATATCGCCACTGATATATGATTGAATTGCTTAATTGATTAATTAGCTACTGGCATCACTATCCGCTTGTTTCTCCTTGACCTTAAATTGCAAGTGACCGGCAACGTAAGCTGTTCGTTTGGGTCACCCTTCTGCACCTTTTTAATTCGCTTCTCGCTCATATCAGTTATAATTAACTCAGCATGCCACATATTGTCTATAAATTAGGATAGCCTTAGTGCAGACTCAGTTCGCAGAAATGTGCTTGCTTTCCGCTTCGTTGACGAGTTCGTAATTCCCGTTCTCGGCTGGTGGATGCTTAACAAGGGTCCATCCTGCCCGCAACGCTCTCCACCGGTGTGCACTCGTTCGCGTGGGCTAGCAGTCTCGTTTATTGTCAGACCTGCTGTTTTGCAGGACAACCTGACGTACCTCTTCCCAATCGCGTATTCCCACAAAAGCAGTTGACCTGTGCGTCTGTACAGCTATGAGGTTGGGATGAGCCAAATGGGTGTCATTCCTCGCGTGGCTCCTCGTTCGCGTTGAGGAACAGGATCACGACGATGCTTTCGCCTCGGCTGCCGGCGATGGCCGACATTGCTAGCAGCGGTGGAGCCAATTACGGATGTGTCAAGGGATAATGGCAATAGATATGCTTCGGATACGAAGAAATCCAGCAGAGAACACCGGCGGTTGAGTCAAGGGCTGGGGAAGCCAGGAGGGATCAGCGGTGCCGCTTCGCTGGCCAGGAATTGTACGACGTGAGGATGAGGTAGGTTCCGGAGGTTGCCGCGAGTCAGAGTATCGCCACCAGTCGAAGGAGGTCGAAGGCTAAAGGGCTTCTGCATTCGGCTCCGAGGGAGGCACTGCACAAGGTATATATAGGTATCCTTCGATGGGGGGTGGGTGGCACGGGGATGGCAACGGAAAGAGTGAGACACAGCTGGATGACTGGGAAGATCAGGAAATGTGCGGTGGGAGCGCCGGAGTTCCTAGGTAGCTTACTCGCTCGAAGCAGGATGATCGGAGAAGATCGCTCCATCTTCGTCAAAATAGGGGGGGAGCGAATCTTATACAGAGACCGTGTGTCTGTAAAGGTGATACATCAGAGTTCCTCAAAAGGTGAAGTGTACGAAACGTGAATGGGATGACGCTTGTGCAAAATATCGCGATGAAACACAGTGGGCAGGAGTTGGAACAAAACGCTCGAAGGGCCACCTCACCAGTTGGTAATCTAGGAACCGTACTACTTCAGAAATATTGATTAGTTGGCAATGAAATAGATACAAAACTGATCGGAAGTATGCTACCAAAGGAAGGCTCATCTCCTCTTTTTTGCGATGTTACTGACCAGGGCTCTTCAGTTGCTTTTCAAATATTTCCATTACGCCGTTTAATAAATTCAAAGTTGCCGGTTCCTTTAGACTTGCGAAACGCACATTTCTATGTTTTCATTTAATTTCAATTAATAAAGTATACATTCTACCTAATATACATTTCAGGTAGAATGGCTGAAGCGTTGAAGTTCTGCAAGGTACGGCACTATTCTATGGCGCCAGAGGACGAATTGTGAAAGAAAATTAAGTATGGAGACAGTTTACGCCGGCGATATATCGTGTCCGCTACATTTTCTCATATTTTTATGCACAAGAGTCGCAAAGAGTTAGTCTGCCGTGACGCCTAGAGTTAGAGCAAAGTTCGTTTGTGTTATCGAAATACTGCCCAGTCAAACACCTGTTGTCGAGCGTCAATTTATGACGACTTTGATGGTGCATAATTAATAATTATTAATTGTACTATATATATACCCTTTTGCAGCGCCCTTCCCTCGCTATGCAGAGAGGCAATGCCATCGCCTCCCTCGGGACCATGGCTAGCTCGGCCTGACACCACGTCCCCAACTACTTCTCTAATTATTGTAATTTAAAGACTGTATGACAGATATAATAGGAAATTTATTTTCTTAGTAATACCAATTTGCGGAGGTTAGGTTTGTACTTATCGGTTAGAGAGGAAGTCTGTGCGGTTTGAAAATAGTGTTCTCTTCATTTCTTATTCATCACCTGCTATTGTGATATAACACATACAAGTTGCGCCCATTAAAGACTATCACACCCAGTCCGATAATTAAGTAAAAAATACATCTTTGTATATATATATATATTTTTTTTTTGTTTGTAAAAGGTTAAAAGTAAATTCTTCATGAACACCAGGCCTCACACTAAGGTGTTTGCCTGGTAGTGTCAGACTCTTACTGACTAAACCCAGAACCGATGACTTGGGGCACTGACCGGGACTGTGAAAGGTATAACTCTAGTCAGTGCCTTGCAGGGACCGGCACTTGATTCCAACCATGTCCTATCCCTCAGTATATATGTATATATATATATATATATTGAAACGGCCAAATGAAACGCGCCGACTTGTTGTTTTATCGTCGACATGCGAAGGTGTATCGTAAGTTGCTCACTTTCGACCTTATGTACCCGCGGATTCCTCTACCCTTTACATATCATCGATTTTTTTACCCTTTACATATCGCTTTTTTATTCGATTGTTGTTTTACAGTCCCATCACCTGTGGAACCCTTCACCGTGAGGGGTGATTAAACTGAAATGGTGAACGTAACAGAGCTGGTCATAGATAAGAATGTGAAGAACATTATATACTTGCATTTATATATGTTATTATTATTGTATATTAATTCTATATATTTGCCCGAACACTATGAAGGAAATATGATTATTGTACACAAAGTCACCGTGACGGTATTTTACACCCTCAGCATTTTACCAGTTTGAAAAGCGTATATTTTCTTAATTCGCTCTGCTTTGCGATCGCTTGAAGAATGCGAGAGTGTTCGTTTGACAGAGTGACCTTGGGGGTAATTTTATTATTTCGTCGGATTTCGTTTGTATTGTTATTTCTTGTCTGTTTTCATTTTGCTCTAAGTAGTTATCCTGTAATTTGGATGGATAAACTGAAGCGTGTCCCCTGTCAATAAGCAGTGACCAATAATAACGATTAAATAAATCAGTACGTAAGCGCATTTACGAATGCTTGCAAAAATAACCAAATTAATTATCCATAACATAAATCTGATTGTCTTTTTTTTTCTTGAGGAGGAAATTTTCTTCAAACGCACGATCATCACCAGAGACATTCCAATCTCCATGTAAGTGGGCCAATCCAGTGCAGGGTTGACGTGGGGCCCGCGCGAGGCTTGTCTGATTGTCTTGTAAATATGCAATTGCACATTTTGGAGACGAATATGATCCTATGGTTGCTATAGCACAATTTTGCTACCGCGTCTGTAACACTTTGACCCTGTCTCGAACCATGTCATGAATTTGAGTGGTGCTAGATTTGCCTTTGGTAAAACCCTGCTTTTTCTTCACTTAATTACCTTCCTGTGGTTAAAAGACTGGAAATATTTATTATTCACCATTGGTTGTTCAATGTCCACTCAATGTCGCCACTTATGAAACGCTCAACGTACATGTTACCTTTTTGGTCTAACCACATCTCCAGTTAAGAGAACTTTGAAGTTACACACTCTATGATTGTGTGTCCTTAGCGACCTTACCACGTTCGAAACGGGTTTCAGCAGCCGAAGTTGAGTTTCCAATGTACCATTCCACGCCATGGAGAATCTCACGTATGGCAAGAATTACGACCGTTGTCAGGATGTCCTGCAGATGACATTGACAATGGCCCAGGTCAACAACCAGACAATTTTCTGCAGTAGGGGGAGGTATGACTCCATGGACGAATGGAGATGTGATACAAACAGACGTAATAGACGTCTGTCGCTTACGCGCTTCGTATAAAGGAACTCTGAATGGCCCTAAATACAAGCATAGCATCAAGCAGGTTTAAGGCCTGATTTAGAATGCTTAAACACATTGCAACGCCAGTATCTAATAAAATGGAGTAGCAATCGCACCGATTATTATTTCAAGTCACATTAAATAAGGTAGACCAACAGAGAATAACAATAATTAGTATAGTATTAATTAGCGTTAGTGAAAGTAACTCAAATAATATTCTCATAGCAAAACATTGTTCGAATGGCTGGATGCACTCGTTTTCATCAGATGCATCCAACAATTAGAACAATGTTTTGCTTTGAGAATATTATTTGAGTCACTTTCACTAACATTAATTAATACCATACTTAGTATTGTTGTCTTTTGTTGGTCTACTTTACTTCCTATTTGCTACGTTATCAACTTCCTTAACTACAACGGTCATCGACGAGTAGCGAATCTGTCATTCCCAGCCACCTAACCTAGCGAAATGTTCGGCCCTCAAACCAGCACAGCTCGCATTTCCGCATCTTACAACAAACAATATACGAGGACAAGACCACGGCCTTGTCAGTGGATCAGCATTCGGTAAAGGCTAAGTTAAACTAAATCATAAGGCACTTGTTGTCTTCGCTTCCACTACCACACCAACGAGTTGCCAGAGTTGATATCATTCGTCGATGTTCTACTTCGAATTTTGACCGCATCATCGACAGTTTCTATGCACGTGTCAATGTGCATTGCTTTCCCGAGGATCATTTCGTTAGGTTTGATACAATGTCTTCGCTCTGCAGGCGCAAAAACGCCGCGGACAGAATGGCACACTTTCACAATTTTTGGGTCAGCCCGATTGTGGGATGTGGTTGGATTTCTCGGAACTCCCGCCGTACCGCTCCGGAAGTTTCCTATAGCCTCTGAAAGCAACACCTCTCAATTTCGCTATCCAGATATAGTATCCAAACTATTTTCGCAATGTTCTCGTTCTACAGCCACAGTATGAAGGACGCCTGTTCAGCCGCAAACTCGCACACGGGATACCCCGCAGAGAACGTAAGAGATACCTAAAACTAGTTCGACATATACTTCGTTCGCAGGAAAGTAAAGATTTGATTGCCATCACTACGGCTACTACCACCACGAAGAGTTGCAATAAGAAATGAGAGTTGTCCAGATAATTTCGGAGGACCATGGTTGGCTGTCAAGCTTGATCAGTCTACGGGCTTCTGATCAATGAGAACTATTAGAACTCGTCAAAGGAGCTTGAGGAGTTCCTGCTTGTTGCCAACGAATTTTTTCCGCTGCAGTCGACGAACCTAATAAGTTTGTTCGCAACTAGAAAACAACTGAAGAAAGAGTATAACTTAGAACATGGGGTATTGCGAAGGGGCAGGGCATAGCTGGAACCCTCAGGTTAATATAAGCTGCTGGAACAGCTAAATGATCTATCAAACTACTGGCCAGCTATATAACAGTCACACTCAGACTTTCGAAGTGTTCGGTTGTAGAAAAACTTTGCAACATCTCGATACAATCTATTGAGCGAGCACGCATTCATAAACAATACGGCAGATTAAGAGGAGGGGCTGAGTTGTTTCACGTTTCCATTGTGTAATTTTATCAAATATATCATTTAATGTACGACTGTGCTTATTGTAAGCTCACAGCGAAAGCCGTTGAGTTAGTTCTTCATTCTCCAACCAATGGGCAACCAACTTCGTTCTGCTTTGTACAAGCAGATACCCATTAAGATTTTTCCGTTTAAATAATTCGAACCGCAGTGCATGGAGAATCCAGCCAGCTTGCTATTCTACATATAAAACGCTTTTGTCACGTGGCGTATATAGGCTGTAAATAGGCTGCTGGACGTAGCCTTTGTTCAATTCTGATCCTGTTGTATGTTCCGAGTGATCAGGAGAAATTACAGTCATCGAACCGCTGCCAGCCGGACCTGCGTAGAGAGGATCCCAATCCGGCACCGGAGATGTTGTTCCGCAACTTGCTGGCTGCGAAAGCGACATTACATAGCTGCAGGTCGCCGAATGGTCGCAGTGTCAGAGAGATTCTTTTGCACCAGCCAACGTTACAGGCCTGCTCACTGATGCGTGAGGATGAGGCAAGAGGTTAGTTTCATTAAGTCTGGACCACACTGAAGGTAGTCGACCTGCTTTGGAAGCAGCTCACGCAAGGTTGTAGATCTCATACGATCGTATCGTGCTGAGGTTGCTGATACTGCTGAGATCGCAGAGTCATCGGGTCAGGGCCAAGCGTTGACCATGATGTCGTTATAACGTGCGATCATAGTGATTGGTTACCGCTTCTACACTTGCTTAGCTTTTAATCATAATGACACTTACCAGCGAGATCCAGTCGCATGCATATTACAAGTGACAAAGAGACCTCGGCTACCTAAAAGCTCGGGTGTTGCTGGCTTTTTGTATGGATAGCTGACATCGCCAGCAATGGACTCAATCCGTTAACAAAAAAAAAACATATAGCCTGTGTGTTAATCGTGTGTGACTCACCGTTTTGGAGATAATTGTGAAACACTAAGACTATGAAAATATACCTATCGGCAACCAAATCCTCATTAAACGACAACTGAATTATTTGGGTGAAACAAGCTTGCCATGGCTGTTCCAAGAGTAAGAACACTTGCATCCAAGTATAACACATTGCACGGAATTCAAGGTGCGCATCTCGAGCCACCCACAAAGAGACACAAAGTTCTATATTCTGCTGAATAGAGGTTTGCTAACTCCATTAGGTTATCGTGGTACAAATACAACCGTACAGTACAACTCTTTCACACCTAACCTTGACAGATTACTCGTTTCTTGATCGTCGTTGCATTTGCCATCGCTTATGCATTGACTTTTGATAACTAGCCCTGAGTCGTTAATAGTTTCCGACTAATTATGAATAACTAACCCTCGCGATATTCACCCTACGAAGTGCCCGACCCTCTCCAGCGCATGGGAAGTATCGGGGCAGTTACCCAAGGGTTACATTTACGCATTCGCTGCAAAATAATATGAGTATGACCCTAATGTAAGGACATGCCATATTTATATAGGTCTACTTTTGTCCACTGAATCCATCAAGAGCTGCTTACTGGTGCGAGAAAGTTTCTTTTAGCCCTGACGTATCGCTGTCTAAATCGCACGCGTCGCTATTATAATATTCGTTCCCTTGAAAAAAAGGAATACATACCGATCTACGAGCATATATAGATATATATTATTATATAGCAGTATCATATTCGAGCCGACTCTTCCGACTGGATGTCAGGCAACACCCCGCGATGTCCACCAAAACAACAATGGCGACAGCGTCTCCCCGGCACCGTGACGAGGCCGACAACGGTAGCTCGTTGCCGTAACTTGCCATTCGTATGTATTGTATGTCACCCCTTGCGTCTATTTCTGCCCTGACTGTATTGTATTGACCCATTCCATCTCACCCATTGTCTGTCACCCATGTCTGCTCATTACACGATCTCTCCCTCTTTTCGTCTCTCTAGCACCCCGCGAGATCTTTCATCCTCTTTACTGTTCTCCGATTGCTGGCCGTACTGGTCTTACGTATGCCGTCTGACCAGTCCTCGTGCTCCGTGCCCCGTTTGCCGTTGCCTGCGCTCCAGCAGCGGTCATTCATTCGTACGTTGGTTCGCCTTCGTGGTGGACGTTTCGTCGTAAGGGGACGCGGTTCGAGGGGGGAGTCCGCAGCCCCTGCCTGTCCGCTGGCTCGCTCGCTCGCTTGAATCAATTTGAAATTCCCACTCGACGACGCGAACCGGTAATGATAATGATAATGATTGGAGACAGCAGCCAGCCACCCTGGCGATCAATGATGATTAGCATGAAAATAGTGGGGAACCACCCCGGGAGCCGGCGGGAAACATCCGAGCATCGAGAGCGAGCGAGCGAGCTGGCGATGGAGAGAGAGAGACCTAGAGGGCAAGTCTGGGTCTGACGGGAGCCGGCGAACTGGTGAACGTGGCGAGCGGTACGGGACGCCGAGCTGCGACGGGAAGCCTGGCGTCGAGCAGCGTGCCCTGGGCAGCGGGCGCGCGTTGTGAGGAAATCGCTACGGCACGGAAAAGTTAAAACGTTTGCCTGGGGGCTCCTATCTCTCTCTCTCTCTCTCTCTGTCTCTGTCTCTCTGTTTCTCACAAACCGACACCAAGGGGTGGTAAACCTCTTTGAAGTTGGAAGCGATAGACAACGATCAACGATGGAAGTGGTGGTCGCCGCTCAACGCTGACCCCCACGACCGAATCTTTGGGGGGTGTTAGCCCGATTACGCGGTACCACTACTGCGGCAGTTTTTAAGGAGGACAAACGCGACCGGGGGATTACGGTGTAACGGGGAGCACTAAGAGCGTATATATCAACGTGCCGTTGATATATATATATATATACACCATGTATGTCCCTTCCACTCCGCAAACCCCCAACGGTGTCCGGGTACAGTTGGGCTGAGGCAAATGCCGCGATCTCTGCCCCGGGGCCGTTCTAGCTGGATATACGGATACCTCCATCTTTGGCGAACTTTTCGCACGCTGGAAAAATGGAGGATGCATGTGACGCCCGCAGCTCTATATTTATACGACTACAATATGTCATGAATACCACTTGGCCTCTCAGAGGCAGACCCTGACCTTTCGATATTGACGCAGCGACGCTTCGTTTATAATTTTTTCCTAAAATAAATTTATTTTTTCCTAAAATAATTGTTTTTTACACTTCATACATCGAGTATTACAAGGTCGACGAGCCTCTTATAATAAATTAAATAAACAAATCGATAGCGTTAAGGCATGTTCTAAAGTTAAGCGCAAGTGAGAGAGGAAAAAAACACTTAGGGAAATAGTGACCACATGTGTTGCAATATTGGTACTTAAGAATACAGCTTTTTCTTGTTTGTCACTATGTGTTACCGGAATCGACCACGGAACTGCTTTCGGTATTGCTTCATATGACAGAGCCCTTAAAGAGAAATGTGCAAAGGTGGGAATCGAGCCTCAAGGTTCACCTATGTGTCTCCTCTGATTGCGAGTCGCATACGAACACACCACGCCACCGGGCCTAAATGTAGATAACTAAATTACTTAAAATGGCCATGACAGATGCCGAAGGGTCATGCATTATGCAACCCCTGACGTTGAGCGTTAAATACGTCTCAGCACTGATATATACACCTATAAGCTCCAATCGGAGTAGTATCCACTGTAAATAAGATATCATTCATTTCAACCGATTTATTAATCAATATCGAGAACTGTCTCACGAGCTGTTTAGGAATATCGCCCCGGCGAGAATACACAATCCTCCTCTTCGAATAGGGCAGGAGCACAGGTCATAATAAGCAGGTACTAGTAACTACATTATGCATCGATGTGGGAATACTGAAATGTGATCACCGCATGGTACATGCTGGCATATCGCTTAAACGTTGATGTCATCTACGCCAACCCAAGGCTATGACACTTTTCCCTTATTAAGAAAGATGAAGATGACAGAAATCTAACATCAAATATTATCAGGCCAAAATGCCACTAGCGTATAGGGTACGTTCTGAATGGAAGCAGACATCCGTGGAGGTTCAGTCATGACCAAAGCAAAGCCCCGAAGTTATCTGCCACTAGAATGATATTTCTATAGCAGCCCTTTCCTCTAAGGCGCCATAAGATGTCCTTATTCACCGCCCTCTCGCCCTGGCCATGTAAATTACTATGGTGGTAATTACCAAATACTTAACAAGAATTCACTCTAATATATCATAGTTTTTACCGCTGCACACTGTGAGCGACTTTAATATTACCATAAATCACATGAGGGTGAAACTCGGCGGCTCTCCAACACTGAAAATGAAATCAAAACGTGGTCGACGTTTTTAAGAGTCGTTGCACCCTAAACCACCATAAGGATTAAGAGTTCGAATGAACATTCGAATTGCACAAAATCTTCGAATGTTATTTTGTAGCTACACAATACAAGGCGGTTTTCATATCACAGATATCTTCTCGAAGGCACAGTGACGAGAACCTATTCGTAACGGTACTTATGGGGAAATATTGGGTTTGCCTCCATGCGTTTGACCGGGAAATTAGCATACAACGTCTCGAATTCCCGCAGCAAAATAATAATAATAATAATAATAGTAAAGGAATAATAAAAGCCTGCTCCTCCGCCTTTTTCACCGTTTCGAGCCTATTTAGCGAAATCCAACTCCTCCAACCGCGTCTGATTAAACAAAGGCGTCCCGGTCGGTTCGTAGCCGAGGAGGTCATAGCAGCGATGGTGACTGAGGCAGTTCCTGGGGTTCCTCCTCTCGGTCGTATGACCGTCGACACTTTTTAATGAAGGGAGTCATTTTTAATTATTACGATGAGGACTTCGTTAACGCTGTCTGTCTATCTGGCCGTCCGCTGGCAGATATAGCAGCTAGGGCAATATGCGGTGCCGAACGAAAAATGGAAAAAAATGCTGCCCTCTCGGTCGTAACTCGCATTGCTGATATTCGAGGAACAACAGGAAAGCAAAAAGGAACCTCGCGTGAGTTAATTGTTGGGCACTGCGACGTGCCCAGCATAACAATGCTAATAGTACAATCGTCGTGAACGAAATGCGTGGAGGGCTGCTTGGTTGGCACTATGTTGTCTGTCATTCTAACCCGGAATAATGATAATCGTAATGACAATTATAATAATATTCCTACTAAGGTCGTTTTGTGAAGATGACGGAAATGCATTCGTAACGTCCGAAAATACTATATGTATTATAATTGGTTGATTTTATATAGGATTAATTATTTTTTTAGCGGTTTTAGCAGTTTTCCTTGGCTGTAATGACCGAGCTCATTGTAAGGGGAAAAAAATAGTAGTAAATGTTTTATTATTTATTTAACTTTATCATTTTACAGTATGAACAACGCACTCGCAAATAGTTTTCTCTGCTTTGCTTATACATAGTTTTGTACCCGCTCGTGCAGAGTGGTGCAACGCCACATTACCACCGTGCCGTTTCCAACAGCTGTTTGCCAGACAGAAACGTGCGAGCAATTCATGCAAGAGTATATTCTACATGTTCTTTGTGTTTTACAAGAAGTTACAATTGAGATTTATGAATACGTATTTCAAGTTAAAGGATCTTATCATGGGCTATGAAAAGCTTACTCCGGTTCCTTGTTGCCAAATTCTGCCGTAAGTCTCGCAGACGGGCTAGTGGTGAGCGTTTTTGATTGCCAGACAGGAGGTACACACGACTTGGATTCAAATCCTGTTGCCAAGCGCTTTGGAGAATCTTTGGTTCTCTTCATCAAATTTATTTATCTCTGGATACTTGCCAGGTACGACATAGTTGAAGTATATAGCACAGGGATGGCCCCAACGTGTCCTCGTAGTAATACCTAAAGGTTCTGATCCGAGACCCATCAAATAGAGGAACAGCTGAAAGTAAGCTCAGAAAATGATTGCAAATGCTGCCGTCGGGCCTTACATAGACTCTACACTGGCCCTCTCATCAACGTGTATCAACTAGATTCGATAATTACGTATAGCGTTCGGGGTCGCGATAGATCCCGAACCTCAACGAGAACATTTTAATCTTATTTCTCATTATTTTGTTTTTGTAAGTTCGTTCTCTTAAAACAGCAAAACGTTTAGGTAAATCACGATGTTTCTGCTGAACATTAGACTGCTATCTATGCATTTCGCTGGCGCAGTTTTACTTCGAGCCGAAGAATGGGATCTTGCCAATGCAATCTATTGACCCGAGTAACTGCTGCGAATATATCCATCATCTGATAGCCCTAAGTACCTGCTCACGTGGCCATACACCCGGGAAACCTACCTAATTTCTGAAGCATCCGAGTTAGCTTTTAACATGCGTCTTGAAGATCTTTTTTTTATAGTAAAAATGTACAGCCTTCAGTATCACGGGTGCGAGACTGGGTTATTTTTTCACATACACGGATGCCAAAACCAAACCTGCGTGCTTGCCCATCCCCCCATCCAAAGCCCAGTTAATATTCTCCATTCACGGTCCAAATGTCCCACAAGAAATGATATGATAATTGTGTCTTCCTTTTGCAGTCCTTCATTTCAGCCTCCTTTTAAACCGTCTACCACTCTCGGTAGACACTCCTTTGTCTACACCTACGCGCTTTATGCTGCTTCACACATATGAAGTTACGTAGTATTGCTGTTGTTACAGCAATTCCTTCCGGGATAATTCTACTTCGGAGCGTAGTTCACCTTTCTCCTCCTCCTCCTACGTTTGTTCCTCTTGTCCACCATCGTCTACTTTGCAATAGTCCTCTTTGCTTCAAGCGCCCCGTCTATACACAACGAAGGGTAGGAGCGACCTCGAGTTTGCGAGAGCAAGAGCTCGCAAAAGGTCCGCCAGCAGCAGTGTCACGTCGACACCGGCTAGCGGCTGCGACGGTGGCTGCGGCTGCTGCAGTGACGGCTTATTCGACGACTGGACCAGGCTCAAGCGAAGCCCAACAGAATGATAACAAATGAGCGAACAACCGAATGAAAGAGAGGATCGAATAGCGTCCGCCCGTTCGTCCTACCAAAGTTGTTATTCGGGAGATTAATTACACAATACGTACAGGGGCGGCAATGCCGGCAGACATCGATTGTCGATACGGCGAGGTCGGCGGTGGGTCGTTCGGCGGTTGTACGCCGGTGCGTCGCTACCTTCGCATACGTAGCTCGAAAACGTGGGGAGAGGAGTCCCATGGGCGGATGAGGAGGGGGTCGTGCCGTAGTCCCACTCGTCCATTCGCCTTTCAGCGTTAGTACACAGTTGTGTGTGCAAGTGTCCACAGTGGAAGGGACCTGTACGTCTGTGTACGTCGGCGGGGTGCTTCGGGGGTAGGATAACTCGTGCCAGGGCTTTGCATTCCGGATAGAGACGGGGCCCAAGAGGGGCGAGTTGAAAGGCGTAGAATCTACAGCAGAACGCGGGTCTGAGAGCTGAGCCGGACCGGACTGATCGTCCGACTCCGAGTCTCCCGTGTTGTCGATGGTCCCCGGACGACCACTACTACTAGTACCACGCACGAATGTAGAATTAAAGGAATTACAGGAAGCAGAAGGCGATAGAAACGCTATAGTGGAAAGGAACGACATTTAAGTCCGACAGCTTGAACAGAAAATTGTTGTATATAGTCGTTTATTCTATGCGTATATGTGCCAATACGATCGGTGTATATATGTATATATATATATATATATAGCATGCCATAATCCCACGTTGAAGCTCGTTTCGACTTCAAGGAATATGAGAAATATAGAGTTAGTATAATAATGTAGCTATGCATAGAGGTAAACCCGGCAGCGATAAATGTAGCTCCACTAAAGCAAATAATAAAAAAAAACAGTTTGTTCGCTTTCGAGCCATCTATGTATCCTTACTTGACGTAAAACGAAATATTGCGAGGTTAGTGCCAGTGTAAACGGATATATGCACTGTATATCAATTTAGTGTTCTTCAAGGGTTTCTCTGCTAGTTATGCGTAGTTTGCTGTATCGCCGGACTGTACGTTACAGTACTGAGACATAGAAAACACCTGATGTTAAAAACGTTTGACATTTGCACACGGTACTACGTAGGCCTCATTCGCCAACGAACGCAAGCTAGCTAGATCAAAGAATCAGTTGCACGAGTGCTTACCGATGTGGTGGGGCATTTGACGCTCACCCATGCGCCTTGTCCCAATCATATAAACATCGGGAACACTAAAGGATACTTTCAGAGAAGCGGCTATAAATTGAGTTACAAAAATTAAGAACAAACAATCATAATATCATAGGTATAAGCATATATCTACTATGCATATGTTAATAATTTCTCACTCTCTCCACATCCTGATTAGACTCTACGTATCATTCCCACCTTAAAAAAAATTCCCGGGCTGAGCCGCAGCCAACATTTAACGTCCACGGTACTGCCTTCGGCATTGCTTCATAAGACGGACCCCTATAAAATCATCCCTACCTTAAGGATGCTTTAAAGCACAAAGATTTACTAGATATACTCATGCTCACTCAATACGTAACGCTATTCAAAAACCTAGTATATACTACTAATGACTATTTCGTCCTCGTTCATTCAAAGAAAGGGCAGGACAAATTAATTTGCTTTCTAATAATTAGGTTGGCTGATAACCTAATAATTGTCGTCGAGTTCATGTGGCACCCACTGTTCCTTCTTTTGCACATTCACTTGCGCATGTAAAGGATACACTATAGTTGACTGGGCTACTCCCAGCTGAGCAGAACACTCTGACATTCACTAGGCCGCGTTTCCATTGAAGAGATCGAGGAAATTGTTGTCGTCTGCCCCTCGTGCCCGTCCAGAACGTTCCTTGGATTGAAATCAGTTTCGACAGTTGCTTTCTGATACTGCGGATTCCCCTTCCACAATCACGCACAATCTTGTGGTTTCAGCTGTATTTTTTCCAGCACCAAGAACAGTGACGAAGACAATGTCATATATGCAAGTTTTTTGCTGGTAGTACGTGCAGTCGAAATATATACAGGTGGTCTGATGCGAGAATTATTTGAAAGAAAGCCCGCCAAACTGGAAACTTGGTGCGTTTATCTCAGTGAAACTACAAAATTCAGACTTGATGCTCATTACTTATCGGCCATCTACTTTATTTGGCCAATATTTTCTATTTAGTTTCTTGGTACAGAATAATTGGTCTAGTGAGAGGGTAGAAGGGTCCTTATATAAAACGTTTGCTAACACAGATTTATGTTTTTCTGGTAATTTGCATGGTAACTATTCTTCTGTAGTAAGTCACCAATGAATGGTAGTGAACATCTCAGACGCGCTATTGAGCAGCACACCTCGTACTGCTCGAGTAATACGATGTGAGGATGAATGTATGCTAGAATCAGAATATCATAGGTACCTTCAGTACTAATTATCCCCTCAGTTCCGTTAGATGGCCGAATAGGCCGTAGGCGTATGAGACACCACAAGAATGGTTTGTCTTTTTGGTAATTCCGTTGACTAACAGTCCTCATTACAACGAATATAATGACCTGCATAGCGCCGTGCAGTTATTTTCTTTTAATAAAAGTGTATGCAGAACAAATGTATATTGTAATCCCATGGTCGGTAATGATACACCGTACTAGGTAAATAATCCGTTCCAAGATAGCTTATACAGTTAATGACTCTTCACGCACCACATAGACCACTGACGTAAGAGGCCGAGCCACGAAAGGGAGTCTTACGGACATTCGCATAATTTGTATGCATGCAATACGGCAGCGAGTTCGTAGCTTTTTAAGCAACACAGCTCCACTGTTGTGGCATTAACAAATGAGAGCACTTGAGGATGGCAGACACGCTGGTGGAAAATGGCTCTAGACGAAATTAGAACTGAAAGGCTCCGGGGAAAACGAAAGATGTACGCCAGACAAGAGCGCGCTTCATGTTTAACAGGTAAAGTAGCCCAAGACAAAAGTGGAGCATAGAACGGTACAACGAGGCCAGGAACTCTAAGCATCTATTATATTATAGCTGAAGAGGGGCTTCCGCTTGTATATAGGAATAGGCCGCGGAATATTAAAGTGAATATACGGATGGTCTGTTTTTGATTACGCGTGGATCGGCTAGACAGCAATTCTCTTTTCATAGTCAAGAGCTTTTCCACAAGATGATACAGTTCGATCGCATGTAGTCATGGCCACAGGGTGCTAAAACGACGCTATGTAGTCTCGGTTGGATTATATCTCGAAAAACGTATCGTAACATCTAGAAAATCGCAGAGTAATATTGAAAATAATGCGCGGTATTGAAGTCTCGGGCCGTAGTCCTTTATAAGTAAGTCCAATTCGACAAAAGGACATTCCCAATTTTTGAATACGTTCATGTTTAGTTTAATTTAAGTGTTTCTGAGTTACGAACCTGTGCGCTCTCGGAAGCGCGAACGGGTTCTGGGGTAACCCAGAGAGCAGCGTTACCTTTCACACATTTCCAAATATGGGGGCAACGAATTCAGCAAATCGACGCCTTTCCGTGTCAGACCTCTGAGTGCTATTACTGGACCAGCTGATTGCACCCAACGCAGAACATTGTGAAATCAAAAGTGACCATAGACAGGACTGCCGGCCGACGTAACAACTCGGGTTTGTTGACCGCGTAGGCCAACATGACAAAGGATTATAGGCTGCCTCTCGAAGGAACTGGACCACCTTCAGGCCAGCACAACACTGACCCTTGGGTCTTTCATAGAAGATCCTCATCACCACAAATCCCACACCGTGTCCCGCCACTTTCAATCTTCTCTTTGTTCACCACGTTCGGAAAATTCTCCAGGACCCACCAGGTCATCTGTCGTTGTAACGGAAACAGCAGCGGGCTTTGCCGAAAATACTTCTTGTGATTTCCTTTGGACTGACGATCGATATGATGGCAACAAATCATTAAAATTGCTTTTTTTGTTCACGATTTGCAGACAATCGTGATTCATTAGCACGTAGTATTAAAATATATCAGCGCACGCCGTATGAGACACGTACACAGACAACAAACACGGCGAGGCTGTATTTGTACCATTGTGATTATATCATTCTTCTATACTGCTGTGCTTATATCATTCTTCTATATTTGAGCTGGTCCACAAGTCTTCTCCTTTCAAACACTTTGTCGGTACTTATCCATATGGCATTACTACGAAAAATATAGGGTGAGAAATCCACGCAACCGTGAGGACTCAGCAGGATTTGCGCTTTCGACTTGGGATACGTCCAGCTAAGGTTGCGGCTGGCCTGTCGCCGTTCTTCCATCCGAGAGTTCGAGGCACTCGCCCGTGTGACATAACGACGAGAAAGGTAGGGGAGGAAAAATCCACATCTCACTGAGGCAACCGCAGGATTTGAACCTGTGACCTTGGCCATATCCGATCTCCTTATCCAAACTGCGTCGCAAGGTGCTGTCGATGTTGCCGTCTCAGCTGTCACGGGGGCTGCTTATGCTAAATCCTCAAAAAAGCATCATTTCGCTCACTAGAAGTATGGAGTAGACCGCTTTAGGAAATGCACACTTCTACCGATAGAGTCTATGCGCCCTTAGAATATACAGACCAAGTGATGACAATTCAGGAGTTTGAAGCACATGATCAGATATGGCCGAAGGGTAGATGCAAACAGCTTCAGTATCACTCAACAATTGCACACCAAAAGCAACAAGTGAGTCCCACTCGAATGATTGTTTCATGCAGCTAATTAACTTATCAGCCTGCTTTCGAGATTCGATAACGCTCTATTTCAATCTTACGGATTCACCCTACTAGAAGGGAAGATACCAGTTACCCTTCTTATTCTACGCGTTTTCTCCACGCACACGAATAACGTCAAAGTATAAAGACATGACCGGGTCTGCACGACGTATGTAATTCTGCACACTCTGTTTATCTGTAGGATCGTCAGTCTTTTCTTATTTTTCAGCAGCAGTCGCATGCAACATTCACTCAATAGTATAATATTTCACATAATTTTTCATTTTTCTACAACATCTACAAACACCTACTTTTAGCTAGTTAATAGTTATTACTTGCCACCTGGCCTTACTATGGAATTGAGACTATAGAATTCAACTTGAACGTGGTCTAGTCATATAGGGGAACAGCAAAGTTAAATTATATTTAGATAATATTGTGTATAGATATATATATATTTTTTTTTATACAGTATAATATATAGTCCAAATATATACTATAATTAGTGAGGGAGCAGAATGTCACGCCACGCCGCATTTTTCCTTCGTACATCGTAGCGCAACTAGAAATTCATTCGAATCAATCAGTTGAGCTTATGAGCCCGTCTCGCTTCTATAACTAAACGCCACTGGCGGCGGCGGCAGCAGCAGCAGCAGCAGCAGCAGCAGCAGCAGCAGCAGCAGCAGCAGCAGCAGGGCCACAACCACCACCAGCGTTTTGTAGGGCCATCACCTCCACCACCGGCGCCACCGCCGATCATCGCAGCCACAATAACCAGCCGCGTTTTGCCGACCACGCGAATAATGTATCACCGTCAAGAGTTCAACTTGGATAAAGGTGGATAATACCCTATGGGGAAGCTTGACGAAAGGGGTCAGCCACGGAGCGAGAGTCAGTGAGAGATGGACGATGATCGCGGCGCGCACACCACGGCAAGAACAACGGCAGTTGCATGAGCTGACTGGACAGCGTAATCAATTGAAGGAGAGGAAGAAGAAAAAAAAAGTTGATTTTACTGGGGTTCAACCGACAGGAAGATCATGCGCTGGTTGATATAACGGCGGGTCCACTTGCCCTGGTCAGCGGTGTACGACTTGGCCTGTATGGCTTCTCTTCCCATCGTTGCCGTTGAATCTATCCGTAACAGCAGAATGGGAGGCAGTGGTGGTGGTGGTGGTAGTGGTGGCGGCGACCCGCTTAGCAACGATCCCACTAGCGCAGTTTCCGTCCCAGCTGGTACCACCACCAGCTGTGAATCGCACCCAACCTTCTACTCGTTCGGGGATAGAAGGGATATATACTAGAACAACGCTAGGCCCATGGACTAGTATCATATCATATTGCAGGCCACACAGTAAGTACAGAGGAAAATTAAGGCCCGTTGAGGAAGGCAAACATCCACGCACAAACCATATTTGCTTACCTAGCCACGAAGCACCAGCTATATCTACCTATCTATCTACCTGCACTATCGAGTTCGGTTAGGGCAACCGCTTATCGGAGGACTCGAAGCACCGTAAGTTAAAGCGGCAGCATTGAAATATATATTTATATATGTGTGCATCTATATAAATACTGAATGAGTTTTCAACACATCTATTCAAGATCGAAATGCTCATTCGTCAAATGTGGATACAAATTATTAGCAGTTCAATCAGGTTACCCAATTGTCTAAATGCTATATGAAACAAGCCAACACATTGTCTATAGTGCCTTGGCTTCACAGCGCTCTTCGACCCCCTGTGAAGCTCAGCATCTATTTTCATTGTCAGCAGGACACTTCGTTCTCTAAGTATGTCCTCAGCAATCTCCGCAAGGCAGAAGACGCTATTTAGTCAAAACAAAAATCACTCAATACTAATATCATCATCGGCACAGCGAAAAACCTAAATACAAAACTCGGATATAAGGTTTAATTTCCAGCCAAAGAATGATCGCTGCTGTCATAGCTCTGATTGCTCTGAAGGCGAAGTTTGCCTTCGAAAAGTTTCGAGGCTCCACTCGCCGCAAGCCACCGCACCTTACTTCATCGGTCAGCCAGCCTCGATGAGATATTCTTCGAAATGGACGATAGCGCAGGTGGTGGCATTTACAACTTTTCGCTTATCACGTTTTGCCTCTATGGCTTCGCCTTGTCTTGGCTTATTTCAAAACTCCCTTCTCTTCGACAGAGTAATCTCAGTTAATACTTTAACTCTTTCCAATAAGTCGAACAGAACTTCGTATAAAAACGTGCACTCGATGCCGAGATCGGACTGAATAAATCGATCGGCTTTCTTTAGTAGTAGTTATTAAGTCACGCGTATGCACTCACCACTCGTTCTTGGGTATCGGCGACGAGACGTATTCTATTATTTACATGGGCCGCTGTCGTCGAGAAATGATAGTGTCAGCCAAACAAGTGAACGAAGCTGAAACAATGATGCAAACAATACTGGATAATCGAAAATCGCCACAACCAGAATCCCGTCTGGGGTAAGCAGTCGACAATTAGTTAATTAATTAACGAAGTTATTAGATGACGAATTGACGAGTTATTACATAATAAACGAATTTATGTAATTTTCCTTAATAATCTTTGCACCACCCCTTTTTTTGGGTTATCAAAAGTGTATTTGTTTGTATGTATTAACCGAAATATTACAGACACATTTTATGACCCTGGCTTTACCTTCAGATAGCATAGATATACGATCCCTGTCAAATGAGTGCCCCCCCTCGGCCTAAGGCACTATTTAACAGTAATTGGTGTTTGCAATATGCAAACAAGGCGCGAGTTCAAAGTGATGGACTTCACTTGAGTGTCAAAAGCGCACTTGCAGGCTTACTTGTTCGGAATTGTTGATTCGACAATTCATGACTGCCTCACACGATGCAATTTGTCTTTGTCATGCGGTGCAAATAGTAATGACCCCTCGGTCCGTCCGGGGGTTCACTGGTGAATATCCCATGTCTTTATGTAAACAACGCATACTGAAGTGAATAAGTTTTCTCGAAGCTCGAGCTGTTAGTAGATCTAACATTGGCATTGGTTGTTGTCGTTTCTGCATTGATGACTTGTATTAAAGTTAGACTTTTTTCTCGTTAAAAGGGGGGCGGTGTTGCCAGGCTAATTCATGTCAACACCGTGACCGCCTCCCCCTTTTGGAACTGTTGACGATGTTCAACAGCACCACCCTTCCCGGTATCGCTTCGAGCATTGCTTCAGTAAGGGCGGTGAGATGTGTACAAGCCCAGCCACGAACACCACACATCCTCCTCGCCGTACGGACATGACTTGGTTAGCTGACTCTCAGCTGCTTCCCTCCTCTCTCAAGCCAGACTTCCTCTCTAGGACCTCTGTCCCCTTCTCTTCCATAGACGACTACTGTGATCAGTAGGGTGTCTGTAGAAAGCCCCGTGTATGTAAGCGCGCAGTATTCATGACGCATACAGGGGGTGCACGGTGCCTTCCTTTCTGCACAGTGTTAGCTGTGCCGCAGACCACATTAGTTCGACTACTACTTCTCAAATCTTATTGAGGAGATATTGCCGATAAAAGTAAATTTGGCTCCACTCAGATTTGGACTTCCGACTCCACAAAACTCCCTTTGATACTGCCTCCCTTACCCACCACGTCATGCCCGCAGGCATTTTAGTTAAACTAAAGAGTTTTGCACGGTGAGCCTGGAGACTAGTTCGTTTCATTTTCAAATCATCTACTTGACACTTTGCACTATTCCGTATATATGGGAACAAGTGACTGAAAATGTTGTGTACCTTTGTATCTCACCATCTCTTTGAGGGGAGCTGATCGTAAAGCGAAATATCTCCGTACAAACTACTACTCGTCAAAAGTTTAAGTTGTATAGGTTTTTCAGATCTATTTCCTCTGGTAATGGCACTTCAGAGAATCTGACCAATCGTTGACCTTCAAGGTTGTTGTTGTTGTTGCTGTTGTTGTTGTTGCTGCTGCTGTTGTTGTTGTTGTTTTAAATTACCCAGACCACTGCCGAGTGGGCGTAAAAGCACATCTTATTATCCACTGTCAACGTACTTTTTCCGAATGGTGCACCACCTGGAAATGACTAATTACACATGTTCACTGTATATTGTCACACTCACTAGGGCATGTCACGTTATCTGATTAATATTGAAACTACCACTCTCTCTCTGCTTGAGAGTCACTACCCTGATCAGACGATATTTCGATACGCCCTTGAGCAACCCGCCGAGCCAGTAATGGATTTTACTCTATTTGGCGTCAAGACAATCTGCTGGACCTTTGCCACTAACGACCTGTTCGCTCAGTCTTCGGATATCTCAAGTGGTCCTTGTTCACTTGTCAAAGACCGTGCGCTCCTTTTCACCTTGAAGTGACCACGTTGCCCGTTGAACAACAGGCGGCGGCCTTTCCCCTCGGGCGACGTCGACTGCTAACCCCCGTGGGCTGACCTGGAAGACTACTTTCGGTTTCAGAACTCTATGGAGCAGCCGCCTCCCATGATACATGCTCACGTAAGCTGACTTGTTCGTCTCTCTCGAAAGTTGCCCTCGAGCGAACTTAACTCTCGAAAGCTGCCTCTTCAAAGTTTGCTCTCAAATTATCTCTCTCAATAGCAAGATTTACTTAAGACCTGTCCATTATACCTCTATGTGTGTACACGAGATGAAAGGCGATAGGCGTTGCTATCCAACGCAAGATAATTGAATGAATGATAATTGCGATCGGTGATTATGTGATTTGCAACTATTATAGCAGTTTAGCGCCTCAATATAGCCTGTGAAATGGTAGAACAAACCTCTTACCTTCGGTTACCTTTGGCTTGATGATATCTTGGGTTGGCTACGAAGCAAACGATTTCGCTTGACGCCGGACGAACAGCCTTATCTGGTGTCGAAGTCGAGCAATAGTCGCTACCTAACTTGCTTATCATTGTTGTCTAATACGATATTTTTTCATGGAGCAATAAGAGAATGCATGATGCACATACGTGTTAGACGGTTCATGCCAACACTCGTGCGGGACTCACAAAGGCCGCACTAAACCCACGTATCCTCCCTTCCCAGATGGCTCGGAAAGCTTACAGCATTACTTCGAATGTTCCACTCGGGACAGCATATCGTTAGCCACTACAAAGGGGCGTCATATACGGAAAAACCGAACCGCTCCTAACCCCACCCGTAATCTTTATTCCTTCCCTCGTCCAAAATTCTGCAACCTGACCGTCCCGTCTCCGGAAGTTTAATGATCTTTGCCCAACTTTCTCTAAGTCTACCTTTCTCATCATTATTCTATTGACTCAGACTACAACCCTGTCGCAGTCTTCGAGAGAACGGAGCGTGTGACATACCGTCAGGGATGGGGTCCCGTCCGCAGGTCCGCGGGTCCATCGGACTTGTCATCCTTTCTTCCTGCAGAGCAATACACTGGTACAGTTTGTGTGCAACGTCGTTTCCGGCTTCAGAGGTACATAGAGCATAGATATCCGAGGGGGCCTTCCCTATCCGATAAAGATACTTTTGAAACTTACCATGGCCGGCTAGCACCTGTGCCATCCAGGTAAGGAGATCCGGGATTATGAATTTGGTCCAAGCGCCCCTCGGCGTATGCGCTAGTTGAGCCTGGGTCCATTCTTCTTTCCACAGATCCAACGTGCTCTTCCTGGGTCTCGTTAAGTCCAACTCGTCATCCACATAGCGTTCTCCTCTCTCACTTGCCAGAAGGTCCCTGGGGGTCTCCTCATCTGGAGCTGTCACCACTAAAGCCATGTCATCAGTATCTGTCAATGACTGGACACCGGTAGGCATCGTGATCTCCAAAACACCGTCCTAGGCGAGGTTCCCGAGAGCGCAACCGAGAAGCGATACCTGTGGAACACCGGCTGTAGCCTCATAACGTATGGTCTGCGCCTTTAGGGTCCTTTCCAGCGCATTAACCCAAGAACATCTTTGAAGCGTTTCGGATTTTCACACATGACTGTGGATCACGTGTGAGGGGAAGATGGCGTACTTTCGTCGAGAATAATTTTTTTCTATGTCATCTTGCCTAGCAGTGTTCATAATTTTGAAGTATCGTTTCCCGATTTTCGACTTTTTTTAGTCTTTAGTGAATTGGTCGACACTGTGGTCGGGTTTTGCGGAATCTGTTGGAGTTCCTAATAGAATATGAAGCTCTTGAAGCAATAGTAGGTAGCACTTGTACGTCTGGATCGTGCATGGTCGATGATTGACCTATGATTCCGAACTACCCTCTAGTGACTCTAGACTCTACCACGCCACAGACGGTAGAGATCATCCTATACAGATACTACTACTGCTGCCATAAATTTCGTAGACCATGCAAGATGCATAACACGTATTTAAATCAAAACACCATCGATAAAATGTTATAAATCGAGATTTCTTTATTGATTTTCGTTTTTTTTTGGCTCATCATCATCATCATCATCATCTTCCTTGTTTCTTTCTTTTTGACAAAAACGACGGACACTCTCGCACCTCACCTCACTTCATCTCACCCGTCACAATCTCATTCTGATCACTCCATCTTCTTCCTTCGATCTTCAATCATCATCATCACCGATTATCATCATCGCAGCATCAGTCGGCGACATCGTTTCAGATCAATGCCACCACCAAATCATCGCTGAGTCTCTCTCTCTCTTTCTCTCTCTCTCTCTCTCTCTCTCTCTCTCTCGCTCTTCACGCCCACATCATTTGAATGTGCACTGTCAGTCAACAAAGATAAGGTTCAGTTTATACAGGGTGATTATATTATTAGGTCATTGGAATAATATATTTACAAAACCAATATAGATGTAGCCGTGGCTTTGGCTAGATAATTTGAATTAGGTATTAGTAATAAGAACTAAGGCGGTTTTTACGACGCCCAACCCTCTCCCTTGGTACATCCCGTTAACGGTAGCATATTCTCTCTCTATCTCTCTCTCTCTCGTTCATTGTCTCATCATAACACTATTCACTACAGTCAGGTGGCGATACACCTTGACCAGGCATTCATATTCTATGTACGTTTATCGTATCTGTTGTTCGTCTTAACCATTTCGTTATAACGTGTTATGGGGCTAACAAAAATTGGGAGCTTATTTATTTACAAACGTCCTCCCTTCTCGATTATGAACTGTAATTAATTGGACATATTGTGCATGTATTATATATATATATATACTGTATGGATACCACGAGCATACTATTCATAGTTGTTTCTTGGTTCGACAACCAACTCTCGCGACGATCCTCCTATCCCGGATGCATTTGGATTATATATGTCAGACCTTGCCGGAGAGGTGTCACTGCAATCGGCGCACTTCGCCATTAATAATTTCCAGCTGTGTCACGTAACTTGGATTGAATATAACCACTATTAAAATGTTGTGTGCATATGATCTAGCTAGGCTGATCCAGTCTGACCGCGACAGTAATTCAGCTTTGTTGGACAACTTTCCTTCCCAGAGCTGAGACCGATTATAATGATGAGGTATGCCTCGTATGATAGTGCACACGTTCCGTGTTTTCTTACAATAATAATAATAATAATACATTATAATAATTAGGGTTTTGCAATGGTCATGCAACGTTGTAAGAGTCGGAGGTGTATCACTCATGTTTGATCACTGTACTTCATATTCGAACCAGTGTTAAATGTTGACATCTGCCTGCCCGCCGCAATCCACTTATATCACCCTCAACAAACTCGTTAATGGATTGGCTCTCTCTTAGTTGCAAATGATGCCCTTGCTCGTCAAAAGCGTCTTGAATTGGACATCGGCTATCGGCCTCATGATGGACACTATTTTGAGTTTCTAATGAACGAACGCCAAGATGAAATTGAGAATCGCTTATTTTCGATACGTGATTTCCTGCATCGTCATGTCTAGGTTCTCCACCACTACACACAGTTGGCTCCCCACTCATTTGGCACGAATCTGCAAGCGACTCTGATAGCAATGCCATATTTGATAGCTCAGATCTCATTAATCGTCCCGTGTCTCCAGATAATCTAGAATTCAGTGTAGAATCTACATGCGTGTTTTCGTAATAGCATGACCTGAACACGCTGTCTCCACTCGTACCCGAAGACGCTGTGTCATCACATTTGTGGACCTCATTAATCGAATTCCCAAACGTCAGGGATTCTCTGACGTGGGGTCCCTTCGGTGGACGGGTTGTCGTTTCGATTATTCGAGATGGTGTAGCGATTTGGCCATTTGATACGTCTTGATCCGTTCGCAGGGAGGGAGGCTCCGGTTCATACCTGTGTCTACTGCCTACACTTGGCTTGTGCCTTCCGTTCGATGGTAGATCAGCTTCGTCAAGGGACCGACGTTGATCTTCGAGGGATTGATCTGGGTTAGACGGTCGAATGTCGCTTCGCACATGGTCTCCCTCCCCGCTGGGTTGTCGCTATACGGAACTCTCGACATTGTCGTCGGTGAGCTCCAAGTAGTACTCGGATTTTAGAAGTTCCCGCCGGAGCGGCAGTGTATTGTAGCCGGCCCCATTCGAGCTTCCTCCATTCAAGCCGCTATTTCGCTCTAAATACCTGCGCGAGGTGACCGGACTATCGTAAAGGTACGCCTGCGAACAACCATAACGAACATGAGATATTGTACATCACCGAGTGCATCTCCAAATGAGTTATGTGCTTTAGCATATACGATGCACGCAGTGAAAGGGTAATATAACATAACATTTGCGGTTTATTTCCGGAACTGCAATGATGATTACAGAATAATGATGATTACAGCCTACTCATTAGGTTTTCGGCTATTTTTGAGACGATTATATTCTATAGATTAGAGCCTGTTTCAAACGAACTATTAGGAACTCAGAAATAACATTAAATTCCTAAATCCACATCTTATACATTAAACTAAGAAACAAAATCTATAGATTACAACGGTTGAACGCCAATTAACAACTCTCGATTTGGCGTTCGTGTTCGATATCCCAAAGGTCGCCTGTGAACAATCACATTGCAGATTTCCAACGTCTTTTGCAGTGTCATGCTCGCAGTAATAGTGAATCGGTGAAATAATTTTAAGCAACCTAAAGCCTCACTTACATTGTGTATGTTGATCATCGACTTCTGGTAGTAGAGGGATTGTCGCCTTTGTAGCGAGGCTGACAGTGGCCTTTGATAGATGGGTGAATCATAGGTATTCATTGAAGGGTGCGCCGAGTTCTGTTGGATCATTTCGAAAGATGAAGCCACGTCAATAATGCATATTGTATTGATTTTTGCTCATTGTTTTAACATATCGAGAAGAGCGGATGCTTCATCGGCTCGCTCAAGTGAGAATTACCTCTCACTGAATGCATAGACATCACGCGGTACCGTTTCTCGGCATTCGGCTCAACCGCAGCCGTTCATTGAAAAGTTTATGAATACTTTGACGTGCTCAACGTCGTGTTGGACGAGATCTCGAAGGAACACCACACGCCGAGTCCAAATTAGTAATCCCTCTGTACATAGCTAGTGTTTTCAGAAATGAACGAGTTCCCTAAAGTGCGAGAGCGAACAGAATACGTGGGGCAAATTCATCAAATGTATAATAATCATAATAATAATAATAATTAATAACAGCAAAACAGCGAAGGGGAGTTTTAGTGAACAATTCGCTGACACATTTCAGGATGCGGAGGACAGCGGCAATACTCCTTGTTTAAAATCAGTCGAAACAAATCGTGGCCTGCTTGGGAAACATTCTCCGAAGTGTATGTCACACGAATGGCCAATGGCTGGTGTCATTCATTCGCATAGGGTTGAGCCAACGTTCGCTCAGTCCAAAAACATAGCGAGCAAATTTATTATTTTCATTGCAAGCTCGGTTCGCCGCGGCAAAATCCCACCGAATCCTCACGATCGGCAGCAAGCGATAAAGATCGATCTGCTGCGGAACTCGACCAGGCAGAATTGCCTTAACAATGCTATAAATATGATATTGAAGCCATGTTCACTCTACGTTTGACAGCATTGTACTGATAGCTGTGGCGGAATAGCAGGTTTAGAGGCTTCAACACACTTCGCTTATGGGTGAGAAGTTTCGGACTTAAATCATCCATATATCGTGACAGTTGAATATAATAGCATGTCATGATGTAAAAGTCGGTATATTCTTCAATATATAATACCGAAATCCGTTACTAACCTGTGAGGCGGTGCTGTTACGATGTTGTCCGTGGTGGTGCATTGCCGTTAAGTTGTTGCCATCAACGTTCGTGGTCTCGATCGCTGTGAAATGATCAGATACGGCTGGTACCGGCTGTTGCTGGAGATTGCTGTAGTAGAGCTGGATTGAGCTCGATGGTGAATGGGAAGCGTCGTTACCTCGGCCGCCGCACAGGCTACCTGATCATACCGAAACACATTGGGACATTAATAGGGGCAACCAAAAACAGCAAGAATATGAATTTTAAACAATAAATTTACATTCGTTTTTAAGTGATAGAATTTTGCTTATCTGCACGGTGACTACCCGAAACCTGGGCACTTGCTGCTACTCCGCTACTTTCAGATAGCCCTACAACAAAAAAAAACTAGCCCTAACCGCAATACATGGATTGGGTATCAGGCAGTTGAGCAAAACATCATGAAGAATTCGTAAACCCCTGAGCCACTCAACTACTGCGAAATCTATAATTTATCCGGTTGACCCAAAAATAATGAGACGCCGATCGTCTTGCGCCAAATTCTTATTCTTGGCCGGTTTGAATTTCAATTTGGCAGGTAGTGAAACACAACAATTAGCAAGCCGGCGGCGCAACAGACGGCCTTCGTTGGGCGTTCGAAATGGCAACCGGCTGACTCGGTCCCTCAGACTTGCATTCTCAGAAGAAAAGTGTCACGTTTATGTTTCAAGAAAAAAAATGTCCAGCTGAAATCCCTCGAAGGTTGGTTAGTGTGCACGGCCATAATGCCCTGAGTCGACGACAGGTGTACCATTGTTGTGCGCAGTTTAGGCAAGGTGACTGGAACATTAATGAACATCGAGGGCGCCCACACCTTCCCGAATCTCGATTCGACGAACGGATCGAGATAATCTAAAAAGCTTTTGAGCAAACTAGAGCTTGGTCATTGACGGCTTCGTCGGCTGAAGTGGGCTTGCCTCGTAAAACATGCCGTAGAATTATTAAAAATAATCTGAGGATGCAGAAAAAAAGTGCAAAATGGGTCTCTCATTAACTCGGCCCTGGCCAATTGAAACTACGTGAGGAGTGTTTGCGAAACAATTTGAATATATATAGACAGCAACAGAGTCGCTTAGAGCATACCGTTGCAGCGGACGAGACATAGGTCACCCGGTATGGGGACCGGAAAAAGATCAAGTGAAGCAGTGGCTACGACCAGGTGAACAGGCAATGGCGGTAGCAGTACCAACTAGATTCGAGCCCTAATGGTAGGCCTTGACTCGGATTTCAACGGAACTTGCTATTACGAGATTTTGGGCCCAAAAGAAAAAAATGAACTTAGCTCGATATCTCGAGTTCTTGAAGGGACTCATGAATAATTGGCATGGCAATAGGAAGCACCGAGTGTGGCTGCTCGATGACAATGCTAGGACACATCGTAGCAATGAAATCACGTCCTGGCTTAAGGCAAACACGATTGAGCGCTAGCATCCCCCGCCCCCTATTCTCCTGATTTAAGCCCGTGTGACTATGGTTGCTTCCATCGACTAAAGAGGGCTATAGGTGGAAAAAGGTATACAAACATAGATTTACTCCGAGAGGCCTTAAATAGCGGAGTTATAAATTGTAATAGAAATGGTGCATACCTAGCCGTTAGAAGGCTGCCAGAACTCTGGGACCAGTGTATCAATAAAAGAGGTGCATACCTCTAGCTCATACTAAGAAATCTTTGTATTAAATTTCGTAGTTTAGCCGATATTGAAATTTATGTGTCTCATTATTTTTAGGTCAACATAATAATTCGAACGCAGTTGCTGTGGGAGGAAGATCCGCGACCGGTGAAGCGCATTCAATATAAATTACTCCATCAATGTACTGTTATTTTGCATATTCTACTAAACTCAGCGACATAATAATTAATCATAGTGGGTTTGCAAGGTTTGGAACAAACCTCGAAGCCTATGATGCTTGGAGCTGTTGAGTGTGTGGCTCCGTTGAGGCTGATGATCGACACTCACGCGCCGGGATGACGGACTGCTACTTCCAGCACCTTCCCTTGGAATGATGTCGGGATCCCTAACAGTGGCAATGACACAACAATGAAATCAAATAAAATAACAGGTTAGTACAATAAATATAGAAAGAACGATTTGACTAACTTGACCTGACTTCAATCTGGCTCCGTGCAAAGTGACCAAGACTAATGTAAACACAATAGACTTAGGTTATAGCTTCACATTTTTTTACAGCGTACGAATTAGAAGGATAAACGCAACCGCTTTAAACTCCATAGGCGGGAGTCTGTATCTGTTGATGTGCTACGTAGCGCTGTGTTGCGGAACTGACCATAATTGTCATCGTTTTGCCCGACTAAAAACAGGGACTGTTATAGCTGTGATTGGTTGGCCCGCTGCTTCATGATTCAGAATAAAGTAAGACCATAATCCAGTTGTTATTTTTTATTAACAATGTAATTTAATTTTAACTCTTAATTTTCTTTTTAGCTAAATGGCTTTCGCTCTTTAAGTGCACATCACCTAACGCTCTAACGACCTAAATAATTGTGCATATTAGAGATTTATTGTCAATTACTTACAACTTTAAACATACAATAATTAGAGAATTCGTTCGGGATAGGGAGTCACGCCGAGGCCGAAATGGTTCCGAGGCGAGGCCACGTTCTCGTAATACAATACAGACATTTCCTAATTTATTGAGGACGAGAGTCGCAATAATATAAACCTATTATGTAGTTCAGCCAATGAACTTGATAAATGAGCAACGTAGGTATTTTGAGTATATAGCTATTAGCCCATTGTATTGTAAGGACAAAGCGTTCCATGTGCGAAAGTAAGATTAGGTTTCGGAGGAGTGTCTACTAGATACACCTCCCTAAAAACACCTGTGACCCCTCCCCCGGTGGTCGGGGCTAGAAGACAGAGTAGATGAGTATACTAGATTTTTGCGTCAATTTTCACACACCAATGCAATTCAGTGCTCGGAAGCTCCCCCCTCTCTCTCTATGATCTATCCTAATCCACGACATGATGTTATCCTTAATTCTTCTTTCTCACATTTTCACTCGTGTTTAATCATATTTTCCACAAATTTCTACATATCGCCACAGCTATTTTTTGCTAGATGTTATATTCGTGTGTTCCGAACATTGACTGTTGTTATGAAGTATTATTAATATTAAGTTCATTATTCGTTGATTTCTCCTACCTCAGTTATTAAAACAGAAGCCAAGTGTTAACATACTTTAGTTAGGATTTTTGTTGTCAGTTGCAATCTTTCAGTATTATTCCACTGCTCTTATTCGCCATCATATGATAAATTTACAGGGTTCTACGCCTCTTACCTATGAGTGAGTAGACCAAGATGGAGCGGCGTATCTGAACCGACGGAGCCCCTTTGCTGATGATGCAAACTCAAAGACCTCGATCCCGCGTGCTGCTGCTGCTGCAGATGTTGATTCTCTCGCTTAAGCGAACAGCACCGATAGTCTTCGCCGTCCTGGTGTAGCTTTTTGACTTCGTCGTCATCAGAAACATCTCCATCACTGCCGGATTCGGAGAGTTCAATCATACAGACAGCCGTGTACACATACATGAAATGCTCTTCCTGTTAATATGCGCTATTTGCTAAATAGAAATTCGCTAACTATTCTAGATAAACCCGGCTCGTTGAAGGCAGCGGATAATGTGCTGTTTCAGGTAAGAACATTAGATAGCGCTTCCTGGTGTGTCGGTCCAAACGTCTTAATATGGCGCGGATCTTTAGTATCCCGCCATTTCAGTTACGGTTTAAGGCAATGGCAACCTTTGTATTTTTAGTTGCACCAGTTGATTGAGTTTCGAGCAGTCATTGCATTCGTTGTTAAGACCTGACCCTTGACCGAGACGCTGGCGTATGTGTACATGTTATTGTTGGTGGAAGTTAGATGTGTTTATCTTCTTTGAAAGTCCGTTAAAAAGACCGGTAAAAACCTGAGGTAAGATACAAATCAAACACAGCCGCATTTTAGACTGTGAGATTCGAGTAGTCCCGGACCACGAAATCAGACGAAAAAGTGCAATTCCTTCCGAGGGAGCAACCCGCAATTAACAAAAGCTCCTATTTCGTGAGCATATACGATGAACACACACACACACACAATTTGTGCATTGACGAACACAGCTGTTAACTATCGGTAGAAACATCAACTCATGTGTCTTATCAGTGTCGGCGTTGTATCAACGTTGAAATCAAATATTTTCACTACCGTTGAGTTTATTTCGCAGAATATTATATATATATATATATATATAATGTAACTACTGTCAAGTATGTAAGCAGTTTCAGTGGTCAAACGAGGTCACCCAAGTCAAGTGCCAACTCCAGCTCGGGAAGATCAGAAGAAAAGCGAGGGTTATTTTTAGAGAAGCCTCTCGACGAAGAATTGTATACCAGGGTGTCTTAGAGGGCATTTAAGTGGATCAAAACTATGTGCCACAACCAGGAATATTCGGCCCACTTGTGTTAAGCATGAAACGCTGTTTAATTCAGGTAAGCAATACCACTAGGCCTCAACAGTGCTAATGTTAAATCAGATATTCAGTTGTATATACAGCGACTGAAACTCGAGGGCTCGACAAGAGCGGAAGAGCAGGATACTTAAAATAAGCCTTTGCAGCAGATCAAAAATGCAAGCGATTAGACCAACACTTCAATGTATAGCAGAGTTCTATATTTGACAATACGCTATGAGATTGGCACCTTATCAGATAGCTTATTATTATTATTATTGTTTTTATTATTATTATTATTATTATTACTATTGCTGTTGTTATTATTATTATAATTAGTGCGAGTAGCAGGCATTGTATAAGCCATGGTATAGTTATGAAACTGATAGTTATTGACGCAATGCTACAGAGTGGCACCGAGGCCTGCCACGGAAAATCAGCTGAGGAAAGTCAGCCGTGAGCAGAAAAAGTATGAAGTGGTATATAATTAGATGCAATGTTAAATGGCCATATTTTATGACAAAGAACCCGCGTTTTTTTGCTCTCCAACCGGTGCAGTCACATGATAGCTTCAAAGGCACCATGTTGAAACGCCAGTGCTAATTGGCTAATTAACATTCATGACACCATCCTCACCTGAGCACCTATTGCCTAGTACTCTCTACAATTTTCAAGATACCTAAAACACAGTAAATTATAGGTTTTTGTGTAATAACAAATCCTATGGACGTTATTTCCAGCAATGTTTTACACCCTGCACATATGCCTGTGGCAGTATTCCGAGGCAACCAAAAACAGCTAATGCTGATCGAAGATCTAACGATGGACACACGTCAACAGTCCCCGTGTCGGCTCCGAAGAGTGGACAACTCACAGGGACGCTATCAACGCCCAACAACAACCTGTGGCCGCTATCCTCCTCAAGCGAATGAAAATGCGAAGCGCTCCAGTTCGAGAGACTGCCATATATATATATTGAGAGAGAGGGAGAGAGTGCAAGAGAAAAGTTCACGAGTGAAGCTAATTCGCCCAGTAATTATTGGACGACTTTCTGCGAACATTCGAATTCATCACGCCACTCTCGGACTAATGAGCGAGCTTGAGCGCATCCGTTGATCAGCATCGTCTGACTGACTGCGTGCAGTTCACCCGCTGTTTCCGTAATCCCAGAATGGCGTCCCTCATCAGAGCGTATTTCAGTCTTCAGCATATTAGCTCATCACAAACATGGATTCTACAGTCTTATGCTAATTCACTGAGTGGAACTAGGTAGTGTACGTCTCGTAAGTCTTCAAGCTCCACGTAGACACACATCGAGCCTCCAATTAGGTGTATTCAATGTCAACCGTCTTGTGATCGCTAACCTTGTGTTGAAACGACAGTAGCTGGTGTCTGCTAACAAGCAAAGAAATTCGACCGGCTACGAATGTGTGTACGTTTACCAGATATATTGAAACCAGATTTTTAATATAGCTTTCCCTAAACAGCTAGCCGGGCCAAGAAACAAACTCGTTCATTGGCATATGTGTTCACAACAGTTGGAATGAAGTCTCAATTCTCTCAAGAAATTCGAAGAAGTCTCAATTCTCTCAAGAAATTCGAAGAAGTCTCAATTCTACTATTGCTATAAGTATTCATTACTGAAACGGCAACTAGAATATTTACTCACCCCTGCTCAGGAACGATGACCTTGTTATCTGCAGTCCACGCCTGGAGCACTGCAAGAGATGTAAATCGTATTCGTTATCATAATAGTATGTGCAACTCTGAATGTTTAAGGCGAGGCTGTTCCCCTCGTGACATACGGACCCCCTTTAGAGGTTCTGCCCCCAGATATGGTCGTCAACGAACGAATATGTGAGAAATGGAAAGATTCCAGCCTTCGAGAAGGCGTCTACTAAAGATTGTCCTTCAGTAGTTCTTGCTCCCGAACCAGAGGGACAATGTCAATATCATTTTATACGATGGTGTTACTTGGAGCACAGTGAAAGGGCAGGTGTCAAACATTTCTGCAGTACAGCCCCGCTGACTGACAACTGATTGATACAAACAACTGTCTGATAGAGTCACGGAACATTTCGGTTGAAGCTTACGATACTAATTACATTTACCTTCATTCACTCATTCATAGTTCAGACATCCTAAATCTATATCTGCATATAATGCATCAAGTTTGGAATATGCACATGCTGAAAACAAAGGACATAGAAGGACGAAACCTGTCGAGTCGTCGCCTGTTTGAAGTAGTCCTGTCAAATTTGACAGATAGATGTTGCAACAGTGAAACCTATTCTCAAGTCGGCTGTACAAACTGCTGCTGGTGAGAACATCCGAAGCAAGGAAGGCAACCCATAACATCCCAAGTTAGACACGAAATTCTGCAGTTCCTTTGAGGGTCGGCATATTTTCCTGGCTTAGAAATAGGGAAGTATGAGATTGTTTGTACGCCATTTTATATTACCATATAAGAAAACGCAAGGATCATAATAAGGCCTTTCACAGTTGGCATAATAAACCACAATCAAATCCTCGTCAGCGCATTGGTTAAACACCATCAATGAGCAAATGTCATTGCCAGCTCGCAGGAAGGCGGTAGCTCCTTCGAAACAAACAGCAGGTAGCATTGGGCGCGTAACCTACTTTGTGCAACAGACCTTCAAAATCATCAAAGGCACAATTTGACATATATCTAGGCACACATAGACGAATGCACATACACCGTATTCCGCAACAGCCGACACTGCTATGGTCCTATGGACGCTGGTAAGTGTGCCTGTATGATCCTATCTTACAGGCTCTAATTAGCAAGGGCGAAGAAAAGGAAGACCGCCTCGTTGACTGTTGGGGCAAGCATGCAAGGGACCAGCCAGACTAGCTTCTTCCTCTATCCACATGATGGCAACAAAAACTAACAAGCTCGTTAAGGACATCACAGGCCGAGTGCGGCGGCGGCAGCGGCCGATACGCTTCCGCGGCTGTAGCAACAGAAGAGGCTACGTTTTAAACGATCCCACTGACTATGCTGCTGTAAGCCCTGCATTGCCCCTCGCTGATACTGGGATCATGATTATTTCGATGATGGTGATGACGACGTAACGCTGATAATGGTGGTAGTAGTAGTAGTTGTAGTTGTTGTTGCAGCAGCGGTAATAGCAACAGCGGCAGCACCCGGCCTCGTGGTGGTCGTGCAACTATTGAGGATGCTGATGCTGTAGATGTTGATGATAATAACGGTGCCTCTATAAAAAGAAGACCCACTTCACCCGCGCCCTCGGAGTCTCTGGTTAAGCTAAGCGCAACTCAGCGTTTCCCTGGCGCTGCGTCGGTCGCCTGCGCTGGCTAGCCATTGGCCGCTCCCCACCGTTGCGAGGAGGTGTGGTCCGTTCGCTTTGGTGATGGCCAAAACGGCACGCGGCTCAATCATTGATCAGCATTCATACGTTGGTGATAATTGCTCGCTGGAGTTGACGGCAGATCAAATGTGAACTTAAACCTTACGGATGAGTATCGATGCTAGCAGGCGACGTACATTTGTAAACTACAAAGGCGCTTGATACTGTTTCGAAGAAGAGACAACCTCGTAAGCGTCTTAATCGAAAGATTATGCAGCAATGCCGAAAGCAGCTGTACTTCGTTCGACGTTCAAACGTTTAAGGCTGAGAGTCTGCCCGGAAAATGCTGCTTGCTAATGATGTAAAGATTTTTTGAAACCAAATTGAATAACGGATAGTATCTAAAGTTCCTCGTTGCACGACCCGCGAGGATACCTTGTTTGCACCGAATGTGTGGACAGTACGAAATGTACCACATTTATTTGTGTCCATATTTTCGACTAATTGCGCTGAGTGCCATTTTCAGCGTAACGAACCGTCTACGCAATATGAAAAGTGGTGGTGATCACTTACATTTAGCTGCGCAGTTAAATCGGAGAAGGACGAAGAAGACAGCGGATGTGAGTGGAACAGCGAGCGCGACAAACAGCAACACTGGGTTTAGGTCAACAATCACTTCGTGTTCTAAAATTTGATTTAAAAAAAGGTAGAAAAAAAACGAGTTAATACGCAGATGATATAGCTCTGATTTGTGCGGACATATTTATACAACATTGTTGGATTCGATTGACCTGTGAGAGACTCCTGCGCTCGAAATGAGTAAAGTAGACACCTTCAGGTAAAAATGATGTGATTGTATCAGAAAAGAATATGAGTGACTATAACGTGTGTCTTGGATAGACGCTATTTGGAGTTGTGAGGAGACTGTTTAAAACATCATAATAAAAGAAAATGACTTTTATTTGTGTGTGTATATATATATATATATATATATATATATATTGCTCATACTGAACCGCTGGAATCACATGTGATCCAAACGCATTTTATAAAAAGCCGTTTGCGACCCTCATAACTATTCAATAAAATCATAACGCCAACACTGTTAAATCACTCAAAAGTTTGTGTCTTATAAGGGACCATAAGCTACAGAAAAAATACAGGACCCAGGGCCATGATGGCTCCTACAGCAACGAGCATTGCAAATGGCGAAACAATGTTGCTGAGGCGACCCCCCGTAGGTAATCGCTTTTACGATATCACGAGGCGTCCGGCCTTATGCTGACAGATTTATTGACTAACCTGTATACTTGAGAGCTTGCCGCATCGTTTGCGCCATGATGACGTGTGGAGCGCTGACACCCTTGACATTAACAGCAAACACAGCGACTCGAAATGACGCTCCCGATGAAAGATGGCCAATGGTGATATTTGACGGTGAAGAATAATGTGAGGTGTTCGCGACGAGGGTGCCCGTCTCCACGTCGTACACCTGTTCACATGAGTAAGAGCAGAAAAAAAACGTGTTCATCGCGTCCGAAAGGTGTCGGCCGAAGGCGAACTTTTCGATAACGTCTACATGCTGTCATTGATGGACATACACACCGCCCCGAACATGATACAAATACAAGGACGCCTTTATTGGCCAACGGGGTGGCACAGAGTTATATGAGTGACTAAACGAATTTTTAAATCAAAGGCACACTGGCAACTTTACAACTTGGTCAGTAGAGGTAGATGATCTATTCGCTGAAATAGATTTATAAATAAGAAATTTTAAAATGTTACATATATATATATATATATATATCGCGAATGTGCCAGTCGTAGTGTTGAAACGACTATTGAATCAAGGCACGAAATAAGTGATCCGAATTCATTGTCTTTTCCGCTTCGGCTCGCTCGAGTCTCTGGTCGGATATATCTGCCCGATCGGAAGTCACACTGCTACTGTATTCGAAGCTGCTAAATCCAGCGTTGAATTGAATATAATTCTACCGTCAGAGCGCAGTACCAGCTATTGCCATCTCGGACAGGAAGCATAACGAGATCTCGACTCGGGCGTGGGATTTAACGCTCCGGCCACGTGAGATATTATAAAGGTTGGGGGATATGGCGTCGACAGCCATCTGAGGTAAGTTCGCTTTCGAAAAAAAAAGACTTAAGACCTGCCACCTTTTATCAAGAAGGTTTGCCGACACAGCGGACTTTGCTAAGGTGTCCCTGCCCGACCCCGTTCCTGATATAAAGGTGGTCTGTGTAAGATACATTTTTTATTATGCAACTCGGAGAATTCACTGCGAACAACCCGATTACCTATAGCACGGACACAATTATTTCGCTTCCATCACAAATCGCACACGTATTGATCTTTGTAATGTTTGTATCAATTTATCTACAGAGTAAGTATTTCGCATTATTATAATGTGTATTGTGGACTGCCCACGGGCTTCAGTGCCGCTAAATATTTCGGCAGGATAAATATTGCTAAAGACGACACGATTCGCTAATAGTCTCGATCGGTCTGCGGATAGATGTACGGACATAATTAAATTCAAACACGTCTCTTGTGCTAAAGGAGTATGTCGCTTCACGAGGCTCGAACCCGCCTTCACACTCGGGCAATGCTCTGCTATGTGGCACCGCTGTTCATACCCGAGTTTCGATATTTGGACTTCGGTGGCTCGCAGGCGATTTGGATTTACGTGGCTTCGTGTGATGGTCAAATTGACGAATGATTCAGTAGCCTCGACGGTAATACGTAACTGTCAGGTTAGGCAGTTCGAGATCGATGGTTCAACTCCAGCCTAACTGTTGCATTTAGCTGGTTTGCCAGGCACCGCTAAAATCCGCCTCTACGCGCCTGTAATGGATGGGCCCTTCGCACGTAATCAGCAATACCTGTTTAATGCGAGATTCACAGGCGTGACGATAGCTGCTAGTCGCTGCCAAGGGGTGCCCGCCTCCCACAGAGCGCTAACAGTAAACCGAATATCATAAAATTGGCTCAACTATATTTTATCTCTAATCGGTGTAAGAGATCCGAATTGTTATTCTTGCAGCAACAGATGACAAATACAAGTAAGGTAATTTTTAATTTTTGCTGTTATTGTCAAATCCATACTACTGAAATTTCGCTGTCAATGGATTACCTGTGCGAAGAAGCTTAATGGCCTGAGTCCACCATCCCATGATCCTTCGAAGCATTTCAGAGCAATAGACGCCGACGTCGCGTTGGTCTGAGTGCAGTTCACAAGGGGATCCGGAGGTCCTGAACAGATTGTCAATCATAGTTATAGTAAATCTGATTTTTCTAATATAGATCACAGCCAACTGCACTTATTAAGAATAAATAATTAAATTATAATCAGACCCAAGAGACCCAAAGTTGCTACCTTTCTTGTCATGTGTGGCAAACTATTCATACTTGTGCTCATGCTATTTTTTCTGCAGGGATATAATTGTGCTACACAAGCGAGAACCGGCGGATTTGCTCGTGAGCCTAACACGGGCCATTAAGTACACCGCGTGAAACACACCTGAATTCAACTCCTGAACGAACTATTGTTTAGGCTTAAACTTGTTTGATGAAACGCTCGAAACGATTACAAATCCGTGTGCAAGAATAGCCTCTAAACTCTGCTAGTCTCTAAAAGTTTTGTATCATAAGAACATATCTAAGAGTGTGTATTCTTTGATAAGCATATACCCAGACAAGAGCGTCCTTCAACACATGAGCCTATCAGAAGGATATGCATTTGCCGTACAACAAGGAATCCTTGTTATTACAGGACTGGCACAAAATTACTTGTAGCGAGAGCATGTTGATATCTTTACACTTTTATAGTACAACCGTATTTTGTATTTATCCATATATATATATATATATATATGCACATCTAGACGGATCGCTGAAATAAGCATCATTGGTTCCCGTGGAAATTTGTGGAAAGCTCTCACATTGGAAGCTTCATTAATTTCACTTTGAACGACCGCCGGAGGCTAGCGAATGCATTAATTAATGAATCAGAGATCGGAATAGTAACCGCTTCATTTTACGATCGTCTAATGGAATGAAATGATGAACTGTGTAAATAATTAGGGCTGAAAGGGATTTCTTCTTTCTGCTATGAGCGCTTGCTCGCGCATTGATACGTAACGCGCGACCCACACACACACACACACGCAGACATGTATACGCCCTCGTTTATATATGTACACATATAATCCTAACATTTACATCCATCTGTCACATATGCACGCATATGTATGCATACAAGTAACCGCCTTGCGTCTGCTCCAGAGGGCAACATATCCGCATTTGAACTAGACATACGTCTAATATGATATATATATATTTATTCAGATAGCATGTATATGCTAGTAATAAGAGACAGTAGTCATGAACTAGCAGTATAACGGTGTTGGAAAATTGTCCCTTGGAGCATACAGGACCGAGCGTAGTAACAATGATGATAATAATAATAATAATAATAATAGTTTAGAATCTGCTCTAAAGGTGCGAGCAACTGTAGGTGAGCTGTATAACGTCTGCAGGGAAATAATGTGTTTATCAATGTTTTATATACGTTTTCTAAACAATCTAAACATTGTATTGATCACTGTTACGCTGAAGCAGGATCCATGTTCCTGTACGTTGCTCCACCCTGGCTGACGGTGAACTTCGAGCATTGAAAGCTCTCAGAGGTCACAGTTTACCCTCAAAAGTCGTTTTTAGACACCCGAGAACGTTAGATGATGAGACACTATACACATGGCGCTGTACACACATCCAGAATGTACCATATTGTACTCGACGCGTGTGTGTATTTCCAATTAAATTTTTTTTGGTCTGCTTCAAAAATTTGGTCATTTGGTAGCGACAACAACAACAACAAGGCGGAATCCACAACATATAAGGTAACGACGCCAGCGAGGAGTACGCTTATGGCTGTACAGTTACAGTTGCATATCTAGATAAATCTGGGTACATGTGACTATATTTCGTTGCTCAGTACGACGGGAGCAAGCCTCTCTCACCGTTAATAGGACATATATCCGGCGGTAGACTTGACTCTGTCCTCTTTTGGCCTGGTATATTATTGGCTTTGTTCGTGGAAGGAGAAGACAGGGACGCAGTGTTTGGGAACGCGCACAATAGACGCGTGGTCCATATCGTCCGGTACGGTGGCATTAATAACACTGTCTTGATAATAAATATTATCGTGTGTGTGGGTGTGCGCGCGTATTCTCTGCTACTGCTGCTGTGGATAGATCGGTCCGTGTGTGCTGTGTCTATTGCAGCATAAGTGGCCGTGCCGACAATGGGACGGGACGGCGAGACCGCATCGAGACCAACACTGAGCTTGAGACTACGGAGAAAAGACTGCCAACGTAGCCTTGCCTTTACTTTTACTGCGACTACCACTGCTAGTGCTATTGAGCCAATGACTGGGGGCGACATTGCCTATATAACAGAGATTAATAAATACGCGGAACACCATCGGGACAAAATAAATATGGCCACTGATTCAGGCTAAGCGCTTCGGCTGGCTCCTCGTTCGTTATTGATCCCTTACTATTATGCCGGTAGGTAATGCACATACTGGTAGCTTTTTTTTTTCGCCCCGGAGAACCTACCGAAAATGTCGCTGAACTAGCCAAATTAAAGTCAAGCCACACGTGACCGCCGTATGTAAAGCCAACCGAGCAAGTCATCTGAACATAGGATGTACATACATGTGTACACGCGGGATGACGTCTTAGATTTCGGTGATGCCTGCTGTTTCGTGAGCGGGCTCAAAAAACGAATAAGGTGTCTCGACACACTAACTTATAGGCGCTAGTCCTCCGCCTTGAGAACCAGAGGCACCGAGGAACTGTGTATTGGTTACTGCTACTATTGTACTAACCGGCAGGGACGATCCGGTATCGACAGGGCTCTTTTTGAATGCCAATTGAATTTCTCGCCCAGCAGAGCAGCGTGCCGTAGCTCACCTGTAGATTTGATACCTGAAAGAAAATATATCATCATATTCAGATGAGAGAGGCAATCTATCCAATGGCTGGAAGAAGGCCTGACAGTGGAAAATTCAGAGACTGAGAATTGTCATCAGTGATTCTCCGAGCAGCAAATCTGAGTCGAGAATTGAAACATCTTTGATCCGCAGAGTATCAGCCGCGTGGTAAAATCATTATTATTATTATTATTATTATTATCATTATTGCTTTAAAATAAAGGTGCTGAATGGCACTCCATTATTTTATTTTCTTTAACACGAGAACTTAAGCGTTGTAATATTTCGCAGTTCCGTCAATAAAGAAATAATTGAATTAATTAAAATTACCACGGTGTGAATGTAGGGTGTCGACCAATTTGAGAGTCAATGACATTCAAAGTAACATCGTGTAGTAATACCTTATAGTAACCTATAACGCCTGTCCCTCACTGTGAGGCCGAGAGGCAATGCCATCGCCTTCCTTGGGACAATGTCGACCTCAGCCCCGGTCCCACCTAATCCCCCCACACCCCTATAATCCCTAGAAATAATTCCTAATTACTGTATATTTCAATAAATATAATACCTTATAGTTGTATACATTTCTCGTGTTGTCTGTAACTGAGAGATTGTGCACTCTTCCGGTAAGCGACGAATTGAAAGCCCAGTGGAAGACAACGTCATCGGGATCTGCCTCGACATCGCAAAGAACGCTCACCTAAATATAGAACAAATTCATTGATATACACACACGCACGTACAATTTAATAATCACGCGCAGATGCACCCATAGTACACTGTTGCTGAAACGATTCTTTAAATGTCATCGGTTTGATTCTGTACGCATGTAATTAGTACTTATTATAGTAGTAATTTATTTTAGACCATTCGTGTTCTGGCAGCCTTCAATAACGAATTTCGGTACAGTTGATTATTTTATAGAGGCTGCACAGAGCTCAGTCTTCCCCATGATACATTGGGGATCCAGTTCGTGTTACTTGAATAAATGGTACTTATTTAAACGATCTTAATCTAGGATTGTTGAATTCTCCATATCTGACTCATCTCCTACGGGCGACAGTTTTTCTTTTTATCAACCACGTACATTTACGAACAAATCGTATGAATATAAAGAAAACGCTTTGTTTGCTACAAGATGATGAGTATAGGCACCAATTAAAAATTTTCCGCAGTCAATAAAATGTTTTTCCTAACGTTACTGACAAGTTTATTTAAGGGAGCGTAAACGCAAATCCTCAACCTCAGACGGCCTCAAAACATTTGTGTCAAACAACAGAATCACGATGACTAGCCATTGTGGGTAATTATGGGTAACACACCTCTGGAGACATCAGAAAATACATAGACGTCACTGAATTTCAATCGAGGGACAATACAACTGCATCTTGATCAGTAACAGTAATAATAATAATATTAACTTACCTCACCCTCGGATGGAACACCGTATGCAGCTCGTTGCTTCGATTTGCAAAGGGGTGAAACTGAAATTCATTTTTACCGTTTAATAATAGGGGATGTGCGAGTCCTTCATTTCGACTTGAATATTACAAATCATGAATATAGTCCTTATAAAACGTAGGTGTACTATCATTTAGCCTCGGGGGAGGGGGGGGGGGGAGTCCCAGACAAACTACTGCATTTATATCAATACAACAAGTCAAAGTAGAACGGAGATTATGTTTGTTTTGTGCAATATACGGACAGAGCTCGCCTTAATGAGTGGGACATCTTTGCTTAGCGGCGGGCACGGTTTGCTCACAGCCTCTCAGATCCTCCCCGGTGCGTCCCGATTCTATGAGACGTAGTACCAACATAGGCATCCTATCTTTAGTAGGCACTCTGCTTGGTTTGACCTCTAATGAGCCTGCGTTTCGGCCTTATAATGACGACATACACTAGGTCATGTTAGCCTTCTTGGTCTAGATCAGTCCACCCTCGCACTCAATATAGGAACAGATACGCCGAGAATGGGAGTCGAAGCTATGTGACGCCTTAGGGAGGTATTATAAATAGTTTCTTATGAGTGTGTGTGTGTATGCATGTGTATACGTTTTTATTTTATTCTAGGGACGAAAAGCAACATTCGCGTTTTCACACATGCAATTCATCCGTGTAACTGGCGCATTGAAGTGCACGAAAAAAATCCTATAAAACACCAAACGTGTTTTCTGAACGATATGCACATTTTTGACGTATGTCTCGCACGACGCTTACGAGACATAACGCCTTTATTGAGATTCTATCCCCTGATTGCAATAAAAGACGTTTAATTGAAACTTCGAAGAATGCGATTGCGGTTTGGGAGGCGACTTGATGTTGTATCTAACGGCGATGGGTAAGCGTACAGGCAGACGATTTAGACTATCCAAATGGACACCTGGCAGTTTTGCCAAACCCATGATAACGACAGGGAGACGGCACCGTCATATATCACGGTTTGTGCGCCTGCTCACAAGCGATCATTTGCCAACAGTCGGTCTCCGTGCCGGCGTTTATTCTTGGCAGGCGACTGCAGAGAGAGAGAGAGAGAGAGAAAGTTCAAAGGCAAATCAAATTTTGCGCCTCTGTGGGGTGAACGAATCCCGTGCGGATCGATACAGAAGCGCGAGCTTTTAGACCCACACAAAATGGGATGGGTTTCAGGCCCGTTGGGTCTCCTTCAAGCCCACTGAAAGGAGATAACTCGTTGTCGGCCCAAGTATCTTGAGTGCATTGGAACTGTTGATGGAAAACGGCTGAATTTCTGATAACAGCATCGAGTTGCTAAACTAATTTCCTCCTAAAGGGGACCCCTGCCGCGTTCTACACTAGCTGGAACCTTCATATTGACACGTGCCTATACAAGAATGTAAGATTCTACGAAGAACACAAGTACGTACGCTATCATGCTTATTTGATAATTGTCCTTCGAGGTTTGAGTTGGTGTGCGATTATGAACATCTTGCCAAGTTCCTTACAAGGCGAACCACCCATATTACAACTATTTAAGCATCACTCACCCCACCCAAAAGAATGAAAGAACTGAACATAGGACATGGATGAAAATATATATATATTTTTTTTTTTTTTATGACGGTGAATGCTCATGCAGACCAGGTCTCACAACTAAGATATTTGCCATGGTACTGTGGGACTCCTGCCTGGTGGAGTGGCAGACCTACCCACTAAACTCACGCCCCCCTTAATATATATATATATATATATAGTTAATTTGTGAATTAGTCACATTTGAGTTTAAGGTAGATTTCATTGCTGGTGCCTCTCCCTTGTGAGTTTTCTGCTTGGCACATATATCGGCCTCGGTGCACTCGTTGAATTCGACGGATCAGAATACCAGTTGAGCTTTGAATTACGCGCGGAAGAAGATCCGTGCGAAGCCGGTCGCCTATTCAAAAATCGATAACCATCAATGTTCGTGTAAGGCAACATAAACATGGCCTCATTAACTAGAAGAATAGGTGCATAATCATAATTATAATAATAATAATAATTATCATTTTTATGATTATGGTAATCACATAATTTACCGATATTGTAAGTAACATTTCGTTGTTAGAAAAGACACTACACAGTAGCAGTTTCCATAGGCAGACGATTCAGGGAGTGAACGATGAAAAATCACTAGAAGGGAGGTCACTAGGCGATCTATGTGACATAGGATGGAGCATGTGAGACACAAGAAAGCTAATTGCTTGATATCCTAAATTAACAGTTATAATTAAACTCGAGGGCAGGCGTAGCAGTGGTAATCTTCGGAGCTCCGATAGATCGCATATATTTTATTATATTGCAAAGGCTTTTTTTTTAACAATTGAACGATTCAAATTGGCCTTGATGGAATTACACATAATCCCGGTATTAGTTTTTATGGGAAAATCAAAAAAAAAAAAAAAAAAAAAAAAAAATATATATATATATATATATATATATATATAAATATTTTTTTTTTTTTACTTTTTCGCTAAGATCTGTTCTGCCGTTAAATTGAGCCTGAAAAACTACGCGCATTCCTGATTTGGGTGTTTCAAAAGCTCTCAAACATATTGCCGAGATGATATCCGCCTAAAAAACTGTCCTAATTAATCATTCGTGTACATGGACAACATCTGGATTTAGGGGTCCGTCTTACGAATCAATGCTAAAAGCAGTTGTACCGTGGACGTTAAATGTTAGCTGAGAGTCAGCCCGAAAACCTTCATATGGACAACACCTGAAACATCGCATTTTCCGAAAACCTATACAACCGGCTCTCATACATCAATGTGGGTTCCCGTCATCGACAGACATAGATATAAAGGTAAGTAATACATATGGGATTTAGGCGCGTTAGGCGAATGATCTCTGATATGACACGAATCGATCGTGCTATCAGTTGTACACATCAAAGACTTATAGATGAGTCGGGCAAACTAATACCCAGTGAATCGGTTGGCCTAAATCATCCTGCAAGAGGAATCGTTGTGCTTCGGGCTCAGACGAGCGACAACGAACGCTTTGGATGAAAAGCGTTTGCATTTTAGACTTGTATTAGTATAGGGCTAACGTCATTAAGCCTATACTCGTTTGATACTTTGGTAAAATAAGGCTCATCGAAGCAGTGTTATAGCGCGGTCAGTAGTACTGTTCGCAAATTTGTTAGTGATTACTGACATTGGTCAATTTGTACGTTGAGATTTCGTAGCTGCAACATTGAGCCATATTAGCTGCACGATTGTGATTTGTTGTTGCTTTTATAATAAAGATTAATAATAATAATAATAATAATAGTAATGATGGTGATAATCAACATTATATCTATAGTGGGAGTGAAGAACATCGTAAGGCACAGTGAACTGAATAAGCTGATTCCGCTGACGCCAACATCGAGACCACTACAATATAGACTGACCTTCGAATAACCAGGTGACGTTGGCTGGTTGCGGGTTAGCTGTGACGTGGCATGTGAGTCGAATGTCCATTTGTTCCCGGATATCCTCCGGGTTGATGTATGATGCTAACTCAAGCGTTGCTGCCGGAGGGTCTGAAAATCCACAAATCGTTTCATTGATAACGATTAATCAACGAGCGCACCTCTAATAGGTATTACCTCCTCTGGCTATATGTCTCTGATCGGTGAATGTATTCTTGTAATTATAATGCTCTCGATTCCATGTGATATCACACCACGTGATATTACACCATTGCTAATTCATTTCAGGTTCGGGGTAATGTGCATATCAAAATCACCGTATACGGCAATTATATGCAGCGAACGTCAAATTGCCACTCTTCCCACATCCTTTGCTCTCCTCACTTCAACATGTTCAAAGCCAGCTACTACGAGACCGAATACAGGGAGTTCGACACAGCAGATATATATATATATATACATTTCATACATCCTAGCAAGGCTGTCCCTGCTTCGTCAAATGCTTCGAAGATAGTTCGTTCTTCCGGCTTTCCCATTTTAGCTTGTTCCCCTGCTTCTCTCAATGTCCATGTCCGCGTTGGCTGGCTGATTCGTCCGTGTACCCCCTGATCAGAAGTGTACAACAACAACAAGCAATACCTACAAGATGAGCCTATATGTGCATATATACACATATAGGTGGAAAGGACGACTTTACCATTTGTCATCACACGTCCTCGGGGACATTACAGGAGGGGGTTGGCACGCAGACACAGCAACGGGAAGTCGTTGGATATATTGAGAAATCTAGGAATTGAGCTGACGGAGTGGCTCCGGGGCTGGATTTTGAGGTGGCAACAACTACGTCTTGCACTTCCATAAAGCTTTCCTTATAAAAGCAGCAATAACATATTTACTATTTCGTTCGCGCGCACAATAATGCGTGATGTCATATATATATATATATATATATATATATATATTGCTCTTTTACGGTGTATTTCGTACTCCTAGCATCGTGAATAGGGACGTGGTAATCACCCGATTGCTGCAAGATTTTTCAAGTCTCCATCTAGTTACGTATGCATGATTAGCATATTACCTCAATAATATTTCCCATTTATAACAATGGCTACACACTAGATGTGAAATATTTACATCGCGGCTTCCTAAAAAAAAAGTCAAACATGGAAAAAAATGCGGATTTGCCTTCGTCGACCTGGGAACACACACATTCGTCTGGCTAGTTTTGTCAGGTGGTTTTACTCAATTTTGACATCATCTGCAGTGATAATGTGGCTGACCCTTCAAATCTTTTTCCCGTGACCCAGTGGACATCAGCTGAGCCTCAGGTCGTTTCGTGCCAAGTATCCTCATGCTGATAAGTGGTGACGCTGTGCAGAGAGGTCGGAAGGAGGAAGCCACCCCGGCTTCTTCAAGTTTTCGATGTATGATGCCGTTGATAGGCGGGGCAGCACTTTGACGTTTGCAACGTCTAAGGCCGCTTCAAGTGGAACGGCTCAGCTTGTTTATCTTATGAAGCACCTGACTGTTCTCATGACTGCACACGAGTCAAGCAACAGTGAACCAGCTGGAGAGGGCTGTATTTAATGCATGAAAACCTTAAGCGGATAGCCTGTAAACTTAAGGTTTTAATAATAATAATAATAGTAATAATTATAATATATATATATAGTGATATGACTTAATAATAATAGTAATAATTATAACAACAATACCGTGGCATCCGGGCATTTCCAGCTAACTTCTTTTGAGCTGACTCTTAGCTATTGCCCTATGTGACTGGCCTTAGCACTTGATCTGTTACTATGACGGCCTGTCGTCAACTCTATTCGAGTTACGAGCTTTTTGCGTTTAAACCCCAGGTTGAAAACTCGGATGATTGCCACTTGGTATCCAAGGAAGAGACGAATAAATAAATACCCTCCCTTGCATCTGTGAATGCACTGGCGTCGATATCTTAACTTGACTTTCGGCGTCGGGCCGCCCTAAATTCCACATGTTTCATTACCCCATGTTATTATAATATTCAGTTGAAGCTCAAGCAATGACGATTTACGTTTATTTGATTATCGGGTTTGTTTTTTTTTAGATATTTGTACTCGAAGCTCCACCCACCCAAACAATCGCCATGTAAGTATCCATAGCTCGGTTGATGAGTGCAGCGCGAATCGGACTCGTTGCGCCCGTTGGTTTGCCGCAGAATGGAGTCCGTCCGAGCCAGCCATAAGTTTAATCGGGCCAAACGTACATAGGAGTTGAACTTTTTGAACACTTCAAATGCATTCGTTTGAATACGCTCGCACTCACATACACAGACGATGTCATAAACGGGCTTTTTTTAACTATGTCAGATGTTGATTTGCACTTGAGCTACACATGGGGAGAGGCGCCCTCATGTTACATTTAGTCGCGTGCAAAACAACGGTTGAGTTACACTTTAGCCATATCTGTTTATAGAAACAACGACAACAACAACATAGTTCCCCCGGCGAGTTAGCGTGATATTATTTCGAAATGTTCAAAGTGTCCAAAAATCTGAACGAAAAGCGGCCCCCTCCCCCTCCTTGTCTGACGTGACTGTCAACCGCAGGCGTTGCTTTGCAACGCGTGTATTGCCCCCTGAACGAAGAAAGCGCCTTGATTATGCGGGGGGGTTTTTCAGCCGTATGCTGCTGCGTTTGGAAGCGGCAAACTCCCCATTTGTTAGCTAAACTCTTCTCAGAGGAACGACACAATGTCGTCGTGCAACGACTCAACTTTCGTCGATACGAATCCTGTTGTGGTTATTGCTGATCGGACCTTGACAGGGTGCACAAGCAAAAAATAGACCAAAAACACACGCCGCCTCTTGTTTTACTCACAGTGTACGTCGAGCCGTAGCCCGTGTTCCAGGGCACTTCCGGGTATAAGTGCGTTTTCTGCCCGACAAGAGATCATTTTTCCTGTAGAGGGAACGGTGGTGGTAGAATTAAACGATGGTACAGAGGAACACAGCGTATCTATATCTTACAATTATATTTTGTCAGATTATCCTGACCACGATTTTTTTTTGAGGTTGGGGCGGAAATCCGTTATGGACACCTAGCCTCACATCTGAGTTGTTCGCTTGGGTAGTGTCGGACTCGCACCGACCCCGCACAAAACCCCGAACGGATTGCTAACTTGGGCCACTGGCCAGGAACTGTGTGTGTATGCATCAGATTGTCCTGACCTTGCTATACATACACCTTTTATCATAACTTTTTTTTGCGAGAACTTAAGCATTGTGAAACTGCAGTTCTGAAAATATACCTCAAATGAATGAATGAATGAATCTGTCGATTTGACTGCCAGTCTGGCGCCCATACAGATATTGCAGATGGCCTCAGAATGTGCTAATAGTTAGGGCATCGCTCGAAAATAGAATTGCCGATACGAGAGTCTAGTGGTTACAAGTTTTGAAAGATCCTTCGAAGTATGAATCTCATTACAGCGGGCAGCAATAATCTGGCGGTACAGTTACCGTTGTCGTCGGCTGTCGGCGTTATCATCAGCACGGAGGAAGAGCTCTTCAATGAGGCTTCGTCCTCTCGGGCAGCTTTCAATTGTCGTCCGCTCATCCACCAACTGAGTTTGGCAGCTGGCCTTGAACCTGATGAAGTACACTTCAACAGAACCTGCTGATTCGCGGACAACTGTGATGGAGGATGTTCAATGGTAACGTCAAGCGGCTTCACTGAAAAATTGAAAATTTCACTATTTGGTTAAACGGACAGTGGAACCTTGCATTGTATGATCTTTACATTAACCGAATTCTACCCGAGCCAAAGTACCACCACCACCGCTAGGTTGATTCACTTCTGGGCTAACTAGATGTCCCGGAACATTTTCGCCCTGTAGTGGATGACCACGCGCGATTATATTATTAATGAGCACCTTGGCAGGCTCCCCACTCACCCTAAGTAGGTCAATGTCTTCCCTAGAATCGGTTTTACCCAAGTCGACCGTTGATGTAGTCAACTACATAACGTATTGGTTATGCGAACTCATTGGAATTGCACCACAAAGTTTCACCTGACGGCACCTCCCCGTTAATGTTCCTTGAGTCAGTCTAATAAATAACCACCCGTGCAGCAGTCTGTTAATATTTCTCTTGTGAAACGCGCCAACACCGCACAGGGTCATGAGTTGGCACCCGTGGCTTCACTTGCACCAGAAATTAATTACAAAGCACAATATGCAGAAGTCTCATCAGCATTGTTGTCTAGGTGAAAACTTTTCGACATACTCTCCCAGGGCGTTTGCATGCACCGTAGCCAGAGTCAATGCTATATATTCTAATCAGGATGTCACAGATCAGTGGGACAGAGCCTACTTGTCACAGAGCGATTTTAATAAGAGAGGGATTTTGCTTATTCATGTGTACCACACATTCGATTCGCGCGTTTCAGGCCACACACACACACACAGGTGTATCTGTGTGCGTATGTATTGTATTATTTTATATTAGTAAATCTCGAGGCGAAACCCTTTGAAATGATCGGACTGGAAAATGATATAGAGCATTATTATTATTAGCCAATAATAATAATAATAATTATTATTATTAAATCATATGCTAGGAACATGATACGCTGTTTTTAGACACTTAGTTGCTTACATACACTAATATAACTTGTTTATTCTAATTTGTTAATGTATTCTAAAACAAACTCCGTCCATCGGTTATGCCAGGTTCAATTGTCGCTGTCCACGAATATTTCCCTGTTGGTTAAATCGGATACAGCTCCATCGTCCAGAGTAAATTGACTCTAATTATAATATGTAAAAACGAGAACAATTGACAATTACAGTTTAGGTCGAGTGTTACTGAGACCGGACTGGGAACAGTGATGTTATTGTTCGACGCCTGGCACACAACGACCGAGAGCAGGTCGTCTCGAGTAAGTGCCTCAATCTCGAGGACGTTCTTGACGAGATTGTCCTCGGCATCAAAGAAATAGGAATCGTCAAGAAGGCGGTAATCCTTCCACCAGGTGACGGACGGTCGGGGTTTTCCTGTAAATGAGTGATTCGTTGAAAGACGCTATTAATTCGGAGTGCCTGACATGGATCCATTTTTTGACCTATTGACGATCGAACGACCCACCATGTTGATTAGTATCTCGGGACGGGCTGTCACCCGCTTGAGAGACGGATAAGAATCATACGAATAATGATGTTCGTGTTTGTACTCGTCTTGGTCGTATTGAGAAGTGTTACTAATATGTCGCAAGCGTCTCAATTATGGCCTCACCCTGTTCTGATTGGCAGACGAGCACGAGTGGATCACCTTCGTTAAAAGGTCCCACAAGGCCCCGAAGTCGCGTTGTGCCCTCCTCATCAACGATAACCGGCTCACCCGATGGGACTGTAAAAAAACGAAATTTTTTAATGTGCTTCGGAAGACGATCAGGCGAACAAAATCTTAAAGATCAATAAATAAAAACTAACTAATTCGTTTTGAGTATTTGTTCGTATTTCATAGATTGGTTTCTTAGGCAGGGCTCATTATTTAAATCGAATTTACAAGCTAACACAGTCGTTGTAAAATAAACACTACGTTTGTAAAAAAAAATACTAAGTATACTAAGTATGCTTAGTCTCTCTAGCAGGAATTACCTTACATATTACATACTGGCTACTGAATGCTATGGATCACATAATACTTGGATTCTCTTGCATTTTAGTTATCAGCGCGGACCAACGTTGTAGACCTGGTTGAGCTTTATACACTATCATTTATATATGTAACATATAATTTAATTTACTAGAGGAAGAACTCATCGAAGGTACTAGCATGGCATCATTCACTAGCAAACGTCGATTGTACTATATTCCTAGCTAGCACCACGTACCAATAACTCGTAGATTGATGACGGTGTTAATACTTCGGGCTCGCTTGAAGTCGACGCGACATCGGTACTCGCCGGCATCGCCTTCCTGTACAGGATCAACCTGCCATGAAGCGAAGCAGGTAAGCGATCAAAAACCGTGTACGAATAGTTCCCCGGATAAGCAGCATATATATGGAGAATGGTAAACCGGCGCATGTCTCACCACCCTCAATTAGGTCTTGTCTCCCTCTCCCTCTCTCTCAGTTGCCCGTATATACAATGCCTTGACACAAGGGTCATATCAGTTCGGTGCTTGCAGATTCGATAGAAACATTGGTTTATCACTGTCCACACAGAAAGCAGGAATGGGGGTGCAGCATGGAACGCAATATTCTTTCCCGGACTGAAACCCCTCAGCATCCCACTCCGCTACGAAGCGACAACTATGTTAAATGTCGATTATCATTTGGATAAGCCACTCATCGATGGGTGTTCATCCCCGCAGTGACTATGAAGCGGCTAGCAAGTTCGACGGTTTTTGTGTAGGGGGCTGAAATTTTAACGCTGGCTTTGTAAGAGGAATTTTCAGCACGAAGCTGCGAGGTATTCTCGAAACGGGTGAGATATAAAGGAAAAGGTTCAAGCAACAAAAGGGCTACCTGGAGAAATGCAGGCTTGTTGGCCATGTTGAAGTACGCTCGCTTGCCGAGGTCGCTGAGAGTTGACTGTGGGGCCCGTTCCAGATTATCGCCTCGGCGAGCGTCCAGGGTAAAGATCGGTGCTGGGATGTCGTCCTTCAACAGGAACATGACAACGTGACGTAAACAACGGCCATTAGAAGACTGAACTATCAAGGTACATAGACAACAATAACTGCACACGTACGATTCTCAATTATTTCAAGATTCAAGCATGGCACAAACATTAAATGTATCAAACCTGGAAGGGTTCTAAGATGTCATTTTAGTCTGGCTACCGATGCTAATTGTGCGGCTGCCGAGTATATCCCTCAGCAAGACCTCGTATTAGTCTCTAAATTTCAAGTACATTCGTATTATGAAGAGCCACATGTGTGAATTGCAGAATTTCAACTACAAGCTAACTCCGAATTGCACAACAGTGTTGAGTGGTTCGACCCAGGGCGGTCTGCCGGCAAATGGGCACTCGTATCCCAAGTAATGCTAACGAGCGGTTTCTCCGAGCAAAACGAAAGCCACTTTTAGGCTTATAGTTGCACTGAGGTCGGGCACACTGTAAATTACCCATGACCACTGTTCCATTGAACGCATAATTGCGTTATACGTATGAACCCAAGAGGTTCCGTTTTTTTTTTTTTCAAGGACAACTTCCCGTTAGCAGCGTCAGCTTACTGGCTCCCCGCCAAGAATGATAGGGCGAGAGACTCTCGCGATGCCCCTCACAATATTTATTGAGGCTTCCGCCGACGAACAGGCGGCTGGGCTTTTCCGGATCTCGATGAGAACTCGAAGCGTCTACCTTCAGCTCTCTAAGGGGATGCCATTGACGGATATTACGGCTTACCTTGTACCATAAGACGAGCACTACCTCATCGCCAGCTGTTGGCGGCTCGATGTTGCACGGCAGAGCCACCTTGCCACGCACAACAGCGGTGTATGTAATTGACGCTGAAAGAACAACCAGAGGAAACAAAGAGAGAGGGAGAGAGGTCGGATAGAAGGTTAAAGCTAAGTGTATTGGAAATATGTGTAGACAACATGATGAATAGGAAAACCTAGTACCGAGGACATTCAATAATATTTCGACATTTTTATTTAAAATGATTACCATTGTATAATCGGGTCACTATTCCGGAACAATTAAGTATTGAGAGTCATACGTGTGACGCGGATGCGTTGACGAAGTTCATGATCTTGATTCGCAAATTGGACGCGACTATCCCAAATTATTTTATCAATCACGGGTGCTAACGCATGTGATAATATTTACCCTGTTACGCACTAGCTTTAGCAAGTGATTATTTTACGGATTAAATGACTATTTGTCAAACGAAACAGGTGCAGCTGCCCAACTTGTCGAGTCAGTTTATAATAAACGACACGAAAGGTACACAGTGTACGAAGGGTCTGCATCAAAGGTTCCGCCGCCCTCCCACCGTCCAGGACGTTTTCCGCGTGGGAATAATGCAGCGATATATATGTACATGTACATATATATATATATATATATATACAAACGTAGCGTTCGAGCGACCATAAATATCACGCGTACATAGAATAGAATATAATCACGCAACACACACATGGGATACACACTATTGTAGTTTATGTCGAAGGATATATAGAAGATGCCTGCAGACAATCAATCCATGTATTTACGCGTCTGTACCTGTGTGCACGGGGAAACTGCGGGGAGCAAATTTCTGACGTCGATGTTTGGCAAAGAGGTACCCGCACCTTCGACAAGGTACACGACCGCCTCGCTACCACAGACGTCACCGAGGCCTCGCTCGTTTCTTTGTATTGAGTAACAGCAGCAGCAGCAGCAAAGGCTGTCTATGTCGCTGTGGCTGAACGGTTCCCGTGGCCGCATCCGCTATGAACAGGAGCAAATGTGCGTTTCATTAATCATCTTGCGACGACTTGCCTCGCCGCCACCGCCGCTGCCGCGGCCGTCGGCGTCCTCGTCCGTTCGTTGGTTGCCTGCTGCGTCCTCTCTGCTTTGGTCGCCCACTCCCTCTCTCTCGCTGTCTCGCCATCTAAGTCTTGTATTCGCAGTCTCGCTCTCCTTTACTGCCCGTGAGTCCATTGATCATGGGGTCCGGCTTCAACGCCAGCTCTTGCAGGTGGTAGCCTGCGGCCAACATAACGGTCCCTGATCGAAGAAAACCCTTCGATGTAGAGAAGTGCGCGTCGCCTGTAGTAATAATAGCAGCAGCAGCAGCACTAATAATAATAATAATACGTTGGGGATCGCTTGATTCTCTTATAACGTTGATATTCACTTAAGACACAAAGATCTGAGTTAGGAGAGCGAGCGCGGGTCCCGTTGAGTCGGGTTCGCAGTTCCACAGTATGAAGTTCCTGCAATTTGCGATGGCTTCTCATGATTGCCCGACTGGAACTGTTGGAAAAGCGATGTGGCGGTGGTCACATTTATCATTGTCACAATATCGATAGTCCACCTCATCGGCTGAAATGCAGGAAGCCCCCTGTCAGTGCATAGTGAAGCAAAGATACGAATTTGCGCAGTGAGGCGAAAACATATCGGGGGTACAATGACTGGAAATCGTCGCCAGTAAAAACGAGTCGGCTGTGAGAGGCAGATTAGTTAACTACTGATAAATTAATAGACGTGAGCACGACTTGAGGTAATCTAATTAGAAGCCTCAAAAAAATCAAACACATCACTCTCGCTGGTCTTGGATGATCTCACATTCAGACGAACCAAGTGTATTCGTCTCAATACAATAGCTTTAATTATCTGCATTTTCCTGTATTTACATTGTACCTCACGTAGGCCACTGCCACATCATCCGTTGGTTTCGGTATAGCTCTGAGTAAAAGAAGTCGTCGAACGTTCAAGTATACGTGCGGCGTTCCATGGAATAGACTGTATTCAGATATTGAACAATCTACTTTGCCGTACGATGTTAGGCCCGTCTAGGCATGCGCTGGCTGAGGTTGGCTAGAGAGTTATCTTCTTTTGAAAATGAAAGGAACTTCTCGTTTTTGTTCGAAAAGAAAAGAAAGTTTCCCTTTCTTGGTTGATCAAGCTTTTTCATTTTCGACATTGCCCGTCCGGCGGCTAATCTAAACAAGGCCTTCAGTTGCCCGTTACAGAGAAGGTACTGCCAATGAGTAGGAACTTCAGCTGAATGTAAAATGAAACTGCTGGGATGTTTCAAGGCCTCCTTCAAAGTAAGGACCTTCCAGTGCAGGTGCTCAATGTAGAACGTCTAATCGATCGACTACTACCACGGACTTCGTATATATTCGATTCTTTGAAATGTTCATATATCTATGAATGTTGTTACTTGTTGTGCCAGTTCTTCTTGTGATCTCCGCGCATCGAACGTAATGTACAGCGATATGCCATAGCTTAACTAATTTATACAAATCAAGCAACGATATCAGTGTTATTATGATATTGTATATATAGTGTGCTCTATAAGGTTACTTTTTTGTTTTGTACATACGATGTATGTGTACGCCGCATGGCAGCCCTCTCACATAGCTCACTATTGCGATAGATAATGTTCAAGGTATTCTCATCGCAAGGTGAATATTGTCGATATCAGCCTGTGGCAGTAGCTATTCATATGTTTAGAACTGCTCTCGGGTTAAATACGATATTTTATCTTTACTCTCACACAGATTGGACATCGATTCCAATTCAGCAATAATTTATATGTGCTTACGGCATCAGCAGTTCTCTATATCATTGTTTGTTTGTGGCACTTAAACCATCCGTTAATTCTTCATCGATAATCCAATTGGGTACGTTGTTCCAAAGGACTTCAGGGCAACACACACGAATCCAAACACGGCATTCGATTTTCGCAAGCGTTTTCACAGACCTTCAGTTAGCTCAACGTTACTTGTATTGCACTGTCTTCTAAATAACACGTTATAAGAGTCTTTAATACTGGTTGTACGAAAGCCAGAACTCTCTGAAGAAGCCAAGATTAATCCTATTTATATAGGATGCGTAAGCATCATTTTTAATGGCTTGGCTGAGGTAGCAGGACCGGTTGGTCTATTCGCCAGCGGTCGACTCATATATTAGCGAGGGGTTGTACCAGACGTTGTGCCAGGAAGGAGATCAACTGCGTTGCTCAGCTTCGAGACAGTCAGAAGAGGGTTCAGGTCAGGTATCAGCGGAGGCCGATATGAAGATCGTACATATAAACCATGTAGCGATTGGAAACACGAACAGGCGCAAGTTACGAGCACTTCTCGTCATTCGCCTTCCACAAGGATGGTTGAAGGAACCACGTCACTAATCACGAGTCTATGAAGTGCTAGGTGCCCATAACTATTATAATTCGCGTAATCCGCTGTGCATCCCGAGATAATATCGGCATATTGGTCCGTCACTATACACCGATTCTTGCTAAGGTAGAATTTTCTCGCGGTAAGATTTCACCTGTGACTAGCTGCTGGAATAGAAGAAGTGAATTTTGTTGTTCAAGATTTATTATCGTGTACGTTGAGGCAACCATTCATACAAACGCTTCCAAACTCCGACTTACTATCGGTCTTAGAGTAAGGTTTTGTTTCCGCATGTCTCATAACTCCATTATATGGCTATAACCAAGTAATATTCGTTCAGCTCTCGTGGTGGTTAACTTCGAATCAGAACGTCTACCTTTGCCGCGCACGAGACGTATCTCTAGTAAATTACAAACGATATTTCACTATCGTTTGATTGAGGCAAACATGTTATATACAACGGCCGTAACGCATATTTGAAAGGTGTCCTCGAGTTGTCTCATATATACCCCTACGAGATGATTATACCAAAATGTTCGAAACCAACTTTCGTGAACTTATCGGGACGTTGTTGGCTCCATAAGATAAATGCGTATCCTGCTTTAGATACATGGTATTCCATGTATCTATTCCATAGAATCAGCCGTGTGACCCAAGCTCAAATTTGGTGACAATTATTTGTATATATACATATATGTGTATCATAACTTTTACAGTGACGTGGCAGTTGTAACTATGACCCACACATGTGAAAGAGCAATTGTGCAAACAGGTTAAACGGCGATAAATAGCAGTTGAATGACACTCAGGGTGAAAAATTCAGCAACTACAATAGACACACAGCACATTTTAGCTAGCATGTGTGAAAGCGGCATGCTTTTTTGTTGAATTATTTTGTTAATGCTTGAATGTTAATACTGTGTGCTCAGTGTGATCACACATCAGTGTAGAGAGCATAAAGCAACTTTTCTTCTAGCGAGTCTTTATTTTCAGAATTGAATCAGCCCATCTCAGCCATTTGTGGGAGTGCATCAATTCATAGAACACTAAGTAGTTACTTAGAGAAAGGATGGCATCGTGACAGGCGTGGACAATCGCTAAGATATGGAAGAGCCATTAGCCAGACCTTCATAATAATCGGCGCTGTCACAATAAGATGAATTGTGACTGGTTTTTCTTTTTAGTATTAAGAGTTGTGTAATTATTTTATTGTGATTCTTAGTGCTGCCGAGTGACGGACTGCACGGTGTACCCTTCGTTCATCGATATGGACACTTTGGGTCAAGCTCTCCTACATCCTTCTCGCGAGTACGCTGGAACATTCGGATGTGCAGCAACTACACAAAACTATTATATATATATACCGCTTCTATTCTCAGCCTACTTCAGCTATACACGGACGGGACAATAGCGAAGCATAGGCGGTGCCGCGGTATTGTAATTACTATGTATATCTGTAAACGAATCTGTTTTTTCTTCTCCTTATTTCTAGATATTATTCTTCGCGCTAAGAACTTCATATAACATGCATTATTCTCGAGATCACCTGTCCCGAAAAGGACGACATTCGTTCCTCTATCCGCCCTCTGTAGTTCCTCATGGGCCTTGATACATTACACTGCTAAACGTGCAGCTCGTTCCGACATTAGCTGCCCAATTGCTGCCTCTGCCACGATTGCCGCCAGCAGAACAGACACTATCGCCACCCCGGGGATAATCAGCATAATCGGGTTACAGCTGTTTCCACAGCGTATTTCCTAAGTAGTTATTGCTTCTCGTGGCTGTCCGCTCTTTGTTGTCTTTGCCGAATTTCACTGCTTGTCTCGATGTTAATGCTGTGTACTCAGTGCGATCACACATGAGTGTAGAGAGCATAAAGCAACTTTTCTTCTAGCGAGTCTTTATTTTCCTATTTTCTACGTACGCGGTATAAGTAAGACGTGATTTGCCTTGGTGCTCTGATCACTTAAATCATGTTGATTGGTGTTTGCATGAACAGCGAAACATAATCACATGCACTGCTCTATATATATAGATATATAGCGTGTTGATATTTACTAAACACGCGTAAGTTGGCTGATTTGTAAAGGATTTGTTTGAAGAGACAACACGCCACCTCGTCAGGATCACGCACCGCGAAACAATGGGTTGAATGTCACACATTGTATGCATAAACAATGCTCCTGCATTTTTGCTATCCTGAGTTCGGCACGCGTGCTGTGATGAAATATACAATAATATATTCGTGCGGATGAAATTTATTACAATTCTAATTTAACTCGAAAGCGAAAAAGGTATATTGAGATTTGCCGGATGCCCCGCTGGTCACTGGATGATATCGGACAAGCTTTCGACAAAGTCCCGTCAATGTAAGTGTAGAGCTAAACGTCGCCGACCCGACTGGTCTTTTCTAATTCGTTCTCAAAATCGTTTTCCACTTCAGACGTGAGAGAGTGAGTTCATCCCTGTGATTTGCTGACGTGTGCATTTGCCAGTCGTCCAATATAGATGAACTGCATAGAACAGCATTATATGGAGTGTATAGCAAGACGTCTAGAGACTATGTTCATGCGAATGTAAAAGGGGTCTTCGCTGAATTAGATTGAGTGAACTGCATTGACAATTACTGTGTACTGTTTTCGGAATTTTCTCAGAGCCCCTAAGCTCTTAAAGACTATAAGCGCACAAAGGTCGTGCGTAATGAGATAGCGTATTATTCCCTAGACAGAAAATAAACGCGTCTACTATAAACGATAATAATATCAGCTTTCGCACGGCTCTGATCGGCCTTTGTGTCCGATATCCCCTCGCGTCGACTCCGACAGTAATTAAACACACCGTGCCACTGATTGAAATTAGATCTGCAGTTAGGTATTCTGTGATGATAACGACATGCGGATTTCATATTTCCGGCCACAGAACAGGTATTTGAATTAGTATGCTGGTTTTTGGCTTCCTCCAAACGAACTAACTTTACGATATGTTGATAATGGGACGAAGGCCACAAAATAAATCGAAAATGAAGATACATCATTGCATCTGTTTCTAGGGAAAGGCCAACCTATGTATACAGAGCTATGATATTTTGTTCCTAACATTCCCCTTCGCGTGTATTAGCCTTAATATTGCTGGATTCCTACTTAGTACCGAGTATAATATGTGCCCCCAATAATATCGAGGGCACAAGGCCATCACGGATAGTCCTTTGGAAATTATCTTTTTTGGATATATGTAATATTTTAAGTATGAAAATTACACTTTGTTATTATTTCGAATGTAAACAATGGCATTCGTTGAATTCTAGTGAGTGAATTACATTGGCAACTACTGCGTAGTGTTTTCGGAGTTTTGTGAGGGCTCCTAAGCTGCTAAAGGCGATAAGCAGGCTGATAGTACCCGAGGAGTATTTGAATGGTGCCCCGAAAACAAAGATGTAACAAAAGAAAGGGGCCGCATCATTCCAAAATTGTCTGTTGTTCTCTTTGTTTGCAGCAGAATCGCTGTAAGCCTCATCACCTTACCCGAATGTTTCAGAGCATTCTCCTCTGGTATAGTATAATAAAACCACGGAAGCTGCCAGTGCAAAAATAAAATTACAATAACCAGCGCACTATTGTTTGATCGCTCCTGATCAATATCTATTAGTCGCTGGCCACACAACCCTATAAGGCAGAGCAATGTTCTCCCATTCTGATGGCGCTCACCTATCCTTAAACAATCCGAGTATATGCGCAATAAAACGTTGTAACAATGAGTACAACAAGGGAGTCCTCTCGAATAAGGCCCTCTTGCGACTTATCTGTGCTATCACTGTCATCCGTTTCCACGGCCTTCACCCTTTCCACACGGGGCGTATGGCGCGCACGAGGAGAGCCTGCAAAGGCGGCGTCTGAGGCAGGCAAACGTGTGTTTTATCCGTGCCGGAAAGCCGTCACGCGACATATGCTTGGCCGACACTTCTTCGGCAGCGGAGCACCCGAATATCCATCCGTTCGTCCCGTTCGGAAGGATCGCTCAAAACAGACGCCTCTTCTACGACTCGAAATCTTTCACGCCCTTCTTGTGTTCCCATTTCAACGACTGAGCATCGTGTAGTGAGGGTAGCGGTGGCAGTGAACTCCGTCGTAAAACTGTGAATCGCACCGGGGCTTGCACCCAGTCAGGGGGACAGTGTGAGGAGGCAGGCCGACACAACGAGAAGACATTGACCCAACTCCTCGAACTCCGACCGAGCCAGCCGGACCGAGATCGCCGTAGGACGCTTGTAGAAACCTCGCCTCATTTCGACTTCGTCCCAGTGGCAGGCCCTCAAGCGTAAACGTGAACGAGCGCGACCTCTTTCCTCAAATCCGCTAGTCGTCTAAGCCCATTGGCTCCCAGGAGAGATCCACTTCACTCCACAAATACCCGTTCAAGAATCGCTCTCCTATCTCGTTCTAATGCCGTTACAGATGAAGTACGTAATTCCTGCTTCGGGTGTAATTCCTTTACCCTGTAAATTATGAGCCAGCTATTAAAACTACTCAGATGATGCAAATCAAGTGTATGTGAGGAGTGGCACTCTCGTATTTCTCGAAGACACCGGAATGGCTGATGAGAAACCGATTATTATAGACTATAAATCGTGTCAACGCGTAATATAAATTATTCGTATTTAAATGACCTTGTTTTCTGCCATATCTCATTTTGATGAAATCGACATGTCTTCACTGCTAGAAGCGAGTTGTTAAGAATCAGCCAACCACTCGCCAAACAACCCCTTTAAATTAGCTCTTTATCTTTTGTACACTTAGGTCATTATATGCAGGGTGTATAGGCAAGTTTCATCATATCCTGACATTCTCGTCCTTTTGCTGAAGCATACGAAGCTGCTGGCCAGGTCTCGACCGTAATCCTCCTTCAGGCCAAAGCTGGCAACGTTAATATTTGACTTCAAAGTGCACCCACGGCTCGTCTTCTTAATCGGCGCTTTCCCCTGGACAGACTGAGTCTCCTTTCAACTGCTTCGGCCATTTCGCCCCACTTCACATCACAGTGTCGTGATAAGCTAGTTACGTGTGTCGGTGTTTGTTGATTCGTTTCGTGCTCAGTAGAATGTTTGCCTGAGACCGACCGCGCTCTGCTTAATCCCGACCACTCCGGCCGACGTTCCTTTCCATTACGTCTTTACGCTATTTACGGCATCCGACATCCGCCTCTTTCTTTTGTTCACAGAGTATTCGTACTCAAGGCAGACGTCGCTCTCAGCTTCAACCAAACCTGGAAAGGTTACGTTTGCTCCAATACCTTCTATCGTTCTCCACGGGGCTTCCACGTCTCGTGTCTCGTACCAGCCGTCAAAAATCGTCCCAATCAATAAATTCCTTGGGTGCTTATTTGCTTGTCGACTACCGCCGACCGAAGCGGATATAAGTGCGAGCACGATGCTTTTTTCACATGTCTAAGGCTGAGCAATACATCGGACTCAAGCAAGGATAGGTAATGGTTATGAGGATGATTGTGGCACATTTTAAGCGACCTTGATACCAGCCTCAAGCCCCACGATACAACCCTTTCCTGGTTACTGCTTTGCCCGTTCTGAAATCACCGCTTCGGCCCGCGAGCAACGCTAGGTGATTGCCATAATTGATCTCGTGAAGCCTACTTTGCACCGTCCTGTCAATGAGTCCTGTTGTGGGTATTCCAGTATGTGTCTAAACGTCATCTAGCGCCCGTTGTAAGTTGGTTGTTTAAACCATAGCAGGTACCCCTCTACGGGCATTTCATCGGCAGCAGGCACCCCTCTGCGGGCATCTCTTGCAATGATCCTGCTACATGTGATCTGTCGCTTTGGGGACAGACTCTAGGTAACATATAACGGTCGACGGAGAACGCCGTAGACCGATTATGAGATTAACTTCTATTGGTATATTTGTTTACACACATGATCAAGCATTTTGACCGGCTGGGTGATGACTAACTGATCGTGCTAATCCCCGACGTACGCTCCGAGTCACAAACGGCTAACGGTTGCTCTCTCACTTAGCTTCCCGGCAGCGATTCATGGTTTTAATGTTGTCGGTTACGTCGCTTGGCCCAACGTTTCTAGGGCTGAGGTAGGCGCGGGCAAGCTTGCTGTACCCATGCCAATTCAGATCATCACTATCGAGGTTGCTTACAGTTGGTTTATCGTTGCTGTTCAGCCATTCTCGTTAGAGTATTCAAGAAAACTTGCGAAACCAAGTGTGCAGCATTAAATATAGACAGCTGAAAAATAATTGCACACGTATATATGCTAAAGTGGTTATCAGGCCTATGTTAGTACCACAGCCGATCCGTTGTTTGCCCATAATCATCAGAGTTATGATAACATAGAGGTGATACAGTATATTGCAGCATCGGTGAATTCGATGCCTTATATGACTTATTGCATATGTACATCGGATTAAAGCCCAGGTAGTATCCCGTCCGTGATCCGACAAGTCAGTTACCACATACCTCACTCATAAACGTTTTGATACCATCGTTGAGTTCACATAACACAACAAGCAGCTCGCATACTCTCTCTTGCTAATCGCCAACATAAGCACAGAGAGAGAGAGAGAGAGAAGAGGGGTATATCTCCGTTGTCAGCAGTGTCTGTGAATAAAGTGTCACAGAAGCAGTGCCTCATCCGAAAGTTTGCCCAGAGTTGCCCTGGCAAATATGATGCTACAAACAAAGACAATGCAGGAGCACCCTTCCTCCCAAACGCGCGCGACGGTTCTAGAGAGGTTCGATCTCACCCGCAAGCGCGATCGAAGATCCGGAGGCGCCGTCAACTCGGTAACTAGTTGAACATGATAGTCATTGGTGAAGGAGTCGCTACTGCACACATCCGCTTGGATTCGCGTTACACACACACACACACACACACACAGTGAGTTTTTGCAACAAGTATAGATATACGTAACGTGTATAAATAAATATACTAAGATGACTTTAAGTGTACGCTTAATTGTACCGTCCATCTGCACCGTATGCGAGTCTGCTGAATATATCACGGCGGCTGTCTCTGCAACAGACAGATTTAGCAGCACTCTTTAATGGCTCTTCGCGGCTGTTCTGACATATTGTCAAAGGACAAGACGGCAATCCTCTATCCGGGATCTAATCAGTGACGTGACAACCAAGGCTACCGATACCTAGACAGGCAATTGGCTACTTGTGCTACTTTGACAGGTTAGAAGATTTCACAATTCGTTGCCCTTTAATAATCAATGTTATTACAACAAGTACTCGACGTTCTAAGTGCTGAAATACCTTCCACATACGTGCGCGTGTTTGTATGTCTTAAAACGTTGTCACGAAGTACTACATTTTTTCTCCGTCCCGTCATGAATTTTTTTTTCATTAATACGTTCTTCATCAATTTTAAGACCTAAAGAGTTATGATCAGCAAGCACTCCTGTAATTGTTTGGCTGAGCTGAACATTTTCTGTACGGACTCCCTTAACCGCCGCGTTCCGCTTGAGCATCTCTTACAAATGTATATAGTGTCTCCCGATAAACGGTCTGCCCTATGCAGAACCCGAAAGGGGGAACTAAACCGTTAGTAGGGTGGCAGCGTCAAAGCCACAGATACGGGGAATTTATTTAAAGCACTTTCCGAAGCTCACAATGCGCGATACGTGCACACGTTGTCTTTTGCCACTGCTGGCCCCACGGCCGACTGGACAAAGGTCGACTTATCAGAGGCTGCGATGGTTGCGGCTGACCGCGTGCGGGACCCTTATCCTAAAGGAATATCCCCATCATCCATCTCTTCACTGACTAACTGGCGGAACAGCCGTGAGCATTTTCCTTCCCTTTTTCCACGTATGCCACCAGAACGCAGTGTGCGAGGTCCAGTGGAGTATGTATTATCACTATTGAAGTTCATTATATGACGCTTGAGATTGTCAAAGGGTACTACCCTTGTCACGTTTATTTCGATCGCTGTCCTTCGCAATAGAGTCCTTTGCCCTCGTGCTCTGTTACTGAGGGTGGGAACGCTCCCTCTTCTCACTCTTCGATTCAATCCCTAAATATTCTTCTTTGTCGGAAGCTTCTCGCCTCCTGTCATCTAGGCCCTGTCGGCTTGGCCTGGGTATTCATTCAAGAGGGCCTCAACGTGCGGCAAACCCCTAGTTGGGTAAGCCCCTGTAATGGCAAGGGAAGTCCTTTGACCGTCCGCCAATACTTTGCCCACAACAGCTTTGTCGCTGCCGGTGTCGTTCCGATGTTGCCACTATCATAACAAAATGGGCTCGGTATTGGGTGCTACACAAAAGGGGGTTGTACTTGAGTACTTGCACCGAACAGTGTGGCCAGATGGATGCTATTGGGATGGACACAGGAGAAGCAGTCTTGCCCGGGCCGCCAAGCTTGACTTGGCTTGAGATACCCCGACTCTGTAGAAGTGTGCAAATGTGTGACAGACACACACACACACACGGACACAGCGGACACTCCATTGAAAGGGGAGTGTTCGCCACAGCCGCGGAACTTGCATAGTTCTGCGTAATGGGCGGTTCGCCGGGCCTTCGCATACGAACTGCTGCTACAGACTGAAAACGCATGGTTCCATAACGGAAGAGGTGGGCGAGTGCATATGCAACAACACGCAGTGTAGGACCAGTGGTGATGTAACAGGCCGAAGTCGTCATCATCATCATCGTCTATGTACATACACACAGAATGGAAGATAAGAATGGCGCATGATGGGATAGCTGTGACGTGACGTTGCTCGTAAGTGGTGGCACAAGGCAAGAACTTGGGGTTCGACTCAAGTTCCGGAGGAGGCGGCCACAGTTTTATCATGGCAGTAACGGTAACATAGCAGCGTGCTAACAGGTCGTAACGTTTCGTACCGCGACTGGACATTTCGGGTCTTCGAGGAATCTGCATAGGAATGTCAAACGCGTTCCCAATGTGATACTTGCACCTTTAATAAGGTAAACCACGAAAGTAATGGAGTGGGCTTCGAGGGTTTCCATTGTGGCTAGGCATAATCTGACGTGGATCATTTAGCTCTTGAGCGGCAAAAAAAGAGAGAAATACTTCAGAAGCAGCGCATGTTGGACGACCATGCCTGTGTAAAATAAAATCGTTCTATCCACCTGCCGCAACATAGCAAACGATGTGGCGATGCCTAAACGAAAAGGACAAGAACATTCAGTATACAATTCGCGTAATGGCAAACATAGCTATTCTATTTGCGCTACATTGAAGCCACTGTCATCACGTGGAATACGTGTTCCTCGAAATCACAGCAATATCTGGAAATGGCTTCCCCTGTTCGTCTATCCATTTGCTGTTGCCTCGATCCTGCAGCTCGGCTCCAACTCGTACTCTCAGGTAGAGAGACGCACAAAAATGGAGGTTAGCTTGAGCCAACTGTGTTCGCAATTAGTTTCCCTATGAAAACTTACTGGCCACGCTTAGGTGACGCTGGTGGTGGTGAGACAAGAGCTATTTCATGCATTGAAATCAGTGAATTGAGCAGGGCGGCGTCGTTTTCTCCTCCACGTTTCGGCAGTCTCCAATCTAGACTTAGTGCACAGTACAATGGACCGAAACCACAGCCTGGCTTACCATAACAGAAGCCTTAAGGACGTCAGTCAAGCGTTGGGTCTGGTGAAGCAGGCTAGCTGGTGTCTGTGGCACCCCGAACGGGAGCGAGGTGGACAAAGTGGCAATTGTGCCACCGAAACCTTGAACAATGCACGTGTGGACACCCACCTCCTCATTTTAGCTGGGCGTAGGCGACGGCGCAAACAAGCTCACCACCATGGACAAACGGCGGTGAGCTGAACGTGAATGAATGCAAGTTAACACATCATAAATAATAGTCATCACGCAGCAAAGCCTTCGGAGAAGCCAGATCTGCGAGACGGGCATGGCTGACGTTGCGAAGGACAGCACAAAGACCGGCCAGGCGTCGGTCGCTGGGAGAGGACACTCCCTGTTGGTGGGGTGAATTCGGACAGCGTGTGTCCAATACCCAATGCTATGTATTCAATGGCGAGTGAATCGCGGGGGGGGGGGGGGGGTAAGCGACTGGCGTACACTCTTGTGGCTATCACTGGGATGGTTGGGTTGCACTTTTGCACGGTCTACCGTCGAGGCATCACTGAACGCATTGGTGCAGCCAATGCTGATTATGGGGAATTTCTAATTGAACAATAATTAATTTATCGTTCTGATGGTGAAGCATGCTGGTGATATACCCATGAGTACGAAAGATATTTTGGCTCTTCGCAAGATATTCAATGCATCGCAAGGCAGTAAGCATCTCGCAGTAAGCGGGCTCCAAAAACAAGACCCTATCTTATGGTCTAAAAATTTAAGAGAAAGTCAGTCATGATCGATGCGCTTTGATCATTGAGGTTTTCCCAATGTTTCGACAAGACTCCCGAAAGAAAATATTTCTCCCTTTCTTTTGCAATGTTTTCGGAATAAATCGCAGCTTTTACCTCACTATGTCAGACTACACGAACATGCGAGCACTGCCATGATATCTTGATGCTGGTCGGCAAAGTCCAAATGAGTGTATAGAAGTTGCATGAATCCAGCTGAAGCATCGCTTTATGCAACACTCTTTCCTATAATAAGTAGCTTTGCTCTAGCGAAGCATTGAATAGGGACTATGGATTGAGACGATCCAAACATATATACTACGAGCGATCTCCCATAAGAATAATAAGAACTGAAGTGTACCGAGCACACCCATCTCAAAGAAGACAACCCAAAAAATATTCACGAATACAAAACACACATACGGGGCATGAATAATGTAGAAATGGTCTCGCGTTTACTTGCATTGTATTGGATGTCCCATGCCGCAACAACCCTGTAGAAAACGTGGTTTCATAGAAGACGTTATCGACCGAGCAGGAGTGTGATCCTGTTGCGGTGCCCAACTCTGATCTAACCTCCAATTAGCGCCCTTGTTTGTGCTTTGCCTGGATGGGAGGCAACAAGCCCTGGGGCGGTTACACTCTCAAGGGGGATGCCATTATATACAGATGGGCTCCCTGAGGAAGAGCATTACAAACCCGACGAGAATTTTTTCGAACAGGAATCAAGTGAGGTCGTGCTCACATGCTCCAGAGTAGCAGGAAGTTAGTTCTGTGTTTCAGATAGTTTACCTAATGCATACGAATGCTTCATGTTACATTGGCACCTTTACAACTGTCAAAGGCAGATTCTTAACAAATATTGGTGTTTCAAAATGGAGAGACAATCTTTACACGCATGTCTGAGACCAATGTAGCTATCATCCATAACAGTCTGTGAGCAATAATAGGAATTTCTTCGACTAAGTAAGAGGTCTGAAAGCAACTGTTTATTACATATATTTCAATAATGATAGAGCGATAGGGGACCCCTAACTATCAGCATCAGAAGCAAGCGGAAAAAATGCTAACGGAGTGAAATTTCATGAAACCATCTGTGCGACCTCAGCCGGATTTAACTGTCCTTAATCTAAGCAAACGACTTGAAAAGATTGCACCGTCACCTCTTGCTCATTACCCCTACATCTAGCCGTTCCTGTCTACAAGGCCGAAGCTCAAGTTTTTATTCGTCCTGTGCGGCCGGCCTGCAGAGGCAGACCAACCAGGACAGGCACACGAATGTGGCCGCTGTACAACGACGCAAGAAATCACGGAGTTCAAAAGGTCGAAGCGCCAGAGGTGAGCAGGACGCGTAGGAAAGGCCCCGAAAGGCGCGAAGAAGGCGTCGGGACAAGCAGGAAAAATCGCACCAACGCATAGAACATTCTAAGCCGCTCTCTCAGCGTTGTCCGTAGCCGCGCTGCTGGCGTTTATGCCCCCGTCCCCCAGACACACCCCAACTCCACTGAACACTTCTGCGCCCCGTTCATATCTCCTATCGTTCCCCTAACCCGCCTCTATCACTAAACCCATCCAGACGCCACTTCACTCCTCATCTGTGCAGGTCCTGCAGACTCGGACGTGGCGTCGTGTCTCTGCGGAGGCTAATTTCTTCCTCGCCTGAAAGTCCGCCCATCCGCCACGCTAGCCTGCCCTCATAGAGCGCACCTGGCGTTGCGGCTGCTGGTCTTGCTGGCGGTGGTACTGTTGGTGGTGACGATGGTCCCATCGCCGTAGCCGGTGTGCGCTGGCGGTGTCCGCTGCTCTTACCACCTCCTTTATGTTTCGTCCCTTCGTCTTCCGCCCTGCTGTCCTGCAGAAGAAGCGTCAACGAAACGTCTCCTGCCCTCGGTATAAGGGGAGGAACACTCCTTATAATTCTAAAATGGGGGTTGAGGAGAGAAAATACTGCGGCAGTGGCTTCCTCTTCATCCTCCTTCGCCTCCAGACACTGATCGCCGAGCCCCGACCCTGCCGCGCGTTGCCTCGCCTCATTCAGGGTCATTTTCCACAAAGGAGAACTTTTGGTGCCCACGCGGTGATTCGCGTTTTCAACGATTAAAGAAACCGACGCCGGAGCTGTCGTGGGGAGATCAGGAGCGCGAGGCATACACACAAACCATTCCGTCACACTCAACGAACGAACGGAGGGGAAGCGAACGAATGAACATTTGAAAGGGTCGCAGGTATATATTCCAATGTTACAAAGTGTATCCTGCTATCCAGATTGATGGTGTTACAACACATGAACTACTAGAAGTGAGGCGCGATAAACATACTCATTATGTGTGAATATGATCGTGTACAGGTTTGTCCAACCCATGACGATACCGTAATGTGATTCGTTTGTTTTATTTTGTATTACAGCCGATTAGACCCGAGCAGGATCGATAAACCTAGTCGAAATAAATAATGATTAGCTTTACAAACTGAAGGCACGACGATATTTTTAGGAGGTCCGAGCGGCCTACTTCTCGTAGCAAGCAATCACATTACTCGTCCCAAACCATTTTTCCGCCCATACATATATTTAGTACGTACATGTGCCCTTTCTGCCGACCCGCCATCTCTCCATCTCTCGTCTGTTGATGCCAAGACTTCCCCGTGACGCAGCCACTTCCTTCTCCATACATAAAGACCAAAGGGAAGACTGTACAATGGCGTACGTGGAGGTAGTAGTAGTAGTAGTGATAGGAAACAAAACGGAGAGACTGTCGACGGCCATCTTCCGCTTGATTTATTGGGGGTCGTGAACCGCCTGCATGGGCTCGCCATGTGTCCACGAACAGTGACTCTTGGCTAGTCCCTCTGCGGCACTCTGCGAGTACTATCCCAGGCTTCCCCCCTCGACCGCAAACACTCCTCCAATCGAGTGTTGCCGAGAGCGTTAGTCCTTCTGTTGATGTTGTCGTCGTCGTCGTCCTGGTCGTTGGTGCCTCTCCTGCACCAGCAGACGATATGAGGTAACCAAGAGGATACGGGCGAGTGGCACCTAAACAACTTCACCACCAGCGTGAGTTAGAGGAAGGGAATCGTCTCAGCCGAGCTGTGGCTCAGCCAGCTACTAGCCACTAAGCACGCCTCCATCTGAGGGAAGCTATGTGTTGATTAGATCTTAGTATTATTATTATTATTGGGCTAGGTAGAGGAAGGTACCTAAGAAAGGCCGAGAATTTGCGGCCCGGCTGTAGTCGTGTGTGGGACTGGGGAAAGTTATTCGTTGAAAACTCACTGATGCGTATTTATATATATATATATATATATATGAGAGCCTGATTTGCCTACAAGGAAGTCCAGTTTCGCGGGACCTGGATAACGTTATGGAGGTTTCGTTGTTAAAATTGACAGGTAACGCATAACGGTGTCCACATGTTTGCTCTTTGAAAAGAGAAACAATGTGTCTGACATTTGACTACATTTCGAGCACACAGCGTACTTAAGCTATCCCAACCAAACTAGATATGATGAATCACTTCGTTTTGTACGTCACAAACCAGTAGGACTCTTAGTTCGTTTTGCTCATAGTAAACGGCGTGCACATAATTAAGGTGTATATATATATATCTCTTAAATTAAAAAAATCTTGTATCACATAGCCGTGATTTCAGGTGTCCTCACATCTGTTTAGTCTGTGCGACCTGGGGGCGTTTGCCGTTACAGCGCACGTTTTGTGAATGTTAGCTTGGATAGGCTAAACGCGTAACGAATCCATCAACTAACGCTCGTCTCCCGAGGGCATTCTCGATTTCCTCCAGTTAATTTCCGAGCTAATTCCTCCGCCTCGTTGCACGACGCAACCCGCTCAAAAGTTCGTCGTATCGGTGAACGCAAACTACCTACGGTACTAGTAGTGACCAACAAGCGGGAAACGCTACGTAAATTCCGTTTGTTGAACAAGACTCAGATAATATCATGCAGATAAGTGCCGACAAATATTTGCGAAAACAAGACAGGTCTAGCAAGTCTTTCTCCCTAACGAGTTTTGAAGCTATGCCTAAAAAATTATTTCTAAACCCCTGTCACAAACCTGGGGAAGCTCAGGAAACATATCGTAGCTATTCTTAGTAATTTACTAAAGTAATATTTATTCAAACATACAATACATAAGTAATATATTAATTGACTGGCCATATATTGAGACAGTTCGTATCTGAATGCAAATTGCTTTTATATCCAACTCATGCGCTGATTTATTCTCTGTTGTTGACAGCTGTGTTTTCATAATAAAATTATTTGCTGATAAAAAAATATATACATATTTTTCCCTATAGTGCCACATAGGACGTATTTGACGTCTCAGCAATAGCTCACGCCGACGAATCGCGGTGATCGCTGTTCGTTGTAGACGTCATTTTCATCTTTGACAATGACGCCGACTCACAGCCAATATTCAACGTCCACGGTTCTGTTATCGGCATTACGTTCATAAGACGGACACCTTTAAATGCAAATGTGCAACGGTAGAAATCGAAACCGTGCATATCCCTCCCCCCGATTGCAAAAAGCGCACACGAATGCACCACCAGGCCAGCGGGCTCGACTTCCACCGTGGACTGAAGGCTTACTGATATTTTGCTAAGGTGATCACTTTGTCGATTACTGTCGTCGGATACGTCGCCTATATGTATGCGTGAAGTAGCACAATACCTCATAGCGTAGCATATGTGCTACCTTCAGAGTTAGAAGAGAAACTGCGAAAGAAATCAGATCGATACGAGCACTATACTAAGCATAGAGTGCAAACAGTCTTAATAAGGTCTACTCTTCCATTCTTCTCGTGTGTGCCTGTACTCCAATAACATAATAGCATGAAAGCCTTCGGTGACCGTAGAGACTTCTGTCCTGAGTAATCGGCACAGGATCTTAGTGGTTCCATTATGAGGAAATATTATCGATAGAAGAAGGCAGTGTCGCGGCGTTCCCGAGCCAATAAGAGCCCAGCCCTAGAGGGAGAAGCAGGCAGAGGGGGAGAGAGAGAGAGATAAGTCCATATGTTTGACGCCCATCACCTGCTCTTCTCATATAGGGACGCAACTGAGGATGGCAGAACAGAACAAGGTCGCAGTCGTATTGACGATTCATCGATTTGAGTGGTTATTGTGGACAATGATTGGCATATACTCAAGCATTCTCGTTGGAACTGTTCCATAGCAACAAAACAAAAAAGGCCATGAAATTCACTGACATTTCCCACATCTTATGAATCTGATTAATTTCATTGTCTCTATGAAAGGAGTAAAACGACACGTCAAAGTAGAACGTGTCCAAAAATGTTTGTCGTATTCGACACAATTAGGATCCTTTTCCGGACTATCTAGCTATCTGTGTGTTGTCCCTTGGCGATGTGCCGTATCTTTTCATCGAGGACGCACTCGTCGGCGACTCTCCATACCGTCATGCTTCACCCTTGTCTCGACGTTCTGCCGACACAATCGTACTACGAGACGAAGGGCGATTTTCGGCTGCGCTCGATCTATCTTTTATTGAGCTCTTTATCACGGTGCTTGAAGGGAGAGGTCAAAGATCGAAGAAAGTTCTTAAGTCGGATGGGGCACAACGAGGTCAAAGCGACAAGCCAACACGACTTCTTATTCTCTTCCACCGAGCTCATAGCTAACGGGCTTATGTACAGTGTAAAGATGTTTTATTATATATAGGTAAGATTTGTTGCATTTGCAAAGCTGATATATGTTAAGCTAGCTCCACAATTAACGGGTGCAATCGAAGGCAATTTAATTCGTCTGTGCTGTTTAAGGTATACTTGAGATTATAGAATAAGCGTATGATCAGGTTAATGAAATCGTCACTGCATAATTCCCACACAAGGCACACTAATTTGGCAATAGCTGACCAGTAACGTGATGATAGTTTAAACGTGAACAAACCATTTTTCCCAAATGCCACCAGTACTAGGCTGGTGAGGAGCGATAGCAGAAATCTCGTCTCAAGAATCCAAACGGTACTGTTTAGTGCGAGAGCCGCTAGTTAATCGAATGTCCCGAAACAACTGTAGATAAATGAGTAATACCGTTGGGCATCTAAATACGGGCGTCGTCATTTTCATGCACCGTCTGAGAGAAGGGACAGAGGTATAGCTAAGATCAATTCCAAATTTCTTCGGTGTCGATATGATGTTTAAAAATCATGCGTAACTTAACTATACACACAAATGTAGTAATAGATTATTATCTTAATAATAATAATAATAATACGGTTAATAATAATACAATATATTTGAATAATTGTTTTTAACTAAATAACCAATTTAATTTAATATTGTTGCAGCTGACGATTGTACCCATCGAATGACAAAAATTAACCAAATTCAGAAGCATCAAACGTCGGATATATAATACTTATTCAGTTGACGCGAATGAGACGCCGGAGACGAGCGGGTCGAGTATGAGCTGTCCGCCTGTCGCTTCGCCATGCAGCAGTTGCGCAAGGAGCGAGAGTCTGAGCACGTGTGGTGGATGATAAGTTATTAGACGCTTCGGTTGTGGGACGGAAAGCCCGTGTATCATATGCATATGCACGAAATGGCTGGCGGAAATCCCTCTAGCGCCACTAATCATGCATGAAACTTGTTCATTTATTGGGGCGAAGTTGCAGAGCGTAGTCATGCGACCGGTGCGGATTGCAATCGTAACACTGTACGAGGATCAAGCCAGTGAGAAACAGCTTTTGCTAGACCGTATGAGCTGTCTGTTGATATCGAATCTCGAACAGTGTCGAATGTAGGTCCATGTTAGTGCCTGACCGATACTCGAAGGTAGTCGTCTATGGTGACGCCTATGAGGTTCGGCTGTAGGAGAACGCCTCGGCACCTATTGGTATTTTACTCATTGAACAAATGCTCGCATGTGTAATGAACTCGCTTCAGGGCACAGTTCTATACAAAACTAACGAACATCGCAAATTTCGAGAGATTGACCACGCACACCGCTGCCCGAACTACGGAAAATCGCTGGCAGGCAATACGTGCAAAATGCCTTGAACCAGCCCTAATACCCAGTTCACAGTTAGTGGTGCGGCGCTTTCGTCGCTGCTTCTATGCGATTGCAAAACTCGATGAGGGCAAATTTTACGACAAGGATTAGATGTCCTTGTCCAGCAAAAACGCCACGAAAACATACGTACGAACGTGTCGTCAAAGGCAAAATATCTCCCGTGAACTCCTCTTGGATCTCTATGTAGCCAAATGCCTGTTTCTCCAGCCGCCCGAAATTAAACACATAATTATTCAACAGGGCGAAGCCTCCGCCGGTAGCTCATTGGGGACCATTAACAGGAAAACTTCTGGTGAATACAATGAGCAAACAAAGCTTAGCTTTCTGTCGCTCTCTCTCTCTCTCTCTCTGTCAGAAACCTAACCCAAATAACGAATCTTGTTCCCTGGTAATTAGCCATTCTGCTACATTGCCTGCGATCCATTTCAACCAAACAGGTAAGCAGTATTTTGTGATCTCGTAACGTGGTATCCCCTATGACTGAATGTCTGTTATCCTAGAGATAAGTCGCAACGTGGATCCTGCAATCTGGACGTCCCGGCAACCTCTCTTTTAACCGACTTCATCTCGTTCTTGTTCCAAATTGTTATTGAATAGTATATTTAACGAGCTATTTTCTTCTTATTTATTCGACATGAAACAGCATATTATTCGAATTCACTCGTAAGATCTGCAAATGGAAAGCTCTCCCTTCGACACCAGGGCAGAAAATCGTCATGGTGCGTAATCTCAGCAGTGAATTAACCAGCTCTACCGTCGACAAACACTCGGCCTCCCCCTACGTGTGGATTCATGTTTCGAATTTCGCACGCAAGCTTCCCACCCAGGATTCTCTCTCTCTCTCTCTCTCTTTCTATCTATCTTGTCTCTCTCATCCTAAACAATACAGTATTCGAAAAACGAGAAATAAATTAGTACGCAACGCCGTCACCGCCACCGGAAGTTCGCCATGCCAGGAATGAGTGAGTAAGCGTCATGTTACAAATTGCTCACGGCTGTTTTGATTCGTCTGGTTTCGTCGGGACCATCGATATCGCTCGACCATCCGTCCCCCTTTTCCAAATTCGCCACCCGAGGACACATTCACTCATTGTCTCTCTGCGTTCTGCCGTTCCACTAGCTGTCATCCCTCTGGAATTACTCTCGGGGGAATAGCTATGTGCTTCCCAACCGCTCCCCTCAGCAGCCACCCCCGCCAGCGCTCCATTCTCATCGTGCGCCTCCGCGAAAGACAGGACGAATTGAAAGTGGGCAGGGAAACGCAGTGCGGCGCACTGTGAAGCAGCGTCCACCTTCTTAGCTGTGCTGCCTCGCGCACAGGTCTTCGCCTCACTACCCCGGAGTTGTTTCGTTCTTCGAGATCGAACTAGACATTCGCTTGTTCAGCTGCGGCGCGCGCCCTCTGCAGTTGTCGGATACTCGGCTCGTAGGAGCCGCTTCGCCCGCATAACCAGCGTCAGCTCTATGTGTGTGTGTGTGTGTGTGTGTGTGCGCAGCTCCTTGGATTTTGGTAGAGTCGGCACCAACCTCAGCGCGGGCGGTGGCTCGCGGCTTCGTCCGCCGATAATTCTCGAATAATCGAGGTTTGCCTTGGGGACTCGCGCCACCCAAACCGACATTTCGTGCCGTCCACGCTTGCGGGAACTTCTCGTTCCGCCGTTCGCCCTCTCCTCTCTCTCTCTCTCCCCTTACACAATTTCTCCCTAGAGCGCGGCCCAGGGAAGTTCAACACGACCGAGCGTCTCTTTGCGAGTTCCAGCGGACTTTTTTTGCATTCTTCTCCATCCCTCCGATCTTTCATTGGTAAAAAGAACAGACACAAGTGTTCAAAATGGAGTTTAAGAGTATGTTCGTGTGTTTGTGTGCGCATAGGTGTTTTGGTTCTCGGCGTCGGAGAAGCCCGCACGCCGTCTTCGAATGTTGCTGAGACGGGTCGGAGGTTGCAAAGGGGTAGTATCTTAAGAGATCTGTGTCTACACACAAAAAAGGACATTGCGAAACAAATAAACACAAACGTTGAGACACGTTGTGGAGCCAGCTGATTTGTTCCGTTGGGTATGCTGAGTCTCGCTTCAATCACGAACGTCCTTTACGTCGGCGTCATGGAGGGTGGGGTACTACTAGAACAGCCGGCAAACGCAGGATGGAGTAAGGGTGAGAACGCCAGGAGTACTTGAAAGACAGAGAGAGTGTGTGTGTGAGAAAGGAAGAGAGAGGAATCAGGGTATCACAATACCCTGAGGAAATGGGCAAAGTAAACACTGAGTACGAGAGCCACGACCAGCATGAAACAAACCGCAGTCACAACAGGAGCGTTGGTGTATGTAGTACGTTGAAACTTTTTCGTCTTTAAGGGCGTTTGCCAGAACAAATGTCCACTTCTTCTGGCGCTGACCATTTGGCTCCATGCAGAACGAACTGACACCTTCGTAAAAGCTAAACACTCGATAGTTACACACTCGTGCGTTACGAGCTTTACGTTGCGAGGATTACTATTATGCGTAGACGAATATATTTCTCGGTATGGACTGGCGCATCTTATTGGATGGCGGTAGTGTAATAACGAGTAATTACCAGTCTAATGAGGGAACAATAATATCGCTTCGTGGCGCCCAATGAGGGCTTAATTCTCTTTGAAAGGCCTCCCTTGACGTTACACCGAGCTCGTGTTTTGTTTTATATAGGATGATTTTTAGTTGTTGACAAGGCGTGAATGCAACGAAGCCGGACCATAAACAGAGCGTTTAAGGAATCGTGATGATATTGTACATTTGAAATCATATTTGGATAAGCTGATTAAAAAAGCCATCCAGTTAGCTATTTCCTTATACTATATTTATTTTTACGAGAACTTAAGCATTGTACAACTGCAGTTCCGTTAACAAACCTCACTGAATGATTGAATGGTATCATAATCAATATTTTGTTATTGAGAGGCCAACCTTTGGAATGTAAAATGCAAGTGTCCATTTTTGTCGAACTCGGTTTTGCTGTGAAATCTACCAGAGCAAAATGTATTCGGACCACATGCACAATGGAATACCTTGGGGATTGATCATATCCAATCGAACCCTGTGTCCATCAAATAACATCAAAATTGACACATTTATCCTAAGATGTAGTGCCGCCGTATGTCACCTATATATGAGAAGCGGGCAGACTACCGTACCCGCAATACCGTGACATACAGCCACGGTGTCCGCGAAAAATGAGGCGAGAACGGATGAGATAGAGCTTCTGGTGTCTGTCTGCAAAAGCTATTCTCTACTAAAATCATGGCATAGCTAGCCGAATAATTCGCTGTTGATATAACATTTCTATCCAAACATGATTAGATTTCTAACCCCATGCCTGAATAAAAAGCAATGTGTACCTACCACTCACAGAATTGAGTCTCTTACGAAACATCACTGCTTTTGTTTGTGTATGCTACGTTCGACACGAACGGCGAACGGGGACGAGAATAGCACGACCGCATATCAGCTCACTTGTTCTTGGAGAACAAAAAGCTCATGGGATCGCTAATACACATTCAGGATCCAGCTATTTCTGTCTGAACACAACCCTTGGCCCTGTGACGCAATATGACCCCAGGGCTGATGAGAGCGATCTCTGTAGCTTCGAGTGAGTTGACGAAGTCGACAATGCTTTCCGACACCGAATCGAGATCCGATTTCTGTTCAGTATAATCGCTGCAAGACGATAGCCAAAGGACGGGACGAGAATCCCGGGGCGAGACGCACACGAAGTTGTATTTTACAAATTTTTCCTCGGTGACGTAATGCCCCCGTGCCTACTCTGACCTGGCGGTTACTGTGGTCAACATCAGTGGTTCGATATACGAGAGGGACACCACAAATGGGTTGTTTCCACATATGCTAACTAGAATCGACCAGTTAATAAGAGAATATCAACACTTGTACTGAAAACGGTTGATGGTCGTTGACTGTTTCATTTAGCGGAAATGAAATACAGATATTATTCGCTGCTAGTCATTAAATCGGGTACAGGTCGTAATCGTTCACAACGAAATTCCAGTATAGGGCATCGCCAGTCGAGAAATCGTTGTCACAGGGGGACGGTCACCTCATTACCGAGGAAGAGATCCCTAACTTCATGTCAACAAAACATCACCCATAAATAAATTATCGTTGGTTGGACATTTCTTCAAGATAGCAGCCAAGTCCAGTATTGAATCAGGAATTTGTCGAAAGAGTTACACATATCAACCATAATCATAAAAGAACCGATTTCATTTGAAGTGAACTCGCGTTTCGTGACAATATGGATAGCCACAAAAAAAAATTAACACAAACCTGTAAGCAATAGTAATGACGAATGTTCCTAACGAAACTCTTCGATGTGCATCGTCGAATCGTACTGCACCTCCGGCTCACAGACCCCTGGTAGCTTATCGTCGTCCAGAGCAAATTTGTCCTCATTAAGAAAATTAAATTATAAAACTCAGAGCGAGCTATATGCGATAATTATAATTTATATGTTTGCATGTACAACGGGTCAGTCTCTCGAACGTCTAAAAATGATTCTAAAAACGGTGGTCAGACCCCGTACCTTAGACATGTTACCATATGCTTCCAGCTTTGATCACATCGAACGATAGTTTCTTAACATAAATAATTTCCTTAGAATCAATTCTAATACAGTGCTGTTTGAGGAGCCTCTTTGTCCCAAGTTACACCGATGCGGCACGCTTGTTTTAATAATGTTTTTTGAAGAGCTTCATTAGTTAAGTGATGTATACGATTGCAAAACAAGAAATACGTGCGAAGTTTTCGCGAACACATGAATGACACCATACTCGATTTTAGTTAGGGGGATATAATGCCTTTCGGCATCGAGTGCATTTAAACGTCGCACATAGAAACACACAGGCAGTTATTTCTCGACAGTGCAGCGTCTGTGTATGGGTTACTGCTAAATTTGTTTCTTTACAATTTCCGAGCGGCGTAGATTTATAATGTACAGTCAAGCAACGACCACGAAACGGTGACGGGCTGAGTTAATCATCAGTCCCTAGATCGGATGGATGAGCTACTGTGTGGAGAATTTTTCAATAGATATTTTAACTATGGAATCGCAGAGGAGAACAAAGAGCTCGTGCAGATACGCAAGGTTCAAGCGAACGATACGCATTGAGCTAAGGCTGAATTCGTGGCAAAGTAGCATACGGCGCTTCCAGAACGTTATGCGCAGATTTTATCGAAAACTCTGGCGAAATAACAATTCTTGATGCATATATATTTATATATATATATATATATTTGGGCCAGCTGGGCTCAGTAACATGTAAAGGGTCAATGAAAAATAAGTACTTGGATGTGTTTTCAAAGATAGTAGTTCAAGGCAGAGCTTCTTGTTGTCTTCTTTAGTTCTAGTAAACATGGAAACACTAGACGAGTAGAATTGTGTAAGAGTTCCGTTAAATATTTCCGAATCTTGAGAGTATTCACTGACTATGCTCACTTGAGGGAATTCACTAAGTGTTGCGTTATATTTGCTTCATTCTGAAGCATTAATTTGAGGGAAAAATAGGCCGATTACCTTAGATAACGTTTTCAGGGCTGCCAGTTATTTTGTGTAGGACGAGTATGGCGTCGACGTTTTATTGGTTCGGCGCCGCTCGCTTGTTGTGGCGGGATAAAAAAACACCCAGTGTTGGTAACGCTTACATAAACTTTATGCAAGATTGACTGACTCTATTGGGATTAACTAGATGAATAGTCCCTGATCAATGTAAATGTGTAGTCATTTCCTCCAGTGATTTCTCGTAGGAGTGCCATGTTAATAAATTCTGAGGAGTTTTTGATGGGAGAACGGCTGAAACCAAATTCGTTTTCGTCAAACATCTGCCACGCCCGTTTAAAAATGTATATTCCAAAACGTGCCCGCTATTGTTGACCGGTCTATACCCAACTTTCGCAATGTAGTTTTGTTTAATGTTATCCCAAGTGTAATAAAAAATGTGTAACTAAATTCAGACAAATTCCGTTTTATCTGCCAAATTTCAGTGGGTTCGTATCATCCTCTAGAATCGAGTTGCAAGGAACCCTGAGAGATTTTATGCTCGCGGGAGGTATTGACTAATATGTATGTTTTCTGCAAGCTACCATCGGGCTGTCGAAAACACCTCCGCTAGCCAAGTACCGAGTGAGTTATTCACGAGTCATAAACACGGTATTAATGTGATATTATAGTTAGACGCTAAAATAAAGCACATGTTGCAGAGAGGGGTGTCAAGCATGCAAGCATGAACCTACCATAGGGCTTGTCGTTGTCAGCCGGAGCTTGGTTAATTATGTTCCGAAAGGCGCGCGTGCTTTGAGATAACACCACCGGTGTATTTCCAGGTATGATGGAGCCGACAGGTCCACTGACTGAGACACCACCAGATGGGATGCCGTTCGCACTTACTGGTGGCCGCATGTCACCGCCAGCGGAAACGGCTCCAGTGGGAGTGACACATAGTAATGCTGACAGTAACGTCATTATAGCCAATGTCCAACGCGGGGGCAACCGTGAGCGAGACATACAGACGTCTCGAGAAAGACCGATGTTCGAGGGTGCTTTTTTATTGCCGAGAATTATTTTGCAGACCCCTGATAGACCTCGTGAAAGAGACGATGCAGCCCACGTTAGGTTGCCGGACAGATCTTTGGACCAATCGGGGTAGCTGGCGGCGCTGTGATTTCTCATGATCTCGTAGGAATTCATCCGGCAAATGGAACATTCTCTTAATTGGCGAAAGGCCCATGTTGCGGACGGCAGTATTGTCTCGCCATGGGACTTGCAAATGGTGGGTCGTCCAATCGTAAGAACTTCTTCTCCTCCATATTGATGAGGCTGTTGGCAACTATGGAAGCAGGCTCTAGCTTTTTGTCGAACACATATCCTACAACGATTAAGCCAATATCCGTCTGTTGTGATCATCTCAGGTTCGGCGCTTTTATGAAAGTGTTCCCCCTCCTCCGCCTCGACAGCGAAGACATAGCTTGTGCGGAAATCTTGCCAAGGTGGCCGAGAAGAACTACTTCTTCTTGAAGCCGGCAATGCTTGAGGTATGCATTGACAACAGCGCAGCGAATCCGTCGATGCCGCGGCAGCGACATCCCTTCGTGGCTGATGGGACGTGTCTGACCTATGGCACACTGATCTGATGGCTTTACATCGGATAGCACATGAGGCACCAATGGTTGCAGTACGACTCGTTTGCAGTCGCACTGCTGGACGACTTCTCGTCACCATGGCGAATCCATTGCCGGCTTCACCGAGAAATTCTGGCTTGTTTCTCATAATGCCATCAATGAGGCTTTCAGGAATCATTCTCTTCCGACAATAACTTCACGAATCCATTTCTCCTTTCAAGGGAACGCCTATTTCGAGGGGGTCCCGTAGGCCTTCCATGTGAACATATCCATCTACACGACCGCTGTATGCCTACTAGCATCGGCGTTCTTCCGATTTCTCGCCCGATCAGCACAGTTCACAATGGCGACCATATATTTTCATATATGCATCCATATATTTTCAACCACCGTCGGAAAAAGCTTGCACACTTAAAACGTTATGGCGCAATCCTTCCCTTAACAACAACAGCAATAACTGAGCAGTACACACAATCTGCACTATGAAGATGATGATCTTCTGCTTCAGAAGGCGACGAAATTGTATTCCTTTATTTGTGAGTGAAACTTCAGTCCGTAATCCTCCTTCTTCGCTGAACAGAGCGGAACACTGAATTCCGTTGTACACCTTTGAAAGAATTGATTCAATGTTGTCTTACTGTTTGCTTGTGAACTTTCTCACTGTTTCGCCTTGCACCAATCTTTGATCTCTCACTTTACCCGAGCGTGTCCTCGTGACGAGTTTTCATTCTATCTCTCTATTTGAAGCACATGAACCGCGCACTCCTCAGCGATGGGGTCACGTCAATGGTCGCTTTCACATTAACCTGTGACGACGACGACAACTACTGCGTTTGCGCACTGGATCACTATTTGTGCATCGGTTACGCGCGCAACCAGCCGCCTAAATGAGTGCCCCATCGCTCAAAGCACAGTGATCCCACCCACATGAACACACTTACACAAGCACACACACACACGCGCGCTCACTCACGTAAAGAACTTGGACGTTCTTCTCCTCAAAACTTTAGCGTGCTGCTGTGAGAGACTCCGTTTCCTGCTGTGTGCCGTTACTTATCAGCAGGAACGGGTGCAGAGAAAGGTTTTGAACGGGAAAGTTTTCACAGGATCATCTGTTCTGTCTGCCTGTGAGGAAGTGTTCCGCACGTTCGCGGAAGCCTGGAGCACAGCACTGCACTGGGTTTGACACTTTGACACTCGCACGCATACGCAGGCAAACACAGAGATGCGGACGAAGATGGGCTCTCAGCGCGCGCTCTTCCACTGAAACTCGCTCACCGGATGCACAGGGGCCTGCTGCCCGCTTGCGTCCAAGAGTTACACTGAGGCTCTGATGGCCTCACGCCGGGCGCGCAGCCAGAGGGCGCTCCGATGGGTCTTCAACAGCGCCCTCACCTCAGGTGGTGACGGTGGCGAACGGCTGCGCGGCCGTATCCGGACGGTTAGGGGCTGACCTCTTGAAACACTGAGTTTTTCTCAGTAATAGCACTTGGCCACCACTGTAGTGCCGTATGCGTTCGCGAGCATCGTGACACCCGTCGAGATGACGGGGCTGCAGCTGTGAGTCCACGATATCCCTTGCGAAGGAGACGGTGTGGCAACACCACGGATGTTTGGCCCTCATCCTGTAACTAGAGCACCGTCTCTGTGGAGCGTAAATTGCGAGAACTAAGCTAGTAGCTGATTGTATACATGCATTTTATGTAGCATTATTTAATCGTTTATTATTCTGTATGCATACGTAAATAGGGCAGGCACTAAACTTTGCAGCATGAACGTACCCACAAGAAAGCTCACATGTTGGTAAGATGTAGATCCACAATTAGGAAAAAGTGGTCAACCGGTCGGAGAGAAATCGTCCCTAAAACAGTTTGTGGCCATTATGGCAATCAGCTGGTGGGTTGCCAACGGAAACGTCTATGACGCTGACGTTTGCAACATGACCTCGAAAACTTTCGAGGGCTGCTATATTATCAACGAACAGTTGCGAATGTTCGCGGATCTCAAGTTGCCGGACGCGTCACAAACCTATCCCATTTGACAGTAATATACTTCAACTGCTCTATGTAGCTACAGCATGATGAGGGAACATGTTGTACATGTCACCGAAATTCACTGTGAACACTTCCGTTAGACTAGCACCACTCTGCGGAACCCAACTGAGATAGGCTGTGGATCAGGATAAATAAACTCGTGACGCCTTTCCATACATATGGGACCGTGAGGCATCAACAGAAACAAATCTGCCTTCAAAGTCGTCATAAAAGCAAAGTTTCCACCGGTGCAGCCTTCATCATTGTGATGCGCCTTTGGGGGAAGGGTACACCCAAGCGCATAAATACCACACACAAGAGCTGGCATGGGTTAGACAGCACCGAACAAGTCTCACTCTAAAGCAGCAGCAACAACTGTAAAGACTCATATTTTCACAATTCTATTTGTTCGTGTTCGAGTCAACTTGTTCCTATGTTACTAACATGCATACGCACACATGTTATTATGTGTTCATTAAAAACTTTTCACTTACTGTTAAAACAGCTACAGCTGATTGCTTAACTCATTTCTAATGATCTTTCATTTCCAGGCACATTCGCGACGGGTTCATTGCCATGCATATATCGCACAGGTTGTGCAAACACACCGGAGGGAGGCTGGTCGATGTTGTCGACGACAGCACATTGTCCCCGTATCGTCGAGTGACTTACCGATGCTTTTTTTTGTTGTTATGTTATATTTGCCTGCCGTGTTTGACCTTTTCTATTTGTGTTTATTTTTGTCCTAGGCAACGTTGAAAAGGCCCCCCGACCATCTGGAGATTTCCCTCCGCTCGACCGCTCCACCTGTCGAGTCATGAACGACGCGATGACGTTGTGTATCTGCTTGGTGGTCGAATCTCGGTCGAACAGTAAACATAGTAGCAACGATGTCGACCTGCTCCTTATCGTAAAAGGTATTCTACCCGCTCAGCTGATACCACGCAGCCTGCTTCCGTAGCAGACAAGTTGTTTTTCAGCGAAGAATCTGATTCCCGCAGTTCGTCTTGGAGAAAATACCATTGTCCGACACGACTGTGATAATTAAATATTCTAATTAGCTGGTTCGTACATCCTGCGAATTCGATTTGTTTCTATTGATTCCTTTTCGGGCGATTTGTTAACCACTAAATTATATAACTCGATCTCTGCTTCATATGTCAGCACCCGATCACACTGCCTGTAGCCGCTGTAATTGATTTTGTGTTCGAATACTATTAGCTTATATAAGCAGTTGCACTTTTTTTTTGGACAAATGTGCTTTTGAAGCTCAAGAAACTGACATATTGAAGTATAATACAATAATACATATGTCCCGGCGAACGCTTTCGGCACGAATTTCTCTACAAGACTGATGAACCCAGATCTCTGTCCCGGCAGTCGTTTCTGACACCAAATACATAACCAAGAAAAATATTGTATATTTGTGCTATGAATTCACAAAGGCAATCTAAAGGAAAACCCCAAAGTTAGCCATACGCTTATCAAGGAATACTCTGTAATATTCAATATCGCGGTTTTTTTTTCGTTCTTGAAGGGAACATCTGAAACGACTTCACGTCGTAATGTGGCCAAATGTTATTAGCACTTTTACTAAAACTCCCGTGAAAAAGTAACCTCGAAGCTCGGTAACCACCAACTTCACGTCAGAGAAGGCAACTCTACAATAGAGGCAATATTTAGTGTTGGACTGTGTGGCGAGCATTGTGGCTGTTTACAGCTCAGAGATAGTTAGAACTCTCCAGCACAAACATTTCTTCCCTCATATGCTCTTGGCCTCCTTCGATTAAATGCTGGGTCACATAACCAGCTCCCGCCATAGACACCATCGTTCATCCGAGTTGTATAGAAATTTCTGGCGAACATTTTTCTTATAAAGTCACATTTGTGTGAATTGTTATCTTTGCGCGTTAAGGCTTTTATCTAAGCATATGTATTCAGGTTTTAACATGTTTTTTTTTCTTTGAAAATATTAGAATATTAGAACACTTGGCTAGCCCAGCCGTTATCGGCGCGTTTAAAACGGCATCGGCCACGTCTGAGCTCATAATGGTTTCAACACGCTGCCGATCAGCGTAATCACCAGCTCATGCATGTAGTCACTGTGCTAGTGATGTGATGTCTCATAATATAGGCTGTAGACCGTTCTTAATGACGACTATGTAATCTGTCGACGCTTCGTGAGATTCTTCTGAGATGGGATTCAAATGATGAGATCTCATTAGGTGGCGCTCCGGGATTTAGCCTCGTAGATATTATAATAAAGAGCTACTGCCCATGAGGTGGAAATGAATCACGTTGGAATCAAGACAATATTTATGTATTCATTTTTGCGCTCCAGATAAGTTTATAGGTGGAGTTGGTAACCTCAGAAGGCATGAATCAGCTGTGGCTTCCTTGTTAATTTAACCATCGTATTATTATTCTATATACATGCATTATGTTGGCATGCAATGGGCCCATACAATCTTATACTAGTATAATAAATTATTATTTTTGTCATATTATCAAAATGATGGGGCAAATCATGTCCGCATAATAATCATGCCAACGACCAGACTATTTTGCGCACATTAATATTGTGGCTGAGTGTTGTGTAGCATCACAAACAGTCTCATTTCTGTAACGGCTCATCGTTTTAGCGTCCACGGACAACGGACACTCACGAAAAATCATCCACCAGGATTTGATCGGTGTCCAGTATAATCTCAAGCTACAGGAACTAACCGATAGGCAATGTTGGATGGGATTTATAAAAACAGCGCTCGCACAATTTGAAGGCTGTAGACTCTCAGCTGCAGGAAGACAAAACATGTAGGCAAAATGTGTCGTTAAACAACATTTAGTTGGGCGTCACTTGTGACTTTTTCAGCAGAAGATAGGATTTGTCCTTCTTTCCACGCTTGATTTGCTCCTCCTAGATTTCAGGGATTTTGTACAACGCAATGGAACCTCACCGAATAGGTTGATCTCGTCACAAACAATGCGAGGCTGGAGCTGCATGACAGGGAAGGTTTTAGCGTTGCCAACGCGAGGTACGACCTCCTCCTTCCTTCGGCAATTCCTCCACCGTTCAGAGAACAGTTCGACTTTGTCAGCTCAAGCATTTAGGAAGCAACAATACGAATCGGAGAATAGGGAAAGCGTTTAGTAAGGGGCACAGTGCCGAGGTAGACTTCCCGCGTTTGTCGCTGCTATTACAGATTCTGCTAGTTCTGCGCGAGCTTTCCGTGAACAGTCATACCCCAATGATGTGGCCTGCAAATCCTTCCCCCCCATCTATCTATCTATGTATCTCTTTCTGAAAATGTGGCGAGATACGTGCGGGGAAATGTTTCGAGCAACTCGACTTCGATCCTTAAGCAGGCATCCATAGTCGTCATAGATCTTTCAAAATTGTAGGAAACATCAAATAATTCTCTTCTGTTTTACCAATATTCTCCGCTCGCGTACCGGTGTACCGAGTGTTCATTGTCGACAAAGTACAGCATACACGTTGTGTGTAAATGGGTACATTTGGTTGTTTGCTTCAGATCAGAGCCGGATGAGGACATCAAACCAACAGTACCTTAAGAATCACCGAATGAGACGGATGTATTTGCACGGCTTCGCTCGCTACTCGTGCATCATACCATGCCTGAACTATTCGATTGCTGCGCGCTGGCCAAAATGGCAAGAGGCCAAATCAAATCGACTACAACGGAGCGGGGCAGCTAGAGAGAGAAATGACACAACACGATGCTGGCGCGAATGGAACAGGGTGACGGCCACTTAACAGCAGCACCGCATTGGTAGCGTGTGGCTGTGTACTATGCACTGGTAGTGTATAAACATAGAGTTCATCCTCTTGGAAATGCTGAAAAGGTCTCATCTGCATTTGCTGTCGGAACTATTCTGGAGCTCTGAAATCCCGTGGTACTTACGTTGGGAGATCACAGTGGCAGGGAGACGTTACAAGCCTGATCGGGGGGTGACTTCGAGGGACTATATAATAGCAAACTTTCGCTGTCGTTTTTTTCTGGATATACAGAGCATATATGTACATGCCATATGCTTATGAGCGATCTTGCGTGTGTCGATACAAAAACCATATCCAGTGAACCAGAAAGGGTTTTCAATACGAGTTTTTCTATGCAAGCGAAACCCATGAGCAGTTCGGAGATGAGTTGTCAACGAAAAACACATACGGTATCGAGGACGCCGGTATAACAGTAAGGTATTCTAGCTTAGACGATATGGCGTAATTTCTTTCTTTTTTTTTAATTTCAAACATAATTCAATCACAGACATTGAAGTTCATGCAAGCAAAACTTCTGACAGAAACATCAATGAATGTAGCTAACAACGCATATGTTATTTTATGTTACATCTTAAGCATATGTATGTATATTGCAGTTCCGAGAATAAACATTTGAGAGAGGCAATGCCATCGCCTTCCTCGGGACGTTGTCGTCCTCACCCCCCCCCACCCCCATAATCCCTAGAAATTCCGACCTATTGTAACGTTTAATATATTATAATAAACATTTGATTAAATCTAAATCTAAATCTGGGATGTAAACGTTTCTAATCAGTACGTACAGACCCGATGGGGACCAACCGACGGTTGACCAGTATCCACTTTATCAACTTGACTATTTAGTATCCTTAATATTTTTATTATTATCTTAAAAACATATTTATATAATACTACATATATGCTATTTAAATGCCAAAAAGCAGAAGAAAAAGTTGTCTTAGAGAGTAGCCCAGGCAAATCTCAGAGACACTGTGGAACCTTTATCAAAGCCATTATATTTGATCATTCTACAAGATATAATTGCATTAGTATATTTCCAAATAGGTCGGGCGTCATTCGGGTATTTTAATACGTGAAGTGTCGCTTACCATGCTGGTGCCTGCGGCTGAGAAACTTTAGATCCATGGATCTCAACATAAATAATGGCCTCTTGAGAAATCGTTTAGTTCGCTATGAAAATCGGCATCAAGTTCGCTTTCTAAACCGTGGCTCTATAGAGCCGTTCGTTTCTCCACACCCCACACGCTATAAATTTCTTTTACGGAGAAGTGAAAGTCGATAGCGCACATATATTTTCCGGGTAAATAATAAAAAAAAGTTAACTTCAGCGTAATTCCATCACTTACACCCTGATGTAATATCCAGAAAAAAGACCTCACAAAACTACTTATCTATTGCCGAATCTAGGAGACATTTGCTGGGGTTGTGAGATCATTATACCTCCTAATTCTAATTGCCATGTCTGACATCTGAACCGATGCTAACGGTTCCTTATATTCTTTAGTCGATATAAGTTTTTCTATCTGACAACCAACTTCGTGCTTTCAAACCTTTGACTTTAGTTTACAACGTAGCCCGATGATCGTTCCCGGTTAAACGTACATGGCAAATCATTTATAAGGAAAAAAACCCATACATTTCAGCCAGATAAATGTTTTAGCAATAGATGAGCGTTTCGGCTGTCTCTATGCATAAATGAGACCGAAAAAGACCGATATGGCCGCTAGCCAAGGCACTATCAGTCGCGGATGAACAGTCGCGGAATAGCCTGGATTTCTCTCTCTGGCAACATTTTATCAACGTAGTTTTTACATGGTCAATTATACCACGCCCCCCCCCCCTGATTAGTACTGGGTACAGGTGATCTTTTGCGGCGATTTAAAGCGAATTTGGGGCAACCGGCAAGCGGCGCTGGCTCAGTCCACTGAAGCAACTTCCGGTTAGCTCCATTGCTCGCCTAGAGAGAAAGATCTGTATAGGGGCTGGGGTCTGGCTTCACACCACGACATCCGCCACACTTGCGGCCTCCGGACCTGCCTAGGCGTCGTTTGACTACCGGAAGAACAATCCCTTCCGGTTCTTATCTCACTGTTGAAGCAACGTTTAACACAGTGGGAATGTTTGTTCGCCAATGTCGGACATCAATTTCTGCCGGACACCCTATGAACTCGGGTGCTATGCTGACCCTCGGCAGGGGCTCGAGTCTGTCAAGGTCAGCTAGCAGAGGCGAACGCGCGAAAGCGCTAACGCTGTACGGGATAATGGCCACGAGAAAATGACTGTCGGCGGCGTTGTAGCTGAAATTGAGCTCGAAATTTGATGAAAGGAATGCAACCGCGGTGAATGTTGATCAAGCGGAGTTGTATGCTGCCTAAAACCACTATATGATCTCTGAATATACAGAATGGTTCGGATATTTAGACAACGCTATGTCGCATAATCACAGCCAGTGGTCCCTTTTTTATTTTCAAACCAAATTGTGGCACGCGCGATTTCCATCCACGAGCGAAAGGTGGAGTCGCGAACCGTTCGCCAAAACGGCAGACGTTCTACTATTAAATACAACTTCCACAATTCATAAGAAGGACGTGACGCTCGGCAAATCTAACGGAATCAATTGGTGTTCAGTGTCCAGCGGCTTTGTGCGGCTGGTCCGTTACAATTTCCATCGTCCAGGACTGATCTCTGTTAAACCCCGTACAACATACGGATGTATAACCATAGTAGGTGCGTGACTTGCCGGCTACGGAACACGTCACCGTACAGTTCAGCCTCCAGCGAATTGGCTTCAGCGAATGGTAGCCAGTTCACCTCGGAAGACTGTTCCTTCGCCCTTTTATCGCGTTGATATCCGTGGGGGGTCCCCCTTGTTTCGGAGAAACGGTGAACGCCACATCGTGCGTTTGCCTACCTCTACGGCTGCTATCGTTTTCACCGTAGTACCGACTCTGGTGGTATCTACATCAGCCAGGTATGGTAACGTACTTCTTCAGTGCATCCATCGTTGGCGCTTCGGCCACCCCAGCTTTCCGTAGGAGCCCACCGATGTCGCAGCTTTAGGTCGCCGCCTCGACATTCGTCCCTCTCCTTTGGGTCATCGTCAGTCGTTCTCTGACCGCTGCTGCAAGCCGACTCCACTCGGCTGCCCTCGTTCCACTCGGCTAGCTCAGCACTCGATCGAAAGAGTTTTTATCGTGTCCAGTCCACAGCCCGCTACAATTCCCCCAATTCCGTCCACTGCCCCATACATTTCACCCCACTCGGGATCATTTGCCCGTCAAGTTGATTTCACACTTGGTTCTCTCTCTCTCTCTCTCTGCGAACCCCTCGATGCTTCCTATTCCCGGACGTGGGGGTAGCGATGGGGCCCGAGCAAGACAGAGCAAATCCTCAAGCTCCACTTGAGTTGTGCCGTCTGATAACCTTAATTCCACCACTCATCGCTAATTCTCCGTGGCGTTATTAACGGACGGGCGGCAGCTTAACTACCTATATCTCGTTATGACAAACACTGCTACTTGTTTTCGATAAGCGTTTAGCAGTTCACTTGCTTTTACTAGATCAGAGCGACTGAATGGTTGGAGAGGAGTGGAATAGCTACGTGCTCCCTAATGCGGCCCGCATCGTTGAACTGCTTCGTTATATAATAATAATAATAATAATAATAAAGTAGGAATACTTTCCCATTTTTAGGAAGGTTAGTTCAGCATCAAGAGCTATATGCTCTTAAACAGAGTCACTAGCAAGGTCAATGCGAATGATGGTTTTATGGAGCTTCTCATAGGTCTCTCTAGTACGCTAAGGGAGCACTTCGACAAATATAGCTGAGTCGCTTGGGTTTGAGCAAGTAGCTGGATTGGGTTATCATGTAAAAAAAACAAGGAAAATCTCTATGCAAACAGTCTTCTAAATCGAACATCGAGTCGGGTACATGTTATTATACATTTATACTACGTATATCTAACCCACTTTTCATGGTAAAACGGAACCTACCATTAGATACGGCTAAAGCAATTCGCTAGCCTACCGACGTGGGGAATATGCACGTCTATTACGGACGTCCTGCGGCCTGATTTAAGCTAGTTCTGGTTAACCACTGTGCCTAGAATGTCACATCCGCATGCATCCTCTACTTATCTAGTTACGGTAGCATACACTGTTCTTCCGTTTTCAGCTTTCGCGGCGCATAACAAGCAACGCCTCATCTGGGCTTGCGTTCTAATAGAGGCTTGTAACAGAAAAAATATATTCATATGAAATTTAGAGGAATCTCAGCAAAGGCCTTCAAGTGAAGCCTCATGAAACTATCGATTGCCCATATACAATGAAAAAAAGCTATACAAACTCATCGTTTTCGATAAAAGGCTCACCAACGTCAATCACCTCCATGCGGATGGACTTCGGAGTACACGTAGTTATTAATTCCGTGCTCGCATTTTGAGTTCTTTGCACTTTACATAGCTCCGTATGGATTTATTAGCAAATTGTTCTGCCAGTAGCAGTAGTAGTAGTAGTTGATTGGTCCTGATTTTTTCACCAACGTCTACAGATTTAAGCTTGTAGTCTGACCAGTCACTGCAGCGAACGTCAAAGAGACCGCTCCCACCGGTTATTGCCTGACCGGATTGCAACTCGTGAGTCGGACCAACTCCCCACGGACCAACTCCGGCTACTCCGAGTAGACAAGATCGTTTGAGAATGCCACCGAGAACTTTGACCGTAACGCTGAGCTATTGCCATCCTTCTGTTTGCTTCTTGTTTGTTTTTTGTGGGCCCACCAACCTCGCCCTAATGCCATTGTCCCTAGTGACACGACAGGAATTTGAGGAGTCTCTAGTTCCGCGTGGGGACGCCTCAACGAAATCCTGCTGCGGCGAATTTGTTGCCGAGAAAGGGAATCGGCGCTGCCTGACGCCACCCCAGCCGTCTCCATTCCGCCTCGCCCACCCAAACAGTTCAGGGTTGTTCCTCTGAAAATATGTATGTCTAAACATAGAAAGTTGCACCAGCTCTCCTTCGAGGGAGTGCCATTGATGTAGCTGGGTGCTGAGGCACGGCGACATATGTCAGCCGACGCGTTCGCTCCCTGGAGAGAAGTTAGACATTCGAAGTATTCAACTCACAAATGCTTAGAAGTTGAGAAATCCCGTAACATTTGCTATGTCAGGTTTCTGCACTAGGGTCTGGGACAGCGTATGAGCATAAAGACACACACACGCACCGTTAAAATATAAAGAAACCTAAGGGTACAACACTTGAAGCGTAGAGTTTTGTAACAATCATTAGCGCTGAGAAAAATTAGACGTCTGTGTTTATTACATACGCCTGTATATAGGTTTCCTCGACGAGTGAAGTGTACCATATTCCAGAGATCGTTTTGAAATTACAAAGGCTAGAGCAACGTTTGAGCGTTTGGTTTATTCGTGACAGTACCTATGGTGCATACTAAGGTTTATGGCATTACAGATATGGTACTTCGATAAACAAAAAAGTTGTCAACAGATTTGGCATGTAAGGGAGTAGGAGGTCAATAAGTTCCGTGCCTTCCGTAGATACACCGTGACACCGAAGGGTTCTGGTTTTGGTTTCTGGTGATCTGGCCCCCGCCTCGGACTCTCGCGAGGGATCCCCATGACAGACTCCTGCGCCGATGGGCGGAGGGGCGTCCCATCGACGCGTGCGAGAATACGTGCTGGGCTGTTGCGCGCGTGGCTCGGAGGTAACGCGGGCGGGCCCAAGCCTCGGGGAGTGCATGGGTAGAGCCAGGCCCAAGCAGTGCTCACTCAGGAAGACTCAGGCGATGGGGTGCTCGAACAGTTGCGAGCAGGGAAGCGCGCAGCCGGAAACCCCGGCTAGAAATGCGTTTGAGGACGCCATTGGCTCGGGCAGTTGTGAGCAGCCAACAATCCCGGCTATGTTTCAGCGAAGTCAGGTTACCGCCGCAGCCGCGGGGGCGATAGTGATCGAGAATAAGAAAGACGAGGGCAGCCGGGTCTGCAGGCAGTCACCGAGGCGCTGGAGGTCGCCACAAAGCTCGAGGCATACCTGTGAGGGAGGGACAAGAGTGGGAACCTCATCAGGGTCCACGCGAACATCCATGCGAGGGTCAAAGAATTAGGGACCGTAGTGAGGAAAGCTAGCCTCAAAGAGAGAAAGAGACTTGAAGCCGCGGAGAAAGCCTGCCCAGTCCCAAGCTGCACGGCGTGCAGGGCAGGGGCGCCTTAATTGTCGTCTCCGACCAAGGTGATGACACATACCAGCTGCCAAACGGAGCCGGAGACAGAAGACTTGGGGTGCCAAATGGACCAAGGTAGGCAGTTGGCCCAGGTAAAAGCAAAGGTATATTGGTTTATTAAAGGAGCTGCAATTCTACCCTGATAATATATGTCATCACGCAGCGGGGATCGAACCTGCGCTTCCGGTAGCCAGAGACTCAGGTGGAAGAGAGTATCCTCGCCTGCCAAACCCGCGAGAACCTGGTGGGCGTTCTAAGCATGGACTTGCCTCCGGACTGTTTTAGATACACAGAAGACACAAGGCGGAGCCTCCTCCTTCTTGGCCGCGCTGTCGAAGGAAGGCAAGGCTAAGGCCTCAGTATCGACTGGCTCTAAAAAACTCGTCGTCAGAAATCTCCCTCTCGGAGCACCCAAGGACGGCACGGCGAGAGCGCTGAATGGCTGGCCTGGCATGCCGAATAAGTTCCGAGATGGCGGCCCTGGTCAAGGAAGAAACTGGCCGTCTATCGGCGGTAATTCGCATCTCCAACCGGAAGGACGCGGATCACCTGCTGAGCGTGGGCCGCCTGCTCATCTTCTGGAACTCGTCGCCGGTAACGGAGTGGGTCAATGTGCCAACGTGCACGAGGTGCCAACGAGGTGAACACAGCAGTAGGACCTGTCGGAAAGAAACGATTAGGGGGAAAAAGTGCCACCTGTGTGGCACCCTAGGCCACATCGTGAAGGGGTGCACGGCGACCCCTAGGTGCTACAACTGTGGAATCGGCGAGTATGCGGCTAACTCGGCCGCGCATCCGCGCATGCCCGAGGTATCGGGAGAACCCGACCACAGGACTCCATGGCAGAGGAGCAGCACCGGAGACGATCCCCCGAGTCGACGAGGTTGCCGATCCCTGTGGTCGACGTAGATGGCTCCGACGAGGAGAATAAGGCCAGGGACGGTTTCGCCCCAGAGGAGGAACTGAGGGATAGGACATGGTTGGAATCAACTGCTGGTCCTTGCAAGGCACTGACTGAAGTTATAATTTGACAGTCTCGGTCAGTGCCCCAAGTCAAAATCGGCTCTGGGTTAGGCAATAAGAGTCTGACACCAGCAGGCAAATACCTTAGCTGGAAAGCCTGGTGTTCATGCAGGATTTACCTTTAACCTCTATAAAAAAAGGTCCGTTCCTTCCAGATCCTCGACTAACGACCGATAAAAAAAAGTAAAAGTGGGATACTGTTGGTTATCTCTAGAAACCGATCCTGGTTGTTGGTTATCTCTAGAAACCGATCCTGGTTGTGTATGCATCCTAGCGAATCTATGATTACGATGATGAGCGATTTCCTACAATCACTGTAATTTCCTATCACAGCACGTCAGAACTGGTTGGTTTAGCTAAAATTTTGCATTCTATTTGCTTCGACAAGCACACAACAACACAACTATTACTTCTACTGCAACGAAGTCAGCTACGCTCGTCTAATGACAACCAAACCTCCCTCCCTCCTATGATTCCCGTTTTCGGTCCTGTACACGCGTGAATCTATCTCTCGCGCTTGGCGCGCGAAGGTCCCCACGCGTGTACACACCTACGGCGCAACTTGTGCCGAACGAAACGAGTTTGCCTTCCGAATTGACTTGAATTTGGCGCGGAAAAACGCCGACAAAGTACGCACGCCATACATGATTCAATGCTCCATCAGTGCTGATATGTGCGGCAGACGACAACGACCACAAGCACTGTGTCAGATCGAGGCAGGAGATGTGCGAGGCAGATGAGAAGATGAAGGGACATAGATAGAGGGGGGAGGGAGAGAGCATTTAAGCGAGTCGACGTGTGTCCGATAGAACGCCTGCATGGGGCATGCTATTTCTCCGAAAATTACCACCAACGCCACAACCGCTGCCATGACCACCCTACGCGATAGATAACTTCCGAGATAGTTTCAGCGTCTCCTTGATATCACCCATACATGTATTCGCCGCCGACGAACACACCGCGGTCACATATCACCCACCCTTCCAATTTCAGCCTGGCCTTCTGCATGGATTTGTGAGGCGTATCTGTTGGACGGTTGGGAGCGGATACTTGCGTTCACCGTACGTGGCGATGACTTCCGTGATATGCTTTCCCAATCGAGTTAACGTTCATAGAGTGTAGGTGCGCCGAAGTGCATAGCAAAACGCGTTCGCCACTATGCTTCAGCAGAGCATTACATGAATATGTATATATAAACGCTTCCTGAGATCTTTTACAGCTTCAAAAACTGAAGCTTCACCCATCTGAAACCTTGGACAGTGATTCTACCTATTTGAAACCATTTGGACAGCGATTTCACCTATTTGAAACCTTGGAGAGTGATCTAATAGACAGTGATTCCGTATAGTCCATGACTAATTAGCGGTGGCTAATCTTCCACACAAGATGACTTTTAGGGTTAGTGTGTTTAAGAATTAGATGACCTAGATTACAACGAGAAAAGTACAAATGGAATCCGGAAGTTGAGAAGCATCTAAAATTCACTGTGCCTTTTATCGATTTAGTCCACAAACCCTAGTGGCCTCCTTTCAGCCACTATGTAAAGCATTCTGCTGCCCGTGAATATCTCATAGTTTCCGAACGTGTTGACCACTGATATCGGCAAGGGTTATAAAAGTCATAGAAAATGGAAAAGGTTTCTATATTGTATCCTGGAATATTTACTCCATCTTCAAGCGCGGCGCAACTGACAATACACGTCGCCCTTCTCACGAAGACATGCCTGAATGCAGAAATTGATGACGCTTGATTTTCTTACCAATACAAACAGCGAGTACAAGAGTATTTGGGTTCTGCTGATATAGTTCATTCAGTATCGAAAACCAAAAACCTATGCGGCGCGCTCACTTTACTACTCTGCGACACCATTGCTAGTCGCGGAGGGGAGTATTCGAAAAGGTCTCTCTTACATATAGGGAAGTCCTTAGATGAAGTCTCAAAGGGGTGTTTAGAAATGATTTGATCCGCCGATGTCTTGTTTAATTTGTAGAGGCATGAACACATAAGTGCGGTAACATTCTTGATCTAATTATATAGAAATTATGAAAGCGTAGAAGATACTAGAAATTTGTGTAAATATCTTGAATAATATTGGCGTATATTCTTTCAACTATGACCAGTTGCGGTGCAGTATATAGGAATATATGTTTATAGCATATACATTTAGACTGCACTTTTTTCCAAAGCTAACTGTACGTCCTATATATTATGACCCCTCTCATTAAGGCAGGCCAATTGTTAATCACATCTTTTAAATTGTGACCTTCAATGCATCGTAAGACCAATGTATGGAAATTGAAGTATATCCAGATCGAGCTCAATAGAGCCGTGAGACGTCAAAGAATTATAATCGAAAGGAGAATTGTATTATCGGGGTCAGCCAAGCAAACATTTAATCATATGGAGCAACGAGTTAAAGTGAAATGACACGCTTGCTGCGATCAAAATGCCAAAATAGTGAGCTGTGGCAACTGCCGATCAAGACGAGGTAAAAATCTTGCTGGCACACTTGTCAACTATGAGGCCAGATGGCACTCACGCACAGCACAGGGGAACTAAACAGGGCCGCCACGTTCGCCCACGCAGAGCTCAAGTTGCTCACACACCGTAAATTGATAGACATGTTACCGACGACATAACCAGGGAAGGACCGAAACCACTCTCATTTGTAAGGGCTTTTCGGCCGTGTTTAACAATCCGCGTAAAGGTAAACGACTCGTATTAAGACCAAGGAGGGGCCGGAATAGATCCGCGCAACAAATACTCTGTTTACAGGTTACAGCCTAGGGGGCCGTTGTAAAAAGGAGCGATCTCCGTGTGTAAATTTGATTATTACATAACACACCTTCAGTAAAGCGTATTAGATAATACTATACTTAATGAGTCCAACAACACGTCCCAACACGGCCGCCTAGTGCACGCGCACCATAATACCCAAGAGAAACAATGTCATCTGTGAGGAATAAGGCTGATAACGGCTGTCCAATAGCGAGGCGAACACTAAGGACAACCGAGGAGTGAACAAAATGTCTCACGAGGCTACCTGAAGGGAGTCGAAGAGGCTCTTAGTTCAGTCGACGCCTGTACGTTCATTCTACGCTGGGCGCATAGAAGTTCATCAGTCTGAACAAGTTTGCTCGTCATTAACGTTGTATAAAACCTCGCTCAGCTTGATTGAAGGACATCGATTCGTTAGCGACGAAGATAGTCTGTCCTTGGTATACAAGAAGCTTAGGGCTGACACGTATACACATGTACTCCAGCAAGTTCCAAAATAAAGTGCACTTATAGCATGTTCTTTCATATAGCCGTATCAGTATTGAATGCTCCGTATAGTCGACTACTCAGTATGCGAGGTATAGGTTTATCTGGCCGTAAGTTCTCCATTACGGTAAGTAACCCTGGCAACCACAGTGGCGTGTGCTCCACTCTTGCGTATCATACACTGTTAAATAGAGCTAGCTCTGGCCTAGCAGAGAAATGTAATAGAAACGCTCTGGAATCTTGAATCCCCATGGAACAGTTTGCGAGAACAACAATGTTGCGCTTATGAGTCTGTGTGTGTGTTGTGTGAGATAGCGAAAAGTGGAGAAAGTGAATGGTATCCCTGACGTGGACTGTATGTAACATAAGACAGCAATTAGCCTGATTGGCTCCTCCCATAATAGAACAGAGCACACACACACACACCCACGCTTGCACGCACTCGGGCCGAGGATGTTCCGTAGATATTATCCTCTTAACGTCAGCTTCAGCTTCTTCGAACTTCGCGTTGGGTTGGACTGCTTACAAGCTGAAATGTCTTTGGTGGAGAGGTTACACTTAGGACGTGAACAATACTGCGAGTATGCCGGGATCGGCTTTGTGGATGAGAATAAAACCACGAAGTGTGCGTGTCCCTGGATTTTATACAAGGCGTTTTAAGTGCACGTACTACTGACATGAGGCAGACACCCTTCTACAGTAACCATCTTAGTCATCGTAAGAAAACATCTCTTACAAGGTAGAAAAAAAAAACTATTAGCACTAGTTTACGCTGGGAGATAGATTAACTCAGACAAGTGCGGAGATATCTATATCGCTTCGTGGCACGAACTTACATGTGTCTAATCTCTCTCTATATACAGGTGATATACGTCAAATCGGACCTGACGTCGGAGGAGTTTATTTATGGTAAAGTATTTCCATGGTTCCCATTGTGTACGAACAGGAGCCCGTCTTATGAAGCAATGCCGAACGGAGTACCGTGGACGTTAAAGGTTCGCTGTGGATCAGCCCGGAAAACTTACATAATATACATTCGTGCATAATATATATATATATATATATATAGAGATAGAGAAATTTAACAGAGCTTGCCGATTCTGCTAAATGCCAATGGTTATGCATATTAAATAGACCATGGTTATATAGGAAACGTCAGGTTAAACGAAATGTGGTTATCTCACTTAGCATCCAATGGAATTGCTAGACACGAGGGATTATGGCTTAGGTTCAAGTCCAGCCAGACGCGGAGAGTCTTTGGACTTCTTTATCATCATCTATCTTTATATCTGGAGTCTTGCCAGGTAGCACAAGGTTAAAAATAGAGCAAAATGGATCCCGACGTGTTTTCATAGTAATACCTAAAGCTTCAGAGTCGAGTGGTAACAGGTGAGAGTCAGCTCACACTATGCTTAATTCAGTCGAAAACTGTTCGGCATTCATCCATTGGTACTAATTCAGTATTTATTGATGCCAGTACAATGGTGATAATTATAATGTAAATATGTTAATAATTATAAGTATTATGTTACACGTTCATGCAATAGGAGAAACACAAGGCAGATGGAATACAGATGAAATGACCTGACAGGCCAACATAAAACAGAGCTTCAAAGTTAAGTAGACATTTCTAATTAATATTAATAATTAGTAGTAGATATAATAGTAGATGTATAGTGCTACTGATCACAATATGGCACTGCATAATCTTTACGTGACGCGCCAATACCTTATAATAGCTGAGTTGACGTTGTCAGTTATTCATATTGGTTACAGCGTTCACTGCAGCTGCCTTAAGGAGGAAAAAAGTATTTGAAAAGGGTCTTAATTCATTATTAAGACAAGTGTCTTATTTTCCACGTTGTCACCCACGGGGTGCTTACAAGCTCACTGTTGTTTTATCCAGCATACGTCGAACCTGAACAGGACTTCCCTTTCTTTACAGTGCCCATAAGGTTAGGCCGTTTCCAACAGGGAATCATCCATATATGTGTGCTAAATACTATACCTACTCCGCATAGGTCCGATGGCAATGAGACGCGACACGAACGGCGGAGGCGCCAAACCTGCGCGTGAGCTTGTAGCTGAAACTCTAACGAAAAACCGAACGCTGAAAGGGCATCAGCGACTCGCACGAGACGAGACGTCAAGATCACTTCAAAAGGGCGATTGATACTATCAATGAGACGAAGCAATCGAATATCGCCAACCCAGTAGCAGTCCGATGTGAGTGTTGTACACCACACACATTTCGTATGTCACTAGACACATTCGACCAGCGCCACAGCACACCGAAGCGATGAGCCAAAACGAAGGACTCGCCGCCGGCCGCGGGGCTGTCTAACATCTGCCGGAAAGAAAAGAGAGAGAGAGAGAGAGAGAGAGAGAGAGAGAGAAGGCCGAGAAGCCTAAGACGAAGGGAAGCAGAACAGATTCAAACATCATCTTCGAACTTATGCACCGAAAGGCGAGATATGGTCTGCGGCCTCTTCAACCAACGAGCCAAGCCACCCACCCCGTCCGTTTAGCCAGCCAGTCGAACGAACGACCATACATATACCCCGTATATCATACGCGGTGTGAGATACATCCCTCAGGCGAAGACACGGTGACTCGGGGGAGACATCTGGTGGATGTATCAGATACCGTTGAGCTTGGTAGGGCGCTTAGCAAGCTCTCAGCTAACCCTCGAGAAAAAGAGGATTACCAGACTCCGAATAAAACCACCGAAGATGTCTTCCTGCTGTGTGCGTCAACGTGTGCACAAGATTTTCATTCAAGACAAAAAATAAATAACGGAACTATATTGTAAGTTTTTAGAGCGCGTATAATGTTGGGCTATTAATGAGGAAGCTGACATTCACAGGAACCAGCAGTAATGAAGGAAATGAGAAAAGCTTTAGGTACATGACTGGTATTTTGGTTGCGTCATTAAATATATAATGCAATATAATGACCTCATTATTAGGCAGCTACGACGAGGCATCGGCGCGAGAATGATTTGCCCTTGATGAGTTAAGGCTCAATAGACGATCGACGCGGTTGTCAGTGGGGGTTATCATTATTTATCGTACTAATTAAAAAATTAATGTATTTATATTTATTAGCCGTTTGTTATGTTCAATTAACATTGTTTGATGTAAAAAGCTAGTCGATATCTCGGAGTCGCTGAATGCCCTAATGATTTGTCAGAATTTCATCCATACAGCGTGTCAGCCAACGTCCGAGTCCCGCGAAATCCCACACACGCACGAATACAAAGAGGTGTTCGCTAAACAATTCAATTATATTCGTATACCGTTTTGCAATCCAAATTATTAATTACGCCGATGAAAGTATTGTAAACTAATTACATACATATCACCCCCCCTAGCACATGTCCTGATGTCCACATCTCCATTATGCTAATGTCACCCTGCTTCCCATACTTCGTTCATGGTTTATCAAGCTGGTACATATAAAACTTGAATGTCACATCGTTAGTATCGTTGGGCTATCCACACATATCTTTGCCTAAACTTAGCTTACGGTTGCTGGTGGCAGCTATCAATTGTCTCGTTTCGCTGGAGCAGCATCGAGTTTGCTGGATATCATTATGGACTGTCATAATTTGGCGTGGCTAGCTTTAATGTTCACAACAGGTGGAGGGCTGTTCATTATCTATTATGGATGAGAAAATTACGTGTACTGTCGTATAAAACTGGACGACTGCTGGATGCTGTTCACGGAAACACGAAAAATAAGCACGATTATATGTAATGCCTTTGACATGGTCGGGGTTGATGTTGTCATATGCTGTGACAGTATTCATTTTGCGGTTGACGCCACCCGACGCTGCTTACAAATGAGTATGCTTTGGTGAGCCAAACACATCGTCTGGATTGTCTAGTGTCAGGTGGTCCCGTTTAACTGCCGAAATTCACCTACTCACGAAGTGCGCCTCGGGGAAACGATGATGTTTCCCATGCTATCTCTTGGCTGGCATGAGCTTTATTGGTTTATTAAAGGAACTGCAATTTTACAGTGGCTAACTTCATGCTTAAGTTATACCCATTGTGTGTATGTATTATATTTCCTGCCAGAGAAGGCAGGAAATATAATACATACAATATAATAAATATAATCACTGTCACCATAATAAATATAATCACCGTCACAACTGCGGTGATTCAGGTATGTACAGGTAAAGGTATGATAAAGGATAAAGGTAAGTACAGCTCATTAATTAACGCCGCCCAGTTACCGAATTCGAAGCACAGGCCATATCTGTTTTTGTATATGTGATTTTACTAATTGCAAATATACTCCCTTCGAGTGGCAAACCACAAAGCCATTTGTAATTCGCACGACATTATAACCCCAAAGGTAGTGCCATCGCCTCCCATTGCCTCCCATTGCCTCCATTGCCTGTATCAGGACACATAATATGATATATATATATATGTTTGTGCTGGACCTAAATCAATAAACAGCTTCAGTTCCTACAGATGTAACCTAGCTAAGCTTCAGTCCGCGTAAGATTGTATCATTCTTTTCACATAGCCCCATGAACACTTTCCACTATCAGCTTGCACGTGATCTATGCAATATGTGTAACAAGTTTGCCTCCTACACTCAATCGACAATACGTTTTAACCATCAAATATAAATAATTTACCTGTAAACAATATTTGAATATCCCATCACCTTCCAGCAGCTCCTTCCGGTGGAAGCGCGAGCTAGCAGATCATATTGTAGTGAGGGTGGTACCTAAGACGAGAGAACGTAGTCGCTGCTAGTCGGAGTCGGAAGGCTGTCATATGGGAAGAAAAGCGGAGGAGGTTGAGTCCTCGGAGTGCGATGGCCTAGGAACTCTCCCGGGGGTCTACATTTCAACCTAATCTGGTATCTGTTCAGGATGTGCCAGCCAGCGAACCCACTTCCGCAGGGAAGGCTGGAGGTGGGGTCCGTCAACGAAAGCCTGCTAGGGCGGCCTACCACTGGCCTGTGCTGTCTGCCCTGAGGCGAAGGTTCGTCCACTCCCTGACCAGTTCTCCTTTCTGCTGGACCGACCTTGAGTTTACTTCACCCTTCGCAGTGGACGTTTCGCGTGCCGGCCACGTTGTTCCGCTTGGGCGGAGTTTGAACCACCACGATATCAAACTGTCTGGATATAAGTGAAACGCACGGTTTGAAACGCACGCAGGCGCAGTTGGATAACAACCAAAGTATCATTTTAAACTGCATTATTTCTAAGGTCCCTAAGTCGCACGAAAATGGCTTGGCATGTTCCAGCGCCCCCTCCTTTTTTTTCTTACTTGTAGTTGGTGGAAAGGCGCACAGACGCGCTGCGTCGCTCCGCACGATCCATCTCATGTTGGCAAATCCGTGCCGTCGTTATGAGTCTGGCCAATGGCGAGCAAGCGCATTCGACAATCAGACGACTAAACACGGTAAACATGGCCATGTTTAGTCATCTAAACATGGTAAACGTGGCCATGCTTTTAGCCGATGTGGTCCTCCAATAATTGAGGGACTTTCGTATTTCAATGTTCTCTGTAAACGTGTAAGAAGCAACAACGTACACTGGTGCTGTATAGTGCATTTACAATAGTTTCGTTCGTCCAGTCAAACTTCGCATTCATTCCAGGCCACTGACTGAATTCGTTGCCCATATGCACCCGTCTCTCTGTTTGTATATGCCTTAGTCACGTAATCACATTCTGTCTACAATAATAACGTTGACAAAATGGTGCCGCTTTGCGGTAATTAATACAAGCACGTTGACGTGTCTATCTAAATACCGTTAGGACCCGTGCTATAACAGTGCTTTGAAACGCGTCTTCGCGGCTAAAGAGACGATTGATTGTATAATACAAAAAACAAAAAGCCCAATCGTAGATCCCGTCAAAATTGTCTTGTGTGCAAATCAATGACAATTCACTGTAGTAAGTTAGGAGAAGCTGGATTCAGAGCCACAGATTCATTATAGTTTGAATTAGATGAAAATTAAACTATTCTCATTTTTTCATGAAATATTTCAACAGTGTGCGTGACAGGATCAAACGAACGATCCGATACCATGCTGGTAATTGACAGCTTACCCTTAATATTTCAATGTCAGCCATACGCTTGCCAATCATTGGACCTTATATTAAGGGCCGTGGCGTTATGCTTCTCCACCACCGTTAATGCTTAGAGGACAATCTGGACGTTGAGGGTTAGTGCGAGTTTTGCATTACAATAAATGTCGAAATATCGTCCCTGTTAATATATTTTACTAGCGTAATTAGCAGCTCAATGCTAACTTATATCAAGGTAGTACTTCTGTACCATACTTTCGCATTCGTCTGTGCGTGCACGGTAACTAGCTGGTGCAGTGCAGCTTTACTTTTGTCTTTAATTCTCAAGTTTTATTTGAAGGCGCGCTACGCAGGGGAGGCGATGCGGGCCCACGGGGATTGATTACTCCAAATAACACAACAACAGCATTAGCAAGCACTAGCATAAGGGACAATATACATTACAATGTTGACGATCAATGGAGGTAGCACTGATGTTTACAATAATCGTTCGTCTCAGTAAATTTCTTATTGACGCGACATCTTCTCTAAATATCGTTATATGGTTATCATTGCTGTAAAATTGACAGGTTCTCGATGTCGCATGTGTATTGCTATGATCGATGAAATGCTCGCTGCTCGACAGATCACCGTAGTAGTTAGTAATATATGGTCTCTCCTTTGGTTTTACCATGATTTTTAGAAGCACTTCCTTTCTCAGTGTAGCTAGCGGTTAAATTCAACCTACACAATTTTGTCAGTAAACTATTTCATCAAAGCGGCGTACAATTCCTCTGTGGGAACTGTCAAGATTCAAGAAACATATTTCGTCTAACTTCTTATCGTGACACATAAGAGAGCTTAAGCATTGAAAAATTGCAGCTCCTTAAATAAACCAATAAAGATTTACCATTTACCATCGTTCGCGGATATAAAATCCGACAGCGCAGGTGCGTCCATTGAAAGCTTAAGACATTTAGTATCACCGGAATATCAACCAAACCGGATTATGCATTGGCGTTACAGACGATTATTTATGTACCCGCCCATTGGGGAGTAACAATTCAAGATCACGTCATCATATCAATCTACAGGGTGTGTAGTTATGCGAATGCGCGCAATACAACTAGCGCATATAAATTTCGTTCTGTCGATGACGCAACCATAAGCCGGCAACGATAACACGCATACATTGGCTGTGCATGCATGCATGCAAAACGGAAGGCTCTGCGTTTCTTATGCAATGTTTGCCGTCAAGTGGTTTGTCGGCTCTCTGTCCCCGTGGGACTAAAGCGGCCCAGCCAGTCGCTCGTAGCGATACCGGCTCCCAGTCAGCAGGCGGCTGTCTGTCAGGGGATGGATGTGGCACGAGGAAAAAAAAAAGAGCTGGTTGGTAATCGCATTTTTATTCAAGCCAAGAGGAGGACGCTGCTGCATCATCTCCTCGTGGGCCTTTGCCTCGACCGCGAACCTACCTCCCTCCCTCCCCCCCCTCTTTATAGATTCCTCGTTGATATAAAAATGGTGACGTTTACCACCATGTGCAACTAATACCTTCACTCTGCGACTACGTCCTGCGGCTGGATTGCAGCCACAATCTCCCTTCCCGGCCGCTCACGGGCAGCTGACCCACCGGCGTGCAGTCCTTCTCTCTCTCTCTGTGACGAAGGTCTTAATTGTCGACAGTCACGAATTCCCTTCGTCTGCACAGATCCCAACGTTATATTGGACAGTATCTTCTCTGGTGTGGTGTACACGCGTTAGTCTGTAATGTCAAACACGAATTTACACCGATAGCAACTAACAAACAGTAACGGGAAATTGCAGTCGGGTATAGTAGCGATAGTTCGTGGCGAAAGCCAAATATCGCTTTCCGCGTAAATGGTCTAGCGATGAGCGTCTCGAATTGCTCGACAGGGGCAACATATGGCCCCAGGTTAGAATCCTGCGAGACGCGGAGAATCTTTGGATTCCTCTATCATAATTCTTCATCTGTGGATTCTTGCCAGGTAGACACGGTTGAAAATAAAGCGAAGATCGTCGTGTTCATCTTCGTTGTGACAACCGAATTTATATCAAGGCTGTGTGATTGATTTTACCTTGTATCAGTCCTACACTCGACAATTATATCGGAAGACAGACGTTTTGAATTCGTCGTAATTCAACGTTATGTCTTCGGCGAATGCCTCCGCCAGACGTTTCTTCTCTCTTAATATACATACATATATTGAAGTTGACGTAAGCTCAGAAGAGGGGAGATCCGCGCAACTGTCGGTGCGCAGTTTGCTGCAGCGGCTACGGTGACGGCGACGCCCAACATCAGTCGATAATTCCCGACTTTGGTCGAGGTGGCGCCGTCATCTCCCCTTGCAGCAGCTCCCCGTCCCGTATTATTCCCTACCGCTGTTTCCACCTCTTCCCATGCCCTCTCCCGGTGTGCCCCCAGCCCCGAAGCGTCTAGGTATTGAAGGTTGCCGTCGTGGCTGACGGTGGCCAGGCCTAGATCGACCTCTCCGACCGAAGCAGGATGGATGTTGTACTGGTCGTTAATTGTACAAACGGGGGCCGGTATTGGGCAGAGATGGGGATAGGCCGAGACCCCATGACGCCTGTGTTGGCTGGCTTGGACGACAACGATCGAAGCGACACCGAGAGCGCCACTATGGTGGCCTCTGAGCGTCACTGCTCGAGGAAACCCTGTTCGTCCGTGACCTCCACGGTATCGGTGGTCTGAGACAGCAGGCCCACATCAGGCATCGGCTGGGCTGATCAGGTCTGCTCTAGCTTGTCGCAACGGAGGCAGAGGTCTTGTAACGGAGCGTTTCAGTCACCGGAGAGGGCGGGGTAGCGATCTTTTTGCGACGCCCGCGCTACAGCGACTATGGAACACTGTATTGGGCGTTCGAGATCAGACGCAAGGGCAAAGCAGCGGAGCTCGGCCATACAGAGCAAAGGAGAGTGATGGACGAGTTCTGCTGATAGCCCCGTCGTATCGCGGTGAGCCGCACGCCGTCAGGGTAGTTATCGGCCGAGGTGGCGAGGACGAAGGCGAACGGACAGAGGAGAGACAGCTTCATCTTAGAGGTATAGTAGCCATAGTAAAGCCACTGCGTGGAGAAATAACGCACCAGCAGCCTCATTTAGGCTACACATACGGCATAGTTCGTATTAAGAAGTAGCCGATAGCGTCAGCTTGGTTGGCTGAGATAAAGCGAAGCAGCAACTGCACGCGTGTCTCCTATCGGCCACACGTGAATTCGGGAATATAGAAATTAAACTCGGGGGTGGATTATGTAAGGGCGGATATGTCCGAACGGTATGGACAATAAAAATAGCAAATGCTATCTCTGAGGCTGACGAAAAACGCCACCTTGAGCAGGTGACAAAACAAGCGTGACGTTTCTCAGAGGGGATGGTCCTCTCGCCCTAGGAGGATCGATATACTGCTAACATTGCTAGTCGGCTAATATTGGGCAGTAATGATCCATGACAGGTCTAAATCAGAAAACACTAAAGTTTAGTTCACTTAGCCCACTTAAAAAGTGACCTTGCAGCTCGAACGAATTCGAGACAGAACACGAACTAATTAACTAACTAACTAACATTAACATTGTGGCGTAATTCCGCTTCGGGTCGCCCGCTTCCGTTTTTAAATATCGACGTAATTTTATGCGTGCCACATGCAAAATTACTCCTGATATGCATAGCAAGACTGCGTAGTTCGAAACAACCGAGCCTTGTATAGCATTAGCCATTTTCTACTACGACTAATATCATAACTATGATTGCAGGTCAGTGTATTGTTTCCTTACCTAACGCGTTTTCAAGCACTAGATATATTCACTGTATGGTTGACAGCTAAACCGTTACAGTTAGCACCGTCAAGCAATGCGCAGCTTTCATATCCAGCTCATGTCTGAATGACCCTTGTATGACAATGATCTCTCTACTGATTCAAACATCACGAGCTCTGCGTTGCCGGAAGAAAAGTTGACGCCCTTGTTCAGGGTCGCGTGTGCCACCGTCACTTCGCCGGGGTTCATGCCGGAAATGTCGGCATGGATAGGAGAGAGCGAAGAAGCCACACAACTCGGGGAGCAACTCTTTCGGGAAGAACTTCCAATGGTTATCTTCTGTGAAACGGGGACTGAGAGGGCAGGTGGCGGCCTCGGGCTAAATGGTTTCCTCTAGCCAAGCTCGCACTGTCCCTTCAGTTTTACGGCTTTTGGAGGTGTTCCTTTCTTTAACGTTTATGACTAGATGCGAGATGATAAGATGGCACTGACGTTTTCGCGCCTCCAGCCGCGGCCCTGATCATGATGGTGGTCGGATACCCTACTGGCGACTGATCTTGCTTCACGTACATCCACGTGTGGACAACAAGAAATTGTTAGCTGTCATTTCTATAACAGCCGGTGGTAACCGTGCGTTTGAAGAAAATTTCCTCCTCTAAAAAAAAGCTGTTATTTCTATAGTTTCGATTTGTATGTGCCCAATGGAATTCGCTCGTCTCAAGAAAAATGAAAGCTGCATTTCTATGTCAGTTTCCGTAAAGGCCATTTCTAAGATATTATATATATATATATATATATACCAATCTGCTGTAGATGCCTGTGTGATTGTCATGAAGCAAGGCCATACACACCTATTCTGGCGTAGAAAACGCAGCTGTCGATAAAACAAGAAAAACTGCACACGTGCGAGAATAGCGTGAAATGTCCGAAAGAATATCGTTCCTCTTCGTTGTATTAAACGACAAGAGAAATGATGAAATAATGACAAGATAATGAGAACACGACACATTAACTAGTTTAACTAGCCGACAATTAGCCGAGAACTTCTCCGCCAGAGAAAAATAAATACTGAAGAAGGAAAGATGACTCTAGATGACCTTACATATATACATATATAATAAACATATGATAGGTGCAGAATGCATATCATTGCCACTGAGCTTGGGATGCTTGCATAGCAATGCCAAATATAATATCGCCTAAATCAGGACCTTTGCTGGGGCTGTGGGAAATACATTGAGGTCAATTTCCGGTGGCGCTACCACTGAACCAATAATAATAAGAAAGCACGTGCACATGCGAGTAGTCATTGCAAGTCACACTGTTGACTGAAAACACACAAGTATATATATATATATATCTATACATATAAAAGATTGCGATCGCAGCATTGAAAGATGCGAAGTGTTGGGCACACGCCCAAAAATGTTACATGCTACCATTTGTGCATTGTCATAAAAATATAAAAGACATTTCCTAAGTGCTTTCTCATTCGTTCGCTTTCGTTGTCGAATGTCGAGAAAGGCGTCTAAATATAGAATACATATGATGCAGAACGATAAGTTTAGTGATGGCAGAGCAGTGCGGTCAAGCAAAGGTGGCCCCGACAGGTCCTCATAGTAATACCTAAAGGTTAAGAGCTGAGGCCTGGGTCAGATAGGGGAACAACAGCTGAGGGTCAGACCGAAAACAAAAAAAAAAGGGCAGTGTGGTCAACGTCAATGATTCGAGAGGATATTTTGGTACGCGATTATTTTTCGATTCACTTGGTGACTGGTTTCCTGGTGTCCTGACTTCTCTTTGACGTAACATTATCTCAAAGTATGTTCCCTATGGATAAGATGCATTGTAATACATATCAAATGTTTACCAGTTGGAATCATGGATTTTGGTCTGATATTGGTTTTTAATGTGATTTCTCCGGGCAATTTTAGTAAGAAGAAGTATACAGTGTCTGTAATCTTGTTGCTGTGTGTGTAATCGCCGCTGCCGCAGCAGTAGGAATCGCTGCCCGCTATCCTTCTGCGGACCGGACTGAGACCAACACCCTGCCAAGTGGAGCCATTAGCAAGCCATGAGAAAGCTTAAGTAATCTCTAATTGTCTTTGGTAGGTCTGTTCACCCTTTGTTCACTGTCCACGTCCTGCTTGTGTGATTATGTAAGTGGCAGACACGTCCTTTTGTGTTCGGCCTGTGCTTTGACAGCTTTTACCAAAGATCAATTCTATCACGCGGTAAAGACAGGGCATTAACTTTTCTTAAGTACTTGATATCTATTTTATCTAGTGTATGAACTTTGGCAAACCGTGGGCTCCAGTTCGTTTCGGCTGAGTCACGTATCTGATTAAAGGCAATCTCGGATGGCATTGAAAATCGATGAAGATACCAACGGGTTCCCATCCAGACAACAAAATACAAATACAAAACTATCAATTAATTTATACCTTTTGATAGAAAGGTAGCGGGACCTTAATGACAGTAGCGACGACGGGACGTTCAGTCAGTTCCCAAATTTTTCGAGGTTTACACACTTTTCTCCAGATTGCTCTTCGTTAGGAATACGTTTAGAGCGAACGATACGGTGACGGGGTTCAGAATCTTCTACAGCAGCTCTACAGTTTGAGCGCGTTAGGTTGAACGTCCTTTATCCAGGCTGGGAGAATTGAATGTTCAAAACGTACAGCTGTTAAGTATAAGCTAGCACTAATTGGTTCAATAAACAGTAATTAGGTTAATAGCTAATACCGTTGTAAGAAAACAACCGACTGAACGTTCCTTTCGGGCGCCGGCCTTTCTGTCCAACGAACCATTTGGTTGCTCGCCTCACTGTCTCTCTTGCGTATCCAACTGCGTCTTCGAGATCTGCATGTTACATTTTTAATGTGATGCCGGTGCATTCGCAATCATATCACGGTTACCAGTCATGGACTGATGAGCTGCTTGCTTGATGACGTTGATGCAGTGGTGAGCAACGGAGACGACACACACACACACACACCTCACAGACCTGACACCCTGTTCTTTTTTGTTGTGGGGTAATGACGGGAATGCATGAAGCGCATGCGTGTTGAGCGGTCCTTCAGCACTTGTTTGGAACTTACAAACCCACTGAACCCTATTTTTCCAGTCCTCAATTGCACAACTAGTTATTGTATGTATTATATGAAATAAAAGCATACCGTAAAGAAGATTGAATGAGCAGGCCGAAGAAGAAGAAAGAAGCCGCAGTAGATATTCGAGAAACTCTATATATATATATATATATATATATATATATATAGAGAGAGAGAGAGAGAGAGAGAGAGTATGGGTGCCTTCCTCGCTATCACGCTCGCATATTTAGGGCAGTCTCAGGAATTTTCAACTTGAATTTTTCATAGCTCCAAAGTTTTTGAGGTGAATATAGTAGGTTTTGATGATATCACAGGCTTCGCAATCAGGTTGAGATAATTATCAAATGGCAGATATGCTAACTCGGGCATTTCACAGCCACCGTTTGTCACAGGTAGGCTGACGTCACTAGAAATGTACGCCCCCAGCGCTCAAAGTATTGAGGGGCGGTAAAATTCACTGACAAGGATTGTATCATGCTGTCCGTCGGATCGTAATATGAGTCCACCTTGTTTATCGGCAACTTGTGTTATAGTATGAGTGCTGCTATATACGGTTCGACTCAGAAACGTTTTCTTTAGGGTGGCCCCTAAAGGCCTCCCCCACGTATTGTCAACAGCATTCTTTCGGTGGAGCAGGACATCCTTTATATACATACATAAAGAGCTAGAATATTAATATTTTCTTGACTAAAAGGCATTTGGTAATGTAGCACTGACGAACTGTGCGACAACCCTATTATAATTAATTTCCATCCCTATAATTACGAGATTTCGGAGGAGAAGAAAACATAGGTTAACAACATGTCAGGGACTAAAACATGTATCGTAGTATCAAACAAAAAAAGGGTTCTGTTGACTAGTGGGCAAATAAAAGAATTCAACAGAGCCATGAAGTCGGCACAAGACATTTAATGGAACAGGCGGTGAACGCTAGCTACCGCTGCTGAACATCGTCGACAGTTCCAGGAGGGTTTTTTAAAGGGGAAGTTTGCTTGCAGATATGCCCACACATCGTGGAAACCCACATACTAACACCGTGACCGCCTCCGGTGTATTTTTCATAATTAATCAGTTAGCCAATATGATTCAAAAACTCATTTTTGCCTAGCCACTTTCGATGGGCATTGTAAGGAGCATATTGTATTGCTATTTGTGGTACAACTCCGGGCGTCAGTTAACGGAGGAAGGGATCTAAATTCCCTCTCTTTGATTATTCGCAGCTTACAACGAATATTCGAAACGGTCGAGGCTTGAACGTAGCTTTCCTTAGCCATTGTTAAAAGTGGTTCATTGTTCTGTCTGTTGGCCACCGGTTGAATTAAATCATCCCTGGTAGCAGTAAACATGCTACATGTTATTCTCACAAAGAGCCCTGCCTACGAGTCATCTTAGTGCTCAAACTTATACTAAACGATCGAACTTCATTGATCCTCCGTTGGTTTCGAAACATCAAGCTCTAAAACATGAACATGCTATTGTCACTGTGTCTTATCGGAACTACTATAGCTATGTCCGATGCGTTCCATGCTACTTATAATGGGACTTGTGTAAAGAATCTTCAGGAAGTCTACGATTTTGTGATTGTTGGGGGAGGTGCGGCGGGCTGCCGGATAGCAGACCTTCTTAGCTCGGAGGAATCCTTCAGGGTGCTCCTTATCGAAGCCGGAGGAGTCCCTCCCGAATCTAGCAAGGTACCACTCTTGGCGTATTTTCCATACAATAGCTATCCTTACGACTGGGTGTATAAGAGCGTGCCTCAAAAGACATCCATGTTATCCGCTATAGACAAAATTCGCACCATTGCTTCCGGCCGAATGCTGGGCGGGGGCTCGAGCCTAAATTCGATGGCCTATCAAAGGGGCAACCGCGAAGATTACGACTCCTGGCAGTCCGACCATGGGGCTAAGGGTTGGGGATTTGAAGACGTGTTGAAGCTCTTTAAGGAAGTGGAAGGTGCAGATGACCCCTCACTCAGTGATAAGTATTACGGACGCTCTGGTCCTTTAGGCTTAACTAGGCATAGTGAGTCGCACCCCATCAAGGATGCCATGCACAAATCGTTTCGAGAGGAGCTAGGCCTTGAGTACAGCGATCAGAATGATGGCAACCACTGGGGCTATCACCATTTGGTTTCGACGTCGAAGAACGGGAGACGAGTGTCGTCCTTCAATGCCTTTCTCGAACCCAACCTCCACCGCAAAAATCTTGATGTCCTTCTATACTCGCACGTGACGAATTTGTTAATGCAGAATGACCGAGCGGTGGGAGTCTCCTTTGTTCGGGACGGTCTTCTGAAAACAGTGCGTGCCTCTCGTGAGGTTATCCTATCCGCTGGAGCCCTGAGATCGCCGCAACTTCTAATGCTTTCAGGCATCGGCAATCGTCAACACCTTAAGGAACACGGGATCCGTGTGACTCGTCATTTGCCCGGTGTAGGTCAAAATCTTCAAGATCACTTTGGATTCAATGGACTCATTGCTGAAATTCCCTCTACGGGAATCCCGGATTGGGAAGACGTTACAGGTCTCCACCAGTGGTTGCTCGATCAAACAGGGCCATTCACGTCACCATCCGGTCTTCAACTAGGAGTGTTTTATTTGGCGACAGGCGAGAACAAGAAGCAACCTGACGTCGAGGTGATAAGTGTAGCCGCGAGACACATGCTCATCGGTAATGACCTGCGACCCGATGTGAATCACGAGTTCTACGGCTCTCTCGAAGGCAAGACAAACTTGAGCATGGTAACTATTATCCAGCGTCCTGCTAGTCGAGGGGAGGTGCGACTAGCGAATGCTGACGGAATGGCCCAGCCACTTGTTGACCTGAAGTACTTTAGCCACCCCGCCGATATCGAGTCCGCTGTAAGTGCTGGCCAGCAGCTGGTGCGTGTAATGCGTTCCGACCATATGCGTAAAGCTAATGTAATCTTCCACGAGAAGCCCTTCCCTTCATGTGCACACCTGCAGCTATTTTCCGAAGCGTATTTTCGTTGTCTAGCAACTCATCACACTATTAGCATCTATCATCCTTGCGGAACGTGTAAAATCGGCAGGGACGATGACCCGATGGCAGTTCTCGACGAGAAACTCAGGGTCCGTGGCATCAAAGGTCTCCGTGTGGCCGATACTTCGGCTATGCCTACAATTACTGCAGGTCATCTGAATGCGCCGGCCATCATGATTGGTAGCAAAGCTGGCCATCTCATCTTAGAAGAGTACACGGATGTAGAAAATGAGCCAGTAGAGCAAACCATGTCGGCGAAACGACAGGAGTTGTAAGGAACAGCAAATGAGTTGTTTAAATGATCAACAATGACGATACAGAGTAGGACATATCAATATTAAGATGTCGCATGTTAATGGTGATATCAGCACCGAGTTATCTTTAAGCACAATTATGGTACTTTAATTACTGTACTTGAATCAACCAGAAAAACAACTGTTATAATATGCAATGTGCATCAATGCTTTCTAAACCCTTCTAGACCCCTGGGTCCGAAAGGGAAAGGGATTATTTCATAGGACGATCCATAGAAAATAGTCTGTCCTCTGTAGCGATTCCTGCCGTTATCGTGTACACCTTAACACATGTACGTCGTATGGAATTCTAGAAATTATTGATCGCATGATATTCCGAAGGCGATGATAATAACATGTGATGGAATGCTTGAAGAACCCTTTAAAAATAAACGATGGGAAGAACAGATAAAGGACACTTCTATACATACTCACGTCCATTTCTTTAGTCACGATATTCTGCAGCAGCCACATTTATAAGCATTTTAGCTTCTGTCCATACTTTGGCCGGTTGCCAAATCCTAACTAAATATCAAGTGTAGTTTTTTCTTTTAATCACGAAGAGACTGGCGTAACATTTAAGAAATAAATAATGAAATGCCTTCGAGAAATAGCTTACAGGTGAAATAGAAGTGGATGAAAAAGTGATCATATATAATTTATAGTAATGCAGTTACTTTGTGCTACACACACAAGCTATCTAGTATTAGAACGTTAACACAGCGTTTATCTTCAGTTTATGTTTAGCCATCATTCCGCTTGCGGGGTATAGACTCTCTCTTCGTTTTGAATGCGAGTATGTTGCGAAACGGATTACATTGCCATGTTGGTGTTAATCCAACAACGATGAAGGGAAGCGGTGTGTCCCCTCTCTTTCTGTGTCCAACCAGTTCTTTATGGGCACATCAAAGATTAGTAGGACGGGCTGTGTCGTTCCACTCTAGCTATTGTAGTTGGATCATTTACGGTGACTGGTGTTGTTTTCCGGTTAAATGGTCTGTTCTGGTAAACAGAACTTTGCGCCTAGTTATTCTTTGGCGGCGAATTCGTCGGTAATTGTCTAATTATCGTTTGGCTACCTCAGTATGCTGTTATCGCTGTGCATTGTGGCCGTTGTGGCAAGCTCTAGTGCGTTTCACGCTGCATACAACGGCACTCGTGTGGAGGACCTTCAAGAAGAATACCACTTTGTCATTGTTGGCGGAGGTGCGGCAGGATGCCGCGTAGCCGAGCGTCTGAGCTCGAAAACACACTTCAAGGTGCTTTTGATCGAGGCTGGGGGAGTTCCCCCAGAATCCAGTAAGATCCCACTTTTAGCCTGGTTAGCCTATAATGGACCTCCGTATGATTGGGCGTACGATACTGTGCCGCAAAAAACCTCAATGCATGCAGCGAGGGGAAACGTTCGAACAATTGTGGCAGGTCGTATGTTAGGTGGAGGATCTAGTCTCAATGCAATGGCTTATCAAAGAGGCAACCAAGGGGACTACGATTCCTGGGAGACCGAATATGGGGCTAAAGGTTGGAACTTCAGAGAGGTCTTAAAGCTTTTCAAACAGACAGAGAACTCAGACGATCCACTTCTTAGTGACGACTACTATGGGCGTTCGGGACCTTTGGGAGTCACCACTCATCGCGAATCTCATCCTGTAAAAGATGCCGTATTCAGAGCATTCGAAGATGAACTCGGTCTTGAGTATAGTGATCACAACGATGGAAACCATTGGGGTTATTATCACATGGTGTCATCTACAAAAAAGGGGAGACGAGTATCGTCTTTCAATGCATTTCTCGAACCTAATCTTCATCGAAAGAATCTGGATGTACTATTGCATGCGCATGTTACCAAGGTGCTGATCGAAGATGGTCGTGCAGTGGGAGTATCCTTCGTTCGTGACGGATCAGAAGGAACTGTGCGCGCATCTCGGGAGATCGTACTTTCTGCAGGAGCCTTGCGATCCCCGCAACTTCTAATGCTTTCCGGTATCGGCGACCGTCAACATCTAGAGCAGCACAATATTCGCGTCATTCACCATCTGCCCGGTGTTGGCCAGAACCTTCAGGACCACTTTGGGTATATGGGAATCGTAGCCGAGATCCCTGATGAAGGTATACCTGATGTACAGGACATCGATAGCCTTCAACAGTGGCTACTCGATCAAACCGGTCCTTTCACATCTCCATGCGGCCTTCACATGGGAGCGATGTACCTGGCGACCGATGAGGACAAGACACGACCCGATGTCGAGGTTTTACCCATTGCCATGCGCAACATGGCCTTGGAATTGAACTTACGCCACGACGTGAGTGATGAATTTTACGGCCCTCTGAAGGGGAAAACAAATCTGACAATGTGCACAATTATTCAGCGTCCGGCCAGTCGAGGAGAGGTTCGCCTGGCAAGTGCCAACGGTCTGGTACGACCGCTTGTCGATCCGAAGTATTTTAGCCACCCTGCCGATATAGAGATGGCTGTACGTGCAGGTCGACAGCTAGTGCGCGTAATGCGATCCGAGCGGGTACGTTCAGCCAAAGTCGTTCTGCACGAGAAGCCGTTCCCGACATGCTCGCACCTGGAACTTTTCTCCGACGACTACCTGGCATGCTTGGCTACACACCATACGATCAATATATTCCATCCTTCGGGAACCTGCAGAATGGGAAGAGATAACGACACATTGGCTGTTCTCGACGAACGACTGCAGGTGCGCGGTATCAGAGGATTACGAGTGGCGGATAACTCGGTGATGCCCACAATTACGGTGGGTCATCTAAACGCACCAGCTATCATGATAGGGACTAAAGCTGGTCAGCTAATCTTAGAAGATCATGAGAATGTAGCAGATTCATCGGAAGATCAACGATTTGAGAGCCAGCGAGACGAATTATGAAATTCGTAACTCAATTATAAAAAGTAGCCGAAGTGCAAATAATGGTCATGTAGCATGAAGGACGAACTCTCGGTATTGGATATTTTCTTTAATGTGATGCACGATTTAGCGTATACGAAAACAAGTAAAAAAATGCAACATTTTGAATGACCTTTTGTCTACCCGCTGCTGGGAAAGTAAATAACAGAAATATAAGAAAGGGCGTTACGCACGACAACAGGAATCGAAAGCAAACACCTTCAAGATTGTAAACTCTTTATACAATATGTGGCTCAATAGTGTCTATTATAATATACTGGGCAATAGTCACAACACGACTATTACAACAGGAAAGCCAATGAACATCCACCAACTTCTTCTAAAACAATGATGTGAAACAAATGTGTGCACACATTGGAATTCCCTGCAATCCAATTCAGTTTGACGTCAAGACTTGTTTAGAAGTCATGATGCACAAAATATTGAAGTTATGAGATCATTTCAATCATGTATGAGTTTGAAGGCGCCTTGATGCACGTAATCAGTTGATGTGCGGCTTGGAGGCGCTTTTCTGATTAACGTCCGTTAACCTACAATATATAGCATCGACATACTGTTCAAAATAAATAGTAACACTGGTACAGATGTAATGAAAATAGAACCTGTGGGGATGTTGTGTTTTTAGGGCATCGTCTTTTATTCTTAGATTCATATAGATTCATTGATTGTCATAGCTCTTTTGAAACCGGGTCCAGTTAAGGTAGCCGTTTAAGGCTAAGGGCATTTGGCATTTGGCGACCAGGGCATGCTCGATGACCTGGTCTAGAAACATGGAGCCTTCAGAGTCACTGTGCATCAATAGAAAAAATGACCAAGCTGTGCTACGTCTGTATAGCAGCATATGATGTAGGAGAATATTTTTAAGAAGTACCCCCATATTCAGCTCAGACTCAATGATTCAAATGAGTTTAAGATATAGCCCACCACTTACTTCAAGAGACGATATCTAATAAAGGTGAATGGAGTCGACATGCTGAGCACCTCTTTGATATGTCATGTATATGTGAGACTTGCTCAATTGGCCGAGTTCGCGCAGGAATAGAACCTGAGACTTCATGGTTTCAAGTTTTCAGGCTAGACCGTACACCGTCCCTAGTCGAATGCATAACCGAAAGCAAACAATACTTTGAGGAGGTTCAAAGCTTTATAGGGAAGAAGAGGTTTGCCGACGGTTTACATCTCACGAGAATCAATGCCACCCGAAGATCTCTTATTGTTACTACTTGCTACGAGTCCCATCCAGCTAAGAATGGAACGTGAATGTCTTCATTTAATCAATTTCTGGAATAGATCACGCACCACAAGGATACTGGTGTCCTTCTACATACTTCAGTTCCCAAAGTGCGATACACTTAAAGAATGGTCTAGCGGCCGGTATGTCATTCATTTATAAGGTCTCTTGCGTGCGGCACAGGTTCCTCGCAAAATTGTTGCTGTTGTTGCAGTTGCATTGGCAACCGCCACCATTTGCAGCTACCCGAAATTCAAATGATACACCTGTTCCCGGATATCGGTCAGGGCCTTGAAGGCTACTAGGGGGATTCGGGAATACCTGCTCAGGATTCCCGACGAGCGAATTCCTGATCCTCGAGACATAGACGAGCACCCGACAGTGGTTGCTCGACTAAACGGGCCCCAACTGCACATGCGGATACGGACATCACATGAGACGGAAGTGTGTCCATACGCGAAGAAAAACGCAACCCGCTGTGTAAATTTTAGCAACAAGCATGTTCATTGAGATAGACATACACCATGAAATAGCCGAGGAGTTCTACGAGCCCCTGAGGGACAAAATTTTCCATTCAGATGGTTATAAGCTCATCCCGCATCCGTTCAGACCCGGAGAAGTTTGGCTAGCAATGCGATGAACGCTGCATGAGCCAGGCCAGCCACACATCGATACAATGTAGAGCAGTCAGCGAGCCCGCTGACATTGAATTGGCTGTCAACGCTGATATGCATCAGTGCCCGTCCTGTATTCAGGCCGGATGCGTGCTATAAAATGTAACGCCCTGCGAGAAGGCTTTGCCTAGCGATGTGCACATCTGGAACTCTTCTTCTATGAGTATCCATCGACGTTTAGCGGTTCATCACACTTTTCAGGTGTTAGATCCATCTATCCTGCGCATGCAAGATGGGAAAAGACGACGAACTAATGGCAGTGCTCAGCAACTCTGTTCAGCCTGAAATTTCTCCAAATTCAATGCCCCTGCAATTATAGTCGAGGTAACGCAGAGAGCCGTCCAGACGACATGGTATCCTACTACTCCATATGGAATGGAGGAAAATATTCCGCGATATGATCCGCAATAATTACCAATGTTCTCTCCTACAAATTTAGAGAACGAAATCACCTAAAAAGCTGCTGGAAAGTTTCCAAAATCTGTTATTATTATTCGTTCAGTACATGTAATGTTTTTCGCTTGCATTAGCATATTTTAGCTGACGAGAATAATTATTCTAGCCATTCCAATCTATTATACTGTTTCCGGACTTGTGTAGAGATGTAGAGGATTGTTGTGGGTGTACATACGCTGTCAAGATAAAAATTAATTTCTTTCAGTACGTTCGAAGGATTCAATCTTAAATGTTATTTCCCTGCAAATGTTTATGAGTGTAAGTGAGCGCGGACGGAACGACTACTCTCCCGTGTAGTTATATGATAATATTTGATTGTTCTCGACGGCTCCGAACGAGACCGAGGTGAACAAACGGAAATATAGCCATGTAATTTACAGCAAAATATTTAAATTGAGGTCGATGCTGAGGTCGATGATATTTAGATTGAGGTCGATGCTGAGGTCACTGCTGTATCAGACGTTATAGGACTGTCTATCGTCGGCGACTGGCATCTCACAGATGTTGGCCTTCCTGCAGTTCATGTAGAATTCCCCTAGGACATAGACAGGCCCCAACTATGTCCTGTCCGAGCATTGCCTCGCAAGGTAATGAGCTTTCTTGAGTCTCCCTACTCTTGGTGTCATCAAAAAAGTAGGCGCCTTACTGAGACTGGAATAATCCCTCTCCATCAATCGCAAACAACGGCCTACGGCGAAATCTGGCAAAATCAAGATGTACGCAGGTCAGCCCTGTAGAACAAGCCACTTGTATAGTTGCAACGACAAAATGCGCTATCCTTTTCTTCACGGGGAGCAGTGTTTTTGCAAGTATTCAGGGCATGACACAAGTCGACACTTAAACATGAAAGTTGGCAATGGAAAGAAACTACCCTTTCAAGTGAAGGACCATCTGCTTCAAGTGCAAGCTATTCTTTCTAACTGTAAACTTTCGTCATCCGTTAACTGTAATTCTACTTTTTCCATCTCTCCCGTTCAAAAATTCGTCGTTGAAAAACTAGCATGTTTCAATGAGCAGGTTTGTGTGCTGATACACTGCTTCGGTCAAATCTCGATCATGTAAATATAATACTTTAATTGTAGTTACACGATAACAACACATCATAATTAGGGTACTGATAAATGAAATCATCCATATGTTTCAAAGTATATGGAGTGGTTCTATCCTGCTGTGAAGAACATCAAGCATCGTTTTCGTAAGTCCCTCACAATCCCGACGCGAATGCCTATACATATAAAGTCTAGCGTACACAAAGCATTACCAAATAGTTAGCCCGAAAAAATCAATGGAATTTGCCATACATTCAATATGCTACCCTATTCTCGTCTCTATCAGAAGGCGTCAACTGTGCACAGTTTTCTTCACCTTCAAGATTACCTTCAGTCCCTCAGGAAAACATTCGAGTATTCGTAGGATTATAGAGGAAATCGCCATAGGAAATCGCTCCCGATTCGCGCAACGAGACAAGTGGACCCCTTCCCTCAGCTTCCTCTGTGAAGACGCGAAACCGGTTGCAGAATCGAACGGGGTCCGTCGAAGGAAGTCCTTTTGACACTGTGACTTAGCTGCTGCCTACTCGTATGTCGAGAGAAGCTGGGAGGTTCGAGCTTGCCAGCTGAGGATATCCTCGCGCTCTGTGATGGTGACGACTAGCGGAAGTGTCTTGCGTCCATTAATCAAACGACCCAGAGAGACACACGCTCGTAGTGTGGCGCCGGCGATATGGCTCAGACCTCAGGCATCTGGGAGACGAAGCTGCCATCTATGAGCAGCCGGACCATCGTGGCGCAATGCTCAACGAAGAGTCTCGCCCAAGAAGACGACTCTCCATAACAATGGTAAGGGGAACGAAATGAAAGCACTGTGTATACATCGAAACATAAATGGATAACAAAACGAGGAAAAATGTACCATCTAAAATACCTATTAGCGAGGATTTTTTTGTGTGGCGTGATTAGAGAGAAAACATCGGGTTACTTAGATGACCGATCGTGATTGACTTATTTTCATGAGATCGAGGAGACTTCACTTTTGACTTGCGCCTTCGAATATTCTTTCTCTCCCTCTCTCTCTCTCTCTAACTATCTTCGTCTCATAGCTACTACAATTAGCCAACCTCTGTGCCTATGGTGCGCTATTCGCGCTATTTGAAACAACATTAAATGCATCAAATCGAACAAATGGCATCTTCGTCCATTTCCGACTATCTAGGCACATTCTAACTTGATATACCCATTCATATGGACAAAACCCCTACGCTTCTCAATCGGAAACATAGCGTCACGGTTGAGCAGGATTAACCAGGGGTCTCTAGCTCGAGATGTCTGTTTATCCGCCTGTTCGACTATAATCATGTTAAGGATTACGTTTACTCACATTTACGAATACGGGAAACACGTTGGACGCCAAGTATGGAAAAACAAGTATATTAAATGAACCGACCACCTAAATCATGAAATATTTCTTGCAGATGGCAAGCTACACAGCAGATTATAGAACGCAACCTACGTTAAAAATACTCCTCTTTCATTCAATTTGTGGCATCCGATGCCTCATACCGCGGTACTGTCAAAGACACGGCTTCAATTGTGACCAATATACGGGCACATTGGATACATGCGCCCCGCGTAGCGGCGCCCAACGCAAACCGCTGCGAACAGTCAGCAGCGAGACAGTGGCAGAATCTAATCAGCATGACAAGTGGCGCCCCACCTCCGTAGTTATTCCGGTATGATTTATAGAATCTCTTGTCTTACACTTCCGTGGGTCCCCAGGAAAAAGCTTACGAGGGAAACTTGTGAGGAAAGCGAAGGGCACATTTCGCCAAGAAGCCTATTCGGGTATCTGCTACGCGAAAACGCCGCTTCAAAGCACAGCAGTGACAGACACCATTTGCGGTTATCTCATAAGAACACATCAGAAATAATAGAGGACTAGAGAACATCTAAGGAACGTCAATGTGTATTGTTAGCTTATAAAAACCTACAGAAATTATGTAGGTACACAATAATTCATTAACTTCCCTGTAGTTTGTCGAGGAAAGCTATCCACTTTAGAATCTCGCAGCCAATAATCAAACAAATCGTGTAAAAACAATTCCCTCCTTGTTTCGCACTGTCAATAATCATACATGTGATTTGCTACCTGATAATAATAATAACAATTTTGGAGAATATTTCGTAGTATTTACCCGTTCAAATATTGCCGCCCCTGGGGTCGCTGGCATTCAATCAGCCACCCATTTGAGTGCTCGATTTCTCGTATCAAATTACCTTACCAATCAGCTGTCAATATCGACCCAATTCTATATGACAAACTGCTCCCCTTCGGGGCGTATCATTGGGGTCAGTGCACCCGCTTTCCCCGTCCCTAACGATGAATAAACCAAAGAAAGTTGTGCTTCCCATCGAGGGATAAAGACTTATGTCGCGGGTTTTGTGTCTTATCGTAGGTAATCGGCCACTAATCTAATCGGTGCTATACGATCGCCCCCGGTAGAATCAAGATTACGTTGACATTTGCGAACGTTCCTCAACCGTCTAGCAGTGACCACACACCACATTCAGTGTCCGACAGAGATAACCATCTCGGACCTTCCAGCTCTCCCTTACACATGGCAAGCGTGTATATAAATGTCTCATTGCGGAGCTTAGCCCAGCGGTACCCTTCCTAAACAAGACACTTGGAGCCTGACTCGCATATCTAATAGCTAGCGGATAGTGAAATATTTCCCAACAAAATACACAGAAGGAGAAAAAGACGCAAACGAGTTTGCTTCGATCAAGTTTGGAGATATTTTTTTCATTAAATACCAATGTCGTAAGGCTTTCTAACAGCAAACGCGGTTTGTAGCGTTCAAAATACAGGCTTAGAACAGGCAGTCCGAAGGAAGGCGCCTATGTCGACTTTGTTTGTAGTCACCGAGCTTCAATAACGAAGGTGCACAGCCAACAGTCCATTCTATTTATAACGTAATCTAGCGACAACATTTCTATATAGACCATTCTGAAGGCATCAGGATATCCAGAAACCAAGTGCAGCTCGTTTATGTGATTATTTACTAGAAGAATTAATTTAGACAGAAGTTGAGTTGCACAAGGAAATTGATGGTCAAATTGTAACTCAGCTCGGCTGGTTCAAATTATAAGTCCTGCCAGGATTTAGCTAGTACTGTAATAGTGACGACGAAATCGGTATTTGTGACGAAATAAAGCTGTTTGAAAGTTTACAAAACTACGTGTAGCGCATCTCCCAGCTCTATCTATTAAGAATTTACTCGATTGTCGCTTTTAATATAGTTCAGGTCAATCTGGAACGTTTTGCTAACGTTTTCGAATCGTACGCTCAAACGTATCAACATGCAGATCAATGGATATGGTGGAAAAATACGTTTAGTGTTATTGTTATGGTGGTTACTATTATCGTCTATAGTATGCAGTAGATCTTAAAAAACGGTTATCCAAAATAAAGGTATTATGTACGTTAGAACTTGAAGGGCAATGTTAATAATGTGTGATAGATTTTTTGTCAGCTAACCATGTATCTCTTAGTTGCGTATCAGAGTTTGAGAGCGTGTCCCCAAATCTGCAAGCTGGACTTTGCGAAATCGCTCGCTCCAGTGAATATCAACATAGCAAGTCGAAGACACGCTGCACTAATGAAAAATTGAAACTTGGCGTAGGCGTATCGTAGACCCTAATACACAGAGCATTGGGCACTCTGAGGCTCACCTAAGGGCCACATCGGAGGAAGCCTTTTGTACTGAGTTGGGCTTGAACGTCCCAAAGGAGACGCCGCCAGAACACCCGATGGATGTTTAGGCCTCTACGTTGGCTGATCAGGACAGGCTTGACATGATCGCTCTGACCTCATTCGGTAGGTGACATCGGAACCACATGCGGTGCATCCGGTCTCACCCTGTGACATGGTGAGTGCCTGAATGTGCCGCTCCAGTCAGCAGGATATGGGGCCCTGTCATGTCAACGGCCGTGTTTGCTGCCTCTAGCATTCGTTTGCGGCACAATCTGCTGAACCCCAGCCCTCCCCCCCCCCGCTTCGATTCCCAGTGAACCTAATTGCTGCTACATGAGCGGAACATTTCCGGAACGGAGCGCTCGACCGATGGAAGCCACCGCTCAAAGCGGTATCGTTGAAAACAGGAAGTGAGCAGCGTACGTGGTTAGACACGATTTAAGCTTTTGAAATTTCGTCCGGACACATATGCTCATATGTACGCAACGATACCTATATTGTGTGTGGGTGGGAGGTCGAATGAAAGGAGGCGCCAAAATTCGAGAATGGCCCTCACGCAGGAACTGTCGCATCAAACACTGAACCGCGCTATTTGTTTGGACATCGCTATTCCTGGATATTACAACAGAACAGATCTGCTTCGCGGAGGCCTATTTCTACTCGTGTTTTCTCCGTGCTTGTGCTAACCTTAAACGTCAGTGTAATCTGCGTCTATGCAACGGGCGTAGCTAGATCAACATATACTGTATTCACTATTCAAAGACGGCAGTTTTGCAATGTATCGTGTGCTTGCGACTTGCACGTCTGTTCAAGTGATTTTACATATCAGCCCGGTTGCCCAGCTAATTTGGATAACTGAAATGTGATTGATACGGAATTACGCCAACGTGTTCAATGGTGAGGTTTCTCTAGTACTCCGTACCGTTATACGACGTATTGCAAGGGTACGTAAATCCCAACCATGTTCACTGATTATGTGTTGTGTACATAATACCATCTCAGCCCTTGTCGTCTTGAGCCATTCGAAAAACATGGGCCAACAGACCTGAAAATACGAATGTTGAACCTGCTCGTCATTAGAATACGCCATAATCATGCAACGCGAACTAGGAAATGGCCGCAGGATTTCGAAGTGCTTTTGATCTGGCATCTTTCTCCAAGATGAAGAAGAATCGACACATTCGGCCGAAGCCAGAATATGTCTCTTCTCACCGGGACGAAATGCTGTCTTAATGCCAAGAACACACGGTTTTTGCGGCCCGAAATAAGCTATTGAGACCTCAACACGAACAGGTCTCGAGTGGCGCTGGTCCTCATGGGGGAGAAAGATGAGGAATCTCTCTAGTTCCGGATACAACGATAGGCCCTAGTTACCTTATGCAGCAGAACTTATGCAGAAAATGGTAGCTAGCTGTTTGCTAAATAAAACGCGAATTAGAAACGTATTTTGAAGCAATTGTTCCTCCAAACGCAACTATCTAACACCTATATATGTTTCTTCAACGATCCTTAAGGTGCCAACCGTTCTGCTCCGACATAACCTTGTGACTCGCAGGCTTATGACATTACAGCTTCATGCCGGTGACATGAAGTATATTAAGGCGTAGCAAAGAACTCGCATCACCCTTCAAAAACAACGGTGGACCTGACGCCGAGGGTCATATCAAAAGGAAGCTCTCTGCTAGGATAGCAGATCCGCATACGGTACATGTGGACGTGCATTTAATTTTTACTCGTAGGTTCGGCCCGGGATAATACGTGAGCAGGGGCAATCAGGAGTACATTACTCACAAGGGACATAAGAAATTTTCTAACACTGTACGTGCATACATTTGCATAGATTTCAGCATTTCGCAACACATCTAGTCTGTGATTGTGGCACACTTCAGTAAAAGCATTTAGAACATCGTTGTGAGAGATTACACCACCATTCTGTCTATTTTGTATTACCCGCAAAAATCATATCGTTGTTCTGCTCGTTCTGGTGGCCATTTTGCTGTCCCCATAGACATCAGTACTACAAACAGACTGAGACAAGCCAGAATGAGCTCATAATGATGATATTGTTATTAAGACGCCTGCGACCCGCCGAGGGGCTCCAGTCCACGTGGCCACTACGGTGAGGGAACACACTTTTTGAACCAGCTGTTTTAATAACAGAGCCGCCCTTTCAACGCCCTGACGGTGATGTCACATCTTTCACCTTCCTACATTTGTCTTTGCTCAGATGACAAGATCGTATCATCCCTGTCCACAGTGACACGAAGTCTTTTCTTCGTCAGTTTCATCCTCGCTCGCCCGTGCTGTCATGACCGAGAACAGAGGGCTGCGCAACGAAGTGCGTGGTCTCAAAACGAATCATTCGGTCACTCTACGGTGTTCATCCGGTGGTACGTCTGGGTAAAAAAACCCAAGGGTTACGTAAGGACCTTCGCCGTCAGATACTGGAAAATAATACAGTGGTATCCTGTCGAGCATAAACAGGGTTGGGGATAAAATTATTTTTGGTTGACGGCGTTGACCGCTATAGGAACTGGGATATACGGTGAGCAAAAATACGAGATAGATTGAAGGGAATATGACAGTGTTCCGGTTCGAATAGGGCATTTATGAACCGATGAAGCTGTTGCACTTGTCGACCACTTCAGTGGTCTGGTGGTGCATTCGTGTGACTCAGCCGTGCAATCGAAAGAGACACTTAGATGCACGGGTTCGATGCCACCTCTGCACATTTCGGGGTCCGTATTATGGAGCAATGCCGAAAACAGTATCGTGAACGTTAAATGTTATCTGTGAGTCAGCCCTGAAAATTTACTTTTTAACTGTGGCACCTATGGCTTTATTATAGTTAGTCAGTTAGTTTAGAGAGTTTGTCCGCATTGTTCCTGTAGCACGCATTTGTTTATACGCATATACTTTATCAAATTAAGTTAACGACTCTAGCCTCCCCCACACAGTGGAAACATACTTCATGAAATCCACTTGTCCGTATCTTAGCTGTTCGGGAGACCTGTGCAGGTTATAATGTAATTACTCACTTTGTGGGCAGCACACTTCTTCGAAACAACAAATACAAGAGGTCACCCTGACCGACCCTCTTGACAGGTCGAACATTATCGACTTTTGGAGCCGAAATGTCGAAAGGTCAGAAATGTTCCACCTGCACAAGATCTACCTGTCATCAGACAGGGTCCTAATATATGATTCCAGGCCACCTTCTTTTCGGCCGATCTCTCGAGCCGCGACGAAGTCCAGTCGCTTTGCCGGGTCAGGTAATTTGATCAATCAATCAACAAAACTCTCTCTCTCTCTCTCTCCCCAGAAACGAATATAATCGAATCTAGTCGATATATTACCAGACCTGCTGACACAACTATCAGCGACTTGTTCCTTGACGCAATATCAGAACCTATATTACTGCTATTTTCTCGCTGGTTTCGGAAGAGTTCCTGCAGGCAATGATCCGGAGCGTCAAAGCATAACAAAATGATGATCATATATAATATATACAGACGCCATATAACATTTCGAACGTCATTCAAACCGGATCGCTTTCCTTCGTCGCCGTTAGCCCCAATTGGTATCGGCGACTGGTGAGAGCCACTGCTTCAACTTGCTGTGCTGGTCAGCAGGCCACTCATTGTCTGCGGCTGCTTGTTCAAGCGGTGGATCAAACGAAATAATCGCATTTTTCCTTGCAAATTAACACCCGTGACACACCTATATCTATGTTCAATATATTCAACTTCTATCTGTGTATATATCTTTGTAACTGTGAACTGGCAGCGCTCACGAACTCAGTTAAGTAAAAGTGGAGAAAGCCGAAAAGGAATGCAGAAGATTCGGTACGAAAACATACGGGTTGACTGCAGACCAATGTGACGCCCGGTGAACAGCTGCCGGCTGAATGTCAATGACAATAGAAAAGCGGACGGAAACCAGCGGAAACCGACGCAGATGGAATGAAGTGGGGAGAACCTCCGGAAGTTGGATCTCCATTGCAGGAGGTGGCAGAGCTCGGTGGGGGTTGGAGGCATTGCTTCTAATCGGGCCAATGTAGATCGAGGCAGAAAAGGCAAGCGACCTGAGAAGAAACTTCCGGGTGGAACAGGATATAGTGAGGTGGGTCGAAGCTCGTGGAGCTGGAAGATAGAGTCTAAGATAGGGTCGAGGCTAAGTTGACCGGAGAACCGAAGCCGAGAAGCTGCGAAAACGAACTATCCGAGGCGGGCGCAGGAAGGGCGCGAATAGCAATGTCAATAAATGGTCTGGTGGAAAAGGACGACGTAGAACAATATAATAAGAACAAACGAAGCGGGACTAAGTACTACACAAGCAATATATATATATATATATATATAATAAAGGGCAACAAGAATGAGAAGGTCAAAGTGCCGTCTATTGATCAATAGTGCTGGAATCCTGTGAGATGAAGAATGTAAGTTAATAGAGAAACAAAGACGTAAGGCGAAATCGATCATGGCTACTCGTCTTCATTATAATCTTATGTATAATCTCGCCGTGTCGCAATTTTAATCCTTTGCATGAACATACAATAGATGAACGAAATAGCTGATTTAGGATGGCACTCAATGTAATGGCCACAATTTGTCTACTTGCAATCGACTTCACTTGCAGGCATATAAAAGCTATTCCAAAGGAATGTGCCCATAGATTTCTCTCAAGAGGCGAAGCTCTCGTCCAGGGCGCTTCCGGCGTTTCATCATTCTGGCGTTCAGACTTGACGGATCAGTGTTAGTATTTCAGAGTGTCAAGCAGCACATCGTCAAGTCAGACTGAGTTATTTTTCTATCATACCCACCTTTTTCGTGAGAGAGATTTAAGGCTAAAATCCATCATGGACAAACACCGGGCTTCCCTGCTGACGTATTTGTCACAGTAGTGTGAGACTCTTACTCACTGTGAGCCCGGCGCCTCTTAAGGACCTAGGTCGTAGTCTACCACACAACATTAGGAGGCGAAATGCTGCCGAACTTTCGACAATTTGTCTGCAGCTCACCCGACCCTCTCTCTCTCACGTGGTCGATATGACTAACAAAACCGTGTGTTCATTTCTACCTATTTAGTTGAAATAATTGCGGATATGAAGGCCTACAGATGGCTCTGTCGTCTTAACTCAACGTGCAATATGTTCGAATATCGTACAAAAAATCGAAGAGGTGAAAAACAACTGAGTCAATAAATCATTTATTCTTCTGTATTGTAATTCCTTCCAATAAATATGTATATGTACCGTATTGTATAGACGCGAAGCAGTAACTGTGACGAATAGGTGTTGCGTACACATATGTGCATCGAAACACTTGTTGTCGCCGTTAGGAAGCCAATAGTTACCAATAGCTTTATAGGTGGCGGATTGTGTGCTATACTTAGCGGAGGGTCGGGAAGTTTTTTGTGGTAATAATTTAAACCGTTTCGTAATTAGATCCATATCACCCAGCGACGTAGGTCAACAACAAAATACTAGAGTGAACTTACACTTATATGTAAGTTTGCCTTTTCAATATGTTGAAGTTAAAGATGGGAGAAAGCTAGTAGAATATCTCGTTGAATCAAAATCATTAAGCCGTTCTGCTAAAATCAGAAAAAACTAGTTCCAAATTCGAAAACGAAAGACGGTAGAACAATCAGGATTGTCTACTTACACCGACCCGACGTTTGGAATGCACGATGAACATATTCGTAATATAACCATAACATAGATCTGTCCTGTGAAGCAAATACCGCGTGCATGATATTCAACTCCGTGACCGGTAGTTGCCTCCGGAGACGATTTATCGCCATTAAATATCGTGCTAAAATTGCGTGTAATTTTCCAAGCTTTATTACTTGTAGAACGTCGGGAGTTATTCAGTGCTACGTGCGTTATTAGTCATGGTTTTCCATGCAGCAGCTTCGGCGGGATTTTGCGGTGTAATTAACAAGGTCCATCGGAGGAGAATTTATCTTAGCATAAACTTATGAGATTCGCAGGAGCTTCTGTCTCTGACAGGGATTTTGTCAACATTAACAATGTTAAACGCGAAGTGCGAAGAACAAGAACTCCGGCTATCCGAAGTTGAATATTTTTCACTTTAGAAGGTGAAACCAGAAACAGTTAGAACTATATAGGGTGAGGGTTTTATTCGTTTATTATTATTATAGGAACTGCAACTTAACAATGCTTAAGTTCTCTTATATGTCCTCATCACGCAGTGGGACTCGAACCGCGTTAATTTGTTGCATCGTGAACCTGCTAATTGCAACCGTCGCTTGTTGTTTCCCTTGAAGATCTAATACACCCGAACACAGCGTACGCCACTAGCACTGAGTAATACGTAACTTTGACATTGATGTTTTTTAGAAATTCTCAACAGTTTTCCTCAAGAAAGAAACACTATATTCGATTCAAGATCGAAAAGAGACGAAGTGTTTTATTTCAAAATTCAATATTGTAAAGCCACCATAATGAAGCCGGAAAAACTGAGCAACTTCTTTTGGTGTATGTCTAAATAACGACCAGGCACTCAACTAGGCATTCAAAGCATTTTTATATTTTTGAACCAGATTTTATTAATTTTCTCGACATGTCGTTCTTACCATAGTCATTTTTCGTCATGCCAGGCATACGCACAAGGTATAGGCACAATAATTTAAAATAGAAATCGTTTTTGAGACTGGGAGTAGGCATATATATATATATATATATATATATATGTGTGTGTGTGTGTGTGTGAATTAACAATTCGTTGAATACACCCATTTATAGTAGCGTAAATTTCGTTCTCGTCCTTCGTTAAACCATTAAACCGATGGGTTGATTCGAGCAAACCCGCCGATAATGGCTGCGTTGTTCTAAACAAAATATGTAGGTTTTATAGGTGAGTGCACATAATACACAAAAAAAAAACAATCTTCATAATTAATATGAATACGTAACTTCTATATTAAAGCAAAAAAAAATTTGCTTGAATCAACCTGATAGTAGCGCCTACAACGTTGATGGTTTTCCCAACCAGCCGGGCCGAACCATTGTGGGGCCTTTTGTTATTGTACATTTCGGGACTCACTCAACGACATCCCTCCCTGAAGAAGCCCGGAGTTCGATTCTGTTCGGAAGCTCCGCCAGTGAAAATGAAGAGAAGTCGAGTCTCACTAGTAGCACTGGTCGTGGTGGCTGTCCGAGCGGCGATGGAGTCGAGGGAAAGCCCAAAGTGTTGCCCACGGGTCTATCACGTTATTTCTCGTTACCTCTCACTGAAAAAGCCAAAGCCATTTGACATTGTTCCACGAATAGAAATCGGACACACCTTGAACTTTGGATTTATTAGGTTTATATATATATATATATATATATATATATATATATATATATATATATATATATATATATATATGTCGTCTTCGGACTTGTTCTCATCGTGTTCGTATTCAGTGAAGCCAAGTGTGAGAATATCAGATATTTGAAGTCCGCCAACCAATTTTCGATGAAGTATCTCGAGAATATTTATTTTTACATGTTTTGCACAACGTCCAAGTAGTTTCATTAGAAATTAATCTAATTGAGCCGATGTCGTCATAGGAAAAGTACAATTTAGCTGAAAGCTGATGCTCGTGCCTTAGATCTTAATTTATCTCGGCTGGCAGCGAATCTGGAAACGCTACACCGATGTATCGAAAACACAATTGCACTTACATTTTGTCAGCTATCATAATTAACTTCTTGCGACTATTTAGTGCCGTACGAGGCATGGGCAAGGATTCATTTCAGCGATGAAATTTTCTGTCGAGTATTCTCGAATTATTTATTTATTACCTCAGCCACGCTCTCGAAAACTAAACACGCGACAAACAGATGTGCATGAACGTAAAAATAAAAAAAAGCGTTCAAGTTATATTCCACCATTGGTACACACTGAAATACAGCAAGTAGATTGAAAACATATTAAGCTCTTTCGAAAGATTAACGATTACTGGGGCTGAACTGGACTTAATTTTTTTAAGAGGTTAAAGGTAGATCCTGCATGGACATCAGGGCTGCATGGACATCAGGCCTCACACTAAAGTATTTGCCCAGTAGTGTCAGACTCTTACTGACTAAACTGGCCTTTATTTGGAACCTGATAAGTACCTTATACAAAGCGTGCCGGCTCTAGGGAAGAGATGGCCTCTAAGCAGAGGATGGTTATAGCAGGTAGAGGCGTTTTGTCATCCACCTCAACAATACACTGGATCGACTCACTTTAATGGAGATTCGAATGCCTCTGGTGGTGTCCTTGCGTTAGAAGAAAATGTCCTTCTCTCAAGAAAAAGGTAAGTACTGCATATTATTATATAATTCATTGTAACCATGTTGATTTATATATCGTCATACGTTGAAAGACGTTATCAGCTAGAACGACAATATTAAGCAATGTCACAAACGGATGTTTTAAACATCTATGGTTTTCTGCCTGGCGCAGACACACGACGTAGTGTCTTCAATACGTTTCGCATTCACCGCTTGGATGATTAGTGAACCTGTCGAAGACGGGCTGCGCTGCGGGGTGTGTTATGGTAAAGCTTGCAATCGATGGATAAGAGTAAAAACAGGCTTCTAAAAATGTATCGAATCAATATCCTGAAATCAATGTGAGTCGAAATGCTGATAAAGTTTAATCAGCCTACATAAAGATGAGAGTGAAGTGTTTGTCATGAAATAGTTTGCGCCACGGGGAGACGACGTTAGAAACGATCTGCTTTTCGATGTCCGTCATCAGGAACTGAATGATGGACCTTCAAAAGTAGAACGTCTGACATGTCTACCATTCAATGTTCAGTGATTGAATTACGCACCTCACTATTGGAAATAACTGAGACAAGATAGTTGGATCCAATGGCCCTAAATATTATAGAAAAGGTTACATGGTCACGAACCAAACAGAGGTCAACACTAGTTCCTTCCGCTTCTAGTTGCTAGTTAGCTTATGATTGATGTTGCGTCACGGCAGAATTTGCTTGAATGCTTTCCGCGTATATAGGGAAGGGGGCCTTGGGAAAGAGTTAGGGATAGCATGGAGGAATAAAATAGGAGAAGGATACCCGTTATCGGCAGGCTGACAATGAACGAGCCAAATATCTGTCACGTCTGTCACCCTCATGCGTGCCATAGGCCATAAGGCCTTCTTGTCCACCCATCGAAACGTTTCGAGGCCAAAGGAGGTGGACACTGTGTTTGTACATATGTTTGGGGACTATTTACGGAGCAGTCTAGCTGAGTTGACGGCAAGTGTACAGATTGTAGACCCCACTCGTACGCCTCCCTTCAGGGCAGAGTGCCTCGGTTTCGAGTGGATCCCGTCCGCCTTTAGGTAGACAATCCCCAAGTGACTATGGCCGATTCGCGCATACGTCAGCGTTCCTCTCAGGAATAGGTGGACGCTCCGCAACACAAGAGCCCTCATTTCTTCATGCCATGCTCGAGAACGACGGCGCCGGCCGTTCGCAGAGCTTCGATGTACCACGCCTCGAGCGAGTTTTTAGCAAAGTGGCGCCGCATCCATCACCATCATCTCGTTATCGTGAATCAACACTCGTACGCTGCCGTCGCTCAGGCAGTAGCCGACGATGCTCGCTATGCAAAAATGCTAAATCATTCACCATAGCACCTTATTCTATGCTAGCAGTGGCAGCCGCAGCGGCGGCGGCCGTCGTGAGGATACAGTAGCACCATCGAAAGGCCGCTTCTGAGACGACTACTACGACCACTCAACGAGAGCTAAGCCGCGGCCAAAGTCGACTCTCGAACCTAGAGTCGAGAGCACGCGGACTCGGTAGCCGCGGCAGCATCACCGCCACCAGCAGCCACTTCGTCCGTTCATTCGCCAGTTCGTGTGTTCCCCCGTTCCCCTCCGGCAGCAGGAAGGCACCCGACTCCGTAAGCTCTAAAACACATTTTTACTCTCGGCTGCAACTGCACTTCGAATTTTTAGCTAACAGGCCCCGAGCTCGCTCGCTTGCTTGCTCACTCGTGATTTCTCCTCCTCCACCTCCTCCCCGCTCGTAGTCTCCTCTATGGGGCAGGGGCTGCTGTAAGGCCGATCCACTACTGCTACTCGTCGGCAACCGCCTCCGACGGATGCGCGGGGGGGCGTTTTGAGGGAGCGTAGCTACCGCTGCTTCGCCGCACTGAGAGAACACCCCACATACATACGTGCGTACACACACACACACGTACAGAGAAGCGCAACTAGCTAATCCAGGAGAAAAAGGAAGGCCGAACGAGGCTGGAGCTTGAGGGGACGACTATAGACCCTGGACACTAAGAGAGAGACGAACATCTACGCGACGCTATCTACCTTTCGCAGCATAGCAGGGATCGAGCGGAAGTAGCAGCTGTTGTAGCAGTAATCGTACAGGATGAGCAGATTGTCCCAGCCAAGACCAGACCCCAGATGCCCGACGGTGTTTCCCGAGTTAAAGCTTCGCCTTCCTCTGAAAAGATAGCGGCCAATCACTTCTCGCTAAACAGCCGAATCGATGATACTCCGGCTATATAGTGCTGAGATGATCACATATTTAAACACGACAAAATAGGGCTTGAATAAGTGATCTATTTATGCATATAGCCATGAACGCGTTCAGAAAACAGTCGCTAGCCTGCTGAAATGGCGGCTAACATCGAAGTCAAAATTCTTAAGTTCGGATAATGGCAGAGATGTACATACACACACACACATAGCATATAGATATCTACACTTACTGTATACAGATCTACATCTATAAACAGTCGTTTCCAAAAGAATTTTACTCGCCTTAACAAGTGGAATATTGGATCATTTTAACGCTTTCAGACACAGAAGCGAAACCCAATGTGTGCACAACACGTGATGGAGGCTACAAATAAAAGACAATTTTTGACTACCACAAACGGAAGTGGAAAAATTACAGGCGAAAAATCGTACGTGAGCACAGAATGTATACATCCGTATTCACACCTATGCGTACCTATGTATATATGTAATGTATATGTAATGCAATACCCCGATGTTGTCGTGATCATCATGGCTATCATCAGACTTAGTTGAGGGGACTACTAGGCCGACTGTGTCCCGGTAAAGACATTAAAACTGTTTTTCGAGCTGACCCTCAGCTGTTCCCCTATCTGGCCTCAGCTCTTAACCTTTTAGGTAGGGACATTAATGGTAATATATATATATATATATATATATATATATCGGTCGTAACTGGTCATCTCCTGTACCGCTATTCGACAACACTAGTATTTAGGATACATTCCTATGGCAACAGCGTGTTAGTTGGGACATCATTCAGTGACAGCTAGTGGCAGTCAAAGAAATATCAGTATACCAGCGAAAATTTTGTTAGACCAAATTTTTCTTTTTAATATAGGAAAGTCTTCTACGATAACTTTTGTGGCCTTTTGTCTAAATGTCTTGTTTTAAAATACATGTTATTATTACGGGTTGGAAATATGTTTTGTCGCTATTCTAAGGGAAAATAAAAATGTTCATAACTGAACTTCTACAAAACTTTATTTAACAGAAATAGTCTTCTGTGGAAACTACACACTTCCCCCATCGACTCAGCAAATCATAAATCCCCTTTCCGTAAAAGTTTGCTCCTGGGCGAACAGACGTCTGTAATGGCGGCCTCACTGGGTTTCAAGAACTCATGACGTAAATTTTTTGAACCACATCTCAACCGCCCTAACCGAGACACATGATGGTTCAAAAGCATCACACAAGCTCGCGAGACAACTCCATTTTATCTCCTCAAGAAAAAGCTTCCACAACCACCAATGTGGATCCTTTTCATAATGAGTGTGTTCGAAAAAGCATCCAATAACAACAATCAACAACGACTTGCTCTCTTCCCCCCACATAGGCAAAGTTTAAATGACCAAAAATTCGACAAAAAACATATTTCGTATGTTCGACAAAAAACATATTTCGTAACAGCTAGCTAGACATTATTCAGTTTTTTAATTGTCGCTGTTGAACTTGCAGTCATGTTCCAACTACTCTCTCTACTACCCTTTGCAAGGTTCCATATAGCCTTCAACGTGGTCCCATAATAAAACTCAATGTGCGATGTTTATAGAGGTAATTTGGTTCCGGATTGTTTAACTGAAATATAGCCTGGGACATCGTAAACTATATGAGGTTATCTCGCTCTCTCATTGATCAAGTGCCATTTGGGGTGTGTGAAAAAAAGCATGCCCACTCTAAGTAGCCTCACCGATTATGAAATTTCATCGGGAAAAAAAGCATGAATCGAAATGGCACTAAATGCGTAACCCATTTGCTTCTCAAATAGATGAATTTTTTATAGTAGCCATATACAAACCAGCGTATTCTTCTTAGAAAGTAAATACTTCTTCCATCTAGCCGCTACAGGAGGCTAAAAAACTTTTCTATAGATAATAACTTAGGCTAAGACCATTCAACTCCACGGTGCGCTGCCTTTTTTGAAAAAGCGTTTGCTGTAAGGACAACAGTATCAATGCTATGGTATATTCATCTAAAGCTGAGACTCGGATCGAACATGGACTTTGGGAGTTATTCGCAAGCAGACAATCAAGATAACGCGTTCATCAGATTTCGTTTAGTAATGAGAATCACGAATTCATCAGTGTCAACTGCGGTCAGCTTTGTCGGGAGCAACTATTATTGGTAACTGTGCACAGTAGGAGAAATCTGTGCAGGCAGCAGTTTGTATCGAGGCTGAGACGGGGAATGACTCGGGGATAAGAGATCCTCAGCGTTAGAGCATTGTACCATACAAACCAAAACATAGGAGTTCGAAGTGAGCAAAGCGTAGCGCGGCTGACAAAGCAAGAAATAGCGGACCTCTACACACCGTCGAAGGGGACACTCGACGACCCAAGGGAACAACCCCGCTAGTGTCACCCGGGAGAGAAAAATCCAAGGGAGTAGTAGCCCTCGTCGGCGGTAAGGTGGGAAAAAGGCTCTCTGAAGTAGCCGCAGGGTGCCATTTTGCTACTGGGAAGAGAGAACGAGGAATGAGGCTTGCTGACAGGTCGCTCTTCGGGGAACCTGGAGAAATGGGGGCTGAGGGCTCCTCCGAGCTTGCGCCATGGCCGTTTGCTGATATGTCTTGATCTCAATCGGCCCAACCCCGCACAAACATCGTCGTCGTCGTCGAAGCCGACTTCAAGAAGAAGCATTGGACATCCTCCAAATGGTACATCTCGATACATTTACTAGGACCATGGTGTGACTCGGTTGACAGAACCATTGAGAGATATTGACCCGTTGTATGGGACTGTGTAAAGGACCATATATATATATATCAACGATGAGAGGTCGCTCGTGGAGTGGTTGGACGAGACAATGCAGCATTTTGCCCACTGAAGCGGTAACTTTTGCGCGGAGTTACTCAAGAGACCGATTTACGTCGACAGATAAAAGTTGATAAATTGAGTAACCGTGGACGTTGGACACTAAATCGAACACCACTAATCATAGACGGATGGTGAATTCATCAAGTGATCATTTAATTGGTAAGCGTTTGTTTGTTGTGGCCACAAAGTTAACTGGGGAAAGATTTAAAATATGGAGAAAATAATTTATCCTTAACGGAGACTTGTTTTTACATTGCAGTAACTCCCAAAATGTTGCCAACAAAAAATTATTCTGTGATAAATCATTGCACCAAGCAAGTAATGGATATCACCTATTATATTAGAACGAATATGTCAGAGATAAATTGCGTGATGTGAAAAGTGTTTTGGGTTATCTCAATGATGTATACCGTGCCAACTCGTAGGTGGTTCACATATATGAAAAGAACCGTGTGTCTATTCAAGTGCTCAAGATACACGCTAATCTGTGAGTCCTCCTCCTCGCCCCATAGAACTCCTCGTGCTAGCTAAGCAGAAAGCAATGGCCATCTTCAACAAGGCGTCCAATTCCAATTCGGAGTGCGCGCTTCGATCTCTGTGACTTTGGGTACTTCTTTCGTGTCCGACATTCGGATCGCACGTCGGAGTCTACATTCTCGCTATCATTAGTCGTTTTCAATTCCATCGAAGATAGCCACCCCACAAATGGGTAGATAACCGTTGCATTCTCGCACTGTGCAACCAGGCACACGTTAAAATTAGAACTTTTATTGGTTTATTAGTAGATAACCCAACAAGGCGAAAGCTATTAACTGTATAATGTAAATAATGGTGGAGTATTGTACAATCCTCAAAACTAACGTCCCACTGGCAACTTTGTCGATCATGCATCGTTGGCTAAACCTTGAGAATTGGTCATTTTCGGTGGTCATTTTTTGAGCTCTACGAAGTATAATTAGACATAGAAAATTTAGGGCGTGCGCACAAGAGAATAATTTTATCTAATGCATTGCCCTAGTTATACACCCGTATAAGGTTGCCACGTCAAGCCACTTTTGCATACATTTCTATCAAGTAGATCATAGTCTTATAGTAAACTTTCTTATTGGCCATCGCAATCCGGTCCCTGATGAAATGAGATGGATATAAATAAATGCACGGTAGACATGTAAAGCGCGCGCGACATATTGTGTACTCATGGTCAAATTGAGTTGCGGGAAATTCAATTATGTTGCTTTTTTGTGGAAATACGCCTAACTTTCACTTTTTACTACAAACGTCCAAGGCGACTCAACAACAACAACGATAAGAGCAGCAGTAACAAGAGCAGCAGTAAAAACAACAACAACAACGCAGGCTAAATGCCACATGTTAGCTATTGTGAGTTGTTTGCCATTGGAAACGGCAGCACCTGTCACGAAAGACAAGAGCACTTATTTGTTTCCCTACGAAGGGAGGGAAAGCCTTCGAAAAAAAAAGAGGAAACCGTAGTACTGCGAAACGGAACAGTAGTGAAAGCAAATCTAGCAACAAAAGTCATTCTCTCCATCAAGGGGCGACATTTTTCAATGTGCTCAAGTCAGAACTGCCCTACTGCTCGTCGAAATCTGAACCAGCAGAGGGGTGTCCCGTCATCGGAGCTTCGCCCTGCTGGTGACATCGTTTAGACGTTGTCCCTGGTCTCTGCTTAGGCTTTACCGGAAAAAAAGAAGGCCGCTCTCTCCATAGTCATCATTCACTAAAGAGATGCATCCCACAACGACCTCTTGCTACGTCACACGGGACATGACGCTGCTAGACGATGTTATCTTGGCGAGTCGGAATCAGAAATGGCTAACGTTTTTAACAATAGAACTATTTCACGTCAGCTTTGTGTATAGTAGTACATATGTCAGGTTGCTTGAGGGAGGGGGGTACGCAAGGAGCTATGATTTTTGAAACCTCAAATCACCCCGACTAATGCTATTGATCATGTTTATTTCTCGCTGTTCGCGTAAGCGTATTCTGACCACTTTGAAAAATATGTACATGCACATCTTTATATCTTCAAATAATTGTGGCCTCGACTAAAAGAACACCTTAAGATTGACGTAATAAAGATAAGAAGTAGCTAGTATATCTAATCTGCACATTGCTAATTACGAATATGAGCACTAACTGGCAAAATGTGTAAAATTACGTACCCGTTCTTAATCCAGCAACGGTTGGCAGCCACATAGATTCAGTTACTAAGTCGTCGTTGAGGTAAGGTTGGTCAGTTGGCCAAACAACGCTCCATTACTGTACATCCTATACTACAATATATGTTTACAAAGGACGTGCAGGGCGGCTGACCCAGCAGCCTGGTGTAATATTGCCTTGCATCTTTTAGCGCACATCCATTTCAATGAGGCATCACCAGCACCAGACGTCGACCACCCAGCCACGCGTGGCTCGTCAACTCTCAGTTCAACGCTATGGATATCGTGATCAAGCACTTTGTGGTCATAAGGTCCCAGATACCCCATCAAGCTAAATGATACCTACCGCCATTGCGGGATGGTTGAAGACGCGTTGTGTATACTTCGTGTCCAGACTCGCCGCAGCAGAAACGGGGGCTACGGTGAAGGCCCACTTTCGGATTACACAGCTTCGGCGAAGCAAAGACTAAAATGTTGCGAGGAAGACAACACGTGCTTTGGCAATAGCTCTGCGGCGCTCTTGACGTGCTTTATTGTCCAATGTTCTGGGGCTGGCAGACGTTAAGCACATTGCGTACTTAAGCGAGACCATAAGCACGCACGTATGTGATTCTTTTTTTTACAATAAGGCTATCTTGTAACTATATAGACATTTATAGCATGTAACATCCTGTTTGTTCCTTCTTCTCGTAATTGACCTTCAACTATCGTCCTTACATGGCAGGCCTCGCTACCCCCCGATAGTACCTGAAATGCTCATTTTCTGTTCTGAAATCTACACTTCCATGTAAATATGTATTTAACAAAAAATCGAACGAGAAAGACAACAATCTACTTCCCATCCCATGCTTTTGACCTGACTTGCTGATAAAACACCATTCCTTCATACAATATGGCTCGATAAATTGAAACGCTATTGTAACTCATCGAATTCAAAAAGACCATTCAATTTAAACGTCGAAATTGAATCCCTAGCGATTCCGCCTTCAATGAACATGTCGATATGGAGAAGAGGGGTGAAGTTAGAGGAATTTTGCGAATAATCAATACAGACGAGCTCACAGCAAGTTGAAAGGAATGAGTGAAGCTGGAGTCCGAAACCGCCTTGATTGCCTTGACACTGTGAAATTCCTGATTATTGGTCCACTGTTGGAGGTGGTCATCTAGTTCAATCTATTATTTGAAGGCTCGGCACATTACCACCTGGCCATGCGATGGCACAGCTGATTCTTTTGCCGTATAGCAGTAAAGGAAACTGAAGAGCATTATGCTATTTGTTCCCAATAAGATAATAACGATAAAAATGTTTCCTTGTAAATCTGTTCTTTTAAGTAGAGAAATGGGGAGGAGCTTGACGCGGCTCGCCGTAGGACTACATAGGATAAATTCGAAGCTAGTTCATAATATCCACATCATGGTAGGCGAAACGCTTCTGGTAGAGAGGCCGAGTCCATCCGCACACGACGTGCGGACCGTATGCACGATCTGGTGGGAGGGCTCCAATGAGAATGGCGGAACAGACCTAAATAAATTAGAATTAAGTAAAACGCGAAAATGTTATGATGATGATGATGACGATGATTGTTATTATTAATATAACAATGTGTCAGAAAGATGTGCAATCACAAAATCATCAATTTCTATTAAAATTTGAATAATGATGGTATAATATTATAATTAATATAAATATATATAATAAATGATCAAATTCACATCGTCTCATTCATACTCTCTCGATCCAGTCAAGCAAAAAACATTCGTTGCTCAACATCACGTCTCTAAATATTACGTTGTTGACCCTCGCCTCGGTCATGAAGGTCGAACCATCCATGCATCCCCTGTCCACCTTAGGCCAACCTTATAATTCTCACGTAATATCCGTTCTGTACGTAATAACAGTGGTATTTGTGGAGACGGCGAGATCGAGTCGTCGACGGCGGTATGAGTTCGCTTCATATCTTGAGTGATTGTATAGCAGGTGATGTTGTTATATTGCATTATCATAACTTATTAGCAATACACTAGGACACCACCAGCATTCAGCATATGGTGGAAATTGTATGAACGTGCCCTTGCCAGGCTAAATCTGTATTTGTCACCGTATTGAGCGAGAGCTGATCACACTGAAGGGCGCAGAATCCCGCGGGAGAGGTCTCAAGATCGTAAAAATAAAGCGAGTTTTTGCACCAACTCAACAACGCTTCACTAAAGTATAGCGTTCTGTTCATGAACATGACGTCGTACCATACGGTAAACTGGTTTCTACCATTCAACAATCGACATGTAGCCTGTGCTAAATATTTAAGCCGTTTTTGGTTAGAGTCTGTAGAAAAGAAACTTCTGAGTATCAACAAGCTCGCGGAAGATAGCCAAGCACAGACCTGCAGGTCGGCTGGCCTCCAAAACGAGTTTTTGACAACAGGTACTTGCTACTTTAGAAACACAATGAATATACTGTCCAGCAGCACCAAGCATATTCTTCCTATCCTCTATAAATACTATAGATACAAGAGATCAAAGGGGATGTATCCAATGCCCAAACTATTTATATAACATATATATATATATATAGATAACACCAGCAAACACGAGGCACAATTTTGTTTGATGTCACCAGTTTCACTGGCTTATACGCTGACGTTCAATAAAGGCAAGCTGCCAGCCTGTCTTCCGTGTACAGGTCTCCTATTGAAACAGTAATTGTTATATTCCGCTTGCAAAACTCCCCAGGGCGGCTAGGCCATCCCTCAACGCCAATACTGCACGCATATACAAGACCATATGGGAACTGGGTTCCGTGCACCTTGAGAGCACGTCATTCTTGCTTACTGTCTAAGCTTCCTAAAAGTCGACTTGACCCCTTTGGCATCAACATGCTCTCTGCTCTTTCGTTGCCTTTTCTGTCGGTTCGACGACGGTAGTGGCTGCCGCTGACGCCAGGCTGCCGTGACGCATCCGGCGCCTTAACTCTCATTTTTGTTCACTGACTCTCTGCTGTCTTTGTAAATCTCTGAATAGAACCTAATCAGAGCGCCACCCACCTGGACAACAGCCAACGCTATTATATTTCACGCGGCCCACAAGCGCCTCCAGTGTGACCTGCCGCCAGCCCCTATTCACAGATTCGTGCATTCATTCATCGCTGATGTAGGAACCACTTCCGGAACAGATTCACCCGTGATGTCATTGCCCGGGCTCCAACCCAATGCAATCCAACACGACCCAAGCGAACCCAATAGCCGAGCTCGTGGCTGGCTCTAGCGGGATACGACTGCAGTCAGCGACCTAAGTGGTCTGCACCCCCGCTTCCCTCTTCACACAAACTGCAATATATGGAAAAATTATCGCCAACAACTTTGAACATTGATTCTTGAAGCCGTAGTGGTGGTGGTGGCTATGACAATATTTTCAACAACAAAATCATGCTCCATTGATACTTGAATTTACTTATGAGAATGCTACCTCTTTACACCGTTTAATTGACATTTACGGAACGTAGACTTATTATTATTTTAAAGGTGGCCCCGACATGTCCTCGTTGTAATACCTATCGGTTCAGAGCTGCGGCCTGTCGCATAGCGGAACATAGCTGGGAGTCAGCTCGAATAACGTCTGATGTTTCATTAGTTCTTCGATTTTGTTTTGAATTCTATTATCAACACATGCTTGGTACAATTGACGAATATGTTCATATATACAAGAGCCAATGTTTGGGTTCACGATATTTCATTCGTTGCATTAGATGAAATTTCCACCCCTAATGATAATCTCAGATGTTTCCAGCTGGACTCGTAGCGGCCATCCGGCCATTCTGAAAGTTGGTTTAATTAGCAAAATAGCCGGTGAGCCGGGTTAGGAATTTAGCGAAGGAAACTGCGATACGCTGTATTTATCCTGTAAGTGAGTGTTTACGATTTTCCTTTTGACAGCCATGATTTGTCAACAAAAAAGAACTCATTGTGTATTCTACAAATACAGTTGAACGGCTCTATCGCCCAGAAGTGGAGTAACAATGAGCTTTCTCCCAAATAATTTTATCTGAACAATATGCTTAGCAGTTTCGGGGTTGAGGGCTTATGCATCCTAAAATCATTTTATTCAAGCTTCAACCGGAAGTGCCCGGTTGACGAGAGAGATTGACAGAGGGTGATGTCGAACTTTCGAGATTCGGGGATTAGTGTCCTACTACTTAGTTAGCCACATCGACCCCGCACTGCACACAGCGACGTAACACAACGTGACGATGTGCGTAACTCTTCGCACAGCGAAATATCGATTATTCTATTCAAAAGGTCAGCTAAACCTTCTTGTGTTTGATTTTAGCCACCGTGAAGTTATGACATCGCGCCCTCTTTACAGCTCTAGTCACCATAGAGTGTCGCCATCTGACGCCCCGTTCCCCGCATGAATATACGTGGGAACACAATAAAAACAACAACAATCTCTATTACACAATTCACATCGACCCCGATGCAGGCAGCTGTGTACCCCCTTTTCGTCGTATGCATGATCTCATCTCATCCATTCACACGGTCAATGCTTTCGTCGCTTAGAGATGCGGTAGCCGCGGCCGGTCGTCATGCAGCCCATATTCTAACATTAAATACAATGGACCCACCCCCGTCATCGACAGTCTGGCCGTGTCGTACCAACGAAAAGCGAGGCCGGACCACCGCGATCGCTCTGCTCGGGTCGCCGTGCACTTTGGTTCGGTTGGCCTTTGAGGCCTTTGGCCCGTCTTGTTATCGTCCTGGATTCGGGCAGCTCCCGGGAAGGGCTCCCTCCGCGCATTGGTGCAATCGTTCGGCTGTCGACTCGCTGGGCGGCGAAGAATTTGCATCGCTCGCTATTGAATGTGACCTGATACATGGTAGCAGTAATGTCCGGGTACGCGTTTGACCATGCCAGGCCCCCCCCCCGAGTACAGCTTTTATTATCCTTTCATCATCGGCTCGACTTTTTTTTTATTGCGCCGCTAGCGATACGCCTCCTAGTGTCTATTATAATGTAAATTTGACACTAAACTTATTGAAAGAAATCTTGAAAGAAACGGAACGTGCGTCAGCTTCATGGGATGCAACGCGATGAACAAAAAGTACCATGAACGCGGGCCGAAATCTCGGAGTGGTTTGATATTCTGCGCTGGGAGAGTCCGTTCGAAATATGTCAGTGTTCACTTGAATTAACCAAGTTTCGGCTCAGGCCAATCAAAATGTAAATGTCTGATTTCGTTTATTTATTCATTTACAGATACGTATTTGTTTCTGCATACATGCTAAATTCATAGCGATTGTTATGGGGCAATGGAGATGTATCCTTCCCCCAGTTTCGTTAATTTGGAACTCTACATTATATTATAATCTTTGAATCTACGATTACAGTGATATTCATACCGAACAAAAGCAAATAGAATCTGATACCATAAACGTTACGCCGAGAGTATCCACAGCCCAGCAAGATCATTAAGCAGTGTGTAAAGAATGACACTGTTCTCACCTTTTCGTTTTGGCTGAAAACGTGGTCACCCGGCAAATTAGACTGCCCGTGTTTCTTTACAATATTTGAGCTGGCCCTCAACTGTTCCTCTCTGTGACGCCCAGGAGTATTTTTGAGAGTAGGACATTTTCTTCAAACGCACGGACACCACAAGAGACATTTCAATCTGCATAAAAGTGGGTCGATCCCGTTCCGGGGTGTTGACGTGGATAACAAAACGCCTCTACCTCTACTAAAACCATTCTCTGTTGAGAGTCTATCTATTCCCTAGATTCGGCACACTTGGCATCACCTCAGATCTCTAGGGAAGGTGTGTAACTGCTTCGGCTTGTGGGTCTCCTTGAACTGCTGGGAGGGGCATATGGCTTGGGTTCAAACCCTGCCAGTCGCGGAGCTTGTTAGATTTCTTATCATCCTTCATAATATTCGGATTCTTGCCAGGTACGACACGGCACTAGTCGTGTTTACCATCTACTAACCGTACATACCTATGTATGTATCCAATTTTGAAGAGGAATTATGCTCCACTGTTTAGGTAGGTGATGCCACGCTCTGATGCGTGTTGGAGACAGACACGCGCGAGCTGTTAACAAGTATTGTCGGAAAGGTCTACACAGCAGCTTCATTAGATAGCTAATTGCTCATTATACTCACTGTTCACTTTTTCTACACTCGCAAGAGCGCGGTTGTTGAACGGCTAAGTCTCGGGCAGTAAAATGTGAGTGGCCACGGATTCAAGTCCAGCCATGATACATACCTACTCACAGAACATGGCTGTTCAAATAAAGAATGTATAGTTATCGTATAGGCCAAAGGTAAACAAGGGTGTCGCGTCTATTTGGAAGCTTGTTCTGTCACCTTCGTTATGGAACCTGAGATGGAATATGCTGCCCCGTGACGTACCTTTTACGAAACGTCATTAAGGTTTTTTGCACGACCTAGCCCTAAGATATTGTCGTTATGAACGAAAGCAACAGCTGCACCTCGGCAGAGAGACAGGACTCAAGTTCGTAATGACCTCGAGGATACTGGAACTGTATACACTAGGATTCGAGCAATTTTTTTCCGAACCGAATTAATATAAGTAATGTTAGTGAAAAATCTGCTAGAACAGGAGACTACGAAGTTGTCAGGTAACCTATGGTCGGCATGTTCAGTCGGCAGAATTTACTCATCTGTAGACTACAAATATTGTTCTAAGGGCGAAATTTATGACCGGTGAATAGCAAAATATTTCCACAAATTTTGCCACAAAAATATCTACACGAAATCGTCAATTTAGCTGTTCAACGGAAGTTAGTTAGCCTAACCCGTTTTCTATTTACTCATGCTAGAATCTCTGACAGAGTGTAGATGTCATTTCAGGTCATTGATTTGAATCGGACACACTGAGCGAACTGACAACTATCATAGAATATTCATAAAATGCATTTAGCAATACGAGTGCATACTCCTTTCGGGTTCATAAAACATGACCAGACTGAAACAGTATTTCTATATCCAGAGGCGGCCAAAGCTGCGCCAAGTTCTTGATTTCTATCAGCGAAAAAGGGCATAATGAAAAAGGATAACGCCCGGGGTAAAATGCCACGGCGATATTGAACCTGCGTATATACTATGACATATGATGACTAATACACATTATCAATCTATAACGTTTATCAATATCGGTATATTTAGATGTTAAGTTGAAACGTATATGCCCTCTGGGTCTGCTCAAGAAAGTGAGGACGACAACCCGTGTTGTTCTTTGCTGTGTGACGTGGCAACACCTGGGTTAAACAGCTGCATCGGAGGTACTGCCTTCTTGTCAAGGTCGAGGTTTTTTCGCTAACTGGTGTTCCATATTATATTATGGCATAAGCCACCCTGATTTTCTCTTCCATGGCGAGAACGGTCTTCTGCGGTCTTCGAAGACATCATTGAGCAAAGATACCACCTCTGGCGAACGAACGGATGCTAGACGGTCCTCAGCCTAACCTTGACAATACAACCTACATAAATTTCGCCCAGACACGTTATCTAAGAGTGCCTTTCGTGGAACATGACGCTAATTTGCGTAGCTGACTGATTTGTGGGAATCATGACTTATGAGAAATTCCACTTAGTTCCTTGAATTCCATATCCTGAATCAAGGTAACTGTGAATGGTATGTTTGCGGCTTCACCCATCCAGGTCGGTGAAGGCGAGACACATAAAAGAAGTGAGCGAGCGAGCGGGAAGAACCTGGCGATTTCTAGCGGATAGCGATGACCGTTTCAACCAGGCATCGCTCAAGCGCCCAATAGTCAATACTGTAGCACAACTTGGCAAAAGCAAACGCTGCTGTCACAATTAGTTCTCTGTGTATGATTCCATTAGCCTTACTGGGCGTCACCTACGTTCAGCAGCCTGCTAATGTTACAAGAGATTGTCACTTTTCGAGTATGTTATATTGGTAATGCGAACATTAGTGAGTTAGTGTTCAGGTAATCTATGGTGTGTCCTACATGGCCCAGTCGCGAGTGTCTTTGAATACCAAACACGAGGGAGGTATAACTTTGTTTCAAATACTGCCATACAGGGAGAATATTTGGGTTTCTTTGTGATTATCTTTGTCTGTGAATTCTTGCCGGGGTGGCCCCGACATGTCACTGTAGTAACAGCTGAATGTTCGGAACCGAAGCCTGTTAACCTGTTAGGCCTGTCAGCTAAGAAAAAAAAGTTCCAAGGGAAAACAGCACCAAACTATACTTTTTATTATTTGAACACTATTATATTTTATTATTCTTTATTACTATAAAATAAACTTAGTATATAATATATTCAACTATATAAGTGGGCGATAATTGTACCCGCTGAACACGAAATAACAACAGCTTCCTCTATTTATCCTTAATAGAATATTTAGAACAAGGAGGTCCCACTTCCCCAATCCCCAAGCGTGCCCGTTTGAAAAAAGCGTTGCCTCTATGGATATCAAAAAAAAATGTTTGCATTAAATATTCGGTTGCACGTGGCTTCCTGTTGCAAACGATAACCTGTCTCCTAATATCTATAGAAAATTTAGTGATTATATCCTTGGTCCTTCCAATGTTTTGAAGATCTAAAGAAGTATTCATTCATGAGATGAAGAGTCGTATTTTCAGGTTTTGTCTTGTTCTGCTGTGTTGGTTTGGTGACCAGGCTTTGTTGCTCCGTATTGAAGAAGTGGTGGAAGTGTCAGTCGCCGTGCAATATCAAACCAGAATTCTACTTCTGGAAAAGGAAAATTGACGACACACTATCAGGACGCTTCCGATCGGAGCGATAAATACCTGCTGCTTTAGGAATGTAAGGAATTGATGTAGAACGAAGAGCTCGGGCCAAAGTCTCGTTTGTTAAACAGTGTCTTAGGCCACGACCTGCATTTTTATACAAGAGAGTCCATGAGGACCAAGCGAATCAACCGGTTCTCCACAGCAATAGGAATGTGGAGAACCTAGACTACTTGCCAAACGTAAATCTACTACAAGATAGGTGCATTGATAATCAAATGAAGTTCCCATATTAGAGGAGGGAACAGCGTTAAGCCATACTTCCGCCCACGGCCTAGAGAGGGTCTACAACCACACATAGTTCGAAGGCTCGTTCCACATTGTTCGAAGAGATGCTGTTTAATAGATTCATGAAATGGCTGCATCCATTTGCGTTGAATCCCCAGATCTTCTAACGGTATTTTGTTAAATAGGTTAAATAAAGTGCTTCCAAGTACTATCTCCGGGTACCAGTTTCTTGACGTTCATCTGATATATTGCAGTGCGTAAACAACTGAATAATTCTACCAACAGACAGTGAACTGCTCATTATACACAGACCTCTGTGTGGTCCTAATAAGGGCAACCTTTTCAGCATAACCCAAAATTGTTCACAGTGTGATTTTGAACATGGTCAAATCTGTTAGAAAGCAAGGGACATACTTGCCGTTCGCGATTGTCTCTTCCGACTTCTTTGCACCCAGGAAGAATATTGCTAACTGCATGCACAAATGAAAATCCGGTAGAAATGTCTGCATATATGGAGAATGGAGCCGGCATATTTATAAATAGGTCGATCGAGATTGAAATGGTAAGACTTTCCTAACCTCCATTAAAACTGTCTTCACCTACAGTCGTCAAGGTGCCAAAGGCTTAAAGGAGATGATAAAAGGTCAAGGCAAAGCTAGGTTGAATAATGCGAAGCCCGTAACATCTCTTCATTGCGAAGTAGCAGAGACGGTTCATGACATGCTCGGTCAGATAGATGAAAATTTTCGGGAACATGATCTCTCACCGCTTTGAGCATTCGGTCGCGACGCAAGGCATTGAAAGCGTTGCGGAAGTCCAGCTTCACTAAGATAGAAGGGAGTGAATTTTTAGGAATGAATGAGTAGGCACTATGTATTGCAGCTTCTATGTCACCTAGGGTTCCAAAGCCAAGCTGACTAGTTCCCAATGCTGTGGTCATTTTTGCTCCAAAAGATCTGCAGGTATCTTTAGCTACGATCGTACGGTTGAAGGGCACGTGATAGGTCGTAACGAATTGTCTTTTTTACGACAGGAAAAGCGGCGGCCATGAATTAAAAGAGGCCTGAAGGTGACGAGGGCGCAGACCATCAGGACCTCCTGCGACGCTTCGAGGGAAGGATTGAACGGCGGGCAAAATTTCTTTAGGTAACGTGTCGTCCTAAAAAACGGAGTTAACTGTTTGTGGAGAAGCGAGATTGGGAGCCGCAGCCGGATGCGTTAGTTGCAAGAAGCTTTGAACATTGTCTCCTGTGGCAAACGTATCTCCACCATCACCAAGTCATATAGCAGCGTTACGTCTATCATGGTTCATTAGGTTTGCTCGATGAGATTCGATAATCGAAGCATGTGCCCTCAAATGGAGCAGAGGCTAGATGAACTATTCGAGAAAGTGACATTTCATCTTCTTTGCAGGCAGGTATTTGCAGCGCAGCATCGACAATAGCTAGAATATCAAATCAGGATAGAGAATCATTTCTCACTCATTCTCATTTTACTGTAGAAATTGAATGTTATTTTTAAGTTTCTCGAGGGCTGAGTCTTCGCAGCCTGCTTAGCGTTTGTCAATTTTTTTCTCAGAATTGTTCGAGACCCATCATCTATTTTAACAACATCTACAGTTTCATCTTCATCATTACTTGACGAGCTTGGTTTTTTTGCTCTTGGGAGACTCCTTAGATTCGTGTAAATTAATCGAAGCCGAGCCTTGGTCATGTTCATCCGCCAAAATTGGTGTAACAACATTCGAAACAGAAACAATTGGCGAGCGAACTCTCCCAGGAGAAGAGCAAATCCCGGCAAACTGCACCAACTCACTATTAGTCGATTCTAAACAGCTGATATTCATCAGCCGTGGGATGTCCAGGGTTGTGGGTGCGATCAGTAGCTTAGCCGGTTTACCAGGTCCTGACTTGGTCCATGAGGAAACAAAACGCTGCTGGTGAACGTCACGTTGGGATGTACAGATTTTCCAAAGAGTAAATCTAAATACACAGGATTCAGAATGACCACAGAAAAATAGACTCACGGGCAAATGAGACAAATCAAATGAAATCCAAAATTAAACTAAAAATCAAATTAACTCTCATCCGCGGACGCTTTCCTTTTGCGAAAAATATGTTATATAAAATTGCTCCTTGTACAGAAACAATTTTTACCATCTGTTTGCAGTACCCGCGAGTGGTCACAGGTGGATATTATCGCTTACATCTGTATAACTTACTTGTTCGACCAACAGGGTGTTGAAACAGTGACGCATCCCTATGTGGAAATTGAAAATTACTTAAACTGAATTTCATGTTTCCAAAAATAGCTTTCGGTATTCTTCCTGAATTTTATTTCATGAAATTAATACATTATGCCTTATGTGCATTAGCATTAATGCATTATGCATTAATTTGTATTGAGAAAAGCAAGACAAATCCAACAACGGTTATTATTTTGGGGACTGGCAAAAACTTAAATTCAGACTCAACATACTATTATATTTTTCGAGCAAACCGACAATCCCGGCAATCAATATCCGACATAGAACAAAATATGATTCCGAGCAGAACAATTCCGAGCGCTGAAAATTCATAGAATGTTGTCTGCGTTTCACGCGCATCGACACAACTGATGGTATTCCTGTGGTCGCGATGTATACCCATTTATGGTAAGGTTTAATTTTTCTACAAATTTTCAATGCGACGCATCCCTGACTCTATCAAACGATTTACGTACTCGTACTCCCCTTGTTGGCTTTTGAGGCAGGCAATGCTCTGGTAATCAATAATACTCTCCGATGACGTGCGTAGCCCCGGAGCCACATCTTCTCAACTACAACTCGCTTGTTTTTGATTTTTCACTATGCGCTGTTTGCCTTTGACACGCGAGAATTAATGGACCGATGATGCTGAATTCTCAATGGGCCGTGATGGCTCCGTCGCAAATACGAACGAATTTACAATCGTAATTTCTACTTTGAACAATCGTTGAAGTTCTGGGACCCACTGAAGGACATAGTTGTTATTAAATATATATATATATATATATATATATGTAGAGAGAAACTATATTATAATTATATATATATGTGTTTTTATGGTTAGCCCTCAGCTGTATTTCCATGGCAGGTATTGGTATCGCTATGTACCATTGGTCTATCATGCTGGACATGCTGGACTCACCTGGTCTTTCTCCAAAAAACCTATGTGACCGGAGGGCTTTGTTAGCTTAGCGGGCGTGTCCCACCCAAACCACGACTTCTGAGGATCCAACAGGCGATTACAAATCGTGGTGCTGTTCGTGGTTTTCATGGCAACTGCACTAAAAGAGCCATCCAGGCCACGCCGCTACTTGTATTATAATTATGATATATGTGCAACGCTACACCGTGGGTCGTCCAAATCGTCATGTCCAATCCCAGCAAAGTTTTGCAGTAGAGAGCTCAAAACATCACTCTGCTTTAAACAATAATAAAAAGGCAAGCCGCTTATAACCCCCTTGATACCATACCCCGGCAGTATATTTATGCTACGGAGAAATGTAGTTAACACAACTTGCTTTGAAACCCGCCCTGCTAATCTGAGATAGAAGAGACGTTCGTAATTTATGATATAAATATGTTGTGAACACTCACCCTGGGAACTATGCTGCTTACTAATGTTTGCATATGTATTCATGAACTTATTCGATGATTTCAGCACTTGGCAAGCACCCGCAACGCTAACTAACTTCAGTCAGCCTGTCAAGTGGATGCTTATTTTATCTCACTCCAGTATACGTGCCGTCTTTCCAAGGGGAGCAAAGGTTAGCTCGACAGGGCTACATTTTAGTAGCCATTAGCTTGATGGAGTCAGGCTATGTAAATGTCACCATAACACGATTCAATATCGAAGCTCAACTTTCGTTTTCAGGAGCACTTAAATCATTAGACTTGGACAAGTTTTTTTTTCCCAGCGAAGCCAACTCAAGGGAATCAGCACCCAATTAATACTAACCTCAAAATCAGCCAAGTAGTCCACAAGGCAAAGGTCTGTAAACACGTCTTTGCTCAACAAAACATATATTAGTACTACTTTGATGATGCAAAACCTTTCTTGATTCTACCGAAACGCTACTGCTAACCTGTTAACAGATATCCAATTGGCCACCTAACAAGCACAACAGGACAAGAATGTTTGATTGTACTTCATTTATTAATACCATTTTCACCGGCGTGCTGTGTTGTTATCAAAATGACATTTGTCTTTAGCTTATATGTATAAAACAACTGAACTTTATACTCTGCAGCAGTAACAATCTCTAGGTGTTATCGACGCCAATATTTATAAGGAACCAAAGAACCCTCTTATATTAGGACATACTCTTCAAAATTTCGCGCCATTCGAATGGCGCACAGCCCGAACTACGCTACACAATGCGTTCATTTTTGGAGTGGGCACGCGGCAGGAACGTGGCTTTCTTTCGAACACTGAGTGGTTTTGATACGATCAGAAAGATGGACACTGCAGCGGAAAGTTCAAATTCCCCCAAAAATCAACGGGAAAACATCAAGTTTTTGTTTCTCCAAAAATACCCTCCAGCTGAAATCCATCGACAATTAGTGAAGGTGTACGGTAGGTCTGCTTTATGCCTGCGAACGGTGCAAAATTGGTGCAAGCGATTTAACAGTGGAAATTTGGACACCGATGACCACCGAGGAGGGGACCAGAAATCAGGTGCGACAAGGGACGAACGGATTGAAAGAATCAAGGCAGCTTTTGAGCAGAGCTTGGTCCACGGGGTCATTGTCGGCTGAAACTTTGATTCTTCTGACGACGTGTTATAAAATTATCACCAATACACTGAAGAAGAAGAAAATCAATGAAAAATGGGTTTTCCATAAACTGAGCGCTGACCAAATGAAAATGCGTGTGGAGTGTTCGACATTTAATTTGAAGACTTATACGCAACAAACCAGTCGCTTAGAGCACACCGTGTCGATAGACGAGACATGGGTTAGCCTGGATAGACCCCCTGAGAAGGACCAAGCAAAACAGTGGCTCCGACAATGTGAAGCGGCAACGTCTGTGGCAGTGCCAGATAGATTCGGACGAAAGGTGTTGATGATACTCGCTCTGGATATCAAGGGTGTTTGCTATTATGAAATATAGGCGGCAAACGAAAAACTCAATGCTCCCCGATATCTCGGCTTCTTAAAAGGATTGATGAACAAATGGCGTGGGGATCGACAGCACCGAGTGTGGTTACTCGACGACAACGCAAAACCTCACCGCACTGCTGAAATTACGGCCTGGATGGAGGGGAACAATATTGAGCGATGGCATCAACCCCCATATTCTCCTGATTTAAGCCCGTGTGATTATGGTTGTTTCCATGCATTAAAAAGGGCAATAGGTGGGGTTCCATATGCAACCGTCGACTTACTCGCAAAAGCAATAGATAACGAAATTATATATGGAAATGCAAATGGTAAATATTTGGCTATTTCAAAACTCCCAGAGCGCTGGAATCGGTGTGTCAATAAAGCTGGAGAGTACCTCTAACTCATACCAAAAAATCTTTGTTCTACCTCATTTAATTCAAAAGTTATTGTCATTTAAAGAGGCGAAATTTTGAAGTGTATGCCCTAATAGTTCAAATTCAGGTTGATCACAAGGTTAGTGCAGCCGCCTCTGCCTCAGCAGTTGGAGTATCTCGCCACATGGGAGCAAGCGGTCCCGCTGCGCGTGTGTTTCTAAATCGACCTTTCATTTATCTAATTCTACTGCGGCAATCTGCCTCAATCGTGTCTCTAGCCGCGTCGGTCACAAAATCGATCTGACAGCGATAGCCTCACACATCCGCGTGGTGTATTGATAGCCCTATTTAGTTGTAGGAAATTGTTCTAGTTATCGTTTTTGATTGTCACTTCGCTAAGGCTATGCAGTCAGCTGTGGCCCTATGGTCTAATAAAGTTGTTGTCACCACGAAAACAATGTCATACTATGCTCGCCACCCCTATCGTCGTCAGCTATTAAATATAAGTGTGGCGTTTTTTTATGGTTGAGTCAGGGATGTGTCCTTTGCCCTTCGATCCTCATCTTTTGACTCTGCGTAATATTCCCTACTACTCTATATGTATCGTGTCGTTCGTCCTGTCCCCAAAATCGCGGTGTATATTCAATATACGCGCTAAATACTTCTGGGAGCAGTAAAGTGGACGTCGCCACCCTTTCACTCCCAGAGCAGCAATCGCGGCTCTGTGCGACTTGTCCACTCTGGTCGAAAATAAACGACCAGGTAACCCCAGAATGGAAGGAAAATGCAGTTCGCGGCCTTGCATAAACTCTATCCGCGGATGCGTTTCCGCTCGTCGAAGAGGGAGAATCAGTTGGTGTGGGTGAGATCAGGGTGGCCGAAAGATCAGAAAAACGTTCCATCTTCGTCAGGTTAAATCAGATCGAATGAAGCTGGGTAAGCTGGAGTTGGCTGTCGACGAGTGTCTCCTGAGGCGGGACGGTAGACCAGGAAAATCGCTCAAACCGCCTAGGTGTCCGTGGTGTAGGTAAGGTAGGTAAAGAGCCGATGCCGAAGCTAAAAATTGCAAAAAAAGATCGATTGATCGGCAATATCGAGGCAAATAGTCGTACTAAATTAATATACATTGGTTATACCACCGGGATCGCCAATGTTCGAGCCTCGAAGCTTTATCAGTTAAGACTGCTTGTGTCTTGAGTTAGATATGGACTTGTCTTGGCGACAGCGACTTACCTTTGACTAGAACTAGAATACTGGAAATTCATTCCTGAATAGCATCGTAAGCAATTGTCGACGGTGTCCATTATAGCGGTTGTTTTAACAATTGCCCGGCTTCTGCCCATCCTTCTTTTAGCTTTTTGTTTCTTCCAACCTGTAACCTAATGAGCAAATTTTAGTCGCAGCGTGAACCACCCTTTGCGGCCCCTCTTCGAACATCAATTTTGCTTGTGTTAACCCCAGTTTCCCTTCCAATATAATGTTGAAATGCAGTATTCCTCAGGCCGAAGTCTCCACTCATTTGGTTCTATCATGTAAAACGGTTACAGTAAAGTTGCCCTTTATTGTACCTCTTGGAAGTCGCTGTCAGCGTTATCGTCTATCGGCCGTAGAAGGAAGCTGATCCAATTCAATAACTGGCGATAACCGTTTCCGAACTCACAAGTTTCAACTTGTCCCAGGGACGAACGAGAGAGGACGAACAGCAACGCCAGCCAGTGCATTTTATTGCATCATCAGCCCCGGCTTTGCTTCCGTGTCCTCAGCTTGGCAATCTGCGGATCTTTCCAAGAGGGGCAATTCGTGTGAACTGCCTGTTGTCAAACGCCTTTGTTAGTATGCCGTTCTTCCTACCTGAGACGAGCGTTGTATTCTCTAGAGGGCTACACGTTCCCCTCGCTCGGAGGAGGTTGCACCGACTAAAGGTCCGTCCAATCCTAGCGGCTTATGACTGTGGTCAATGGCCGTTTCCTATGAGCGTGTACGCGCGCCTTTTCCTATGTTCGAACGACGAAGGTGGCCCAGCCATCGGCAAATTGGTCAAAGCCGAAAAAAGCTGTACAGCTAGATCCGGACCAGTCAAGTGGAAAGGCTGTATAAAGGTTGCAGTGAGTGTTGCCCTCGTAAAACAGGATCACTACCATTGGTGGGGGGGCTCTATTGACTATCGACCCTCAACAGTGCAAAGCGGATCAGGACGGACGTGTATGTACACGCATAGCCTGGCCGTGTCATAATCCGCTCTCGAGGCGGTTAGTTTCGTCGTGACACCTTGGCGTCGGTGTTTGTATCGTCAGTTTTCGCACTAACGAGGCTGGACTCCGGGTTCAAATGATAACAGCCGACAGTCCGTTCCTGAGCGGCAATCATTTAACTAGGGCAGATAATCTGCTCCATTATGACCTTTATCGACTTTGATCTGACGTTGTTGGATAAAAATAGCGTGGTATGTTAGGAGATTGAACCTATTCAAATGAGACCTAATGTATTTCGTGTAAATGTATTTCGTCATTTGAAACTTGTAGAATGAGCCGTTCTCCGAGACACTCTCTGGTCCTCACGGCATATGTCGATAGGATCAAGGTGCCTACGTCGTTTGAGGTGAGTTTGGTTAGATCTCGAGAATTACGAGTGTGTCATATCGTGCTCCACAGACTGTGTCTTTGCCAACTGTTGCGAGAAGAACTATTCCTTTGTAAACCATTCCACATGATAGGCGTGTGTTACATAAATAATGCCGTTTCTTGAAGCTTAAATAAATGTGTTTGGTCTCTTCTGTCAGCTTCTTTGCCGGAGATAGTCGTGTAGAATGTATGGCAGCGCATCGGCCATGCATCTCTAGAAGGAGCAAAACTCCGAGCTGACCATAAATCGTCAACTTTGCAAAACAAGAAACATGATTCGCTGCACAGATCGAAATCATAATTTATTGGTAGAAAAATGGCATTTGATGCAGGACTCACCGTTCCCATCTCAGTACCAGGATCTCGCACGGAATCAATGATGATCACCTCGCAAAATAATGTACTCTACGCAGAGTCTAATCTTCGAAGGCGCTTCGTCGAGAAATGGCTGGAACACTTTAATCCTAATCACTACGAGGGTAATTGGAAAATTTCAATAAAGGGTGTTTACCCGTAGGCGTTTACATGGCTTCAAGTACGCAGCAGCCGTTGGATTATACGAGCGTTGTGGGAGATCCTTCCAGCGGAATCAGTTGCATTTAAAATGAATGCACTTGTTTATATTAATGGGGACACTATCTGCCATGCGGGAATAGTTGATTCTACATGGCCCGAAGGCGCGGAGTAGTCTGGACCTAAATGCATGCTGTGTTTGTACATGGTTTTCGACGTTCTTACCACCGGAATTGTAGTCAGTTCCATTCAATTCCTCCTCTATTGTATCACCCACCGGCTAGAACTGTTTTCATATTGTTTCACATTCACGGAGATTAGGTTGAAGCAAACTTACTTGGCTTCGCACGGGCTTCCCAAGCAGCGTGTTCTTGTAACAACACGCTGCAGTGGCGTTGTAGCTATTTCACATTTTTATATGAGCAGTAAGTTGCATACAATATATAATAGAATCGGGCCAACAGTAGGTAGTGAGTGGCTCCTGTTGGCTGTGGCGACTCACGTTGTCTACAGTCCGCCTCGTCAAGGCCTTGATTCCCTCGGTCGTCTGCCTTCTTACAGATCGTCGCGACAGAATAATCAGAGGTGCCCTGATCAAATATTCTCAACTCCTCGATTTCTGATCACTCCCACAGCTCCTTCCTGTACACCGGCAGCTTGGCCCGATAGCCCAATCTACAAGCTGCGCACCATTTAAATTATTCAAATGTAACCGTATCGCCGAGAATCGGAATCAGAGACAGATAGAAACGCGCATAATTGGAGGAGAGCGAACGATCAGCTGTGTTCGGCCAAATCACCGCGCGTTTGTTGGTCCAATGCCAACTCCAAATCCTCGGGACGAACACAATTAGGACGTTGCATACGACAGCACTGCTATACGTTGGGGAGTGGGCCTTTCCGCATCCGTCCCGACTTCTACCGAATAGTTACGAATAGTTAACTTTCTTCTCAGATAGGTGTTTCTAAACGCCTGCTGCAAACGATGTAAAAAGAGTGGTGCTTTTCTACCGGCTCGACCGAGTCCTCGGTGGGAGCGGAACCGAGGTCTTTGTTCATTGGTCAGGTTCGTCATCTGTGTGACATTATGGTTAGCCAAGGTAGCTTTGCCGTAACTGCAAAGCATACGACTGGCTCACTGGCATTGTGCGCTGCACTCCGCTCGGCGGATCCCAGACATGCAGAAATGCCTGGGAATTGGCCACTGCACCCTGACTCATTATAACTAAGAGGTAAGAGGAGTATTTGTGTTCCCTGATCCGAACGACATGTCGTCGTCGTCGTCGTCGTCCACGCGAACGTCATGGTGAATACATAATGTGATCTTACCTCTCCAGGGAGTCCCAGCTTTTTCTCCCCTTCCCAACGAGAATTAGGAATAGTTGGGTGACTTCAAGCTAAAATCATCGGGTGTGTGTCTGTGGGTGGTATGAGTGTCTCGTTCTCTGTGGAGTATAATGGAATGACGGACCAACGACCAGTCTTTTGAACGACCCCTGTATGACGACCGATCTTGCTGTTGAAGCCAATCACAAATAATGTTACTGTTATACTTACATCGGGAATATGCAATTTGGCCTCCTTTGGATTTGAACTTTGAGCTCAACGACAAAATGAGGAGGCACAAAGAAAACGACTGACTCCTGATGTTACATCCATTCAACCAAGTGGAAGACAGAACGGGCCCCGCTGGTGACAATGAACGGTGAACCTTATTATTAATATATATATACTGGTATTTAGTATATATATATATATATAATACTATATATATAATACTGGTATTTAGTAGAGCAAACTATCTCTTCGATATTCATAGAAGGTGCTTTCATGTGTGAAATTACGGCTCCATATCACTTTCATTTTACAGCGGTGATCCCTGACTGGATCAGATTATTATTGCATTGTTTTTCATTATTTACAGTAAATATGCACGCGATTTACAGAACATTAATTTATTGTTCGGCACATAAACCTATGATTACCCTTCTCGGGGAAGGCCTCTGGGTACAATACGAACCCCTTTCGGCTGTTAGTGCAGGGCGGAAGCGCACGTGAATTTTTTTCAATTTTCTATAAATACTTCTTAGTTGTTTGTGATCGGCACTTCTTAGCCTATCACAGACAGATGGTTGCACGATGCTATGTATATATATAGGTTATATCTATATTCAACCCTTGTAAGAATGCCGAATTTTATTTTTTCAAGTAACTCTCTACTTCACCAAGTTTTACCGGATTTCAAATCGCCGACGCATACTCTAGCAGAGATACAACATGTGTTTCATACAATTTATATAGGAGGGTGGGGGGTGGAGGCACTAGGTAAACACCGCTCTTAAAATCCAACATATACAAGGGGACATTTGCCTCCAACAAATTCCGTCTGTTTACTGGAACTTAGTGACCTTAAAGTTTAGCTAAGTTCTCAGCGAAGAAGTTCTTAGTGACCTCGAATTTTAGCCAAGTCCGTTTCATCGTGTTATTTAATTTTGCATTCCTCCTGCCAATATGGGGTACTTCACACTTGTGGGTTGAAAGCACTAAACTCATCTCTTGGGGCCACATCACGAAATAAGTTAGTATCCAGGATTTCATGATCATCAATATCTTTAATTGACATGAAGGAGTTACATAATACATTTACACATTTGGCGCCCGTCCCCAGATCGGGTCGATGGACAGCATTAATATTATAGAACGCTGTCTACCTTGTGTATACCCTGTTATTGCTTAGCCAGTCTTCGAGAACTAGCAGTTGACTTGCTGTAAATTGAAATACCTTCGACGGAATCTATTTTACAAATTTGCTACCGACTGTAAGCTGATTGTAAGCTGAGAGTCAGCTTAAAAAAAAAAACTTCCATCGATGGCAGAACAGAGTGGTCTCGTGTGACGCGGTGTCAAACGCACCCTTGCAATTAGTGTAGATGACATCGATTGGAAGACTCTTACGGAGAGGAAGGTCATATTCAGAAAACACAGGAGGCAGTCAACAGCCTTTGAAGCAATACCCCAAAGAAGTCGTACCGACGGCTGCCATAGAAGGCAGGCAGCTGAGGGTTAGCTATGAAAACCAGTAGGAGGAGGTCAACAGTGAAGCTTGTCTTTTCTAGTGCATACTGACTCGGTGAGATAATACTGCTTCGGCTATTCTGCATTCGGGATGGTGGCCTTGTGCAACATTTATTCGATTATTTTGCACCTTACTGCGGTGAGCAATACAGGTCGATTGGCGGCTGGATCACTCCGCTTACGTCGTCAAGAGACCGAAAAATAGATATATACATATATGTATAGTTCAGAGGTGTAGCGAAGCCAAGGGCAGCCTTCTTGAAGGATACCGCTGGTAATAGTTCAACCTTAGTATCGGCTTGGGGCCCATTTCCAGAACTGTGCTGTATGTGTACCACTGTTTCACCGAGGTCAACACTATCTGTTACACATAGAACATAATCAACGGTTAGGAAATGAGGTCAATCTCATGTTACTAAATGGACCGGCGCTTGCAGTCACCATATGTACCACAGCTTCGAAACCTGTTCATCAATTGTCTTTGCCCTCCAAGAAGGATGGTCTCGGCAGTAACTGTCCACGATCTGCACAACGGTGTCATGCGATGCCGAGTACATTACGCCAACAGGTCCGGAGTTAGCTTTTTCAGCTTGAATTTATCAGAATCGTAACAAACGATTAATCATAATCTGCATTGCTCCAATCAATTTCGGGTTCATGATTTCTCGGTAATCACTGCAGCCAGGATGCACCATAACCAACCCTCTACCATAATAACTCGATGGTCGAAATAAAGGGGGAGTGTTGGCATGCTAGTGCATGCCAACACCATGACCCATAAAAGTTAATATGACTCCACTCAGATTTGAACTTCAGACTCCACAAAACTCCCTTTCTGGTACTGCCTACCTTGTCCACCACGCCATGCCCGCAGGCAAAATTTTCATGCATTAGCATGCCAACACCCCCCTTTTTAAAAAAAACCGCCGTGCTCCGCTAGAAGCCGCACGCTTCTAGCGAAGCACCCCGGTTTTTTTTAAGGGGGGGGGGGGTGTTATCATCTAGAGTACCTGACATCGCCCGCACATCCTTCTCGGATACACAGTTGTCGGAACAGATAACCGAGTCCAGAATATGTCTGCTGCTCGGATAAATGCTGAGAACTTTGTGAAAATTGTCAATAAAAACATGTAATTCCCACATAAAGATTTCTCACTTGGGCAAATGGTGTCATGGAAGTTATTATGCTTTACTTGAGCGTCGACTTAAGTTACTTTCGAGGAAGTCATTATGTCTCTATACTCTCACATTTAGGGCTAATATCAAGTAAAGATCAATCTGCATCCGATCTGTTAGAAAAACCGATAGAAATTGAAAATTAGACAATACCTAATTGTATGCTAAATATAAAATTCTACACAGAGAGAGAGAGAGAGAGAGAGAGAGAGAGACAGATAGTAGCTTTTTAGATAAAATTTCTCCAAAGAAAACCAAATCACGTTCTAATTATCTATTCCCGCCTTAAGTAAGAAATTTTCATTGAGTTGCATATGAAATTGCAAATTTCGAAATCTGAGGTAAACGATATTTGTTAGGCATTATGATATTTTAGGCGTTAACCGCCTCCCGTCACCACGCGCAATCGTCCATACACTCACGCGACGTGCAAAATCAATTATTCACAACATCTAAAGTGGGTAACTTCCAGTAGGCTAATTGGCCTACTTGATTCTTCGGCGGGCCGCGCCGAGTTGCCGGTTGGCGCGCGTTTGGGTAGTAATTATTGATCGACGCCTCCGTAACCAGCGAATTTCTTGAGTATATATATATATTAACACAAGCAAGGCCAGCAATTGCTCTCGTCCCCCCGTTGGCTGGTGATCATTAGCGCAATTGATGAGTGACGCGGTCGCAAACGGGGCTAACCGCTTGTTCGAACGTAAATTTGTCACCACCGTCGAAGATTCACGCTTCGCCCTTCCAATTGCGCTTCCTATACCTGTGGGAGTACACCCTAACAGTCCGTCCAAACGAAGTGCAGCTAGTGAATGGCCTATGTGCGCTAAGTATTGTGTGTGAGTGCGCACTATATAATAGACAAATGTATGGGTTACCGGAAGTCGCATGGTGAACAAAAGCCTTACGAGATTGTTCCATAACGTCGCGCCGACTGTGATGGCTAAGCGTGAGGCAAGATGGAAGTCCTCCAGGGAGTTCGATCGAAGAGGCAACTCCAACGTACCAGTAAATGTACTGCCTTATTCTGAAGCGCTTGTAACAAATTCACATTGGCTAACTGTTGTAACAGGCTCAGCTCTATGCTCGTGACACGATAATTGACAAAAGACATGTCTCGGTCGACCACCGTTGTCGAGCGAAGCTGTCCAAACTTTGATCTGATCGGAGCACATCAATAAAAACAATCCAACAAGTGTTTGAAAAACTCGGCGGATTCACCGTACGATGCGTGCATATTGAATGAGTGCTAAATACGTAGACGCGCACTATTTCCTCCAAGAACCCATTTTCTTTGTTGTGACCTCATAGGCACGTTTCTATTCTGAAATTATTGTTCCACCTCTCAAAATGCGCCCGCTCAAATTGTGCTCGCTGGCCTTGCATAACATGTTTCAAGACATCGTTTATCTCTGGAGTGAGCAAGGCGTACGGGCCTATACTGCTAAAACATGCTGCCTCAAGAGCACGATTCTTCATTGGTCCACCCCGAAATTAGTTAACAATATACTTATGCAAACCGGCCTGTCGAAGGTTAATTCAGTTATTATTTTCGGAACAGCATCGTCAGCTCCGCTGATTACGTTTCCGACGTATGGCTTTACCGCCCGCGGGCTGTGCGTTTCATTTCGTAGCGGCGGCGGCAGCATCATCATCGTCGTTGATCTCGAAGCCCAATACCGGCAACGAAGTTCGCATTAATTTCCAAATATCCTCGCAGCGTCGACCGGCCAGCCAGCTACGGAGGAAGGCAGCCGACTAGTCCTCGTCTAATTATCTTCTGAGACCCATGCATAATTTGCCGATTTTCCAATAATCGTACATCTTCCGACTTTGTGAGCGCGCCCCTCCGCATTCTTCGCGCCCTTCCCTCGACGCCTGCCCCGGGGGTTGTCTTCCCCCAAACAGCAGACTGCCTTCGGTGCGCCTGCGGAAGCGGGTTTCGGTTGGAGGCCGTGGCGGCGCCGGCGACGTCAGCGCGCTCGCCGTTAAACGATCTGAGGCGGTGCGCGGGACAACGCATTGGGCAATTAATATGAACAAGATGGAACCACCAACTTGATATCGGTCGACGTTTTTGGTTCTTGGTTCGTCTCGAGATGATGACCGAATTCGGCTTCCGCCAGGCCTATTCTTGTTCCGCAGGGGCAGGTGCTGGGGCGTGGTTCGTGTGGCGGATACGATGACGAAAGAGTATACCTAGGTGTCAGGGCGCGGCTGTAGTGGACGTTTTCGTCCGCCAGTCTGAATACTAAGTACGATAAATAGTACTTGTTATACTGGGGATATATATATATATATATATATAACTCAGGTGTTCCGCTACACGCCTGCCAATCTATGAGGGTATACATGTAAAAATTAACCGCGGCACCGGAGTTCCCGTTCATGGTACTGGTGTTCTAGTACGCATCCAAGATAACTTTTTCAGGCAGTGATTGCTCAGAATGGACAACCACTAATTATTCATACCCGGAACGACCCTTACCTACTGCCCAACAAACGCTTATCTGTCCACCGGGTTCATCACCGGAGTGGTGAAAGATCCCGTTTTCGTTGAGCAGCTTGGATGTTCGAATTTTAGCAATAAACCAAGTCAAATTTAGCTAAATACATGTTCAGCACGACCAGCATGTTGAATGATCAAAATTGTAGCTCCATTGAAATGTTCTTATAGCAAACACGCAACGATTTACATGTTACAATTCACCATTTTAATAACCAGTCACAAAATGTGTGTAAAAAAAATTGTGCACGTTTGTCAAATTTCAAAACAACATAATTTAACGATATTTAACGAACACCGTGCCGATACGAGCAGGTGCGATATGCAGCTAAACTGAATACTGCTCCTCAACGAAATTGATAAATATTAAGTCTACAATCGATTCGGCCAAATGCAAATTTTCAACCGCAAATCTCACTATTTTCGTCTCGTTGTCGGAGCTGATTGTCGGAACACGCCTCTTAAATCGAGTCGGTCCCCTCGATCTCGATTGGGAGAATTCAATTTGCGTTTGGAGCCACTACGCGTTTGGCCTCCCCGCGTGTTGGAAAGCGGTTTATTTTAATTGCACGCATTGGCGAAATGTTTGAGGGACGGTGCAACGAAGCAAAATAGCAGAAGGAGAATATAGGCCTCAATCAGTGGCTAGGGACAATCTCCGAAACCGGATAATAGTCTCGCCGATCGAGCGTAAGTTAAAACGTGACAAATGCACCAACCATTAATTAAATTACATTACGTATATATATATATATATGTGATCCGATGTTAAAGCAATGTTGGGTCAGAGAAGAAGATAGTTTACATCCCACATAAAGTGGTATTACAAAACGTTTACAAGCGGCTGTCCACCCTGGCGGAAATCCAGCTCAGCGCAGTGTTTATAACTAACATGAACATATAATATTAAGGATAACTTTTAAAATGTGAATATGTTCCGCATGGTGAAGTGTCTATGAACATTTTTCTTCTCTCAATACCTTCCCAAATGCGTCGCTTCTCCATAAATTATCACGGTATCATCGATCAGCGAATGCCGTCAAAACGATTCGTCGAGCTTAAACAACGGCTCTGAATGAACGAGGAATAATCGGGAGCGATCCTCATGTTGAACGTAGTCTTTCAGGTTGAACTCGACAGGTGGTAGCGCCCACTGCAAATTATACCCGGCTAGATAGAAGACCACCAGTATTCGGGATGAAAACTTATGATGGGTATGGCTTCAAGCTGTGTTTCGAGTCAACTACAGCTACAGCTGCCTGTGGGAAGAGAATCTCGCATAGGCTTGCGTGAACGTAGCGTTATAACGCTGCTGTTGAATGTAACGTTGTGTTATAGATGATACCGGGAAGCGCTGTCTGCGAGTGAGCTCCCGAGCACAGAACGGCGAGCGAGAGAGCGGCACCCGTGTTGCCATAGAAGTAAAAGGCAGATCGAGGCTAGCTTACGTAATCTCCCTCTTACGCTTGTTACGTGACCAGGCAATGGCGCCTTGAAGGCGGGCTTCCTGCGCCAACTGACTCTCACCGTTTTCCGTACGATTTGCGTATCTCTCGTTTGCATTTACGCTGTTCAGCGTTCGGATGACATAGCGTGACTACGTCGTAGTTCGAGAAAGGACCCAAGGAGTGAAGAGGGGAACGTCACTGTTGACTTGTGATCTGAGATCAACAGGCACTTCCGAGTAAATTGCATAAGTGTAGCAGAATGTGCCAAAAACGTGTGCTGATTGATACGCCATGACCGTCTATTATCGGCGTCTATATTAGGAGTTTTATGTTTGCTGGTTATGTCGACAAATTTGTGGAATTGGTATGCAAAGAACCTGATGCCGATTGCGGAGTCCCCACGCAGCTATGTAAATATTAGTGATGAACGCAGGCCAAGAAGATGTAAGCAATGCTGCTGGCCTGGAGGGAAACGACCTCCATGAGCCGCAGACGCAAACAGAGGATGTCCCAGTACAAAAGAGTCAATTGACAAGCTTTTTTAAGCACAGGAGTTATCAGTGTGTTAGTGTGGTAGTTTATTAGGTTCAGTTTAGGCAGGGTTGAATGACCCTGGTAATAAACCCGACGTCATTACAAGACCGCTTCTGTTGGCCGGATAGATATCCTCTGCTGGCTAGGCAGAGCATTGTCCCCTTGCATCCGGCGATGCGTCTTTCCAACGGGGCTCTGCATGTTGCTCTTTAATTGGCTGAGTTGTCAATGTGAACGTCTCGGTTGGCTGACAACTTTGCTGTCCTGACAATTTCTACCCCGTCTCTAGAAAGGAAGCAGCGCGAGCAGAGATCGCACACGACCTCCGTGAATCTTTCACTATGTCCATTAATGTCATAGAACTACACTCTGTTGTAATTCTTCAGAAACTTTACAGACGAATTCGACAACCACCAGAAAACTCGAAGGAACAAAAAGTGACCTTCAACTTATCAAGGGGCCGAAAAGGTTTTCCGGGATGGACACGTTCGAACGATCCGTTAAGAAACGTTCACCTAGACATTTACGAGTCCCTGTAAATAAGATGACTTTAAGTAATTAGCTACTAAAGCTTTTTAATTAAAAGCATAACTTTTGTTACCTGCTCGGAACGTACGAAAATCGTAAAAGAGTAGATAAAAATATCCAGCAGCAGGAATAGGTGTTAGGCAAACTCAATACAAAATGATTTAAGCAACAATACAATCCCGGTTGGAACTAAGGATGCTCCTGAGATCATTTTCCGTTAAGTGGTCCTAAAAACTTTAAAAAATATGACTATTAAAAATAGTGGATTTTAGATGTCTCTGCACCTGATTTGCACTGTCCTAGATATACACTGCACTGTTGACCTAGATATACACACCTTCGAATGTTTTTATGCTTCAAACATGCGAGAGATTGTAAGCAGATTTCGAGTAAGGTAGGATTCTATTCCTTATGGTTGAAATTTAGTTTCAACCATAGTATAGAAATATTACCTAATGAGCGACTACTACGACAGCAGGTCCTCTGAAAAAACAGCTAATTAACCGGCGTAACCTCAAGTACGCGGTTATAGCTGACTTAAAAATAAATTTTGAATGGACCTCTCGTATCGAATACATAGCATTTGGCAGAGGCCCAAAAGAGTAACTGAGTAGCATATATAATATCACTGAGCTCTGCTTTAGCTAAAAAAAGGCGCAATTTTGGAAGTAAAGGATGTTGACGAACATTCGATCCTGAGGAAGGGGGCGGATCGACTGGCCCACATATATAATTAAGTTGCAGTCGATAAGCTGCGATAATTACAATTTGTCCCACCCTTGTGTTGAGTCTATATCTGTAAACTCTAGCTCTTATACAATTACTTCAATAGTATACTGTATCTCTGTGTATATACCTGCTGAAAATTTCTGTATATTATTGTGGTAATTAATTGCTATATGTCTGTTACGATTGTTAATATCTTTTTCTTTTATTCGAGAACCTAAACCTACAATTGGAGCTGATAATAAACCACAATTGAATTTGCCTTGCCGGACCGGTCTAACATGTCAATACCGTTATCTCACCTGCAAACTATCTGCAAACCTTTCTGATATGAAGAAGTCCGGTTCATGAGCATTACCGGCGAATCACTCCTTCAAAAATCAGGCTATCGCACTTAAGGAAATTGATCGTTTGGTGGAAGGGCGCAACCAGTTGCACCTGCCTTGTGCACAGTAGCAATCAGCGCTTTTCTGTATACACCCGGAACACGACCCCCGTTTAACGAGCGTTCGAAGATCACTTCATGGGTTGGCCTATATCAATAGCGGCACGCTTCAAGAAAGCTACAGGGAGTTAATCTATTCAGAGTTTTGTTTTTCGCTTCGCTTCCACCTTGGTTAACTCGCTGAACATGCCGCCTCCCGAGAGGTTGACGCTATCCACCCGCCTGCGAGCGGATCGCTACTGGCGAGTGTTTTGTTCATGGACTCAAATCAGTTCCACAGTATATTTTGCGGAAAGTTCTCGCGGTCATCTGTACGTTGGCCGCGATATTTGTCGATGAGTATCGAGAATCATTCCTCTGTTGGAGTCTTCGGTCGACGAAGCATAGCCAAGTGTGCCCGATATTATGCCAAATCCTTCATCGGCCGATTCGGCTACACGTCGAAGCGAGCGCTTATATGACTAAGCCTTTGGATATGAAAAAAAAAACACCGGAGGTCCCGATTCGAGTTTCGTGGGCACGACCGCCTTTAATCCTCGATAACAACCTATTACTTATTAACTAAGTATAATTCATCCAGTATATTCTCCAAATTCAATGCCATCATCCCGAATCATTACAGTATCCAGCGATTGTTAGACTAATTGCCTCTTCCCATCATTACGAGATATCCACCCGCACAGTCAATGGCTGTAACCACTCTCATCGCTTGCCTGCTGCCTTAAATCGCTTAGATCAGCCATTACATCGATATAGGTTATGCGCAAGATGTACAGCCAAAAATCAAGCTGCAATTAACAGAAAGCTGAAGGTAAAGCTTTATAGGTTTATTAAAGGAGCTGCAATCTCACAATGGTAAACGTATAGTTTCGCATATACGTCATGTCAATAAATGTCCAGCTTTCTAGTAGACGATCGGCAAATTGTTTTCATTCAACCTTTGCAAAGAGAGTTGGCCGAACCAACGAAATCCCCTTAGGGGTGAGTACGTAATATATATATATATTCAATTCACTTCGCTTCTTTTGGTGGACGCAGCTTAGCGTTCTTATTATACCAGTGGAATAATTTTACTACACAGTATATGCTACGTTTTACGGCCAAGAGACAGATAAACTATTAAATTTAGTATCTAGTCCCTGCAGGGAGCCGTAATTTAATAGTCGGCTATTTCAAGCAAGTCCATCTTCTTTGCGGGAGCAGCTCGTTGAAAACAGCATCGTAAACAGACGTCATTCGTTTCGCACGAACGACATAAACGAGGCGGAGAATACCTTGAAATCCGTTGGCGGTGTGTCCTTTTGTTTGTGTAAGTTATCATAAATATTATTATATCTTTATTATCGTCCTCGTCGAGTCCATTCGCTTTCGTATTTGATTCTGCTTAAACTCTAATCGTTATTGTAAACTGCACTGCGACAATACATTCTTGTATAAGTTGGAGGGCAACTTGGCAATCTCGACTATACTATATTAAACAAGAGACAATTAATAGTCACAGTATTGAAGTTGTCATATACATATATATATATATTATCGAAAATACACAGACTTCTTAAAACTAATTGTGTTGTGTTTATATATGAAATCGAGCCTTTGAGAATTTGCGAGGATTTATTGCATTCAGATGAAATGGCGAATATTTAACCTACCCCGTAATTTGCGTAGATCCATGCCGTCTCCCGTGTTGAACTTCACTTGTTTTCTGCAGGAGGCAAACCATGTGGATTTCAGAGATTTTTCCCCCGGGATTGAGGTCGATCGAGGGTGAGTTCTATTCCCTAAGAATTCATTCTATCTGAGTCGGTCTTACCGCCGACGCTCTAGCTGTTGGCGTATCTCAGCTCCTACGTGCCACCGTCACCCCGCTCCCTACAGTTGGTCCTTCGTCTCTTCGCCCTTGGTGCAAACTCCTCTCAAAGAGGCGCCGTCACCGCCTCTTATGTCCTCTTTGCAACTGGCTGCGCGCTTCCCTCTCGTTCATCGGCGTCTGCGCATTTGCACACATACTATGAGTAGATATATCTATGTCTGGTCTGTTGGGGTCCCCGTGTCTCTGTTGTATTCAAGTAGGCTACTTTATCCCACCGCGACGACCAACAGCAGCATCATCACCAGCAGCGTCACGGCGCCACCACGAAGCTAACCACCGTCACACCACGAAGGGATGGTCCAAGGCACCGATCCACCTAAATATCCGGACAGACCCTCCCATTCTACACGTTACACACTAGGCGCGAAGGAAGATGTTAACAATGCTTCCATGCACAAAATGCTCGCCTCGCAGACGACGACGACGACGACGACAACGGTGGCAGCAGCAGCGCGAAAGTGCCCTTCTTTAGCGGCGTCACCACCAACAACAACAACAACAACAACAGCAGTAGCAGCTGCAGCGAAGCGGGGCCGTAGCATCGAGGGGATGGTCCTGCCGAGTGGCGGGTCGCTGCAAGAGACATCATACGGGGCTAGAGGTGGGGTGAACGGCCTATGCAGAGATAATACTGTCATTTGTTGTTTCTTAATAAAGCTGCTGGTGGTGGTGTTGGTGGTGGGGTTGCTGCTGCCGCTGGCGCCGCCGCTTCGTTCTCCTCAACACGCTCGTTCCCTGGGGAAGGTTGCTACCAGCTCGTCGCTGGCGGTACTATTGCACGCAGCCCCCGGAGCAGGCGCTGTTGTGTCTCCGGTGGCATTTTCTCCACTGCAGCTGACGAGCGGCGGTAGATGCCTCAGTGAGTGAGTAGGGCTCGTCGGCGCTACGCGACGCCACCAGAGGGTGACTTCTTGCCGAGTGAATGCGTCGCAACGTAGACGATGTGCGTGGGGCCTATGTGTCTGAGAGTGCGGGACAGGAAGGTCCTTGCGGCAAGGCGCTCTGCAGACAGTGGCGCGCAGGGGCGGAGCACGTCGTGCGACGCGATCACTAGAACAGGCTTACGACGGGTTATAGTGGCCACCGAGCTGAGATAAACAACGAGCCGTCCGTGTCTTGTGGCATTCATTCAGCGTCAAGAAACAGGACTAGTAGAGAGCGGGTGCGAGGATCCCACAGAGCTCCATAGGTTTAGTTGTGCAGGCGCACCAAAGGGCACTGTCACACGCGTCCGGGCCAGTATAAGCCTTTCATTACACCTCGGAATTGTTGGCACAGTATCTATTATATTATTGTCATATTATAACATACTCGTATACTTGGTGATACACATGCGGAGATAATTGAGGCCAGTATTTAGTATTGTATAATCTGTTTGAGATACACCGCAACACGGACGTATGGGCCGAAAATGGCCCAGGATGGCCTTAGTTTAAATGTCAGGAACATATTTTTTGAGAGGTTTCTAATTGTGTAAATGATTTGCTCGATTTAGTGCCCAAGGAGATTAAACCTAACGGGACAGCACGGTAGGGACTTGTCAATACTTAGAGATCTATTATATAGAGAGACTATCAAATGGGCAGACGCGTGACAGTGAATGACGTTCGTTGTGAGCTAGATAGATATATTGGTTTCAGGTCAGATTTGTTGTTATGTCGACGTTCGCACACTTGAACATAATGCGTTTACAAGCTAGAAATGCTTCGAAAACGAGCAACACTGAGAGCAACATTCGTTGTGCCGTGGCCACTTGGGCCCGAGTGACAGAAGTATCCAGAAAAAAAACACCCCGTTTAGTTCGCGGGGCCTTCCCGCCCGCTTGCGTCATACCTATGTTCTATTTACGAAGCTCAACACGAATTGAAACGTCTATGTGTGACCGTTGACTTTTGTTCGTACAATCCTCGCTGAGTATCGTCTGTATGCAGAACTCTTGGGCAAACCTATCGAGTCGTAGAATGTGACATGCATAATCCATAAAAGTGTCGGCTGTAAACGCCCCTGCGAGTCCAAGGGGTTACAGGACATAAATTCTCAATTTCGCGTGCATTTGCCTTTTGCACTAAGTGAATGGCTAATCGTTTGTGCCCAGTTGAACATGGAGATAGAAGACAACATTCTGCTACATAAGTTCTACGTGCGACTGCTGTAAGCAGCTTTGACTTTGCCAACATTTTGACGTTGATGAATAAAGGACCTTAGGTTGTATTTCGTGCATGAAAGAGAAGCATTGTCGGCCTACATACGTTCCACTACAAGTGAGTTGTATAGTGGCGAGACACTGTAGTTGCGACTACCTCTACCATGGCCTTTGAGATTGCCATGGTTGTAAACAAGGTCCGCTGCCGAAGCAGTGGACGTTATAGCGTAACAGGAGCCGTGCAATTCATTCAATCCCCATATATGTCAGAGGGAATGCACGTTACTAATGAATCGTTTGGGTGTCCGTGTCGCGTATAATCATACGCGAGAAGAACTGATTTGTGTTCGTCAGTAGTAATCCGGAGCCATAGAGGAAATAGTCATATCTAGGTGTGCGTGAATGAGTTATGCTCGGTTGGACTTCAAGAGTGCACTTTTCGTCATGCAGTGCTGTATCGTATGCAAACTGTATTATACAGCTATGGTTCCGTCCGCAAAACAAGCGTTCACACGCTTACGGTCACAGAACATATGATTTGTGAGGGTGTCGGGGTTGAACATGCTCGCATTTGTTATTGGTCGCGCCGTTTCTCATAGACAGTTTAAACGGGTTGCTATATGCGTGTTGTCTCTCTATTGCCGGGGCAAACGCATTGTTTATTGGCAGAGCCACATGTCTCTTATTTCCGTCCAATTCTCCATTGGTACACACACATTGTACGCCAAACACGCCACACATATCATATATATATGTGCATTGTCTGTGAAGACCATCGCCTAGGCTTACTGTTGAATGGTTCGCATGAATAGACTATTATCATGATCTAAGGCCACATAGCTGACAACAGCAGCAGGAGGAATAGCCGTAGGTCGAGGTCACGCGACTGAGTTTGTTTCGTTGTCGTAGAAAAGCCAGCAGAGCATTTGGCGAGCGCTTCTTCGTGTGCCGTTTTGAACCTGCAACAACCTGTTTCGGCGACCAATGGCCAGCACCGAGTTGGTCTCACGATACACAGAGGACTTTTCGCGGCCTTGTTGTAAGAGGTGCCATATATATATATATATATATATATATCTTGTTGAAATCGTACACAATATGTCGTTGTCAACTGATCTGAGGTTAAAATCTGAGCAATAAAAAGGAACACTCCCGCCTTCAATCCTTATTTTTACCATCTCACGCGCGGCCGTTCTCTATGAACATCGACAACGGTACACATTGCATCTCTTCAACATGCCACCAATGATGACGAACTGAGCGATAGCCATCAGGATAAGTCGTTAGGACAAACTGATTTTTTTGTTGTTCCCTCGCTTTATGATTAACTGCCACCAACCTACTATACAATCTAAGCTATCATCGTCAAAACGGCCAACAGTTCGAGTCGAATTCACTCTGGCCAACGAGGAGTGAAGCCTCGAGAGTTTAGTATCAATACAAAGACTTTCATTATGCAGTTATCTACACAATCTCCCCAGGTTTGCAAGGGCATATTTGCATATTGCTGGTTCAGCTCAGCTCGGGCAGACAGCATATTTAGCCTACGATAGAATATGTTTGGGAATTCGCATGGGGCTTAATTATACCGCCCCCATCGCATTGTAAATAAAAACCATGAGCGATAAACAGCAACCAACGCTACCCACTCTAACTAGAACAATGTCTCATGGGTATTGTCTCGTAGTAAGGCATTCTGCTCGGGGCAGCTCCTGTCACGGAGTTCCCACTTCGCTGCTGACCCGTTGAGCTGATGAATCTGAAAAGCTACATATATATATATATATATATATATATATATATATATATATATATTTATTTATTTATGCTGAGTGTGTCTCTAGAGGGGCGACGACTATTCAGCGTGGAGACCATTCGTTATTGTTTGCGCAGTCGTGCTCTCCCAGAAAGTGATTCACTCATTAATGTCGCATATGCTGTCACCATCACATAGATATGCACGCTTTTCCTGTTTATTAGCAAGTTATCAGTTAGGTTCAAATCTTTCGAAGCATCGGTCATGTTGAAATCACTGAGTGGAGAGAGAAATCGCTAAACGCCACCCTCAGGAAAAGTTTCCAGAGTTCGTTGTCACGCAGGCTCGACGCGTGCGTGGAAAAATGGAAAAGTTCTCCCAAAAGACGACGACACTGGTGCAGCGAATAGTTGGGCAGGTGAAGACGAGCAGAGCAGGCGGGGAGCTAGGCCGTTGACCGGTAGCCACCACCCGGTAGCCGATAAGTAGATGTTCGAGTGCAACATCTGCCGCAACAGCAGCATGAGGAACAGCCGGAGGTCGAGGTCACGCGACTGAGTTTGTTTCGTTGTCGTAGCGAAGCCAGCAAAGCATTTGGCGAGCGCCTCTTCATGTGCCATTTTGAACCTGCAACAACCCGTTTCGGCGAGCTATGCCCAGCGACGAGTTGGTCTCGCGCGGTGACTCGATTCGAGGGACGTCGGGTCAAATAATAATGTGCTAGCTGTATAACTGACCAATTTGTGCAAATCGTGAATTAGTTAAATGTTAAATAATGTTCAGTGACAAACGCGATGTAGATAACGTCAGCCTACTTCATTTGTTACTTCATCCTTTAGTAAACAAATACACGTCCAAATAGAATGGGAATTCAGATGGGCTGTTCTGTGTGTCGTATATGGGCGCTGTCCATACAATCGGTTGCAGACGCAACCGACTTCAGCCGACGCTTCGCAAACGTAAACCTTAATAGGCTGTCAACACAACCTAATTCACGATAGCATCCTTATGCAATCATGTTTATTGCCCGTTGGCTAACAACAACCATCTATCCAGATTGGCTGGATCTGTATCTGTTATGACTTATTATATTATGGCAACTCCTAATTTAATACTTATATAATACTTAACTGCTAGATAACTAAATACGCGCCTGGACAACAGGCTCCCGAAATCACTATCATATTATAATATATCTACAATTCCTCCAATTTTCACGTTACCGCCAATGATCGAATTAGCTTTATTGTTATTATTAACAGCGACTGTCACACTCGTCCTGTCCACGTCACATGGAACAACAGTTACACGTACATCACAGCAGCGTCCTCCTGTCAACCGAGTTAGCGCGACCCTCTGCCCGTGCTAATTGCATTGCCATTCCAAACCTCACTCAATGCTACCAGTCATAGTATGATATCAGCAGGAAGTTCGTCAATGCGGCGTCGAACACTGCCGGTCCAGCTAGTTCCTCTCTTTAACGCCGCCTTATCGCCTGAACATTTATCTGCAGCATTAGAGGATATGTCTACATGGTAGCGGCGGCATGTCACAGGGATGGCTGTCCGCCGGACGGATAAGCACCGTGATAGGCCAGATAGCCTTATAGTCATGTCAATTATTCACCGGGACACACGCCCATCAATGTTCAACGCAAGCTGGGTTGGGGTGCGGGCCGCCTTGGCCTCTGAGTGTGGCCTCCCAACATATCGAGGCGAGGTTAGGGCCTTCAAGTCTGCGTTCTACCGAGTCGACACAACCACCCCCCTCACTGCCCAGACCCCCGAGGTCTGGCAGCACCACCTGGCCGAATCTGCCTGACAAAGTCGGTTGAAGAAGCTTGCCTCCGATAAACTCCGTCACGTTCTACAGCCCTTCGCAGCCGATAACTAACTGCCGAACTGATCGACCGGAGGGTAGCGGTGATATACAAGTTATGACTTTGTTGCTATTAGCTTCGCAGGAGACGTCAATTAGCCACAGCGTGTCCCTCCACTTTTTTTTATGTTTAAGAAAATGTTTATGAACACGAAGGCTGAGTTTACGATGAATGTCATAGAGCGTATACTACAATGTACGTTGGAGTGTACGGAATATTTAATATATTTACTACAATATATTTATTGATATCGTATCAGATTTCATGTTTCATATTCTCTATATATCTCATATTTCATTTCTACATGTTGGTCAACAAATTTAATTTTTGGACATCGGGAATAGAGAACATTATATATATATATATATATATATATATATATACCTGTCAGCGGGATATACTCCGGGGTTTTCTATTTGAAAATACAACAGCGCAAATGTGATTAGCACAGTCGTGACAAAGCAAAGCATTGAAATAATGATGTGCACTATACACTTGTACATTAAATTATATATATATAAAAAATGTCAATTAAAAATAAGGAAATACACACTACATACACCACGCCGATTCTATACCCACGCCGATTACGCCGAACTGACGTTGAGAATCAAGCCGATGAATATGAAACTTGGACTATCCGTGCGTAAGTGTCGAGATCTCTACGTAGGATCCCGAAATATCCCTACAAGGTGCAAGCGGAATAACTTCGAGGTGACAAATATAGGTAGCGAATTGCCTGGCGCTCGAAATTCTCTTGGATCATGATTTTCAGTGAACATGTTGAGAACGTTGTTAATACACAGGTTCCGAGAAACAAATTTGTTAAGACAAATTTCCGAAAAAACTGAAATTTAAACAAATTTCCGAGAAGATTGAAAATTATACAAATTTCCGAGAAAAGTGAAAATTATACAAATTTCCGAGAAAACTGAAAATTATACAAATTTCCGAGAAAATTGAAATTTATACAATTTTCCGAAAAAACTGAAAATTATACACATTTCCGAAAGTACTGAAAATTATACACATTTCCGAGAAAACTGAAAATTATACAAATTTCCGCGAAAACTGAAAACTATACAAATTTCCGTTGTTACTATATGCTGCTGTATGGGTTGTGTGGAACCCGATAAAATGTGAGGACTTATCGTGGATACAGGAACTCCAAGACAGATTTATGAAAAGAGTTGACTTTAGATGCAGACTGCCGAGATACACGGCTGCTTCACTTGGCCAAATATCAAAGCAGACGGGCAGTGACAGACGTCAAGCCGCTGGGAAAGATAGTATTAACGGAAAACATTGTCAACGAAATGTTTAATATTAGACATACACGTAGTAGAACCAAACAAAAGCAAGCACAGAGCGAATAAGGAATTGGTCTAGTGCCTTATTAGAAATTTGAAGAAATAAGTTGTTCCCATGGAGGGCATCACACTATGTAAACTCAGACTATCATACATAACTATTTTTCTGTAGCCATTAACGAAACATTCTTTTGTCTAAATAATAATAATATTATTAATAATAGCAGGATAAGGCTACGCCTATCTTGGCGTACACTTGTGAGACTGTGAAATCATATCGTTTATTCAATATGAGTTAACAAAGAGAGCCATATATAAAGAAATATTGTAATAGCAATATATATAATGTATAAATAAAGTTTTGAGTACTGGGTTGTACTCATCGTTAGTGAGTCATCGGCCCAAAAACTTAGTTTTCTTAAGGATTTTATTCCACCAAACGCATATGTTTCCACGTATATATTTATGGGTGTTATATATATATATATATATATATATATATATATGTTCTTCGAAGAAGTCATTTCAACTGTACTTATATAATAGATGAACCAGACAAATCTCAACAGCCACTCGGAAATGAGTTACCACCCTAATATGACACCGTATACTACTTTAACGAGAGAGATGTAAATTGGAAGATCCTGGTACAAACTTGAAAATTACTCTTAACTAAGGAACGATACACACTTTGCTTGTCCTCAGGGGCATGATTCGTTAGTCGGGATATCAGGACTCGTATGGTTTTGATGTATTAATACGAAAGTAGTTCCGAAGTATGGTCCAAGCAAAAACAGCTCCAGGGTGGGATATCAAGTAACGTCACCTAAAACTAAACTCATCGCAGCAGGTGCATCGCGTGGAGTACAGAACGGTGCTTTTATTGTGGCGACGAATACCTGCTGGGACTAGGTTTAGCAGCCTCATAGAAAACCCGAGTCCGCCATAGAATCGACCTCGTTGTCGATTTTGTCTTTGCCCATCGTCCACCTTTACATCGACAGACATGTGTATGTATTTACACACAGGGGGTTGCAAACGATTCCCTAATAAAGTTATCCTGACGTATACCTCTCGGACGACGACGATCAGTGTTGCCTGGGTAGGGTTCATCGTCCATTGTTGTCGCCGTCATCGCCGTAGGCATAATTTACCAGTAAACGCAAAACACTACTGGCCCACATGACCACAACGATCGGTACTGAGCACACATAATCGAGTCACACACTGCGGAGCAAGGGAAGGAGCAGCTATACGGAGCGATTATAGGGGGAGCATTTCCCCCTAATTCGGGAAGAACTGCCGTATTGGAGAAGCTGCTGTGAGATAACGCTGCCAAACACCGTTGACTTAGTCAAGCCCCAATAGCTTCAGCAAGAGCGAACCCTTACACCAAATCCCCACTCCCCCTGAGCATACTGCCTTGTGGCACCCCAAACTGCAGATAATGACGGCGCTTATAATAATCTGTACGATAGAGAATGTTGGTAGTTGTTAATGATTCTAATAATAATGTCGTCCGTGGTGAGAGATCGACAGCCGTTGGGTTCTCGTACTGTCAGCCCCTGCGCGGTAAAGGTGGTCTCGATAAAATAGGTTATTAATAGGGCTAATAGCAAGCGTCTCTCTCTCCCTATCTATCTCGAATAAAAAAGACAGCATAGACTGGAGGGGACCGAAGCGGCAGTGGGCCAGAGTAGGGCGTAGAACGCGAACCGGCTTGTCTCAGTGAAACGCTCCGTTCGTTCGCCTGCTACACCGCCTACGCCCAGCCCGCGACGGCAGGGACGCGCGCGTTTGGCAATCCTTCGGTAGCCTTCGTCCCAGCAGAGCAGAAGCAGTAGTTAATTGAGTTCCTGAGCGATCACGCGAAAAAGCTACCCAATGGCAGCAGTGACGGCAAAGGATGCCCCACCCCGATCCGCCGTTCTCATTTGCCCTCCACGCTCGGCGCCTACTTCCACTGGCACTCGACGCCGACTGGATTTGCCCCTGTGTAGGCGGAGGATGCCGGCCCGGCTAGCAGCTTGTGGTTGTTGTGGAGATTCCGAGAGAAGTGCCTAGATGCGGAGGGTGCGTTTGCGGAAGGCACACATGGGGTTTCGACGGGGATTTCAAGTTGGGGAATCTAGCGCGAGTGTTTGTGGTTAACTGGCTGCGGCAATAGCAGCAGCAGCAGAGCACTTTGTGTATAATACGCCCGGCTGAATAATACGCGGCATCGGTGGGTTTGGCGCAACGTCGCTTTCCTATGAGAGGCGCCGACTGCACGCGGGTAGAGACGGAACAACAGGGTAGGCGAACTGGAGGAAAAGAGGCCGCAAAGGATGGCTAAAACAAAGACACAAGCGGATGCGCGAAAGCTTGAAATTATCTTCACTGAACCGCTACGAAATTCGTTAGTTTCAGCGAGGTGGGGGCCTCTCTCTCTATCTCAGTTCGCTCGTTCACTAACAAACTAAAAGAAGTAGCTGAGAAAATCAAGTTTACTATCAACGTTCTCTACAGAAAAGACCGTATGGGTGTTCATATGTTGACTATATTGTGACGGTGAAAGTGCAGTGTAACGAGAACCCGCCACGTGGCCTCGAAATGTTGTAAGCAATTAGATTATCATGAGAGCTGAAGATTTTGATATTAGCGAAAAAACAACACATACACATATTTTAGAATTTGAATTAAATTGACAGGTTGAATATGCGAAGTTTCCTCGGTCCGTCCCATGTTTGTGTTTGTTCTTTAAGGCAGTCTTATAATCGTATTTGTTAATTTCGTAAGATTCGCTCTGCTCAACTTGTTGAGGTGACTGCGGCTACGATGGTTTTGTTCATTTAGGGGGCTAGGTCTATCGACTTCTTTTGCTCCGTTTCTGCGCTTAAGCTCCACTTGTAGACAATGGTTTTAGCTCAAATTACTCTTAAACTACTAAAAGTTACTCGACCACTGACGAGACTACCACCCCAAGAATCTGCCCCAATATAATTTAGTGCCCGGTTCGGATACCCTCTGGATTAAATTTGTAGCATCCGCAACGGGGACGAGACTTACTTATGGGTTGACGTGAATGCTCATTTATTTCATATATTATGTGCAGTTCTTCCACCGATATCCGAGGTACCGGTTTCTGACTTGACACTGACTTCGTATTATATATATATATATATATATAATATATATATATATATATATATATATATAATATATATATGTTATCATTATTATACAGCAGACTGAAAAGAACCTTGGCGGCTACTGAGGAGCCGTCGAAGAGAAGCCGTCAACATCTTCGACCTTCACTATGGATTATTACGAATGATAGTGATTTTACCATTTGACCATTTGAACGACAGCAGCGGTAGCAGCGCAACATCGGTCAGCATTATTGCCCCAAAGAGCTGTCGCGCCTAAGCGGATCCGCCACGAATATGAAGAATGAAAAACTGACCGTAGAATCCTTCGAACGATCAGCTTTTGACGTCACTCGAAGTGTGGAGAACGCAATTTTCTACTAGTAAGTAAAGCTCACTCATGTACATTAGAGCCAAGCTTATTCAAGCCAAAACCCAGAGCGGCGCATGCCCACAGCAATTCGAATTTCCGCTGCGTTGTGAAGCCATTCAGCTTGGGCTGTATCACAAGCAGGAAGTACTGTTTGCAAAATCTCTATCTTCATTAATATTTCAATCAGGCGCTTTATGTGCTACACGCGAAGCGAGCTCCAACGAATACTGATAACCGTGGACGAATTGTACTAGTGTCGGCTGTCTCTGGGGGGAGGGTTTGCACTGTGCCATCTGGCACGCATACGATTGCACCAAACGGACATTGTCTCGCGCTATCGGCGGTTATCCGGGTCCCTACGGTTAGGCTAAATAAATCGTCAGATTATTCCAGTAGACAAGAATTCACACGAACAGTTGTACACCACCGATTTGCACGCCCGAGCTTCTAATAATCACCCGTTGCTGGCAGGCGGGTTATAAAATACCGTAATGAATATATGTAATGATATTAGTTAGTTATACACATATCGTGTATTTATGTGTCCATATATATATATTATAGCTTGTTATGATATTTCGACAGTTCGCTATGTAGCTTCTTTGCTTTCCGAATCGGTTTGCACCCATCGCAAATTTGACGCGCACTACAGAACGGCTTTCGCCGTTGCTGGGTTCAATGGCTCGCATATGGAATTTTTCACTAGTTCGACTTGTGGAAAAACATCTACCTTTATAGAGTAACTACATCTTGTCTAAAAATTATACGAATCATCATAATACAGCTGTCTTCATTTTTGTCTTATTGTACAAGGACGGTTTTACGCGATCGTGAACCTCTCTGCATCCACTTATTCACATTTGATTGATACATTAATCCGATTCAAATGACGAGCGGAAAATGGAATCATGCTGATAATTGATGATCATGTCAAAGGTCACTGTCTAAGTACACAGTATTTAAATTAAAAAAGAAAAACTTTCGACTTATGTATCACTTGTATATAGATATATTCTATGGATGCTCGGCAGGCAAGCCCCTCGCCGCAAATCAGTCGCTGCACAAATAGGTATATTCAATACATGACACAGTGTTTCGTCTTCTTTGTTTCTATCAATTAAGCCCATAACGATTGCTGGTTATGGTTGGTGGTACTGCTGCTAGAAGTAAAGGTGAAGGATTTTTATTGCTAAATATATATGTATATATATATATATATATATATGCTCTACACATTTTTATTTAATTGATTTTTTTGACGCACTGCAATTTGGCAATGCTTAATCGCTAAAGAAGTGGCGAAAGATGTCAACCGATTGCGAACCGTTGAACCTCATAGCTCTGGAACTGCTTGTTATCAGCGATTTGGGACAACGCTGACTGCGCCAGCTGAGGAGCTTATTTTGTCGGCCAATGAACCACGTGACATCAGTGGTAAAAATCGAAAAAAAAATTCATTGTGCCAATCCAACGTGGAAAAAACGGATTACGTTTGTAGTTTGGCGCCGCTACGATCCAGCCGGTCTCATTGTCTTTCTTCTGACTCGGCCGAGGGGCCAGCACATGTTACCGAGGTCGACGGCTGAAAACCGGAAGCGTCACGCTAATGAGATGTGACTTATCCTCTTGTGGGTGTTCCCGACTCGTTATGGCACGAGTTCAAGGGTTGCGTATACACGTGACTTCTCGGATAAGTGGGGCAAGCAACGCACTTATATAAGGTGACTTTCGTACCAGCGACTTTGTATAAGCTAAGGCATACGCTGGTGTAACGATGACAGGGGACGTCCTTATTGCAGCGAGAACGAATGCTGAGCAAACATAAGGTGAACATTTGCTTAATCTACTCACTTGATTTCCACGTAAATGTACCTGATAGTAGACGAAGCGAGAGAAGTCATGATAAAGGTGGAGTTTGTACTAATGTGTTAGTCAATTTGAAAAGTACCATGGTGCCGCACTGATAAGTGAGCCCTGTGTTCGAATTATATAGTAATCTGTCTTTTCCCTTCAAGCCGGCTGAACGCCGGACCATCCTACAATTGGTTTGTCGTCAATGCCTTGAGGAAAAAATGCTATTTACGGGACGGCGACATTTCTGAAACTGGATCCATTTCTGAATCCGGAAACTTTTGCCAAATTAAATGTTAGCAGCACCAAATCCTCTTTACGAAAAAAGGACCTGTTTTCTCATTATAGCTAAATGCATTCCCTTGCCATAATAGACATATTACCGATACCAGACCGTGCAAACATCATTTCTCTCACAGACGTTCCTTATACAAAAGTGGCCAAACACTGGGCCTCCGGCATGCAAATGCGTGTGGTCGTCTCGCCGAAAACTCACTTCAACGATCCTCTGATCTGTGCATGTGTTTGTTTTCAGCCCGCTTCCGCGGGTGCCTTACGTTACGACTGGCCATGTCAAGCCAACGGAGCATGTTAAAATCCTTTTGATCGCAATGGGATTCCTCGTTGCCGACGATAGATCGCCGAGCAAATACTCCATATTCCCGTCAGCTGAGCGCGTTGCCTTTGCCAATCGCTTGTAGCAAAGCTGCTTTGAAAAATGCTCCTTCCAGTCGCGCGCGCGGGCAAAACAAACATACATTAATGGTTTCTCATAGAAGAACACGTCTCGTCTCGAGTGCTCGCTCTAATATGGGAAATACCTCAGCGCATTTCGCTCTTCGCGCTTTTCCTCCAGGTATCACTTTCCTCGCTGCTCCCTTGAAGGTAGTGCCCGACCTCGCGGATAGCAATTCTTCTTATTCCTCGTCCGTGTTGTTGTTGTTGTCGTCGCCGCCGTCGTCGTCGTCGTTGCTGTTGTTTTTCCATTCACATTCTGTGACTTTGTGTCAGCCTTTCAATTTTCAAAGGACTGCGCCTACGGATCGACCTCCTGCCCGCGCTCGAATACATCCATCTTCATAGCTGAGCCTCCCCCAAAACGCGAGCGCTCAAACTCCAATCGTTCTCACCATCGCGCCCCTCCATGGGGTTGTCATCGTGGTCCCACGCCGTGCTAATGACTTTCCATTTCTCGCATGAATTCGCCGTTGACATCTTTGTTGCCTCTCGAATCATGTGTTACATGTGATCATTCTTGTGCAATAGCGACATCTACAGAGTCACGGGGGAACGATCGGGTATCCGGCTGACAGGATCTGACTGACTACCCATAGAGGCCTATGGGCTCCGAATATATTTGTGCTTTTATCCATGGAAGAGCATCTAGATATGTGGATAGATATATAGCTGGAGAGAAGGCGTTTCTTCGGCTCGACTTCCTCACATACGCCAACTCGTGTTTTACATGCAGCTGTCTCATCATCACGGAAAGCACTGTCGAAAATGGCGAGCGGAAAAGGCGCGATAAAGCCGTGTTCGAAGTATAATATCCACGCCGTTTGATAAGGCATCCATCTGCAGATTACAGAAATATTGATAAATGCATAAAATAATGGAAGTCAACAAAATACCTGAAGCAATTCGTTTAACTCCAAGAATGATAAATAAAAGCAGGGTAATGATATTAATTTACTACAGTAACCATAAGTAGAACTCAGGGTGAGTTCGAGACACAGCACAATTTAAAAAAACGCGCTATTCTCGTGATTAGAAACACATCTAATGATTGCCGCCAAACGGCGTTCGATTAGGTTAGTTGTCCGCCGATGTAGAAGTTGAGTTAACTGAAATCCTTAGAACTGCGCCAGTGGCCGGGCTCTGTGTTTGTATATAATTATATTAACGAAATTATTGAATACTCGAATGTCGACATCACGTTGGAGTCGAGAAACGCTTCGAATTTGTCCCGCGAAATAACGCATCGTCGAGGAGCTCTTTTTGCAGATACATCCTGCATTCTTTGTAGCGTCTTTTCGATAAGAGGCATCCGCGATCGCATAAGCGAAGATTATTCCTATAATTTGGTTTGCACTGAGGACAATCCGAAAATCTAGCTATCACATATAGGAGAGACAGCAAGAAGCAAGCAAGAACCCGGACAACTGGAACTAATCATTTGTTGCCGACCTTCGACCCATCCCGTAGATCGTTGCAATTAGGCAGGCTAGCTGCTGTACGTACGCTGATACTGAAACTGCAATATATCTGTACACCATGTTCGCGAACATGTGCCGGTCGGGGATCGATTCCCAAGGTGTACTATATCTATTTTTTGTCATCATTCGATTGGAAGTTAACTCGATTTAACGAGCTTCCCTTCGGGGCCCAATGAAAGTGAGTTTTATTGTGTTGGACATTTCACCTCTTCAAACGTTTGCTCCTAGACGACGTGTCGATTCTTGTTCTTCCCTATGTTATGGGGACTGCTGAACGAGCAATGTGGGACGAGCTGTCAGCTTGCTTGTCGATTGCGCGAATCGATAAAGGTGATCCGTTTAGAGACCGAGACACTCACCCCTGACCGTGGCTACATTTGGAACGAGACATAGGAACCTTTTGGCTCTCGTAGGCCTACTTCGCTAAAAGCTGAACTTACTGACGGCATGTCTTTGACATCTCCGCTCTTGCAGCCTAAACGGGCGAATCGACCTGCCGCGATGGAAATCTGTCGGGAACGGCAAGTGTTCCCGACTTGCTTGGCCTACAATGGTGTCGCCTCAAGTGTCTTCGGTATAGCCTGGCGCCATAGAACCTCACTTCAACGCATAGAGATTCAGGACCAAAAACGAAACAACTAGTGGAATCAAGGAGTAGGCCAAGAAATGCAGAACAGCCTAGCAACTGCGAAGCGATTGCGTCAACTACAACTAAGGTAATATCAGAAGACCATGGCCCATCCGATTGGCGATCCATTCCTCTCGCCAGCCCCTATTTCTCTCTCTCCTCGATAAATCTAACTCTTAGATATAGAAACGGTGCAAGGAAGCGGGCTTTATCAATAATGAATTGCTATAGGCACGAACCCAAAAGGCGAGAGCCGTACACGCTGTTCTTCCATTGACGCCTAATCCCAAGTATTATATTATGGAATTAATGTGCCTAGTGAACAGCGCACATCGACAGACTTCATTGGGCCCTTTGGATGTACACGAAACGTGCTTATTTTATGAGAGAGAATATAGATGGATAGCAAGTTTTATGCCTTAGCGCGTCATTCCCTGTTGGGACTAGATTCTAACGTGTGCCTGCAGACAATATCAGTTATTCTGTATGCTTGACCTCACACCAGTCCTCCACAACATGGTGTATTCTAATATGGACCCCCAAGGAACCATGTACGAACGTGGCTAGCTGTTTCTCACTTCATAAGAAAAAAATGTTCATTATCAAGTTTTTGACGCGGGGAAGACAACCCAAGTGAAACATCTGAATAAATATATCCATTGAATTCAAAAGTGAGAGAGTCTTCTAGAGTAGGCTCACCCATTTGCATTGTTCACGCGCATTGTTCACAGCGCATCCACTCAAAATTAGTAGCCTCTCCTTTCATCCTGGTCAAGATCTAATGATTTTGCCTGTTTTTACCAACGAGATTTTCCAACCTCATCCCGCCAATGAAGAGCAAACGAACCGTCTGCTATTATAAATGGCAATCCGCCCTCCCGAGCACCCCTGCCACCGTCTCCGGCTGTGCCCGGATCATCGTCCGCTCCTCGGTTCCAAGACGCAGCTTTTTTGTTGGCGGAAGTAAAGAACACCGCAGCGTATGGGGCGGTGCGTATGGGGGCATTTCGGGTCTCAGCGGCGCAGAGACCTCGCAGCCATGGCCGTCGCCGGCGCCGGTGCTATCCACGCCGGCGGTGCTAGTCACTGAGCTGACCATGACGGCCGCGTCAGGCGTCATTGCGGCTTCCACCACTGGCGCAGCTGATTTAGTCGTGTAGCTGTTTCTGTCGCCATTGCTTGGGCGGACATATGGCAATAAAAATTGATCAATTTCCTGTTCGCGCCTGTTCTGTCACTGGCCGACCGGTCGTCAATAGCCCGGCCGCAGTAGCCATTGCGTAGCTTTACCCCGTTTGAGCGGAAGTAGCAACGCTGGATCTTGTCAGATCTCCTCTTGGGGTTCTGTAAAGACCTTTCTGCCTCTCGGCCACGTTCTCCGAGCGAGCTCAACGGCTCTGTCACTATCCCCAACTGCTTCATCTCTTTTCGTTTCTCCGTCTCTCTAGTAAACGACTCGTAGGTTACATAGAGATACAGCTGTGGAGTCGGGGCGGCTGGTAGCGGCGAGCTATCGAGCAGGCAGGCCCACAGCAGGAGCAGAAGCACAATTGGCATTGCTCCGCTGCTTTTGTTAATACCACCCTCCCTTCTTCTAAACGACGATGATGGAGTGGTCAGTAACCAGTCCGGATCCACCATCTGTCTGTGCGTCTGTCATTGCCGCTATCCGAATCTGTCTCGCGGGTCGTCTGGCGACGGCACACAGCGCCGTCGAGACGTTTCCGACACTGCCCAACGCCGGTCTCTGTGTCAACCCCAACGCAAAGCTCATAGACGACACTGGACTCAACCCCGGTGCCCTCACGCTCGTTGCGGCCAGTTGCCAACGGGCGCCGTCGTAGTGCACTCAGCTGTGGGCTCCATTGCAACAGCTCCGAGGCGTGACACGGCGGGACGACATGTCTGCCCACGGAGAAAGGGGAACGAAGGGCCGCAAAGAGGCGAAGGATATCGTAACGCTACCCCAGCAATGACGCCACCCTGGGTCAGCGACCAACTGCTGAAAGCTGTAGAAAGGCACTCACTCCGAGAGAGATACTCCGCGGCGTAGCCGCGGCAAGCGGACCGAAGGGGAACTATGTTGGGGCGTGAGAGGTTGCTAATGGTGACTGGATAGCTGGAGATCCAGCTGAACCCGGTGCTGGCCGTGGACAGTTCGGTCCATTGAGCACCATTGGTACCGAGACGATAGCAGCCGAGGAAGTGGCTTTGCTGTCGAGCTCCGCCGTGTTCTCTAGCCAGACTCCCCTTTCTCGGTGTGCCTTGATGTGGCGGGGCGTCTGTCCCGCAGAATCGGTTCCATAAAGGCGTGCTTCGAGGACGTCGGACAAATTTTCCCCGCTCGGTTCGAAGCAATTGGCAATTCGGCAGGGACACCAATCAGTCGATGAGGAATATGTAGGTCACAATGAGATGACCGAACGTCTAATAATGATAACTAATCTGGAGACGGAGAAATGGCCATGTGCTCAAGGTAAATGATGATGATTTGACGCCGGAACAACTGGACAATTGTTGATTTACTTTGCTACGTCTATTTTACCTAAGAGAACCCCTGTAGAGCCCCGAATAATAGCTTATTCTTAGACATATACATGTCTCGGTTAATAATAATAATAGCCGTATTATTCAGCATAGCCTTCGGTCGAGGTGAAAATGATCGTACCCTATTCCATATATGAGAATATATTATACTGTCTTTCCACTGAAGCTCTCGGCACTGTAGAATACCGATGCCTACGGAGGCTGAAGCCAATATAAAGATTATTTTAGTTCGTACTCGAGCAAAAGAAAAAGCAATATACCGAAAAGCGTAACATATTAATCATCACCGCAGTCTGATGGCACACCGCGTGTACTATAATATTATTTCAATATGATTCTTTGAAACTTACCTAATAGCAAATTTCATATGTATTCAATAGTTGTTGCGTCACGATTCACATCGAAGAATATCCACATGCACTTACCCCACGAGGGAAGCAGCCTATTCAAGTTACAGAATTGCGCTTTGCATTAAGATTACGTATATTCAAGCGAAACATCCTGGAGTGATCATTCATATTGCTCATGTAGCTCCCCGTCTGCCGCTTAGGTAGACGTTTTTAGCCCTGCTTTGCTGAGAAAAGCGGCCGTTCGCCCAAAAACTAGCTCGAAGGATTAGAAGGCACAGTTGATTATGTAGCATTTTTGTGCAGGGTTTCTTCGCTCGAACGCTCCGAAACGCATTGCGATCTAATATTCAACACACAAGCAAAACCTCTTGCCATAACAATGTAAGGATGAAGAGAGTGAATTCATCTGTTGTTGGTATTCGTTTGAATCAAGTTGGAAAGCGAAACTCAAAATGAACATCGCACGCACGTTACGATCGCTAGAGTGGATTGGGCTAAGGGTAAAATCTATGTGGAAATATATTCATCCACTTAGACAGACCACAGCTTCGAACGCGTGCTTTAGCACTAACCACTCGAAAGCGGAAGAGATAAAAATTCAGTGAGGGGAGGGTTGGCAATTTGAAATACACTCAGACGCGACAGTGCAGATAATACAGCTTGAATAAGAAACGAATGAAAATATTATAATATTTCCGATTACGATCATAATGGCGTATCTGCTAGTACCTGCTGCGTATTCATGAACGATATCATAGTACGCACGCTCCCGATACAAAATGAATCAGGTAAACTGAGGAGTAATTAAAAAAAAATATATATATATAGAGAGAGAGTGAGAGAGAAATGCAGGAAGACAATCGTCGGCAATTACAATAGAAGTAAATGATCTAATTACAGTAGAATTTGCAACGAGAAATGGACATTATGATTACTGGCTTCAAGACAATGATATACTTCGTGCAGCGTATACATATGCGTGTGACAGCAAAATAATTTCAGATCTTCACGCGTTTGCTGGCAAATATATAATATTTGTACAGTTTATCGGGGTAAGAAAATGGTTGGAAGGAATATTTATACGTGAGGCCATACTATCGAGCAGGATGATTATGATGATGTCCAATGTGGATATAATATAACCACAACTGTGCAAGTTGATCTTACTGCCCTTTACTAAACAACGTATTTGGATGAGGCTATAAAAGTTGTCCCTATGAAATTGCGTTCTCCCGTACAAGTTTGCATTACACTATATCCCTCTGCTTGAAATGTCCAACTTTCTTTCTCAGCTGTTTCTCCATCTAACCAACTTCTCCATTATGTGAGCAATTCTCAGAACCGAACCTCTCTGCTAGCCCTCCGATTTCAAGCCGAACACGTGAGTGGTCAACCTATATCGCTAGTTTATCGTATTGAGTAACAATTAATTATTAAGCACACACACACACCCACCCACATGCACGAGCGCAAAGGGTATCACTCATCACATACGATCAGGAGCTGACTGCCACTGGAACATTTCACTGAGGGAACACACTACGGCGCCTACGTATTCGCTAACGGCTACGCGATCCATCTTGCAAGTGATCGGTGGACGGTGGAACAACCTTCTAAGGAAGGCCGGGTGATCGTCTCGCAATGAATATCGCCTTCGCAATGTACTTATCAGGGCAGATGATGATGGTAGCAATCTAACATGTCGTCCGACCCCGAGTGGGGAGGACTCGAGTCTAAAGCGACAGCTCTGCTATTAAAGTCCAATGAAATGCTTAGATTCTGCCTGTGGGATAGGGCGGTTCAGATTCGAGAGAGCTTCTGAAAAAAAAAAAAAGTAATTTCTCGGTCACGCCTCGTCGTATGCTCGCACGGTGGGCTATGGGGCGATTACGGAAAGAAGATCAATGGATGACCATTTTTGTCTAGTGACACAGATCGGTGATTTTATGTAAGTCGTGGAAGAGGCGAGTGTAAACAGTAGAAAACATGAGCCTAGTTCGCACGAAGACAGCACGAATCTGGACGAGTTTTGTGGAGCAGATAGCCGAGGCCATCGTATACCCGGGGAGATATAGCAAATTATATGCGAACTGTGCACATTGTCCATACGATATTAACAATAATAGAGATGCGTTTAATCAGATCAATTTTAATGATGAGAAGCTAGTTTAAATAGTGGCTGAGACGCTATGGAAGATATTTTTTACAGCTGATTTTTTTTATCCATGTATAGCCCGCGCTACGGTGTTGAAAGCCGCTTACAGTGCGTGACATCAGGTATCATCTTTACAATAATAAACTTCTCTTTATAAAACGAGAGTATCGCACATGAACAAAAACACCAGAAAAGGCTTTCGTCAATGTATATATATATATATATATATGACCACACATATACAGGATTTGTGAAGCTCATCGTGCCTTCCACATGATTGCAATGCTCATTGTAATTAATAGCTCTCGTGAAGAATAATTACCGTTATGGCTCCGGCACGTCTCTTTCAGCTGTTATCTCCGGCTTGTACTCACTACCGTGCGGCCCATCGATCCCGCAACGTTGGGTCTTTCACATTTATTGAGTGGAAGATACGTGTTATAAAGCGACTCTATTTGAGAGGAAATTCTCGCACCGGTGCCGTAAGCGGGGCCAAATGATAGGAAGAGAACCCGGCTCGTGCATACGATCATCAACGAGCAGTGGCTTCTCCCAGAGACCCGATGAGGCCCCGAGTTCATTTGAGTGTCTCGTCGTGCTCGTCTCCCGAACTCCGAGCAGATCAGGACCTCGCCGAACAGCCACATTCAGGGAGACACGTCCGTCCGAAAGTCGCCTTACCATCCTGTCCGTTCGGTTGCCGCGCGCCGTTGAATGTCCGTATCCCAACAGAAGTCCCAACCAACGAAGAACACGAGCAAAGTCGCTGCTTATCTGAAACAAGACGAAGGGCGAGGGGGCTTAAGTACATCGAGCTCAGCGCAATCCCTGTTTGAGGGACGCGTGTAGTTCAATGGCCGCGTGCGTTACCGCTGTGTGCCGTTCGTGTCGCAGTACGAACTTCACTTTGTCTCAGAGGCGGAAGGGAACGCTCGGACTTATCGGCGAGCAGCTAATGTCTGCGCAACGGGATTGGGAAAGGGATGTTCGGGTGAGCATTGCTATTGTTTAGTGTGACCCGATGAGTTGGGTCCGTGAGAAGGGGCAAGCGCATGCGAAGTTTCGAGTACCAGCAAATACTGTGCGTGCATTTTGACCAGCTCGTCTTGTGAGTTTTCTGACGATTGCCACTACATATGTCTACACACTGCCCCGTGAATTGGCACAGCACGCGATAGGCTATAAAATTTACACTTGCAAAATCCTGCAGCTGACAATATCCCAAGCGAAAATACATTTGATTCAAAAGTCGGTTACAATTTTACTGCGGTTTACGACGATAGCTGGTGCGCGTTGATTCTTTATAAGCATTCAACGAGAATGTTGGTGGTACACTCTTTTCTATTAGCGAAATCCACAACATAGATGTAAGCAAACGTATTTTTATATTTGAAGACTTTATTTCGGCTTGGAAATCGCCTGAAGTTATCCTCAAGTGTTTAGTATACCTAGATAGCTTCTTCGGTATAAGGTACACAGGCTACACAGATTTACCCAAAAATCCTCTGCCGGGACAGCCACTGCATTCCGGGTAACGAATTCAAGGGGCGTTATTTTGTGCTTCTTGAAATAACGTCACCGGGCTCGCTAGCCTGACAGCTACGGGAACCGGACGTTGTATAGACTAGCAAGTGTAGCATCCCGAGCTCTGTCCCTTCCTGAGTGATTTATCTGATTACCGGAAATGCCTTAATATAAGCTCTCTGTCTCGGTATGTTTACACATATATATATATGTATATATATATATATATATATATATATATATATGTAAATATTCATATATATATATTCAAATTGATCCCCTTCAACGTATAGCATCGGTTCAATAGAGACATTTCAGTCATGCCTTATTGGACTCGAGTTTTTCATTTGTTCTAGCAAAGTGTACTAATTAGCTTGTATCACTTCCGATCGTGTTCTGTATAGATACAGCTGCCATAAATGGGCATCATTTCATGGCTCGAGATCAATTCGTTTCACAGCAATCACGCTTCTTTTAGACGTGGGACCTTCTCTCTACCGGGTGACACGGTTTAACACTACGACATCAAACGGAGACGGTTCGGCTTCAAAAAATACAGCTCACTTGTCGCCTGATGCAACGTGACGATTGCGCACTCTGAATATTTTTTGCAAGCTCCCACATATATTTCTTCATACTGCTTCAGAATCGCGATATCACCGGGCGCTAGTCAGCGTTACCTGCCAGTGCCACCTCAACAAAGGCAACGCAGCAGAATCGATTCAATTTGCTACCATCTACACAACCCATTTCTTGCCCCCGGACCCCTTCCCCCGCGAGTTTCGGCCTCAAAACGCCACCGCCGATGCGTATAGGTATGTAACCTTTCTTCACGGCTGAGTTTCGATTGAGTGTACGGTAAACTTCGGAGTGGTGAACGAGACCTTGTCGACGAGGACATGTTGGTATTCTGCTCATACGCGACACTGTCGTCCCCTCAACGGTTCGCACTCAGCTACACAAGCGACCAAGTCACCAGCACACTACGCTGGCTGACTGCCGGGATTTTTGGGTCTTTGAAAGGTGACGCGTGTCCATCCGCAAGCACCTTCCCAATCCCTCCCCTCTCTCTCTCTCTCTCTCTGTATCTTACAGGCCATAGCCGTTTTTCTCCGGCGCAGATTTTACTGCCGCGCATCGAGGAAGTGATGTGCGTTAGGCTAGGTGTGAATGCGTAGACATCGGAAACACTCCAGTCGGGGCATCAGCCTCAGCCGCGACCCGTCACAGTAACAGAAGCAAGCTTCTACAGCGGACAGGCAGACAGACAACGGCAGACACTCAGTGGTCCTGCCAACTTGAAGTACAGAGCAAGCGTGGCGCTACGCTTTGTCGTGAGGCGCCTTTTGAATCGAGCGTCTAGCCATACTCACATTGCTCCTTCCTATGGACGCGCCATATCTAGAGCATATATATATATATATATATATATTTGTGTGTTAGCTAAAGCAGTAGGGGTAGTGCAAAGTTGTGGTGCAAGTAATGTATACATATCATTTTCATTCGAAGAGCTTGGAGTAGCCGGAGCATCGATCGTTGCCATGCGAGTTCGTCGAGAGGCGCTCCTGATTGGATGGTGTGAACGAAGCTCCGAGTTCCCTACGACGTTCGCATCGAGGGACAGCCTCGTTCCATTCCTATTTCTTCTCGTTCTCATTCTGCGTCGACGGCCCCCTCTCCACGTCGCCGGATGGAACGGACGGACCGCACGATATGACAGTTACGTCGGGGTTGACGCACGAGAATGAACACAGTGCAATGCACACGAGACAAGATACGGGGGCTCACAGCACGTCTAGCGGATCCTCACCCCACGGTTCGCCAATGGGAGAGGCGGGGAATCGTATCAGAAGGGACCTCTGGCTCCTCTAGTGACAAGTGTCTATCTGCTCCGCATGGTCGGCATGTTTGTTTGTCTGTTTGAATGGTTCCCGCCTGGTGTCGTCTGCGAGCTGTTTGTACATGTGCGACCGTGTGCCAGCCAGTGTTCTCGATGTAAGCAACTTTGTGTGCGTTTATCTCTCCGTCGATTTGCTGCGCAGATGAAGTTGCTCGTCATTGCTCCTTCGTACCCCTGTTTTCCACGTTCTTTTTTTTTCACTTGTCGGTGTCGTTGTCATCGTCGGCGACGAGCGGCATTTTAACTTGATGCTCGTGCTGCGCCGGCTACCACTCTCGTGTACATTGAGCTCAGCCCCAATGAGAAGCAACGAGGGGAAAGTATGTATACGGTGTTGACAGTTTTGGGTTGTGTGTTTTTACGTTCGGATTAAGTTTCCGCACGACGCAACGACACCGGAACAAAGATAGATGCAGGAGAGTGAGGACATGCGGCTTGAAATTCGTTACCACTCGGCGTGGCGTTCTTTCTTTGCCATATGGTCGGGCGCCGTGTATATTGACGCTGGTTGATGACAGGATTGACGACAGTTCGACAGGCTTTTGCAGACTGTGGCGGGGCAAACTGAAGGCTGCGGACTGGCGTCGCCGTTAAAACATGCTGTTTTCTATTTATTTTTTCAAGGGACATTAGTTCAGCGGACAAAGCAAACAATGCTTTTACGATTTTCATAATATTTCAGACAGCTCCGCGCCTTGCGTCGGCCCACGCCACCACATGACCTTCGGGCGAGTTATATAGAACGGACCGAGGGATACGGTGGCCTAGATCTGGCTGCCGGACCCTGCAAACTGCTGTCAGAAGTATTCTTCCTGCACCGTTCCTGACAGTGGCCCAAGTTAGCAATCGGTCTGGGATTTTAGTCGGTGCGAGTCCGAGTAGGCGAACACCTCAGATGTGAGGCCAGGTGTCCATAACGGATTTTGCCCCCAACCTCATTAAAAAAAATGCATTTTCTCTATCTCATTTATGCTCTGCCTCCTTTAATATTCCAGTTCTTCTTGTCTCCTTACTATTATTACCTGACCCAGGGCTGATCTTGTGCTTACCGATATTGCGCCTCCTGATTTGTTCCGTAACAAAGAACCGTGACAGTTTGAGCCTGGAATACGTTAAACGCAGTGGTCTTAACGAAGTTAGCACCTCGGGATAGCTGTTGCAAGTATACAATTATTGAAAACTTTATTCTCGCTTAAACTTTCCTTGATGACTACGGTGATCAAATCGCCCCATCCCGGTTCCTTGGGTTCTGTCTACCAGGAGTGACCACCCTGCCGGCAGTGGCAGGAATATTATTATACGTCGTAAAAACGAAGAAGATGAAGGCATTAACTCTCACACGGGCCGAACAAAATGGGCCTGATCTCCACTTTAGTAAACGAAACACCACCAGCCTTCGTTTTGAATTTGGTTAGACTTTAAGGCTAGAAGTAGTCGTCAGCTAAGGGTGAGACGGGGTCGACGAGTGATCCTGCCATAATTGCCTATCTTTACCTTGCTACATTTGATCTATGAGGGGCTTTGTTCAACGGCACTATTTTCATTAATTCAAGCGACCTGCCCAAAAACTGCGGGTTATTGGCAAGGGTTGATTGCCAATTCGATCCCTCTTATATTATATTATACAAGCCAGTGTCCATTTGAAATTTAATATGTATCTTATTCAGAGGCCCGTCTTATAAGTAATGCCGAAAGCAGTACCGTGGGCGTTAAACGTTTAAGTATTCGATACTGCCCGGAAAATTAACTTTTGTTAGGTATCCCATTGAGTTTTACCAATAGTCAAAAAACACGGTGAAACCGCAGTAGCCTCTGCTATTGTTATGGTGACCCTACGGAAGGTTTTCTACAACCGACTATCTACAGAACAATGCATGGAAAAGCTTCCTGTCTAACAGAATATGACCGTTCACAATGTGTTTTCGAAGTTAAAATATTCATCAGTATAAGTATTTAATTCATTGTATTTTAACAAGAGATCTCGAGTTCGAGACTCTCGGGTCCTATCTTGGATTTATCTCGAGTTCACGGTAGTGACACCTCTGGTGATGTGGTGTTGTCTGAAATATACTACAACGACGAGGTTTTTGTCGTTATCTATCATTTTGTCGTCGACGTCTACTATAACTACTACAGGAGCCACACAACGAATGACAAGCCTGCCTGGAATACTTTGGAAAAAGCTAGAAGGATTTTTGAAGTCTCTCCCAGGCAAAACGTCACCAGGTTCGCAAACGGCCTCACTCCCCGAGGTTGGGGAATGGTAGCCATCAGGAAGTAGTTTGCAAAAGTCTAAATAGATGTACTATGGTGAACTGAGGGCCAGGACGGACGGCCCAGGCCAATTTATTCGGAAGGTTCTCATCGCCCCTCCAGTCAGTCCGAAGTACTGCTAGCTGAATACACGGGCTGTGCAGAAAATGAAGTTTCAGTGGGGTGCGAGTTTTGTGTGTGGGCCTGCCATTCCAACAGGTAGGGGTCTCATAACACTCATGTTTTGCATACGCTCGAGTTACCCACCAGGTGGATCGTCATAAGACCCTAACGTGAGGCGTAATATTGTACGAACGCAATCGACATGGACATACTGTCTACTTCAGTGTTCGTGTCTCTGTTGGCCCTGAGAGAAGCAGATAGGCGTCACGGATTTTGTAAACAAACAAGTCGTGGTTTGGGTGATATATGGTTAACATAGCCCTGTCGTCACATATATAGGTCTCTTGGAAAAGCCCAGATAGATCCAGGGCAATCGACATATAGGTTCTTGAAGCAATAGTACACGGCGGTACCAAGGCTCGCCACGGAAAATCAGCGGAAGGTCAGATATGAGAGAAAAAAAAGATTAATGTCAATTCCTGGCCGCCCAAGTAGCAACGAGTCTCTCGTCCGACACTAGCGGTCTGCTAGGGCTGTAAAATGGTGGCGGACGGTGGGGGGGGGCCTTAACGTGCCACCAGAGATTTAGTGGTGGGGATGGTGGATCCAACGAAGACAGCGGAGGGCTTCCTCAAGGCCCTATTGAAGATAGTAGACAGGGCCGAAGAACATTGCTGAGAGCAGGAAACACCAGCCATCCACATATCTTAAGTCTGCAAGGGACAAGATCTTAGGAGAGCATAAGATCTGCTGCACAACCCACGGTGCAGACCTGAAATACATCATAAAAAGATTGGAACAGAGCGAAAGGAAGCTGGATACATCTCGGAAAAGGTACGGGAGCATTTATACAGCCCTAACGAGCCGACGTCAAAATAAAGCTAGTCACTGAAACCACGAATGATGATTTAGTAATTGCGGCGCGAGAAACGAAAAAAGCAAGGGAGCTCGATTGTAGACATCATAAGCCGAGTGGACATACGGAAAGCAGTCTATTCAGCAAAGGCGGTCTTTCAACACTGACCGTCGCCTCGATGGCAGACAAATAGCGGAAGAATTAAAGGAGCAATTTGGATTCCGGGAGGAAACAAAGATCAGCGCAGAGCAATCAAGAATGAGGCAAACGTCTGATGGGTATGCATAGCAAGAAGGTCGGCCAAGAACTTCCTGCTTTTGATAAGCTGCGCGTAGGAAATACCACTCTGTAGGATAGCAGAATGGTGCAGTTGCCGATCTTCTACAACTGTCAGTAGCAATGAGACACGAACACGAATGACCAAGGACTTACTACGCTTGGACTGGGGAGAACTTACAAGGCATAAATATGTTTAGAGTTCTCCAAATAAATTTTAACAGAAGCACTCATGACATGTGAGTCCGTACAGAGGATAGGAATAGACTACGCGAAGGCAAAGTGAACAGGGCCACTAAGTTACCAAAAAGCAGAACAGACGAAAGGGGCGACACAGCGACCTGGCGGACAGGAAAAACAGTCTTCTTCGCTATTTTTCTTTGATAGAAGATCACGAGGTAGCGATGCTTTGTTACTATACTGAGATCTAAACCAGGCAGAAACAGACTTTGAGAAATTCCTTGAGGAACTGGGAGAGAGCAAAGAGTCGCACGAACTACGAAAGAGGGCCATCATAACGGGGGACTTCTATGCAGAGGCGGCAACGGAGGGGACCCCTTCCTTCCAACGACCCCGAAGTACCCGCTTTTTTTCATCTAGCGACTGCTGGCCGAGCACAGCACAAATCATCCATAGAGCTTTGTTTCTGGTAGCAGGTTAGAGTGTGACCGAAAATGAAACTAGGATGAGTGATACATCCGATTTAAAAATAAATTAGATTTAACGTGAGAACTACTGCACAGACCATGCGACAGGGTGGATACTATCCTCGACAGTAAGAAGAACAGACAGAAGCTACTATCTCCGCAAAGAGCAGCGGCAATTAAAGTAGCTTGAGCATACGGAACGGTTTCGATAGGGTTTGCTCTGGATCTGGCACGAATGCTCCCATGAGACTCCTAGAAGACACATGGAAAGTTCCATAGACAGTAAACTCGATTTGAAAACAGCAAGGACGTTTACCCTACAGAGATATCAAGAAGGGTGGGCTCAAGGGAGCCCGCAACATGATATAACAGGTGCTTTGGCGAATCGACATACCACACCACGCATATGCTGACGGGGCATGGTTAGTTTTAGACATACATGGTGAAAATTGGCAGTCACGTCGTAAACACTTGCGTGCCTACAACTATTTCGTCACAGAAGACGTTGTGCAGAAAATTGAGCATATAATTATAAATTTTTCCTGTAAATTTAAAAGGATTTGAGGATATTTACCCGACGTATAGACGCTGTGAAATCGAGTTACAATTCCCATCTTTGAACTGTGTGAAAGTAAGTGATGTACGTAGTGATGTAAAAATTTGAAGAAAAATACGGGAAGATCCATCGAATACTCTGGGTGTTTAGCAGGTGGGGGAACATAGTTTTTTTAAATCGACCATGATAACGCGATGGCATATTTTTTGTATTTTTTTTGCCCTAGAAGCTATAATAATTATTATTATATTAAATTTAATTGAATGCTTAATTAATTAATATAATCTGCATCTCTTTCGAGAGCTGATTTGGGTTTAACGTCTGGACCGTGCTTCCATGTTGGGTATGTATGTGCAGCGTACGGGAGAGGTACCTTGGTGGGGTTAGGAATTTTTTGTTATATTGGGAGGTCAAAATGTCGGTCGAATGCTTCATGGGCTATCTAGGGGGTGTTTTTTTTGTCTAATTTGTACTTCTTGGTGACTTTGAACTTCGATTTGCTATAGATGCATGTATTCCAAAAAATGCCATTTTTCCATCAAAAATTGTCATTTTTCCCCTATATCTAAAATGAACTATCTTTGAGATAATGCCAATTTATGCTTTAGAGGCCTCGAAAGCCTCCATGGGTCCTTTTTCGCTCAATTTTCGATGGGTCAAAACACGAACGAATTGTACGTAGCATTGATCGCCTCAGAACTCACCAAAACCTCGGCCAAATGAGAAGTCGTTGCGAAATCGAGGTGCGTCTGAAGTCACCAACCAAACCAACCTGATCTTGGTGAAAATGGAATCACACTCCGAAACGATGTTCATGCAAACAGCCTTCTCGAGGGTAATCTATGGAGATCAACTGAAAGCTTCGCGCACAACGATTACAGAAGAGTACCTTGTTTCGAAAATATTTTGAGGTTAAAAGGAAATAGTCTACGAGTCGCTAAAACTCCTCAAATAGCAATATGTCACGTTGTAACTAACTCTTTCGCTTGGAAGGTCGCAAGACTAATGCATCGGAGAACTAACCTTATGAACTTGGGCCTTCAGCGAACGGTGACTCTTTAAATACAGGAGACTTTACATTGTATTATATAATACTGTCAATGAAAAGAAAATGCCTTGCTGCAGTCTCATAAATATGGTGAACTCAATTATAGCCGTTGAAGTGAAAGCCAGGAAATTGAAGTGCATATTTAACTTAGGTTGGTTGCCATGAAAAATTTCTTCCATATCGGCCGGAAATCATATTTAACTGACAAATGTACATTATAGTAGCCGTGTTCTGTTAAGGTATTACTTTGTTTAATCTTCACATTAGCGCATCATCACAACTCGACTGATACTGGGCTCGCGCGATACACCAGCATAATTAACACCCAAATCTGCCTGTTTTTTCTAAACGTTTCAACGGTAATGCTTTTTCGTGTCTTGCTTACGTTTGAGAGATAAACACTCGTCACTGGGCAGCAAAGCTCTCATTCCGATTGATGGCGAATCGGCGCAGTAGGAACATCTTTGCCTCATCTACTAGGGAAACAATGACGAATATTTAAATAATTGCTATACATTGGCAGCATTTGTCCACTTAGTACCTCCCTTCTTGGATTTCCTACGCAGGCAAAATGGAAGATAGCGGGCTCTCATTTTCGGTCGCATCCAGAAAATTGCGTTATTATTAATGGTTCGCCGGACGAGGCGGGGATGACGTCACGGAGATGTCAAGAAAGTAATTTATCAAAAGTGGCCGTCTTTTCTTGTGTGTGTGTACCTTGTTTTTTTTATCTGGATCTGCTCCCCACCCAACCGGATCTTCGCCAGTTAGCGACGCCCCCATGCGGAGATCGCCTGTCAAGTCATCTACTTGATTTACGGTGTGTATCGAGGCACAGACAGCAGACGACGATGACGAAGTAAGTTATCCACACAGTTCATGGACTTAGGAAGTGCAATTGCCGGAATGGCAGCCGCGCTGCGTTCGAGTGCAACCACGAAACAGCTTACTGGCTGTGGCAGTACAAAATAAATTTCAATTAAATTACGTACCTAATGCATTATTAACGGTGATTGACGCTGGTTTTTTCACAATTCACCTTTATTATTGAAGCCGAGATGGGCATGGCGATACACAGAACAGCGTGTTGCCTGCAGGTGTTGTTATTGTTGTCTAGATCTACTGTTGAATGAGTAACTTACCCAGCATAGCATATTATCACTAGATCCATGCGTTCCTTTTGCCAACCTGTATACCTGTTTATCTGCCGTGATAACAGGTGTCGCATCTCATTGCATATGCATCGCGCCGAGAACACGATCCACACGCGTCCGTCATAACACCATATGAGCGAATTGCAAATTGCCCGTCTGATAGAGGAGACTAAGATCAGAAGAAGGGAATCATACTCGATGTAGCAGATGTTGACGTCGGAGAGAGTTTTGCACGATATGTCCGTGCTAACCGTTAGGTAATATAGTATAACAAAATTGCATGATTTCCGAAAATTGCCATTGTATGCGATGGGCATACGATCTAGTCCAAATTATGTTAGAAAATCACACAAGACATCCTATCGCAGTCAACAGCGTGAATGAGGTAATGCCTCTGCATAAATTAAAACCTGCAGATGAAAAAGTACCAATATAAAAGGCGTTGTATTGCCTTAATACTGGTTATGTACATAAAACAGTGAAAAAAAGTAGTTTTAAAAAATATTCCAATAATAATTCATAATAATATTTTCACCGTAAGTATAATACGTGAATAAATGTTGTCGTACTGCTTGTTACATTGTGTAAATAAATTATTCACTCATTGGCGAGGAGGATGGACCTACTGGACCCTCTCCACAACTGCACCTGCTTTGCGCTGGCTGGTAAAGTGGCCGCCATCGAGCCCGGTAGCGCGGTGCATTTGTGTGCGCGGTGCATTTGTGTGCGCCGTGCAAGAGGAGGGGACACGTAGGTGCACGGGTTCGATCCTCATTATTGCATATTTGCATTTAGGGGTTTTCTGACGGAACAGTGCGAAAAGCAATTCCGTTGACGTTAAATGTGTTGGCTGAGAGTCAGCCCGAAAACATTGGGTAAAGTACACGCTGTGGTTTCTCCGAGCAGTCAAGTACCTGACATATTGGCTTCGTTTTTGCCTAATACTTTTTGATCAATTGCAAATTCGGCCTTAACAAACGCGGTAATAAATCCACGTGTGGTCCTGTACTACATTAGTTCAATTCTTGATACTCGTCGGAAACGCGGGTCTCTCCTAACGTCGTAATGTCATCGAAACATATTGTACACTAGATACTGAGGAAGATCCGACTTCAAAGAGACACATAGCCTGAGATTGGTTCCCTGAAATTGACCTTGAATGCGTTTGATAAATAACGTGAGCGGAAGTTTGCTGTGGAACAATCTCCTCTGGGAAGAGCCGCTCGTATTCCCAGTAGGACTCGAATGTCATAGAATTACCAAGCAATATCACTGTACGTGAAATAGAATCATTTGGACTCTAGCCCCTTTTCACTAGGTGTCCCCGCAGAGCAATAAGCGTAGCTATTGGTAGCCGTAGCCACCGGACTGCTGGTCGAAATTCGGGTTGTTTTTATTGCAATTAGTCTGCTACTGTATATATATCCTACTTGTCAATAATTGTGCTAACAAATCGACGAATATACCTGTATATATTGTTAAACTTTGAATCGTTGGCAATTATAGTTTCAATTTGTATTTGCCCGATGGAGGGGGTCCGTCTTATGAAGCAATGCCGAAAGCAGTACCGTGGACGTTAAATATTAAATGGCTGTGGGTAAGCCCGGACAATTTATTTTTGTTGGCAATTATAATACTAGCTGTCATTCGACTACCACAGGTCCCTGTCACGGGGACTTAATTTGTACACCGGATTGTGGTGTGCATGGTTGTTACAACTATATTTTGTCAGATTATCCTGACCTTGTTATATATACACCTTTTATAATGAATTTTTTTGCGAGAATTTAAGCATTGTGAAACTGCAGTTCCGAAATTAAATCTCGAACGAAATGAAGAAAAAAAAATATATATATAACCCTCTGATTGAAAAGTAGTGATGAAGTTGCTGTGGTCGTCGCTAATCGTTCGAAAATCGAAATGCAGAATTTCGTCGGCCATCCAGCGATAGCAATAACAAGTTCGTAGCTCGTCTGGTTCCCGCAGGGTGACAGATTCTATTGAGTCACGTCGGGGCCCTGCCGCGAAATCATGGAGATCCGCGGTTTCGTTTTCGTCGCGTTTAGAAACTGATGGTTTCGGGAAGGTCGAGAAAATTTGGAGGATCCCCTGCGTTCCGGACCTCCATCGACGGCGACTACGGACGAAAACACTGCGAAAGTTCGCGCACACCTCGCTATTTGTTTCGCGATTTTCACAACAACTATCCATGCCTGTATTACCGCAGCCTCTTATTCGCCAGATCTGGCTTCCTGCGACCTTTCCTACTTCCAAAGTTAGAAGTAGGAAAGGTCAATCACACGAAACGATTGAAGAAATTCAAGCGGCATCGCGGATAGAGCTAAAGCAGATACCATAATCGGCCTTTGTAAAACGAGTCGAAAAATGGGAAAAAAAGGTACCGTATAATAGGTGCTTTGCAGCCGGAGCAGACTACTTCGAAGGGGGATATATATGATTCGAGTCTTTTCCTGCTAATCGTTGGTCACCTCCGGGTGTCCAAGAGAATCAATTTAAAGTATTGGCTATGTACTTTCCGTAGGCAATATGTCTAACGGCAAAATTACTGACGATTTTCCTGTGCCTTCGAATCACAGCTGTAGCCTTCGTTTTTTTTTAAATTTTGTACAAAACTTGCATATATTGAGGTCAATAATGAGGTGTCTGAAATGTCGCAACAGTGTGTGCTACTTGCAGTGGTTGTACTATCGAAGATCCGTACTCAACTTGAGGGAGACGAGACTGAGGGTCAGCCATGGGTTGAAAAACGTTTATTTTACTGCTGGTGTCTCGCTTGCAGGACGCGTAGCTCGCTGTACCTGTGAATGGCACAGGTTTAATACTGCGATGTATTAATGCCTACGATTCATAACACACTAACTGTCATCGTGCCTGTGGACCTGTAGTTTATCGACAACTATCAAAAGAATTGTGGCATTCATACCCTGTCAGGCAACGTGCCGAAACATCTACGCCAAGCGCTTGGTGCACCAAAGACTTCCTTTGTAATAAGCTATTTAAGCTTCCCGGGCTCTCGTCGCAGAAGGTCGGGTGTCATGGCTGTGGTGTCTAGTGCGGCATTCTAATGATCGTCGAGCCAACGACTGCATCACGGATGAATCCATCGCGAGTACAGAATCACTTGGAGAACTTCTTGATGAACCTGGCTCGCAGGAGCAACGGATCCTTTGAGGCCGCGTTGGGGAGGTACGGAAAGTTGGATAGAGAGAGAGAGAGAGAGAGTGAGAGACATTGAAATATTGACCGGGCCGACGATATAAGCAGAAAAGACCCATCAATTAGAATTGGGAACTAGAACTGGCTGTGAGACTACACGAAAAGAACGCGTGGAAACTACATGGACCGCGCGAGGTGCGTTAACATTGTTGGGACGTTACAGACTTCGTCAGGCTCCTGGAGCCGCTGCTATCATTGTACCATGTTGAGTATCTGTCGAGCGGGCTTCGAACGACGAATTGCTAAGCCGAATTGTCAGCTCAGTGAGCATCTCGCATCGAAGTCCTGAAGTGTCCTGAACGGACACTTCAGGGTAAAGAACATACGAGTGTGGCTTGAGCTGAAAGTGACTATTTCCCTTAGCAAACTAATTATCTACCGGTCAATTCTACTATAATATTATACAATATTAAATCGCGATTTCGGAGTGTTTGCCTGTTTCACGCGTGCCGTCAATGCTGGGCGAGACTTCACACCTGATTATTGTGTGGTATTATCGAGTTTCATTTGGAGATGCACCTCTACGTGATTTTCGACGATCGGTTGGGTAATTTTATTTTAATCGGGCTTTATTCATCGGCATCTTTCTTAATTTTCTGCTTTTTGTTTATTATGCTGTCGCTTTATTATTTAGTTCTAGTAGTGGTCAACTCGTGGAGTACTGTCATCTGCCATTATCTATGACAAAGAAGAGCAAATGCATAGACGTTCTATGCAGCAAAAGCAGATATAGTGACAGCGATTTTCAAAGCTGTTGCTTATTCTATTCGGCTCAATTTGGTTTCGTTGTGGATGTTGATCGTGTTTTTAAGACATAATCTTTTTTGTTTTACTTAGTCCCATGTACGCACTCACTTCAAAGCTGTATAACGAAATCAATCGAATACCATTGTCCGAGCTCAACAGACAAATCGATCCTATTTAAATTTTCTTATGATAAGGCCACCGTCGTAAAATCGCTCGCTTAAATTACTGTCAACCAATGATATTTCGTTGCCTAACAACAATCCGAGTCAATATAAACGCAACGAAGACGTCGCGGGGCAATGAGTCAAAACGCAGTCGAAACAAAATTTTGAAAGAAAAAAATAATAGGATTTTCTAATTATTTTTTCTTCTTTTTAACCTATTTTTTTGGTTTGCGCCAAACCGAATCACACGTATGTGTGTTCTGTTCAATACAAACAAATATAAAGACAATCATTTGCAGACCTGTTACTGATCATAGTCTACCTCGGTGTGCAGCAGACGAGTCGGTTTGCTGAAAATTGACTCCCTATTGTTCAATTGATTTGCACCTTACAAATTCTACCCAGTTCGACTGTGTTACAACCTTGGCTTCGTGAACGTGCTATCAACTTCAACCGCAGTGGAACTCTGTTGTGTAATGCACTGCGTTACGTTTCACTAGTGCTGTGTGTTCAGTTTTTTGCAAACTATGAAACTGTGCCAGTTTAGAATGGAAGAGCTGGATGCGTTAAACTACCTATATATGGCTATATGCCTGGATACTTGGATATGGATTTACACCTATATATCTATATACATTTATATATGGATATATACCTATATATGGATATATACCTTTTTTTCTTTTTTTAAGAGGAGGAAATTTTCTTCAAACGCACGGACACCGCCAGAGACATTCCTCGATACCTATACCTGGATATGTGCAACTGAATAACACTGCTAAATCCGAGCTATCCATTAGGTTAGGCTGAGTCTAACCTAACGAGAATCCGAATCAATAAACTTGACGGCAAAACGGGCAAAGCTCACGGGTCCATTTATTGTATAATAAATAATATATGAATAAGTCACGGTCAATGTCGACCTCGTCCAGACACCCGGTCCCCAACTGCGTCACTATTTATTGCATATATTAAAACACAATATACATATCGTTTATTAGCCACGGTGAATATTTGTGTTCGTTTATTTGTTTGCTTACGATTCAGGTTAGAATAACTACACATAAAATAACTATGCATACTCCAATGCTTAAGCTATTAGACTATAACTATTACTATGAACTATTTGCAGGGAGTTCTGTGAGTTTATTAGATTAGTAAAGCTACTAAATATTTGTGGATGAAAGTTTATTTGTCGCGTTATACACTGTCCCAAATGCTTCGTATCTTGCTTCGTGCTAAGGACTAGACATAGCTTTCGGTGATAGTGGGAACAGCGTCTCGACGCTGATCGTGTTATATATAGGCTGAAGTAGCAATAGCTCATCAAGTGAGATTAATCTTGACAAATAGACTACTCCAGATCTGTTGTCGCCCATATGGATTTTCTAGATTTCAGATAAAAAGGAACCCCAGATCACAGAAAGTGATCGTAGCTTAATTTTGAAAATGCGTACTTACGTATGCAAGTATATGTTGATCCGAATACACCTGCACAGACATATAATGGAGGACGTCAAGAGACACCGTTCACTGATGGCCGGTCACCGGAAGTGAGCAACTCGACAAAGACGGCTCGCAACGAGCAGACTTCGCTGTGAACGACAGCAGCGAACAGCTTCGAGAGTTCGTACACAAGGTCAACGGGTAAGGCTCGAGTTCACGAAGCGTTACACGACATTGCCATAGCATAAGCACACATAGGCAGCAGCACGCAGCACCACATTCAACTGGCTAGCAGGCACGGAGGCCAGACACGCACCGCGACACGCAACCGAGACAGCGAGATAGAGAGAAAGAGAGAGGACCCAAACGACGCCACTTGCGAACATGGTATGCTGTATCGGGTCCAATGCGTTCGCGTGCTGACGGTGCAGCCTCAAGGGACAGAATGTCACAGGCGGTGTATCTGAAAACGCAAATACTGCTACGGTGTACTAGACACGTTACGCTTGCGCAACCTGCCTGGCTACAGCTTCGCTAAGGTGTAACTGTGCTAAGTCACGGGAGTTACGCCTCTGACGTGACCAAGGCTGTCGTCATGAGGCGAGTAAGTATACGACTATAGACTTGAAAAAATGAACTTTTTCAAACCCCCAGATTCGTATGCGCGCACTCACTTAGACGTCCTGCACGTATATGTATCGACTGTAGGCAGTAGATGCAGTGTGCTATTTTTGGTGCATTCATTTCCAGCGAACGGACTCGCATATGTGCGGGGACCCGCTTCAGCTTTTAGTTCCGCTCGCACTCGCTAGCTATTTCTCAGCACTGTGTTTTAGGCTTCGGAGCAGCGTCGACAGCCTCGACTCGGAGTCGAGGTCGAGTTGCTTTGTGGGTGAGCACGGGATCGTTGATTCTGAGCGGGTAGTATATAGAAGCGTAGCGAAACAAGGGAAATATATATATATATATATATATATATTATATAGAGAGTCGGTGTGTGGATCTGTATGATGGCAGGGTGAACGCGCCTGAATAACAGGGCGTCCTCCGGGCTGACTCTCCGCGTGGTGCGAGCCAAGATAGGTAAGAATACTCAACACCGACAGAAGTGGTGGGAGAAAAGACGTATGGCATGCAATGAAGCATAACCGCATATTAGACGTGAGCCTTGGAAACGTGCACGTTGCACGTAGGATAACTTAAACCCGTAGTCCGACGCTATGAAACGCAAAAGGAAGGCTACAAGCGGAACGCAACGAAATGGAACACAGAGCAGGAAAGAGCGAAAAGCTGATGCTGCAGACAAAAGCGACTTGTTCTAGAAACCTTCGATGGTGGACGGCGTCCAGCAGATTCTCCAGCTGCAGGTGTCTGATTACGGGTACATGGGAATGTGTGTGTTAGTTTGTTTCAATGTTTGCGTGCGTGCAACAGAACCATCCTATATCACTGCAAATTTACGAATATTAAATGAAGTCTTAAGAACTGAGTATTAGTGTTACAACAGTTAATGGTAGCAGTAGGCTTGCGAAGAAATTACACAGCAACGATATAAAACAAACAAAGATTTGACATAGTATTGTAGACAAATAGGGCACTTTTAGGAAATGAACATATAAATAAAACAAAGTAAATAGCCTTCAAAGGTATTTATGCTGAGCGAGTTTTGTCAGTACGTTGGACATGTTCATTTTAATAATGACATTTACTGGGATTATTGATATGACTTGACGGGATTATGACAAGCCTAGTCAATTCCATAGCTATGTGTGTTATTATGGTTAGATTCTATAATTTTATTGTCTGTTGCAGAGAAGGCTGTCTTATATTGACGTCTAAGAGTGACCATTCGGCTTATTATGCGTTCAGTAGATGAATTTGTCCGTTACTCGATGACAATAAAAGTGAGTTCTGCATCCACGCGTAGTCAAATTATTTCAGCGGTGGGGAATATTGACTTCTTGTCTAGTATACCACGAGGGTCAGTCATCGAAAATAGTTCAAATCAGGTTCATCCACAAGGAAGCATTTCATTATGATATGCCAAGACGAGGCAGTGCTGCAGCCTTAATTAAGGATAGGCGCAAAATACACTGCTACTACAAAGCTGTGTTTAAGATATTCTTACCTGCGAACGCGAAGGCTCTATTCTGAAACAAGATTTTTAAGTGCATCATTTTCTATATCTGATATTCTATGTCTCAGGGCCAAGCGAATTGTCTCTTCGTCTCTCCAGTACCACATATGCACCCTAAGCAAGATTGAGGGTATAGAAGCAGGCGGAATATTACTTTTACTATTAAATGGCGACTTCTCTTATCGACACATTTGTATTCAGCAGGTGCTAAACTTTGCTCTGGATTTATTCGCTTGAGTCCTCAGCTTGCCGACCCTCAGGACTTCAGATTATTGCATCTCTGCTTTGCCGTATGTATGTCAAGTGTCTTGTTGCAGTCATTGTAACGCCCGGTGATGCATCACACACAGCTTCCTGTGTCCCGTATATAATTTACTCTTTGTGACGATTTATATATATAGGGAGTATATATATATATATATACACTCCCCACCAAGCTGCCTCCCCGAAACCAGCGTGATCATCGTCCGGCTCGATCTTCTGATGCAGAAATGTGTACCCTTCGTACTTCTCCATGCGGGGCTACGCACTGGTGTTCTATTATGCACATTGAATAAAGTTGTTTTCGCCGAGCGACAATTTGTCTAAGTGGACTTGAGGGACCATGGTTAATATTAAGACAGTCTGTCCCCCCTTCTCTCTCTCTCGATAACCATCTGCAGGACATCGCTTTCTGAACGGCGAACCGTAGATAGCTGGGTGACGGAAGATACGCACTACTTCTTATTCCTGCACAATACGGGACTAAAATGTTAGATGGAACTAAACGTTACCTTGAGAGGTAAAGCCTGTTGAATCATATAACATGTACCATATCTATAGATCGATGTGGTCCTAATACTAAACATATATATATATATATAAACAACACAGGAAAACATGAATAAGTTGGCATGTTAAGTACATATATTTACTCATATAAAAACGAGACACATTTCGTACATATGAATGTGCTTGCGAAACACATACATTTAAAATATAAATACATGTGTGTACTTATTTTGGATTTTAGTAGTGAATAGTCCTGTTCAGTATGAGGACTATACCAGTACAAATCACGGTCTCGTTGAAAAATACTCTTCCTTGATTCACGCTGACTGTATTTTCCTCCTTCCAACATGGACCCTGCAGTCCCCAGCAGTACTGGGGACACGGAATATAGAATAGAGATATTCGTGTCTGTTTTTGTCTTGGACCATGAAATTCATCATGAAGTTCTTGGCTGGCTTTCAAGCAATTGCTATCACCTTGTTACAAGGCAAATCTGTATACCTGTAGCACTACTATGCCTATGCAATGCCACCGTACCACAGGTTCTATGGCCTCCGTATAAAAAGGACAGAAGTCCTCGCCGGGTACGGCAGAGTTCTCTTTGTACAGATGCAAATACTACACGTCGTATGCACGAAAGTTAAATAACACCTGCGCAACGGAGGCGCTCTCTCTTTCCTGACATATTACCGCTCGCCCTCGAACGTAAATTAAATTCGGCTCTCCAATTGCCTCGTGTACAATCGACGATGGTGTCTACAATAGTAGCAAAAGCATTCAAATGAGTTCATCGAAGTCCGCTTTTGTCGAGTTTCCACCTTCTATTTTATTTGACTTAACAGGCAGCATGGCGCTAGTGTGCTTAGGTTGTGTTCACACGAGAAGAATTATGAGCGGCTCGATAATCGGCCTTTTTTTTTCTATAAAACAGATACGGAAAAGCATGTATGCACACCTTTGGGACAGAATGTTCTTTGGCTCCAAGGGTAGTGTGGGACTCACTGCGATCGTCTACAGGTTACCCACTAAAACCGCCGTCTACTCTTCCAACTGAACCTTGGGATAATTGCGACATTTCGTCAAAGGATCAGACAGGTTGCTGTACCGGAGGGTCCACTCTTCTCCTTTTGTTAACCTGTTTTGTCAAGTCTCATCAAGTTATTTCTTCTTAGTCTTAATGTCACCGAAGGTATCGACAGCTTTCACCCAGCCAGCCGTCAAGACTTGTGATGCATTCATCTCGGTCTTCCTTATGCAAAGAAACATATATATCTAGGGTTGCTTAGGCTCTCTTCCCAATAGAGTACCTTCCTTTTGTATATGAGAGGTAATGCCGGCGTTGTTGGCCAACGTCAGGTCTATAACAGAGTGCGCGGGTTCGATCGCCACCGTTGAACACTTGCATTTAAAGGGGTTGAGCGTTAAATGTTGACTGTGAGAAAACCGGAAATAATTATTAGATCTATAAAGGAGTACTACTTTCTGCGGCTTGTCGTCTCCATACGAAAGAAGATCGGCTTATCTTCGTCTATCGTGGTCAGATCTTTCGTCGACACTTTGTCCCTGACTCCCATCCTGCCTAGTCTCGCATCTTCAGCCCGACTCCCATCGGGCTTCAAGTGTGCCCTGATAACACGAAGTGTTTCCGCTAGAGTTTTGCCTTCGCCCGCTTTTACCCTAACCGAGCTCTGGCCCACTGATTGATCACCACGCCCAATGGTCGTCCCTAACTTAGCTCTCGAGATTCTTCTTTATTGAGATACATTCGAAGTCGCAGTCAACGTAAATATTCCGGGCTGACCCTCGGCCAACATTTAACGTCCACAGTGCTGCTCTTGGCGCTGCTTCATGAGATGGACCTTTAAATGCAAATGTGCAACACTGGGGATTGAACCCGTGCACCTACGCATCTGCTCCGATTGCAAGGCGTACACAAATGCTCTACGTCATCGGGCTCGCGAAGTCGCAGTCTGCAGAACGGCAACTAACCTCGAGCGCTTTACTTTTCCGCAGGTCCAGTCCGCAGGGATGAAGATGCCCGGTGGAAATTGACGTCCAGTTTCCTTGGGCTTATCCACTCTCCTCCTAAAAACCTTAGACAAGGGTCCATCCGAGGGGTCATCCGCCGCTTGCTCGCTAACACTTTTCGCTCACATATATTTTAGTGTTCTTACCTATCAGCATTTCGTCGTACTCAACGGCCCTGACCGTAAAAATGCCATTCTCGATACCCATATTAAGAACTAAGTATTACATGTGTGTTAGAAATCTACAATACTATTATGTCATATTTAAAAATTACAACAACATCGAGTCAGATTCACTAACGGGCAATAATACTCGATAACGAAATATCAATCACTAGCAAAATTCTCGGCAGCAGTTTTTACTGCAGCTAGAGCTGAGGATGCACACACCTAGTATCCTGCCTTCGTTCCGCAGAGCCGCAGCCTTTTTGCCTCCCTGTCCGCTTCTCTTCCCTCTTGCCTAAAATCTAACTCGCTCCTAGTCACTCACCAGTTCGCCTTTCGCCATGTAACTTTAAAGGGGTCTACCGCAGGCGTACGTGAGACCTTCGAAGAGGGACGGCGGAGCACTTAACGAGATGATAGTGGATAAACGGCCGAGGCGCCAACGGCCGACGATGGCGGTGCTGGTGGTTGTGGTGGTGATTTAGAGGCAGAGAGTCGAAGGGAAACGCAACCCTCCCGAAACGGCCCGACCCCAGTCGCTCTTTCTCTCTCTCTCTCTCTCTCCCTCGTTGCCTTCGCCTGTTAATACCTTAATGACTATTCTGCCTCAATTTTACCGCGGAACTTCACTAAATGACCCGAGACGGTTCGGCAGAGGCCCGCACTCGAAGGAAAATACGGGGAAATCCCGACGACAAATACGTGGTTTAAGGACACAGAGAGTAAACGACCCCTAAGAATAGTTGTGTACATTTTTTTAGTGTTAATTGCACAGGTCACAATACAGGGCTATCAGCAGCAGCAGCAGCTTTCTCACTAGCGGAGAAGAATGAAAGGTGAGCAATAGAGGATGTCCCCAGAGAGTAACTACATGGACGAAGCGATGTGAGGGCGCCTGCTGGTGGGGGGCTTGGGGGTTCGCGAGCAAGGTGGCGAGCAGTGATGGAAAGCTTTAACTTTAATCAACTGATACTCGTTGACGAAAAGGAACATTCGTGTTGACGACGATGAAATACGACTCATGAGAAACTGCTCGTTGGGATATTCATATAATGACAGTAGGGGAGCCTATAACGCTAATTTTGTGGAGCTGAATTTGCGAAAAGCCACTATACTAAATCGTCATGGCAGGATTCGCTGCATATAACAACTGAACCCGTTAGGATATAAGAACATCCGGACGAAATCGCCATTGGAGGGTGTGCCAGTCACGCGGTAGTTTTTCGCCCTGGTTCGGTCAGACGTAATCTGCAGCATCAGCGAGAAATATCGGAACATCTAAAATAGGTTGACCATATCCTGATATTACATTATGGTGGGTGGAGAGGTCTGTGCAGGCTATATAGCTCGAATGCATTTTTTGACTTCACGTAATACTACTTTCATCGTAACAACATTTAACCTTAATTAGCAAATCCATAATATTGAAGTGAATGGAAAGATCAACGAAACAGGCCATGCTGTATAGCACAGATATCCACCGGATACATTAACCTGTTAGATGGGATCCTACGAATTGAACCATGAGCCAAGAGTCGATCATCGCCCACTCTTCCATTCCATGCAGAAATCCACTTATTAGTTAGTTCATCGTTATTGTACAACGACGCTATACGCCACATCACATGTACTAGTCAACAAACTCATTTAGCTGCAGCAACACAACAGGAACATATAATTATGATCCAGGCGGGGCCGCGAGCACTAAAATAACGAAGTAGATATGTCGTGCCAGTGCGGGCACACACAAAAACAGCACACTGTCAAATCCCTTGACAGTGGGGAATCTCAATAGCGCAGCGAACGGAAGGTAAAAAAACCGAATAAACGCAACGGCGATCAATTAAGGCGAAAAATAAAACAAAGTTCGGAGGGGGTTACAAATTAGTTGTGGAAAATGTAACTTTAGCGGGTAATTTTTGATAAACAACTCAACGCCACTAATTCGTTAAGGGCTGACTGTGGATGCAGAGAGAGAGAGAACGAGAGTGACAGGGGTTGTAAATGATGATAGCACGAATTGAGATTTGGAACACCCTGAAATTGAAGTCACGTTGCCTCGAACTGACCGTTGAGTGAAACTGGGCCCCTTGGGGCTGAGAATATATCGCTCTATTGAGCTAGACTTATGTGGAGTTATTAGCTCAAGCAGAGTTCAGCTAAAGATATGGAGGGTGGGTAGCCGGAAATTAAAAAAAACCAACCGGCCTAACAGAGAAAATGGTGTCAGCGTGTGAGAGATTAAATGCAAAAGAACGTGAAGTGCATTCATTAATTAAGCGCTTCATGAAGTCATGTTGAGCTCATCAGTGGAAAGTTGAGAGCTGTTCATTTTGGTAAAAACATAAAACAGATACATAGTTGATATCAAGAATTCGATCAATATTTAAATATCGTTAAGGATTAACGGAGATTGGAAGCAAATTTGGAACTTGATTTTTGACAGGCAGGTGACACATTAACCACGCCACTGCGCCAAGTAATCACATCAACTATTTTAGGTTTTGACTTTTGTGCCATACAACCCATACGGCCAAATCACCGATTATCCGTAATTTGGAAATATAATCCGAAGATCTGCTTTTAAAACTTGCATGCTGGTCCCACAAATTTTTAGCATTTTCAAGTCTAAACCTGCTCAATAAGAAAACGAAATAAAAAAATCTTACAGCTCGAATCATTCAACCAACTAGCCTTTTATATTGTGCAAATGATCTTGTTAATTTGGCTCAGATATACGAAACCTTCGTGCCCTTGACTAATATCAGTTACTATGGAGAACATCGCCCTCAGCTGTATGTGGAACCACACCAACATAAACCGGTATATATATATACGCCAGAAATTATGCAACAATATCACAATGAGCTTAATGACCAGCGGTTGTATGATATCATTTCTGCTTTCGATCACCTGACTAAATAGCTATATGTGACATATTTAACGTGACGAAGACAATTACTGATAAATCGCTTATCTTTTTGCCATTTTCCCTGCATTCCGATTGACTCGAGTTGCTGCAGGGTGCTCCGCCTATAAGTTCCAAAAAAAACGAAAGTGGGTTGCGCGTAATCTATAATATTATTGCACCGCATGTGCAAATCAGAATGAGGGCGACCAAAATATGTTTGCCATTATTGTGCGTTTGACACCCAAGGGGCCCACCTATGTGCTTTTTTACTCATTTTGAATTGGTGGCCAGTCGTCAAAGGAACGTTGCCTTTGTTTTGTTGCAATATAACTTCCCATCGTTCTTTGCCCCTCTAGGGCTGTTCCCTGTCAGTTTCTCGGTTTACCTGTCTGAGCTGTTTTGTGTAATCATCTGCTTTGACTGTTTCACTAGGCTACCGCAGTTCATCATAAAGCAGTCCATCTGATCCATCCAATTGCACAGGCTTACCGTATAGCCATGAATCTTGGGTCTAACCTTCATTCCTATTGGAGTTTAGGATCATTGTGGAATACCGATTCTGATCTCCCGTAACAATTCTATACAGAAAATCCTTCCATGTTGCCCAGCAAGCCGCACCCACTTTTGTACCTTTTGCGCCTTTCCAAGCACAATCTATTCGACCGCTTAGGCAACTGATGCTAATGCATCCAGACAACATATAAATAGTCTGTCTGCTTAGAATTCATTCATACGAAAGCCCCCCAAATTTGAACTCCATAGCGTTCGTGTTAGTGAAACAACACGATAATTTCGAAGATGCCACGTACTTATGCACCAACCTAATCGACAAAATACAAATTCGATGATGGCTTCTAAATTTATCGCTATAGTTCTTTATTCTGTTGTAAAACGTGGTAATGTCAACCTTCAATTTTAGCATAGTTAGTTTAATAACAGCTTTTGTTGTGACATGTAGATATTCGGAGACACATGAAAAATATTGATAATAAACAATTGTTCTTGTAACTGGCGTACTAAGTATAGTAAAATGGTAGTCTGAAAAACCTGCTTATTAAATGTGATTTTGATTTAGTCGTGCTTACTGCACAAATATGCTAACAAAATAAATTATGCGAAGAGACATGGCCACATCTAGCAGTAGTCGACAGATGTGCATATATGTATGTACACATGGAGTTGCAAACTAGTTCCTAAGAAAGTGGTCTTGACTTATACCTCTCGGACTACGACGATTAGTGTAGCCTGGCTAAGGTTCATTGTCCATTGTTATCGCCGTCGTCGATCTCGGTGGCATGGCGCACCCGTGTACGCCTTGCAACCGGAAGTCACGTGGGTACACGGGTTCGATCTACACCGTCGCACATTTGCATTTAGGGGTCCGTTATTACGAAGCAATACCGTGGACGTTAAACGTTACTGGAGGGTCAACCAAAAATTATTTTTTGTTGTCGCTGACATCCTCGTAGGCATAATTTGCCAGCAAGCGCAAAACATTACTGGCTCACACGACCGCAACGAGCGCCATTGAGCGCACATAATTGAGTCACACATAGGATTGGCGGGGGGGGGCAATTACAGGAGCTCATTTCCCCTGAATTCGGGAAGAACTGCCGTATTGGAGAAGCTGCTGTGAGATAACGCTGCCAAACACTGTTGACTTAGTCAAGCTCCAATAGCATCAGCAATCACGAACCCTTACACCAAATCCCCAGTCCCGCTGAGCATACCGCCTTGTAGCACCCCAAACTGCAGATAATGACGGCGCTTATAATAATTCGTACGATAGATAATGTTGGTAGTTCTTAATGATTCTAATAATAATGTCGCACGTGGTGAGAGATCGACAGCCGTACGGTTCTTGTACTGTCAGCCCCTGCGCGGTAAAGCTGACGTCTCTCTCTTTCTCCCTCTGTCTGTCTCGAATAAAAGAGTAGGCTGGAGTGGACCGAAGAGACAGTGGGCCAGAGTAGGGCGTAGAACGCGAACCGGCTTGTCTCAGTGAAACGCTCCGTTCGTTCGCTGCTACACCGCCTACGCCCAGCCCGCGACGGCAGGGACGCGCGCGTTTGGCAGTCCTTCAGTAGCCTTCGTCCCAGCAGAGCAGAAGCAGTAGTTAATTGAGTTTCGGAGCGATTACGCGAAAAAGCCACCCAATGGCAGCAGCGACGGCAAAGGATGCCCCACCCCGGTCCGTCATTTGCCCTCCATGCTCGGCGCCTACTTCCATTGGCAATCGACGCCGGCTGGATTTGCCCCTGCGTCGGCAAAGGATGCCGGCCCGGCTAGCAGTTTGTGTTTATTGTGGAGTCTCCGAAGGAAATGCCTAGCTGCGAGGAAAGCGTTTGCAGAAAGCGCACGTGTGATCCCGATGGGGGAATCTAGCGCGAGTGTTTGTGGTTAACTAGCACCAGAGCACTTCGTGTATAATACGCCGGGCTGAATAATTCGTCGCATCGGTGAGTTTGGGGCAATGTTGCTTGCCTACGAAAGGCGCCGAGTACACGCGGATAGGAAAGGAACAACAGGGTAGGCGAACCGGAGGAGGAGGGCTCGCAAAAGATGGCGTAGGATAAACGCCGGGGACTCGAAATCATAACGTCTTCAGTTCGAATTTCACAGATACATACGAATCGATGCGGTCCTTACTTGCAGGGTTGACATGCAGGTGCCCGAATGGTTGAATTATTTTCACTGAACCGCTACGAAGTTTCTTGGCACTTCGTTTTCTTTGGTATTTACCATTCCTGCTATATATATATATATATATATATATCGCTGAGGGTCTATCTCTTCTCTGATTCGGCACGCTTAGCATTACTTCGATCTCTAGGAACGGTGTGTAACTGCTCTGGCTAGTGTTTTGTAGCAGGGTGCCTTAGTCTCCTCCGACAACTTTGTGTTTCCCTGTTGGGATCCTGTTCGGTTTAGCTCGGTGGCCCAATCCCCAGGCCATGTTAGCGGGGAGGGACTGGTGAAGGAGGAGATCCCCGATACGGGCCGGCCAATCTACCCAGAAGGTCCCGGCTGCTTCGTCCACCTATTCCCGGCCCATCTGGGTGGGAATGCGCGGGGGAAGCCGATCAGCTACTGTGGAGCTGGTCTCTGAGTCCCCTCTAGGGAGGGGGCTTTGGTGGCTCACACGGACCTTTCTGCCTCTCTCCTTGCTCCCCTTTACTTTAATGATCTGCCATCCAGTCTATGAGCTCTACCCAGTCCACCCTTGATTTGACCATGTGTACCTCAAACCCCCTCTGAAAAGACCCCTAGCATAAGACATTGCCCTCGAACGAGTTCACCACTTCTTGCCATAAATGCGCCAAAGCCTTCTCACTGGATATAGATTAGCAGAAACCGAATTGGCACGATAGAATAAATTCGTTACAGTAAGATGCTGCTCCAGGCCCGAGATGACAATCTTTTCAAAGACTTTGGACAGGTGGTCCACCAGTTAGATCGGCCGATAATTGGTAAGTCTTTGTTCAGCCTTGCTCTTGAACAGCGGGGCTATCCAGGTATCCTTCAGTTTAACCAAGAACGAACCGCATCAAAAGAAGAGGCTGATCAATGAGTTTGTCTAGTGCGCTTGAAATTTAAACACAAGAAAAATCACCTACTTTCAGAATGAGATTAACAGCGCAACGAGACGACAGCGAGTAATAAAGGATCACGAAATCCTTTGCGAAAATACGCTAAAGCCATGCACAACTCTATATGTCAAAGAGTGGTCGTTAAAGACTCGCTATGTTAAGCGTCATGACTGAACATTTGCATCAGACGACCTAAGAATAGCACAGATACTTACAAGCTTCTTTGGAGGCACATATCTATCATATATCCCTTACACGTCGATAGGGACCTACGGGCCAAGGCGCAAACAAGCACGCAAAGGTCCTATATACCAAACGGCTGTCCACTCGAAGCTTCTAGAGAGTATAGCTTGCAAGGCGATATATGAGAACAAGCAAGCTCTGATCTCCAATACTCGACTTGCTAATCGCCGAGGAAGGAGTACCACGCTGCAATTACTTCAAACACAGAAAAACTGGATTGGCCACCTCGACGTTGTGTTTTATTTTTTAGGAAGCAATATTAACTCGCTTGATGTACATACGGTGTATAATTTCTAATACATATGTAATTCCATCATCCATATCCGTCAATATTTATTCTGATGATGTAAAAGTATACTCCGAAGTTTGCGCACAGGTGCAAGACCATTTCCTGGAGTGAAGCATTGCCATAGATTTGAAACTTTTACTCGAAAAATGCGCAATTCTGCATTTCTGTCACGGGAATCCACGTGAATCCACCTAACGTGAAATCACGTTGGAATCAATACTAAACAATAGACTGGAATAACAAAGACGTCAACGGATGGACGAGTTGTGATGTGGTATGAGATTTGCGAAGATTATATGTCAACATTGCACAGCCCACCTTTGCAAGACGATGAGCCGAGAGACAGGGCTGCGAGTGGCGGAGCAACCGCTAGAAAGGATCATTTGATTTCTATTATTATGATCTGTTTAACTTGATCACGTAATAACTCCCTCAGGCGAATGGCATCAGACTTGCATATAATAACAATAAATATTAACTGCAAATAATATATATAAAATACTAATTATACTATACCAATATTGATATCGATTATAAACCGTGGCGAGCTCTGGTGGCCACTGTTGCAAGCTTCAACGGGTACCTATCAGTGGCAATCTGGAAACAAGCGAAACTTTCCATTTCTTCTTGTGCGATTCGGCATTCGATAGAGCCAAAAGCTGGGATAGAGATCTTTCTGCTTTCGGATCATGATCCTGTTCTCATGGAAGTTGGCGCTGGTGCACAAGAGCATGAGCCCAAAATACCATTGCAAACGGGCTGTCTAACTTGTAAACTATTAATATAGTAAGTTCATTAGATCCCCTGAGAGGGGACTCCGAGATCGATATGTTGCAACGGAGAAAAGTGATTCATTTCGCATATCATAATCGCATATACGATTATCGGTCTTGTTAGTATTACTCGATCTAACTTGAAGATTTTATTATTATTATTGTTATAATGTGTATATATTTTTTTCGAATTTTTTTTCAGATCGACACTTAGCCATGAGTTTTGCAAACCTTCACCAATGTTGTTCATGTTACCATTCTGCTGCATCACAGAGTTTTGTTGTTCTTATGATCTGTTTGACCCACTCAGTTTAAGCATTGCCGTCTTAACGAGTGTATGCTATTCCAACAAGGATCAATCATCCTGCCAGCCTCTCCGCCGTGGCGTCCTTCTGTTTGCAAGTGGTGGTTTACGTGCACCCTGCGCTTTTGTGCAGGGTGGGAGGGCGATGCCTTTAGACGATTTGCCGAGTGTCCCGCCGCTCAAGAGGGCGAGGCGTGGGGCGGCCGACTGCGTAAACGCGAGGGAAGACGCTGCGCCGTTCACGGAACAGCGCACGAAGGATGCCAAGCGTCGCAAGGTGCGCGCACTGGAAGCGCTCTGGGCTGGCCTCCACGCGAGTCCCACAGATTGTTTGAGGTGACGGTCCGTGGCAGGCCGGCGGGCCTTCCCCTCCCTTCGAGCAGGGCCAGATGCTTGCCCTTTTTAAGACCGCACATGAGGCTCTCCCGGGCTGCACTCCTGCTGGTGGGGCCAACGGGCTCATCATTTGGGCGTCGACTCTGGAGCTCGCCCGCAAGACGACGACGCTAACGACGGTCCCTCACTGAAGTCTTGGCCCCTCTCCTCCAGCGTCAGCTCTAACTCGTCCCTCTACTTGCCGCTCTCAAGCCCCGCCCCTCTTCATGAACCCAGATCCCATCACACCAGCCCGAGACGCCACTCCAACTCAAGACGCCACAGGACCCCCCGTGTCCGGTCCTCGCATTGCCAGAGTAGATGTACCCGGCCTTAATGGGCACATAACGGTGCGGCACCCAGAGGTCTGTTCGGTGCCTCAGCCAAGTCTACCACCTCAACCGCTCGAGCTACGGTTACAAATGGCCATGCGTGAGGCCCGCATCTTCAGTATTGTCCCAAAGGCTACGCGTTCCCCAGTCGCCGTGGCCCTCACAGACGTGCTTCGGGACGTCCATACTAATAACGATGTTCCCTCCTGGGAAGCGCTCCTGGCTTTCGCCCGAGTGGTCTTGTAGATGTCGGACAAAGGAGACACCACCAGCTCCCTCCCAGCCGTGATTCGGGAAACCCAGGCGGCCTTCCGCGCCGGGGCGCGCTTGGAGTACTGCTTGCGTCGTCACCGCCCTCGCGGTCCTCGCACTCTGCCCACGGATACGGGCCAGATGGCCACGTGTATCGCCTCGCAAAAGCTCTCCGAGGGTGACATTTCCGGTGCTGCCCGGGCCCTGTGCTCTACCGACTCGGCTACGGACTCTGCTGAGGCCTTCGACGTCCTCAGGGCGAAGCACCCCTCCGCCCCTCCTGATTACGCCTTCCCCGAACGTCCCCTGCAGGTCGACATTGCCCCAACGTCAATTGATGAGGTTTTTGCGGCAATTGCCTCTTTCCCCCCCCCAGCTCGTCAGCCGGTCCCAATGGCCTTCGGCCGCGTCATCTCAGGGCCTGCTCTCCCCGGCGCTCGGAGGCGTCGCCACTGCCCTCGCCAAATCCCTCACTAAGGTGGTCGACTGCATGCGGGCCGGCACGGTACCATCGGGGCTACGGCCAACACTCCTTTGGGCCCAGGCCTCTTCTTCCTGGCCCTCCGGCCTCTCGCTGCGTCCCTCCAGTCTCGCCTGAGGCTGTGGTACATGGATGACGGAACGTTGGCGAGCGATACGGCGACCGTCGCCTCCGACATATTCGACTATGAAGGGCCCAGCGGCCTTGCCCTCAACCCCACGAAGTGCGAGCTCTTCTCTTTGGAGTCGCACCTCGACCTCCAGCGGTTGCTCCCAGGTTGCCGTCCCACTCCGAGGTGCCACACGTTGCTGACCAAATTCGCCTCCGGGCTGTCGACAGGCCTGGTGCGGTCGCATGGCTCCATGCGCTGCCCTCCTCGTCCTTTGGCACTGCTCTTAACGATCTCTCCCTCCGCTTCTGTATGTGCCTCCACCTCGGGGCCCCTGTGGTTGCGACCCACAGCTGCGAGCGTTGCGGGGACCCTGTCGCAACGAATAGCCACCACGGACTCTCGTGCGAGCGCAGCGCTCGTGAGGGCCCTCAACTCCGCTCCCTTGCACAAGGGAGCCGCAGGGCCTCGACACTTCTGACGGACGCCGCCCTGACAGCCTTTTGAGACCTTAGGCGGGCACGGCCCCCTCACTGCGAACTTCCTCGAAGGGGTCTACGATAGGCTGATCCGCGCCAACGGGGACACGCGCGCAGGATCTTTCCTTCTGCATCGCCTGTCCCTCGCTGTGCAGAGAAACAATGCCATCGCCTTCCTCGGGACAATGTCGGTCTCAGACCCGGTCCCCAGCTATTCCCCCCGCCCAATAATCCCTAGAAATAATTCCTAATTATAGTTTGTTTGAATAAATATAAAGATCATCACCAGCTTAATCAAAGTAGACTTAACACGCAGGGCTAATGATGAGAGCATTTTGCGATGCGTGGGTGAATGCATAACGTTTATTTAAGGTATATATATATATATATTATATCATGCAAAAGCTCAACATATTTTAATTTCCTATTTGTTTTACACATTATTACGTGTATTGATATGTATACCCGTAGGTATCTGTACTTTACCGAGGAGTTTATACAGTGGAGTTCGCATTGTTCCATGACTTGACATTTTCTGCTCATTGTTAACTAGTATTTAATCAGGCTCATTATCATGGGGTGGTACTTGGGGGAACTGCCTTCAGAATCATTTCGGTAGAATTGGTAGTGGCATTTCTGGAGTTGGCGCGATGAGGTTCTTGGTCGCAGAGAATACGAGGACGGATAGTTGCGCTCCCAATTCTAAGAAACCAACAGGTGTCGTCAGCTGCGCGATATCCACGCACTGATCCATGCGTAACGGATGATATAGCAGCAGCAGCAGCAGCAGCAGTGGCGATACGTCGGGTACGGCAGTGGCACGAGATAGTGATCGCGGTAGCAAAAGAGAGGGGGGAGAGAAATTAGTATAAAAATCATTCATTGACGGTCATACGAAGGTGACCGAAGGTGACCGAAGACAATGACACATGCCCCGGGTGTGTAATGTATTGGGGACCATCGGCAATGCAGCAGTAGTGGTAGCGGCGTCAGCACGAGAGGGCCATAGGTGGTGGCAGTGGCAGTAAAAGTAAGCGACGGCCAGGATGCCGCCCAGAGAAAGACGTTCACAAGCGAAGCAAACAAAGAGAGAAACATTAAGGAATATTAAGAAAAATACGCATTGGATGGCAGCGACAATCGGCTCTCTAAAACAAACGAATATGGGTCATGTAAGAAATATCGACGCCACCGCAAGTAGCGCGATAATCGAAAAACAATATGGACAGTCCAGTATAAAGTTCCACTCTAACATTATACTTTTTTTGCCTTTGAAAAACGTTCGATTCTCTTAAATCGTGATATTTCATGAGATACCATTAGTTACTAGCTTGCTAACAAGACTACAAGTTACCATTGATCTGGTATCAATAATATAGCATTGATGACGTTCAACGTTTTAGGTTTACGGACATATGCGCCCGACAAATGTAACTAGGCTAGACATAAAACTCAACTAGTCGTAGCATTTCTTACCGTAACAAGTTTAGTGAGAACCAGTAAGGCCCGAGCTACTCGGGTGGGGTCCTCATCAGCCTACAAGGAATTAAGCAGTGTCCTTTTAGATACTGATACGACAATCACCCAATGTTCGGTAAATGCAAATCTTTGTTAGGCGACCAAGCAACATTAAAAACAAACGCTTGTTTAGACTAATCGACAGGCTCGCGGCCATAAGAGACGTTTGAATATTAGCGTAGTCATTACTTGATAGATGATTAGTGCTAATGAATAGCGAATTCACTTACCAGGCAATCACTGAGACCAGTGAGATTGACAGCGCCCTCTGGCGTTGGATAATACTCAGGAAGATTCTCCGCTCCAGGAAAAGCGCTTAAATCGCCCAAGGCACTGTTTAGAAACCCCTTGAGCATGGTATCAAGGCCACTATTGTTACCAGCCATGCACTGCAAAGCCGACATGATAATTGCCATTCGATAGATAGATGAGTCGACGGTTACTATTGCACTGTACATTTAGTATCTGCTTATTGTGCTACTCTTTTCGTTGTTAAAATAACCGAGGACGCTATCCGTGTGAAACTGTCAGTACCTCAAAGCGAATACATCGACTGCTGTTACGGATCTGCGATTGTAAATCATGGGTCACGATGGTAAACGGTATACCAATGCTACACCGTTCACAGGGTATCTCATCATGTTGTGTTTTCGTTTGAATATTACACAAGAGCTATACTTATCATCAGACTACTGACGGAGCCTTGACTTTCCTGATCGAAATGCAAGAAAAACTATCAATGATGCACCAATGATGCCGTTTATGAACTGGGTTCATTTTTAATCGGAGCGACAAGCAGGCTAACGTGTGCTGTGCGGTTTGCTCATACACGGTGGCCGCCGTGAGCGGATGCAGAATGGGATTTCATTCGGCCCCTTGGACGGCTGTTGCGAAGGTCTCTGCTGTCTTTGCCAGCTATTGATCTAAGAGCTAACTAATGCAACAATGAAGATGCACTTGAGAAAAACGATGCCTTCCAAACACCGCGCCACCGGGGACAAGAGCAAAGGACCTTTCCTTCTGCAACGCCTGTACCTCGCTGTGCGACAGAAAGGCAATGCCATCACCTTCCTCGGGACAATGACGACCTCGACCCCGGTGCCCAACTAATCCCGCCCCTCAAATTATTGTATGTTTTCCAAATTAATTCCAACTTATTGGATGTTCGAATAAATTCTAACGCAAAGGAATAGAGCATTTTTCAATTAAGTAAATAAGTCCTTTAGGAAGAGATTTGATGAAGAACAGATTCACGAGAACCAGCAACAATGGGATATCGGATACACGGGATTTTCTAACTGTTGCAGCCATTGTGGGTCGCACATCGACAAGGTCCCGATAATGGGGTAAAGCTGTCAAATTGAACAAACCTCACTTGATTTAGAAGAGCATACGGGTATAGAGTCTGAGATTGTGTCTGTTCATATGCATTTAACTGCTGTTCGACGAAACGCAGTTGAAGTACCATATATATATATATATATATATATATACATACATACATACATACATACATATATATATATATATATACTTCTGTTTATATTTGTGGTATGGTTCACTATTCGATACTGAAATCGTCTACCTAATAGTGTGGCATGATGAATTTGTTATACGATACCTGTTGGATCCTGAATAGATTAGGGACTGTGATGGTCGTGGGGGTTGGCGTACAACTTGGAGGTGTTGTTGTTGTTGTGGCAGCCCTAGCCACCTTCATAAGGATAAATTTTCATGTTAAATGAGTATACTCGTATTCACATCTAATAGTCTGATGTAGATATAAAAGAAATTGTAGTAAACAAAATGCACATATAGATCGCATAACGCGCTAAATGATAATGTCAATATCAGTTTATGATGCTTTCATTATAGTGATAAACGCATTTCTAAATCATATAGTAATAATTATTTTTTCGCATTTATCTTGAAATCGTTCAGGGGAAACGAAACGTACAAACACTTCGATAAATATTTTATTATTCTTAAGTCTCCAATATATAGTATGGCTTAAAATTGTAGTGGAGCGCCACATAATGACCTTAGAGTAAATCGTTAATCTTTCATATGCTATATGAGAAACTATTGGCTAAAAGATGTAATTATTATACATCTAGCTAGCGAACGATTTCAAAGCAGGCTGATCGTGCTCAGGTCCAACAACGAGTTGAATACTGTCACCTGCTTGACCAATGATACGGCGCTTTTAGGACAACCCTAAACACATGCGCTATTGGAATGGTTCGATACACAGCCTCAAACGGTCACAGTCAGGTCCTGGCCAAACCGATAAATTGAAACCTCTCGGACACGTGTCTCAATTACAAGCTAACGCAGCCCCTATACCCATTTTGATGCTATGCATTATACAAACGGTAGGCTAATACATGCCGCACCTATTTTCCAATTGAAACCACATAGGGTTCGCTTTCCCAAAGGATATCGATCGATGAAAGCTACCTCGCTGACACAGGGGGAGGGGGACCACTCACAGTCCGAGCGCGCACTTCGAGCGTCGTTATGTCACTGTTGAAAAAAAAGACCCTGAGGCTACCAGTCAAACAGATATCCCAAACGTTGACGCGCTTTTGCTTGTGTTCTTCGCATTAGATTTTTCTACGCATATTGGAGGTTCATTATGAAATCTTTCATGAAATCACCTGACGTGACTCCGTTGATTTAACTAACAAAAATAATGTACGCTTCGGAACACTCAAGTTGACCCTTCCCTTTCTGCCAAATGCATACGTGGATTTATCTAATTATGATAAATCTAAGTATAGATTTGTCCATTGAGTTTCTGTCATCAGCCCTGCGGTTGCCGGCACTAAAGCACGGGACGAACAACGTTCTCGGTACTGTACAAATTGTCCTGATCGGGGAAGAACCAATAGAGGAGCAACGCGAGGTTTCAGCGCACAGGGGAGCGCAAGCTGCCGCTAAAGAACACAGGCCGAAGAGGGGCAGCAAAATGCGACCCCGGAGTAGCTGCCGTGTAGTTCGTACACACGCAAGGGCCGCATATCCGTAAATAGGCTGCGTGAACCGGCAGTATAGCCGATTGTATCGGACTGGCCAGTCATTCACAATATATGTACAGACATAGAAAAAGTTGCGGCTCTAATGGCCGTGTTACACTCACCGCCAAGACGAGGAAAATGAATGACTTCATCGTATTTATTAGGCACTGAGGACGCAGATAGCTAGGTGCTACTGCTTCGCTCTTGGTCAGACAAGAGAAAGTGTGGCTGTGCCGTTCGCGGTGATCCTTTATATGCACCTGGGACGGTGGCAGGCTGACGCTGGCGCCACCTGTCCCCGAGAGAGGCATGCCTGATCCCTTGCAGGCCATAAGCATCTGGCAAACGGTCGCTAGTCTCTGTGTATGCGACCAGCCTAGCAGCTTAGCTCGTCGTGCGAGGAGAACAACCGCCATAGATGCTCTATAGAAAGATGGTTTCAGCAGCTCTTCATTTGGAATGAATATACGCACTGCCGTTTCATATTTGCGGAACCCTAACTTATATTTGATGTTATATTTATGTTTGGGGTAGAGAGATCTCGAACATCATCTCTACAAACGAGTGTAGGCCAATGCCTACTATATTTGAACGTTATTATCACGTTATTCGTACTTAACGTCTTTGGTAGAGAGCTAAATGTTTTATTTCTCCTTTTTTTAATAACTTTACTGAAAAAGCTGCGGGGACTCGATCGTTGCGAACGGCGACCGTGGCCCATCGCGCGGGCCCATCGCAGTGCAGATGGCCAGCCGCACTATACGATGCTCAACAATGCGCTCGCGAAGGCGTCCAGCACTAACGTTATCCCTTGTACGAGAGAATCGTAGGGCCTTGAGGTCGAGGACGGGCTCCGCCCCGATGGCTCTATCTTCATCCGCTTTCCCCGGGGTCTGCACCTGGTTTGGAACGCCGTGGTGGTTGACACTCTGGTCCCTCCTTATGTCAGCAACTCCCGGTAACCACTCCCGGTAACGCAGTGTCGAGTGTGGGTGTCTTTCTGAGTCGTGCGGTGGGCCTCCCTGTGAGGTGGCACTCATTTCGCAATACTAAGTTGGTCAGTTATTTCAAAAGAGGCTGAGAGTTAGTAAAACAGTTTGGTACGGAACTAGTCAATGAAACGTCGAACTGGCTCATCTATATAAAGCTCAAGCGGTACCATCATACGCGAAGAATTCTTCTCGCTACCTGTAATCATAATCCTTAAGTGACCACTTACATTTCACAACCGGGTGAGGCACAAAGTATTTCATAGGTAAGAATACTTCGGGATCCCTCTGCGAATTGTGACTGGCTGATATTCTATGGGGGTTTTCGCAGTTACTATTATGTGTATAATGCCTGGTATCGTTTACTTACTTGGAAGTGTAACATCCACTTGAAATACGAACAATGTAATTTGTCATCATGTGTAAGTGTCGCGTTTCAACACAACGATAAATTGAATATACTTGTTAAACAACTTTTCCCTAACAAAAATAGCTTCCGATAATAGTGAGTTGCATCTTGACACGACGACAACATACCCCGACTTTAGTGCATGATTATGCTTTTGAAAGTATGGCCGCCGTGTATCTGAACAATACAAATACTTCGGAACAGCTGCACCATTATACAGTGTGAGGGATAACTCTACTTCCTTAGTAACAAAACAGTGGAAAATGAGATTGCAAATAGCGTGTGATAAACGGATAACCTCAGTGATATGTATGTCAAAGTTTAACAGAGAATTTACAAGGGTGCCTAAGTCACGCATAGTTTGTACCCGGGGATTGAGAGCCTTTCAAGTGAATAGAAAATCATGGTGACCGGATGACACAACTGCACATTTAGACCTAAATACTAGTTATAATAACATTTCCCTTGCTGTCCCGCCACTAGGACGTTGCATCAATCTAGTATTGTAGCAGAGGCCTTCCGTCATGATTATCACACTACAAAATTTTTGTTTGTTATAATCCGCGTACTGTTTACGAATTATGCCCCTCGGAAGCACATCGTCAAGAACAACGATTCAGAATTGGTGGGTCTCACACATGTTCCTTGCGGCACTCGCGATAGGGATTTTCCTAGCGACCTAAGCTTGTCATTTAGTTTTTGTCCCTAAACTGTCCTTTTGTTAGATAACTGCATATTCAGGTTGGGGTTTTGTTGTCAATGTGCATCGATTTATAATGGGTATTTTTTGATCAGGAGAGATATCATATAAGTACAATATCGATTAGTGTATCTTCGTGTATTAATTGAGCACCGTTGTTTTGATGTAGTTGTTCTCATATTCAACACTGGAAAAATTAGTAGTTCAAAATGTATGCGTTAACAAATAATTCCAATAATTGCAATTTTCACCTCTCTTGCCTAGCATCCTACAAAAGCCTCAGCCAACTCTCTCTACAACATTGACCTGTATTTCATGATTGACTACTGTGCAAGAGAATTAGCCTATAATGGCAGACCGTGCAATAACACACCAGCGGTCTCTCAAATGACGCGTCCCAAGAACCAACTGCAGTTGAATCAAACGCAATTTTAGAAAAGGCTAGGCTCTCTAGCGAATTGCAACGTTTTGCCGGGATGGCTTTCTAGGACGCGTGGCAATCCCAATCAAAGGGCTATATATTTTTCATACTGGCCGAGCCCTCGCTGGTCGGATTCGCTGTGACCTAGCTTAATTTGATATACCGCTCCGTGGAGAAACGCACGTCCGCCCGAGCGCTGGAATATCGCGTTTCGACTACCTGCCTGGGCCATTTTCCTTTAAGTCCACATCGGATGTCGTCACTGGCAAAAACAGCCTTGGTAACTCTAATTAGTAAGGCAGAAATCCAACACATTTCGCTTGCTGCGACACACGATAGTTGGGCAGCATTTTTGTAATTATGTTATGTTTGCACATGGAAAATTGATTGGCCTTGTCATTATTTCAGATATTACCGTAAATGGTTATAACAATATCGTCAGAGAGGCGCAAATCGAAATTGGCACTCTATGTTATTGTTACTTTGAAGGCGCTTCGTGTCAAAAAGGGTAGACGTCATTTGCGAACGATACATTTTTCTTGAGGGATTAAGGGAATGCATGATGATGCACATATGTACGTGTTGGGCGGTTCATACCAACATAACTGTGTGGGACTCACAAAGGCCGCACTAAATCCGCGTACCTCCCCCTTCCCCAGATGGCTCAGAGAGTCAACGATACATTTGGAAGGTGCGAACGTGTAAATGACAATGGAGACAAATTCGAGACCTCTCGTCCAGGAGCCCAAGGCTCGCGGCGGGCGATGATGGATCACTTTGGTTTGGGCTTATGACTTGTGGTCTGTGCGTGTAGAACAAAAAAAACCAGTCTCATGCAAAATAGGGATTCAAACTTAACGTACAATTCACGCTGTCGTGAAATACGTAGATGAACAAATTACGGGGTTTCTATTGGCTACAACCCTAGGTAATATCTACAATATATACCCTTGAGTCCAAGTATTAAACAAAACGGAAAACAGTAGTTTATCTACTAGGCGTGTAACACTATAGAGATAAATATTATTGTCATAATTATATTAGTAATATTGTAATATATATAGGAAGATTTATGTTGATTTTTTTATGTTGTAATTATTTTCGAATGAAGCGGTGATGAGAGAGATAGAGAGCACCAAATATATATTGTTTCATGGAAAATATTTGGTAACTATTAAGCGTATTTTACAGCGTCCAGTCTTCTTTAGGTATGAACTCAAAATTTGATAAAAAAGCCCTTAAGAATGAGACCGTCGACAGTCAAAATTTTTTAGAACTTGACACAAGCTAAACAAGGCTAGAGCAGCGTGGCTCGGACGGAGGGAGGCGAAGCAAACATCGTACTGCCCCAAAGTATTTGATACCCTAAGCCACACGTGAGCTGAAACATGCGTGAATAAAGTAGGGCATTCTTTTGTACCGAGCACTTTCCGAACTCTCGAAATACCTGCTATGGCCACGCTAACTTGGGACGGAATTGGCTCAAGGGCACTCAATAGGAAGTCTAGCACATTCGATCATAGCATTTATCAGCGTAGCAACAAGCAAATCTAGGGAATGACGGAGTCATGTAAAACTTCGGCTGGAATCTGAACATCAAAACTAGTTACCAGTTATACTAGCACCCGAATAGTTGAGGGCAGGTCCTATAATAGGAATGGTAGACTTTATGACTCCGTCTAGAAAAAAACTGGGACAAAGCAACAATATGTATGAACGCACTCCTGAGCCAGAGAACTAGTCTGAAATGCTGGAAGGAACGGATTCACACAGGATACCCGCCTAGACGCTGAGGAACTGAAGCTGAGGAAGGAATGAGAGGGCACCAGGACGAAGATCGGGGAGATCCACTCGCACGGACGCTCCTCCAGATGTAAAGAGAATACAGGCGCAACCCAAGAAGTTGCCTTTGAGGTAGTGTCTTTGGCCTTCCCAATCACTTAGAAAAGGGGAGGAATAGGGTTTAGTAGGTTTCCCACACAACTACTGTGGAAGAGCGCTCAATACGCATGTGCTTCATGCACTCCCATCAACCGCCCACAATATAGATCCAAAATAAATTTTCGTGATGCGTAAAATGTCTATCTATGTATTCGCATCTTTGTAAAAACATCGATAGAAGCGTTGGGTAGAATGATAAGTCATTAGACCCATCTTTATGGAAGGTTAACGTTTGATACTACCTAAGTTTGTAGAATGCGGTTATGGCAATATGTCTGCACGAATTGGAGAGCGATATTAGCTAGGTTTCAATGCGTCACAACGTGAATTCCCCTTTCATGTAGGCAGAAGAACTTGTGGTGTTTCATAATAAAATATATTTGTGCAACAGTGCGCAGCGAGAACACCAGGTAGTGATCATCGCAACAAACAAAAACCCTGTTTCAAATACAATAACCACGATATCAATGTTTTATTCATTTCATTGCCAGTCAGGTGTGTACGAACGGCTCGGTTGGAGTACTACATGAGTGAATGTTTCTCTTCTCGCAATACTTGTTTGCATATATGTAGTGGTTGATTGTAAACTTACGTGAAAAAAAAGTGATATGGTCGATTGTTGTGAAAGTTTTTGATAACTATTCTTTACATACATTTCCCGTGGTGTTCACTTGCGCGAACCGATGATCAAAGATTTACCAGGCCACAGAAGTGAAATTGTTACGGCATGTCTAACCTGGACATTTGTCAAAAAGGATTCATCTGCAGTACCAGAGAGGTCAGGTTAGCCCTGAACCACGCACCTGGACTTTCCTGGAACAACAAGTTGTCAGTGCACGCCGTCTAATCAATCCTGCACCACAAAAATAGGCGATTTTTTTCCTCTGACGTCTCGTTCCTAAGGTGCACATAGGCTTTATGTCATTGTCATGACTGTACATCGAACTATATCGGTGTTGGCTTGACGTCATTATAAGTCGCCAGCTGCTTGCTTCTACGTAATTTACAAAAACTATCTATCTACTGTGCTAGAAACGATGAGATGGGTTGGAAGTCCCTCCGAAAATTTGACAAGCCATGTGTGTGTTCTATTGCCGAAGTAATTAAACCTGGAAAGGTTGTCTTTATTTCCTTCATATCCCTATCGATATGATCTAGGTGTAGTAAAATATATGACAAAAAAATATATATAACCCCTCAAATGCAAATGTGCAACAGTAGGGATCGAGCCTATATATTGTCTGTAGTACGGGTCGTACAACTATATATTTTAAGGATGTTAAGACGCCCGGCTGTAATAGCAAACCCTGAGCCCACAAGACTTTAATCACAAGCAACGCTGACCTCCCGAACACCCTACAGACGACTCTACTTCCAGGGTAGGTGAATGTCCAAAAATCGGGCAGATTGGCAGGGCGTATTACTTGGCGTACATTGCATTCTCGGTGTCAGAAACGTCGTTGATCATAGAGCCTTTGAAGGACTTTAGAAACACTTTTCATAAAAAACAGGACTTTAGAAACGTTTTTCATAGAAAAAAACAGGACTTTAGAAACATTTTTCATAAAAAAAACAGGATTTAGAAACATTTTTCATAAAAAACAGGACTTAAGAAACATTTTTCATAAAAAAAACAGGACTTGAGAAACATTCATCATAAACATTTTGAGACAGATCGGCTTTTCAATTACTGTTTTGAGAAAATATGACTTTTACACCGCGCTGTGGTAGCGGTGACACCCTGTTGATGTGATGACATCACAATCTCTGGATCTAGTGTTAATGTATGGACGTTTGCTAATTGTGAATCTAATGTAAATGTGTTCAACATCGTAGACTATGAGTTTGTTGCGGGTTTCTCGATTCCAGTGCGACTCGGCAGAGAGGTTGTTTGGTATAAGGCCCTGATTTTTACATAACCGTAAGGTGACATGCTCTTATAAGGGTAGCATTGCCTTTTATCGAAAATACGTTCGCATCTTGAGACCGGTGACAGACCGAAGGGTTAATGGGTTTTTCGAAGTCTGATCGGCTTCAAGGGAAATTCGTTCCAAGTGTTCGGAAAATAAAGCATTTTATGGAACAACGCCCATCTTCAAGTCATACACTGGGAAAATAATCTCGGGGTCTTATGGGATATTTAGTCCCCCCCTCCTCAAAACAGCTGAACGAGCGTAGACCGTTGGACTGTCGGACATTCCCCGAGTATTTCGCAGCCAAATCTACAAAGCTGACAGTGGCGTCCTCGTTGTTTCAAAAAGCGTCTGCACCCGCCGCAAACGGCGATGAGAAAAACAGCAAGCGCGAGGCCGTTGGATAGAGATCACGCTAAAATGAGTAACACTAAGGACATATAAGCCCTATGTCTATCTCGGATCAATCCAGGCCCACATTTCACAAAATCGCTTCATCTTTCTTTGACACACGTATCGTCAGCAGATCAAAGGTACCCATGACAATTTGAGCAGCAATCGAATATGAAATATCGCTAGCACATATGGTCCTCTAAGCGTCATCAAGATAGATGATATCTCAGCAAAAAAAAAATGGTCGACGCATTGTTAGTTCATCCTGGCTGTCAGTTGTTTACCGATACAAAAGGAAGTATGGCCAGTTCTGTTGCCATTACTGTCCTTGCAAATATGATGCTGATTCTATCCGGGAAGTTTGAAATGTCATCAGGTCCCTCGTAATGAATGTCAATGCGACTGCTAGCACCATAGCCTGTCGCCAAGCAATTTGCTACCCTACGTACGAATTCGCCCAGGAGACGCAGGACATAAATCTTATTGTTTGGAAATCATGTCTATATTTTGCTAGATGCCTCTTGACTCATTGCGAACGTATTGATATGCTGGGCTGCAGCGAAACACCGTGTTATTTTTAAACAAATCCTGATGTAATTGTGTTGTAAAATTCGGACAATTTACAACGGAACATCTGCGCTCATCCGATTTGGCTAGCAACATGCTAAGAGGGTGTCGAGATGTCACGGGAGAAATCATTGATATATGTACCTAGGGATTCGTCTGTGCATCACGGTCAACGAAACTGCTCGACGTTCTAAGGGAATTCTGTCTATAGGAAGATACCACTGATGGCATCACGATTGATCTACACAATGTTTAGAGTCTTAAAATTTTTTTAAACCACACAGCGATCACGTACGTCAACAAATGATGGTTCTATGAGAGGCTTGATTTCTCCGTTTAGCTACCTTTGTTTGCCTTTACTAGGACCCTCGGCACCTGGCGGCGCCGGCTCTCTAGAGATCGATATATTGAATTTGTATATGGTACTCAAATGTGGCAATGTTTTTTGATTCAAGATCGCAGAAATTCACTCAATTGGTATTACATCAATTAGCTCTACTTTGAAGACATCTATACGGCGTCTGTTATCGGGCGGTAGGTGTCGACACATGAGTGCGTAATTTAATTATTGAGCTCTGTATTTTTCGGACTCACTGACCAAGTATTGTGAGTATGATGAAGACGTATTCTCACGAATGCGATTGAGCCCGCAAAAGTGGCAAATATTCTAGTTTTCCAATATTGTTGTTAGATATATATGACAACAACATATTTCTCGCAGCTGTATGCTGCACATTTTTTTTGTCGCTGAATGTAGATCTGGGTCGTTTCAAAACAAACTCATGTATTGAACTGGTTTTTAAAAACAGCTGCGCCTCGTAGAACATCTTTCTACATCTACACATCTGTCAACGTTGATTTAATTTCCATATTTCATGAGTGCACATTTGCACAATTGGGCGAAATTAAATAAAGTTCAATCCGTCATACAGCTGTTTCCAGTGCATTTGATATCGTCTTGATGCAGCTGCTGTCTATATGAACCTATTCACTCACTTAGGTTACTTACCAAAAAGTATATAGTGTACTTTCACCTTCAACATAATATGCTTCACACGTGAAGCATGCGTAAAACTGTTTTGCGCATCATGAGCGAATATCACGCCACGTCTAGGACTGATGCATTGCAGCGATACCAACGTCCAAATAGGCCCTGTGAATATTGAAACGTTTCGTTTGTTTTTCAGATCATTCACCCCTGAATGAGGGCCTATTTGTGGGGCAGGCCACACGATAAGTCTTTCTTTTTATTTCATTTACGAGCAAGCATGGAATACCTGCCCCCCCCCATGAAAGGGAGTCCCCAGGAAAACCGCCGCAATCCGGCACACCCTCACGAAAATCCTGAAAATTCCTGGCCCAACCCTCATTGTTTGACAACCCTAGAGGTTGTCACTCGCTTCTACTACACGACAACTCAACGAATTTGAATTTTGAATTGCTCTCTTATAAAGACTCCCGGCGAGTTGACATTTGCCGCGTAAATTCGCCAAGGGTTCACGCGGAGCATGTCTAACTCGTGAAAATTCAATAGTAATGTAAGAAACCCTATAGACAACAACTAAAAGGAGAAAAAGACTAGAAAGTCCATGAGGCCAAGCTTTGTGTAGGCTGCTCAATCGTACAACAAATAGGAAACAGCCGTTGTGACGATACCACTGGACTTTGGGTCCGGACACTATTTAGAAAAACATTAGATAGGTCTTTCATCATCGGCATGGTACGTGACAGAGTGAGAACTAGATGAAGTAAACGATATACAGAATCTCGTATTAAATCAATAACCACTGATTTCATCGAGGCTCAATTTGAGTTATTGAAATATATTTTTCTGCTCATGAAGTAATGGTTGGATAAAATATTACAGTTAAAATATTCTTCTTCTTCTTATTATTATTATTATTGTTAATTGAATGATTCATTATATTGGGGATTGGGGCGGGGAGCAGTTTATTTGTCTGTTTGTGCATAAACTAAGCACATAACTATCAATTTTTTTCGATGAGCCCATATTGTTACCTACAGCATCATACACTCTTCGAGCTAATCTGTTTCCCTTGAACGATGTTATTCGCTGCGCAATCCGCTGAAAATGGGTTTGCGTCATTGGTGTCTATTAACTGGTGGGAATTCCGATCATCATATTATTCCTTTATTACGTTCGACTGACACGCCCTTGATGTCTAAAAATACTAAATTTCGCTGCACTTTACGTGGAGCGTTCTTTCCTAGTCGAGATGAGCCGTATGCCAGCAACAAACAACTTTCCGAACTAGAAAATAGAGAGTGTATTTGGTAGACAGCATGCTAGTTCACTAATTAGAAATGTTTGCTATTGCAATTATTCTAGACGAGTCGACCGACCCAGTGGATGGACGTCAGAGGTCCGACAACACCTAAATTAAACAATCCGATAGGTTGCCTCGAATAACATCAATTTCGTTCGTCATGTTTTGTCTCATCCTTTGATACCAATGGCATCTACAGCGTCGGCGTTTAGTCCCAGCCGGATTGGGCGCGAGGCGTCACGTGGTGTCGCTGGCGAAGGACCTTCCCGAGTCCCGAGAACAAAATAACACCATATGTGTAGGAGGCCAAAATGAGACACCATCGATCTCGTGCACCGTTTGGTCAAGCGGCTTCCAGTTCGTAATCCCTGCTGCATCTGATGCGGTATACCTGTGAGTACAGCTGCCGATGCACTAGTCTCAAATTCTTGGTCCGTTGGCCGGTATCGTTGGCACATTGGAGAAACTCATTCGGCAAGTGGCGAAATAACAAGGACGCGGCCATCGCCATTAATTTTGAATGGATGAGTTCTGCTGTTAACAATTAGACAACAATACATATTATACCAGCATTATCCAGCTCGCCTCACGTATCCGATAGAGGGGAGGTTATTTTAAATCATTTTAGAGGACATTTGTTGAGAAATTGTAGCCACACAGACCACATCACGCTTGAATAACGCACATTGCCCACGTGGGGTCCATGTACATGTGTTCACCATATGCCGTGGCGACCTACGCGATGAGGTTTCATGGGCATAGCAAACGTCTGCTTGATGCTTGCTAGTGTGGTCAGTTATTATTTTTAAAACTCACCTATGTTAAGTAATGGGATTATTTTTCTTGAAGGTCTGTGGACAAAGAATCAGTTGATTTGTACTTCCCTTAGTTCATCACGCAAGTCGTGTAAAGATGTGTCAATGTTGGAGCGTGAGCCAGCTATATCACTGGCTATTTTCAGGCATGTTTGTCAGCTAGATTAATTTAGTTAAAATCACGAGTGAGAGCCCTCAATGGCTTTCGGTCAGATCGTCTTTAGCTACAACCATATAGTAACAATCTATACATCATTAACTCATTATTAACTTTTATCAGGTTTTCTTACAGGCTCTGTAGACTCGCCCTCAATTGGGGAATCCTCGCTTCCGTTCTGCAGGACTGTGCATAAGAAGATGCTTGCATTTATTTTCCGTTTCGAACCTTTCTATTTTCCTATAACGTACATATAAACAGTATACATCATGTATATATATTTTATAACTTAAACCTATTTACCTCTAAAGATGGCCACTTATAATGGTCCACATTTATTGAGTAAAGGATACTTGATAGCATATAACACTGACTCTGATGACTGAACAATGCGATTTAACCATAGACGCCATCCCGAACGTCACACCGCATTTATTTCTATGTAACTGAAAATAAACTCGAGGAAACTGTGTGAGCACAGTTTTCTACATAAATAAAAACAAGTTGTTATTTGAGTTGATATTATATTTAGCAGACGTATGGACGTTGTGCGACCATAGAATCGAACAATGACATCATAACTAACAGTCAGGTCTATTTTCTTGATGCCAGCGTGGAGCGGCACGTAAGGTGATTAGGAATCTGTGGCTTATCTAGACACACACACACCCTGTGGCGTGATCCCGTCTGCCCTATTAAGAATAGACTATTGTTACGTGTACTCTGTGCGTATGCTCCCACTCAGAGGGTAAGGTTCTAATGTTCGCAGTCCTCCCAGAAGCAAATGTAAACACTGTGCAGAGTACTGTTCTCCATTGCTTCGTGCATATCGTGACAGCGTTTCTCTGCCCAAATGGATCACCTTTTAATTTTTTTCTTTTACATATTTACAGTGCATATTATAAACGTAACTGGGGGGCCGGATTCCGTAAGTCGCCGACGATTCCCCTTAGGCTTCTGATTAGCGTCGTGGGTCTTGCATCGAACAAAGTGTGACATAAATCGTAATAGAATCTTGATCATACTAACAATAATTAGTGTCCTCAAAGATGATGGTAGATCGCAACGAATCGACTGTTCATTCAAATCGCGTCATTTCCACAGGAAGTGTAAAGCAACCTAATTGTCACGATGAGTGAGAGGGCACTAACGAAAGCTGCGTGCTTGCCTCATGGATGCCGGTATCATATAGAAATACATGAAGTGGCTTTATCGACTCTTCGAGGTTGTTTTCCAAAATCATTACGTGTTATATGTATGTACGGTTCCGCGAGCCGCCATAGACGAAGGCGAAACACTGGTCGTCCTCATCATCGTGCACCATTTAGCAATAAGTAAGTGTATGACGCAATGGTTTACACTATAATAATAACGCGAACATAACAGTAGTATGCAATCGCTATTGATAAGTGAGTACTTTGTGTCGATGTACGTGTGTCGATTGACTCAAACCATCGAAGTGCTCGCCCCCTACACTCTACATAGGAATGCAAACAGGCTATTTGCATCGCGGGAAAATGACCTCGTACTGTCCTATAATATTTCCAGACATTATGACCAGATAATGATGTCAGCTTTCATGTTTAGAGTCTGTGAGCACGTCGAATGCGCTGTCAATAAGTTTGTTCCAGCCAGATATTCAACTGAATTCGTCCATGTGCAGCTCGGTATCGTCACTCGGTGAACTGTTGCATGTAACTTTCCAATAGACATCGACTGAGCGTCGCACCACCTGGATCACAAAATCTATCCACAAAGGTATACGTTCCTTGTACAGCCCTTGAACGAGGAGGACATATCGTGGCCATGTGCGCTTGTAGTCGTACAAAAATGTCCAATAAGAAAGGATAGGGAGTCTCATCAACTGACACGTGTTTAGTCGGTATACAGTGGTGTGCATAAACGTAACGCACCCTTATATTTCAACAAATTGTTACAAAGAATACACATTTGAGGCATTTATTCTGTATCAGATTAATGTGCGTATCGAATAGCATACACACCACAAAGAACAGCGCATATGACGTCGCATGCAGCCTGTTACAATAAAATGTGTCATATTTCGGTTGTGCAAAATGATAACGCACCTTCAGTTATCGAGTGTTCTCACTGAATTAATCCAGTTTGTGTTGAGCATTCAAATTGTACTGTAGTCATGGGACACGCTTCGAGCCTTACTGGTGCAGAGAAGGCAGTTATTACTGCTCTACACCGAGCAGGAGAGACCCAAGCTGCAATTGCCAGAGAAATTGGCAGAAGTCGTCGCGTAGTGCAAAATTATTTACGCTGTCCGTCGACGTATGGCACTAATAAGTCTAAAGGACGTCCACGAAAGATCAGCCAGCCAGAACTGATATGCACATTTGTCGATTGGCCTCGAATTCTACCATACGTTGTGAAGCAATCAGGCAAGAGTTGAACCTTCAGATTCATAGATCAACAGTTTTAAGGACGATTAAGCGTAACCCGCATATCATACGGGCGCAAATGAAAACAAGACCTCGTCTTAAACAACTACCCGACTAAACTTCGACCGCAACAATATGGCCAGAGACTGGAAATTGGTGAGTATTAGGGCAGCGTTTTTTAAAGGGTATCTTGTGAGTGCACATCCATCTAAAAGGTACTGTGTTATTTCCGATCATCTTCAGTGACGAAAAGAAGTTCAATTTGGACGGACCAGATGGATTTAACGGTTATTGGCATGATGTACGTAAAGAGCCGCGGTAGTTCTCAATACGCAACTTCGGTGGCGGGACTGTTGTGGTTTGGGGAGTTTTCACGTCTCATGGCAGACCCCCACTCGCTTTCATCTTATCTCGAATGAATAGCGAGGACTATCAGCAGATGTTGACCAACAACCTACTACCGTTTTGGAGCAGATTTCATCGACTGCCAATTGTCTTCCCACAAGATAACGCTTCAATTGACGTTAGCGCCAATACACGTGTGTGGTTAGGACTGAATGACATTGAAACCCCAGAGTGGCCAGCATGTTCTCCTGATCTTAACCCGATGGAGAACCTCTGGGGGCATTCTTGTCCGACGAGTATATGCGTCAAATCAACCTACCTCCACAGGATTGGTAAGGCCCCGTCGAACATCTGTGTGATGCAGGAGTCAACGACGCCCCTCTCCACACACTGGCAGCATGTGGAGCCAAGATGCTGGTACGGCAGAAGGTCGCGGACGCCGAACTGACACGAGCTGAAACGGACGCCGATAGCTGAGCTGGTCCGAAAGGAAAATGCCCGGAACCCACCCGTTGCGGCTGGGCGGGAGGGCTCGCCCCAGAGGAGGAGCTGAGGGATAGGACATGGTTGGAATCAACTGCCGGTCCCTGCAAGCCACTGACTGAAGTAATACTTTGACAGTCCCGGTCAGTGCCCCAAGTCAAAATCGGTTCTGGGTTTAGCCAGTAAGAGTCTGACACTACCAGGCAAATACCTTAGTGACAGGCCTGGTGTCCATGCAGGACTTACCTTTAACCTCTTAAGACAAAAGATAGACCTTGCTATAATACATGGACCATAACAAACTCTCGCCTAGCTGCCTCAAAACGTAGTGGGTACCTCACTTGGCACTCTCAATCGCTTTGGACTGTTTGAAACGGATACAATTATAATATCGTGTGTTATTTTGTATAAATCAATCAATTTCATTTATTCAACTCTGTTAGGTAGCAATCAAACACTTTAAATATATTTAAACAGTTTGATAGAATATAGAATATACACATATGTACACACATACAGCTTGAGGCTTATTCATGAACGAATGAATATCGAGACCTCGGGTAGAGTCTCATACAGTGCATGGGATCGTTATACGGTGACATGCCGATCTGTTCGACAGGCCTATCTGTGGCCTGTCAATTCAAGCCACGATCTGCACAGGATCAGATGGCTTGCAATGTGCACAGATGTAAACCCGCCCTGCGCAGCTCAGGTGCGGACAACAATATGGCTATTACTGCTATCCTCTGTCAACTCGATGGCAGTTTCTATCGTGATTTCGATACCGACACAATGCTGGCCACAGTTATTGTAAAATTTTTCATCGGATTGTGTGATTCGGTCGGATACATAGCAAGGCTGATATCCTGCATAGGCAATAGTGAAAACCACCAACTGCATAGTGCGTCACTACATAAGTCTACTCATAAGTATCGGTTTGACCGGTCAAGCTCCTTCCAAGTCTCGTCCGTCAAGGCAACCCCTGCTTGATAGAATCCAGGATTGACCTATGCGAACTTTCGCTCCCATTTTGCACAAATCGTTGCTTTCATTTATCCTTATCACAGACAATTAGTCCTGCTATTTTCTACTCCGCGTGTACGGAGCAACTGTATTTTCCTACATTTACAATGGTGTTACTATAAGGAGCCTTAAGACTAAATGAGGACCAAATATATACAGGTTGTTCAAACACGAAGGTTTCAACAATAACAAAATTCGACTAACATGAGAACGAATACTTTAACAAAATTAACGCCAACACGTAAGGAAGAATTTATTTCACTTCACGGCAAGCATTATGGGAGCACCTAGGGGCGAACAGATTTTCAATTGCGGTTTTTATATTATTACACTTTCTTGAAGTCAAAGTGACATATTTCGAAAAAGCGGTCTGTATTAATACCTGCGTTGTTATTATTAATACCTTTTGAAAACAAAACTTCAATAACAATCGTCCCCATTTATTCACAAGGTATTGTACTGTATAAATATACCTAGTAAAAAACAAAACCAGACCTTTTTTTTGAGGGGAGGAGGAAATTGTCTTCAACCGCACGGACACCACCAGAGACATTTCAATCTCCATGAAAGTGGGCCGATCCAGTGCAGGAGGGTTGACGTGGATGACAAAACGCCTCTGCCTGCTAAAAGCACCATCCTCTGCTGAGAGTGTATCTCTTCCCCAGAGTCGGCTATACGCTTGGCATTACTTCGATCAACAAAACCAGACCTTTTTTTTTTTTTTAGAGGAGGAGGTCCATTGGGCACATACAAACGAAACCAGACCTAGGTTCACACAACTGTTCAAAGTTTGTGGACTAGTCTAGCCGCGATTCATCGTTGTTTAAAAAACAACTATGAATTTCCTTGATAAACAGCAATGTTTCATCAAACTCGACCTTTTTTTTTTTTTTTTGTAGAGGAGGAAATTTTCTTCAAACGCACGGTTACCACCGGAGACATTCCAATCTCCATGAAAGTGGGCCGATCCAGTGCAGGGTTGACGTGGATGACAAAACGCCTCTGCCTGCTAAAACCATCCTCTGCTAAAAGTCTACATCTTCCCTAGAGTCGGCACGCTTGGCATTACTTCGATCTCTGGGGAAGTTGTGTACTGCTCCGGCTAGTGTTCTATAGCCGGGTGCCTTAGTCTCCTATGACTATTGTGGCTTCCGTGTTGGGGTCCTGCACGGGGACGCTCGGTCACCTAATCCCCGGCCCGTAGCGGGAATGCGCGGGGAGAGACTGGTGAAGGAGGAGGCCCCCGTGACAGGCCTGCCAATCTACCCAAGAGGTACCGGCTGCTCGGTCCACCTGTCCCCGGCCCTGAGCGGGAATGCGCGGGGGAAGCCGGTCTAGCTAACGGTGGAGCGGGCCTCCGAGGCCCCCTGGGGGGAGGGGCTTTGGTGGCTCACTCGGGCCCTCCAAACCACCACCACCGCCATCAAACTCGACCTACTCTAAGACCACAGTACCGGTCTAATTCACTCAAATTAAGTGACATAATTGCCGGGAACCCGTGAGAAGTGTACGGGAGTTGAGAGCGACGTTTAAGGCAAGCGAGACGAACTACCAACACGCAATTGGAGTTGACCCAAGCGATGCTCAAAAACTAAACCTTGACGTTGAAACAAAGTGATTCCTCCGATTTTTTATCTTGTGACAAGAATTTACGTTATTATTTTGCGACGGCAAAGCGACTTGAGACATACTCTCACGACTGATGAGACATGGGTCAAATTGCACATGCAGCCCGACAGAACCAGCGACCCTAGTATTTGTAGTATTTGAACGGGAGCTGTGCGAGCAGATTCACGGCAACAAAGATAACGGTGACGATGATAGACATGAATCTCCACGGAATCGCTTTCCATCAGCTCCCAGTGAACATACACGGCGAACATACACCCTACGAATTTACACAGCCTGATCTCATGTTCAAAGGGAATTTGACTACTCACGTGCGAAGTATCAGTACTTGTGAACAGGCAATCACTTCTCAGTAGAGTTGTTTATTTTCATTAGAACTAGAATAACTAGAAATAGGTTGCTGTTTCGGGCTAAGCTACCCTCTGATAGATCTCAGCTTCCATTATCGGCACCTCTGCTGCCCCGACAGCTCCAACCCGAGTTTCAAAGAGCATACAGGTTGAAAGAAGTCATTCCTCGACAAGCAACGATTTGAAGGGTTTTATGCGTTGTGCTTGGCAATCTAATAAATTTTCCAGCCTGACTTAGAGCCAACATTTAACGTCCACGGTGCTGCTTTCGGCATTGCTTCCTAAGACGGACAACCCCTTGAAAATGCAAATGTGCAACGGTGGGGATCGAACCCGTGCAGCTACGCGTCTCCTCGGCGTGCTTGACAATCTGAGGATGCCAGAGTGCCAAGCAATAATAACAAAGCTATTATAATAAGATTATTATTATCTTATTGTAGCTTTGTTACGTCCGCAACTGCGATTCGACAGTGTCCGCAAGTAATTTCGTCCGGGTGACCACAGTCCGGCGTGCATTCTTGCCAGTGGCGCCCTTGGTGGGGACTTGGCCATTTGGACCCAGTTCATCCAAGAGGGCAATCGCGCAGAGCGCGTCGTCGCGCGGTCCACCGCGGAGGAAATCCGCTGATGTTAGTGGTGTTGATTCGCTGCCGTCGGGGTCTATGTAACTAAGCAGAAATAGAAAAGAGACATAGGATATTTTTTCCTCTATTTGCTCTTACCATGCGGCTCATGACCGTAATCCTGATACGGACATGAGATGGACACACCTCCACATGTGAACTCGAAGTTCGACTTTGCTCCAAGTTAGATCACGCTATTTGGAAAACCTGACTGATTTAGACAATAACTGAAGCGTACGAGTTGTTCGTGTGAATTTGACGCACATTTTGGCTCGCTCCAGATGGCTTTTTTTTTTTTTTTTTTTAGAGGAGGAAATTTTCTTCAAACGCACGGTCACCACCGGAGACATTCCAATCTCCATGAAAGTGGGCCGATCCAGTGCAGGGTTGACGTGGATGACAAAACGCCTCTGCCTGCTAAAACCATCCTCTGCTGAGAGTGTATCTCTTCCCCAGAGTCGCTCCAGATGGCTGACATATCGTCACCGCACGTCAGTCTCTGACGCGCGCGCAGGCTTTGTCCTACTTCGAGGTGTTTTCGCAACGTCATGGTCTAACCATGTACACGGTATGCTTTTTGGTACGGGCGTTCCGCGTACAAGTAACCTGAAACATGATGTATTACAGTATTTCAACGAATTTAGTGATGTTAAACGTTCTCGTTGTAATCACATTCATCGAGTACGTTGAAAACATATTTATGAATTTTAGGAATCAAGTAAATGCGGAACACGCAATTCACAAAGCAATAAACGACGGCAAAAAAAAGCGAATATACACTACCTGACCTTGAAAATGTGCAGCATATTATTTAGAAATAAATACAGGTACAGAACGAAACGAAAAGGGGACGGAGAAAACTGTGGGTGAAGTTCGATAACAGGACAGTTTCCTGTGCAGTGTTACTCTGATAATAAATTTTAACCTTCCAACTCTCGGCACAAGTCGTGGTCGGGACGGGGCGGAGCTGACCTGGGGATATGTAAGCATACCGTACAATGCTGCTGAATACAATCTCGCTGCGATATCGGTTACGATCTCCAACTTCTAAGATTGATGAGGAAAGAAGGATGGAGTACGAATGAAGGATATGCTTTGGTGTACATCCTTCAGTTGATTAAACACGTCTTGCGTACTGTCGCCGAATCTATAGAAATCTCCTATCGAGTACAAGCTGCTAGTCACGTATTAGACTAGACATCTCACAGTGTTATACATTCACTCACATTTTATTACTGCCTTATACGGTGGAGGGCATAAACTTAAGGCATCCCTATATTTCAACAAATCGTTACAAGGAGCACACATTTGAGGAATTTATTCTGTATTAGACTAATGTACGTGTCAAATAACATGGACACCACAAAGGACAGCGCATATAAGGTCGCATGCAGCCTGCTACAATAAAATGTGTCATCTTTCGGGTGTGTAAAATGATAACGCACTCTCAGTTATCGAGTGTTCTCGCTGAGTCAATCCAGTTTGTGTTGAGCATTCACGCTGTAGTGTAGTCATGGGACACGCTTCGAGCCTTACTGATGGAGAGAAAGCAGTTATTACTGCTTTACACCGAGCAGGAAAGACCTCGGCTGCAATTGCCAGCGAAATTGGCAAACGTCGTTGCGTGGTGCGAAATTATTTACGCATTCCGTCGACGGATGATACTAATGAGTCCAAAGTATGTCCAGGAAATGTCAGCCAGCGAGCTGCCCCTGCACATTTGTCGACTGACCTCGAATTCGATCACAAGTCGTGAAGCAATCAGGCAAGAGTCAAACTTTCTGATTCATAGATCACCAGCTTTGAGGACAATTAAGCGTTATCCGCATCTCATACGGGCGCAAATGAAAACAAGACCTCGTCTTCAGCAAAGCTACATGAATGCCCAACTAAACTTAGCTCGCAACAATATGGACAGAGACTGGACATGGGTGAATATTGGGGCAACGTTTTTTAAGTAGTATCCTGAGGGTGAACATCTATCTAAAAGGTACTATGTTGTCTCAGATCGTCTTCAGTGACAAGAAAAAGTTAGATTTGGATGGGCCAGATGTATTTAACGGTTATTGGCATAATGTATGTAAAGACTTGCGGTACTTGTCAAAGCGCAATTCGACGGAGCGTGCTTTATGGTTTGGGGAGCTTGGCAAACTCGCACTCGCTTTCGTCCCATCTCGAATCAATAGCCAGGACTACCAGCCGACGTTGATCGTTTTGACCAGATTTCATCGACTACTAGATATTTTCCAACAATTCATGTTAGCACGAGTACACGTGCGTGGTTAGGACGGCATGACATTGAAACCCTGGAGTGGCAGCATGTTCTCCTGATCTCAACCCGATGGAGAACCTCTGGGGCACTCTTGTCCGACGAGTATATGCGTCAAATCAACAGTATACATCCGTGGAAGCGCTAAGAGAGGCGTTGTTGGAGGCCTGGGGAGGTGTCAGCGACCAGATCCTGCTAAATCTCGTTGATAGTATGCCAAACTTAGTCTTTAACGTTATAATTAGCAAGGGCGGCCATAGCTGACGACGCCTTATCATTTTCCACACCCGAAAGATGACCCATTTTGCTGTAGCAGGCTGCATGCGACGTTATATGCGCTGTTCTTCGTGGTGTGAATGTTATTTGACCCGTACATTACTCTGATAGAGAATAAATTACTCAAATGTGTGCTCCTTGTAACGATTTGTTGAAGTATAGGGGTGCCTTAAGTTTATGCCCATCACTGTATTATTATATTTCATTTGTTAGAAAACGATGTTATTCGTAATTTGCGATTCATTTTCGTTGTTATTTCGTTGCTTTATGTATGATTTCGGTGCTGTCATTCCAGATAGATATTTCCACAAATGCATTTACCTACAACGAACTCGTCCCGGATCCCAAACCCACTTATATTCACAAATTTGGAACTGAATGATTTTGCGATCGTCTTTGACTCCTCCCTTAAACTGAAATTTTCCGGGCTGACCCACAGCCGCCAACATTTAACGTCCACGGTGCTGCTTTCGGCATAAGGCTTCATAAGACGGACAACCCCTTTTAAATGCAAATGTGCAACGGTGGGAATCGAACCCGTGCAGCTACGCGTCTTGTCCTCCGATTGCAAAGCTGACGCACACGAATTCACCACCAGGCCACCAAAGGGCTCGATTCCTCCCTTAGCTTCATACAGTTATTTTTGGCTACTCCTCGCCAAACGCATAGGATTCAATGGGGCAGCAGTAGCTAGGAACAAGGTAGTAAAAATGAAAAAAAATAGTTTGCTCATTTGCCGAAGGACAGCTGCTCAGGGGCATCCAAAACTAAGGGGCCCAATTCGTAAAAATTGCGTCACCCGGAAAGAAGCAAATATGAGGTGCTGACGTATCGAAATAGGTTCAGGTTATTTTTTATATGTCTATCACCTATTGAGAAGAAAGGTTTTTCTTTTCTTTTTGAACGTAATTGATGATGTTAATGGGAATTTTACCCAGGTCTGTCAAACACAACACCGTATGAGTAAACGATGAAGTTTGTAATAATTCTGTGAAGCTGCCTGGAGTATTCTTCTCTGGCATCGTCTACACCAAGAAGTAGCTAAAATGTAGCTATCTCGAATCCATTCTGACATGCACATTGAAATGCACTCAGATCCGTCGGTGAAACTGTATACATTTCCCTAGATTCGAGCTTCGTTGTCTGACAACCTACTTACATCCAAAAACATCCTTGAGGGTCGCCCACCGTACTTTGACACCAAATCTGGACCGATATGTCTCTGTGAATAATCTACATCAGCCATTTTTACCTGAAAAATAACGCAAGCTGGAGGGAGCCAAGCGGTTGTTCTAATTGACGCTAAATGAACTCTATCCGTCGATACAGTGCCATCACTGTATCGACAGACCACGTTTTATCAGCTCACTATACATATATATGCATATAGTATGCATATGTGCAAGACGAATTGAACGATATATTACATTCGTACGGGCTGTATATGCATCGAATTTAAATTTCATAGTTCCCGAAGTGTATGCCCAGCGTATACACTTCATTTAGATCCGGCAGCTTCTAACCCTATTTTCTGAAGTACATTTTCCGGGCTGACTTCAGCGAACATTTAACATCCACGGAACTGTTTTCGGCATTGCTTCATGCTATTTTATAGAGTGCACCACATGTATTGGTACCGGAGAGTGCCTAGAGCCACAACGTTCGTCGAACACGCATAACGTGTTTCTACGTAGAGCAGCGTATTTTTGTCTCTTGCTACAGTTCAAATAGACCTTCGTATATACGAGTAATTTCGTAGTGAGTTTTGCGTTTGGTGATCTTGAAACACGTGTATAAGTGTGTCACCCTTTTGTTTCAATCTGTTTCAATCATGGTTTGTACAAGTGAATTTCTCGACTGAGTGCGATCGTCCTCGTTAATTGCATGCGAGATCAAACAAGGCTATAACGTTGTCTGGGTTTTGGCACCAGCCGGACGCAATCTGATGAAAAGTTTTATAATAACTGCGGCCACCATTGTGCCAGCATGGCAATCCCGAACCGCCATCGTAATTTAACTGTTTCCAGCAGTGATAGCCATTTTGCTGTCCGCACCTGAGCTGCGCAGGGTGAGTTTACATCTGTGCACGTTGCAAACCATCCGATCCTGTGCAGATCGTTGCTTGAATTGACAGGCCACAGATAGGCCTGTCGAACAGGGCGGCATGCCGCTTCACCGATGCTCTGTACTGTGCGTAATTCTACCGGAGATATTCGATATATGCCGAGATATGAGAATAATAGAAGACGAAGTATAAGAATCAGTACGAATCAACTTCGTTGTAATGGAGTGTCGGAATACAGTCGTGTAGTCGATACATTTCATCACAGTGACCCCTGTGAGCATGAATGCGTGATCCGGCCATTTTGACTATGGAGACAATGCCGATGGTGCTCAAGTGTTGTCTCTAATTGGGTTTCCCTTTCACAACGAAGGAGAGGTCAAAAGGGGGAGTGATGTCGCCGCGCCTAGGATTGGCATGACAGCATTTGTTCATGATGACAAGGATCAGGTCGGTCGGCCAAACCTTCTCTCTTCCGATCGCACTCTGATCTACCCACACCCAACAACTGACAGGCCAATGGACAGCGAGATTCTGGAGAAATTTAGGCGAGGCAGGTGTATATAAGCCGACCCACGTCCATTTGCCGAATCATCGTAGGGCCATTGTGGCTTGACGCAACAGCACCAGTATTCCGACACAGGCAAGAAGACAAATACAACGGTAACATGAGGTCGTCCTTGGTTTTGACGGTCGCACTGGCGATGATGTTTGCCGCAGGGTCCGCTGTAGTGAACTTTCCCATACCCACTGTCACATTCCCCCCAGTGCCCAAACCGCCCATACCGAATTTGTCGAATATGTCAAATCCACTGGAAATGTTGATTTCGACCCTAGCGAACGTATTGGAGCCGTTCAGCCCAGCGAATGGTAAGAAATTTTTTTGTAATCATCTATGTTGTCTTTATATTAGCAGTAGTAGCTGATCGTATATGTAAAGATCTATTATATCAAAAAAGTTTACGACAAAGGGTTGGAATTCACGTAGACTGAAGCTTTGGTGGAACTACAGCAAGTTGTGAACTAGTAAACCTTTACCGAGCTGCGGTTAAGAGGATGGGGGCTGCTATTTTAAACATGTGATAACCACAATATCGATAGTAATAACACTAGAGTATCTTATTTCTGTGTTGATACAAAGTCCCCTTATTGATGCAGTTTCGAGCCTCGGCGCGAACAAGCGCAATAGTAGATCTAAAACAAACTCGTATGGACATTCGCGCTCGTGTGCTGTGGTGAGGTTGTTCACATGAAATAGCTGAGCGAAACGGTTGTGTGTTCGACGAGTCACGTCAACGAAATCAAAGACATGTATGTGTCGTGACATGGTAACCGAGTGGCCTAATGAACTGCACCTCCCCCGACAGCGCGAAGATCCGAAGTTTTTTGATCCACTGTGGCGGTTTTTTCGAGAATATCAAGAGACATCATTGTTTGTACTATGTAGCCAATGAGTTCGTTCCCGGCCTAATCCGAGCGCACGCTGAAAAGTGCGCTGTGGACTTCTCACAAACAACGAGAAGTCGAAATGGCGATGTGCGACATCCAGCGCGCTACAGACGATCTGATTCAGGGCGATTGTCCGCTTTAAACATTGTTTCATGGCTGTGGTGAACCAGTATAGGCTACGCGGTAACGATGGGGGGTTTGTGATAGATATAAAAAGAAGTGCATAGAATAGCCGTTTTTGTTAGTTATTACAATAGCAACTCACTATTCAGTACGCATATTCCTCTTAGTGATCAGGACTAGCCTTAGTGATAGACGTATAACCGATACTTTTACTTAACTATATACCACAAATATTCTATAGTCACCTTGTCTCCATTGTCGTCTTCTGTCCGATTTCGGTTCTTTCAGTGGCGGACAAGTGCCACGAAATGCTTGGCAATTCATCATTTGGAATCGTCTGCGATTTCTTCTCTGAACTAATTGCACTTGATGAATCCGATTCGTGCAACCCTATGCCGATCATCGGAGGCAACCTCACCATCGTTGTTGACATCGGCGTGGGACCAGTGAGTTGCAACAGAAGTCTTATACTATGATAACTAGTTCGAGCGGTCGACGTCTGTGTATCTTTTCTTAACTGGCAATGCATCCGCAATCCTAAATAGCCCGATCAGACATGAACAGGCATCATACTTTAGATAATTCCAATTCAGAGCCATTGCACAGTGGAAATTTCGACAATTTAGACGATATACTACAACTCGCCCACGTGCTGACTTTTCTTCGCTCTACGTAAATAGCGTCGATGGTTCTCGTGGATTTCAATATGTCAAGACGAAGAGATTCTTTGAAAAATAATTATTATTCTTAGTTAATGTGTAGTAGAATTAGGCATTCCACTCGGTCTGGTCTACATGGGCTGGAGTCGGGCAGTGATGAATGCATATTGTGGAGACATGTTGGCTACTATACTTGCTGAAACTACACCTGCCGCTTAATAGCGGCCACATGGAGTTTCGGCTTGCAGGAGTGTATTGGCCAGTATAAACAATCGCAGGCCGCCTGCTGCTCTCGTCGTTCGGGGGGCTGAGGAGAATGGCCACTGATTGGCACTATGTTTAAACCAACAGCCGGAACGCGGAAGTGCTCACAAATAGTATATTATACATGTTAACAATCTAAGTCGGTGCTCAGAGCAGCATTTCATCGACGAGGGCGGAGATGATGCCAGATCTGCATGATCAGACACGAACGAGTAGATGATTAATTCGATGTGTGTGTGTGTGTGTATTTGTTTGTGTACATTCGAATCCGTTCATTTGTTTGACGATATCTGATATCGGCAACTCTATGGGCGATGATGAAGCTGACTATATTTGTGCATACTAAGTTCTTCTCGAAACTTGACGAAGTTCGACCGGTGATAAAAACACATGATGGTCACATTTCGACATCGACATTAGAGCATCGACCCAAATGTATCGTAGGTCCGCTGGCTGTTGGTGGACGCTTTCGAACGATCATTATTTCAGAGACTTAACGAATTTATCTATAATTGTGGTCCGTTTTCGTATTGTTTACAGTGTAATATGACTGGTGTTAAAATCTGTGGGAATCCCAAATATGTGAGTATTATAGATAGAACTGCACGGTGCATAGGCACTTGTATTGTTCATATTTGAAGGCTATTACTGTACTGTTAGCCTCTGGCGTCGACACAAAGTGACAGTAATGTGGGCTTTCCAATGACTGGGCACGTTCTAGACCAATTGCAGCGCTCGTTATTCTGCACAACAATCGTAAACTGTGGCTCAATATAGATTGAAATGTATTGATTTAATAAACGGCAAGTTATCTATAACACATACTGTTTTTCGAGATAGGGACTATATTTCCTAGATTCGTTAGAATATGCATGTTCAATGTTGCAAGCCGAAATGACCCTCAAATCCAAGCGGTTGAAGGGTTACAAAACTTTCGAAGTAGCCAAATTAGGGTCGAATACTTTAATGTTTCCACTTCAATGGGTTGTAGCCTTTAAACCGCGCATAACTTTTTGCCGTTCGATATTTTGTTCAACTCATATTGCTTATTCAACTTTTTACCTTGTGTACGTATCGGTCCTCTTCAAGTGTCATGTACCAGAAACAGGAATGACTAATCGATCAAAGTGTTCAAATCAAGTCTTTCAATTTCATCCATATAAGGGCGAAGATAAAACTCTATTGCATAGTTTTAAAACATTAAATAAGCTCTTGTATTTCAGATCCATTAACTAGTTCAGGTTCTGCTTGTAATAGCATGTTAAGCCGCCACACAGTTAGATGAAAGTCCTCGAATTTAGAGACCCGGGTATGTCGGCTACTTAAAAGAACACCCTGACTCGTACCACTACGCCAAAAATAGAAACATATTCCATGTACGGCAATATTGATAACCTGCCATTTGTGTGCAGCATGAAACCATATGTATTATATGTCTCCATTACGTGCTTTTCAGTCTGTTCTCGAACAAGTGCTCAAGTTAGTTGGGGTAAGTGTTCAACTTAAACGCTAGTACATTTAGTTATGAAATGGTAAGTAACGACCTTTAATTTTACAATAGTTAACTTCGTAATGAAGGTCATTTTGAGATGTCACATAGTTCCAATTCACTTTAGCTGTAAAAAGTTCACCATAACGAGTTTTCAGCACAACCGTTGATCGTGCCTAGGTGTCTTGCTAAAGCATTATAGAACCCATATTAATTAGTCCTTCGTGAAATGATATCTGTTGCATGGACACTGCAGCGTATTTGATGGCTGTCTTTGTTGTGTTGGAATATGTAACTTATTTAATCATAAAAGTGAGCTCGTTCAACTGCCTCAACGTTCAACTGTTTTTTTTATATATAATTATCAGTTATTTTTAATTATAATAATTAATAATAAATAATTATCAGTGAATGATGGCCCCAATCATGAAGCTGATTGTTATATATGCATGATCGGGGCTATGTAGAACAACATTCTGGTTAACAAACCTTGACCGATCAAATCTGTAGACCTGACCATGTAGATCTCGGTTTAGTTTTCATTTCGTTAGATATCTATAGTTGAAATTCGCTAATATAATAACGTACGTACAGAGTAGCAAGTGTCGTTCCTCAAGCTATAGTTTGTGCAAGTGCCAAAAGCCTAGTGGCGGTGATTGGAAAGCTGAGTGTTCATCGGTAATCGGTACTAACCTCGTATAGTCAATGCCAACTAAGAAGCTATGTGCCAACTAATAAACGATGTTAATGTTTATATGTCAGCGAGTGATATACAAGTAACACGAGTTTGGTGTAACAAACAATGCCCAATAATAGACATCACATCGTGCTAGGATTCGAATTCGCTAGTTGAATTGCAGGGTGATTCCCTCACCTTTATGCCGCTGTGTGCCGAAACCGTACAAATCAGCGATTACACTCTCCGGTGCACGTTGTGCATATCGGTGTGGGTGTGCGACTTACGCATTCTATCTTCTGTTCATTGCAGTGCGTATTAAAAAATCTGACAGAGATACTCAAGCATGTCGGCAACCTTGTGAAAAGTGCCGGAAAGACCGCCAGTAGTTCTAAGGAAACCAATATGTTGGTGAACGCGGCGCTGTTTCTTGTCTACACAGTGGTGAAGAAAGTCCTCGAAATTCTATGTATGCAGCCAGCGATCCTGATCAGTCTGCTCCTGTCTCTAGCCCCACTGGTGTTCATGATTCTCCTAGCAGCTGGCCTTGGTCTCTTCCTTGGTGTTCCTGTCCTTGGACCGATTCTATTTGTAGTCGTGCTTCTTCTAATCGTGATTGTCGTCCCACTTGTCGCCGTTATAAGTCTTCTTCTTCTAGGTTTGGTTCTATTGCTTGAAGTCCTTCTTGTTCCTATTTCGGTCCTACTTATCATCCTTATATCAGATCTAACTGGAATTGAAGATGCCTGCAGGGATAGCGCATGCTCCGCTGAACCCGAATCGTTTATTGACGAAATTAAGTGCTTGCCCTCAACCGTGTATGAGGAGTTCTTAGCCTTCTTTGGGAACGCGCCCGAGGCTTTTAAGGGTCTTTTGCAACCTCTTCTCGAGAGGGTGCTTGCATTACTTGGTCCGATTGTAAAGGGTGTTTTACAATTAATAGGACCACTTGCGGTGGCCATTGGTGATATACTTCAATCGATCAATTAGCTTACTAGCGCGTTTTCACGCATTTTTTTTAACCATATTTGATATCATCGAGAGCTCAACATATGTAGGACATGACTTGACAATAAAAAAAGGAAAAAATATATATAATTACTCAGCATACAAAGTAAAACGTGTTTTTGTTGTCCTACTTGTCAACTATACACATTAACGATAGAATAAAGAATGAAGTAAGCGTACCGCCAGGATTAGAAGGCCTGCGTTTGACGACATTTCAGCGTGATCATCAGGAGAGAGTCATTTACTACTAATCGTGCACTTATCGTGAATACGGTTGATGGAGCCGTCACAGAGCTTCGCTGTAGATACTACAAAACTAGCATAGTAGCGTTCTGCCAACCCGTAGGGCATATGAGAACACACTCGGGATCGATTCTTCCTGTGGGTGAGATACTCTAATTAAGAGTAGTTCATTAATGGCAACTCGTTAGTTTCATGGTCTGAACGTGTTATCGGTAAAAAAAAAGAAAAAGTATGTATGATTCTACACGTGAACGTTGGTCTGCGGACGAAAATAGCAAAATAATCATGACTAATTCTAATCATGAAGTATCCAAGCGATATTTATAATGAAATCATTAGGATATTTTTCTTTTGTTCACAACTCTCGTTTGTATCATAAATTTTGAAGTGTGTGTTATGTAGGTAGCTTAGTTACTTGTAGACGTTAGCAGCCTAAGGCTTACGTCCGTACGCTACGTACCAATCGATGGCCAGTCATCGCTGGAGGACCCTGTCCCGGAGTTTAGCCACGTCCCTTCAATTAGCCAACGTGCTCGAATTTTGCGGGCGTACGCGGGCTTGAAGGAGGCCTGCCCTCCCCTTCGGGGTGGTTGCGATAGTAAGGGGCGCTAGTAGGGGTCGCATAGTAACTCTTATGTTCGATGTCAAGGAGATCGGTCGGTAGTCAAGCGATCGGGCCCTGGAAATAAATGACGCGGCCAGCGGTACTTGCGTTGGTTCATCTGGTGGGCCTTGGTTTTTATCTCTTTTATTTACTTTTTATTTTATCGAGAACTAAGGCGTATTGTATTTCAGTTCCGAAAATAAACTTGATTTTGAAATTTGGTCTCGGTTATTTTTCCTTATAAGGCTTAGTTAGGCGGCAATACCGTTTAGTTGTGAGTTGTCAGTTGGGCAATTTCAAGTCAATAGACGTGTATCGACTCCCGCTGTCGTTATTAACCACTCAGGAATTTATTTATTATGTTTACCTGCCTGACACCTGGGTATAATGGGAGCTTGTGGTTAGTTCGTGGCCATGTTTGCAATTGCGCAAATGATATATATATATATATATATACATGTATGTGTACCTGATATGTCTAAAGTTGGTGATGCAGCTGACGATTTGCGAGCCAAAATCATCCGATAGCCACATGATGTTATATCTATTGAGATTGAAGAACAATATCAGAGTGCGACAATCAATGACAGGTTTTGTCGATAGGGCACTAGGTAACGCAGTCGATGGCGACGCGTTGTGATACTAAAATGGTCATAGAATTCGTCGGTTAAGTGGGCTATCATAAAATCTATCTCCATCTCCGTCGGGTAATGAACTGACTATATAGATTACCGTGTAGTGGCTTTTTAAGCATTAATTGTATATACAGTAGCATTGAGCCTTTCGGAACTCTGCAAAATCTCGGCTTAATATGAAATCGCTGAACACCCGAGGTCCGCGGATATTATACTTAGAATTTGCCGACAAAAGCAAGGCGCGCTTCAATGCTGCAGTGTGGCTAACATAAATTAGTAACATATGAAAACAACGCGAGCAAGGACGTCGCGGGGCAATGAGGTTCTCACAGTCGAAACCAGATTTGAGTTTCCAACTATTTCTGCTTTTTGCCGTTGCCACCACCTCAGTCTTCAACAGACGAGTCGATTCGATGAAAATTTGGTGATCTTCTGACCCGTAAAAACGCCGCCATCGAGTTCGTTGACGGGCAACGAGGTCTCACCGGTGCGGCGAAGGTTGTTAGGCTCTCGAAGGATGGCCAGTCTCTAAGCGGGTCCGCTGCCGTGTCGTGGATGTGATCTGTCAATCTGTGTGCCCGACGTTTCTTACCAGCGCCACTCTCATCGTTCCAGCAATAGCGGCGGTTCTATAAGCAAGTTTGGTTGGAACGTGTGGCGAGCTACTTTTCCTGCGTTCTTTAGTGTTTTCGTTACTGAGATAGGGCTGAAGTCGTGAAGTCTGGCAAGCCACAGTTCTTTCCGAACCATGAGTAAATTATAGTGAAATTGAGTAAGGCGGGGGGGGGGAGGGTTCCGATGGTAAATGCGATGTATTGATGATCTGAATTCGTTATTTCACAGCGAACCTTCTATCCGCTGACTTTCTGTACAGTGCTTGCTGAGTCGATGATTAGATCTGGACCGCATCGATAGAAAGTCGCACCAGGGTTTTCAATAATGTGCTGATCTAGGAAGGCAGCGAGTTCTAACAATGTTTCATTTGAGCACTACCCATGGCTGCCCCATTGTGTGTAATGTGTGTTGAAATCGCCCCATATAATTAGAGGCTATCGTATTTCTTGAGTTGATTTCATTGGTTAGGAAGGAAATTTTTCTTTTCGTCCCGGGTGTACCGTTCGGTGAGATGTATACAGGGTAAATTGCGAAACTTTTTACGATTCTATATGAAAAGTGATTGTCTTGCCTTGCTGATGAAATGTGAGTTTATGTGTTCGGGACGTGAGTGGCAGATATGTTATTGTAGGCCTTAGTCGTACGGGTTGCGACTTGATTGAGTCGGGGTGTCGAGAGAACGATGATGTTCACTTTGTTTGCAAATGTGGTAGCGAGACCCGAAGCGCGGGGGCATTGATTTAGACGTATCTGAAGCATTAGTCGCTGTAATGAACATTTGTAGCATCGGACGCTCTGCACCCTGCAGTCTTTAGCCGTCGCATTACACGGCATTGCCATAACATAAGTATGGTTCAACAGCACATCCGGCACCAGAGTCAACTGGTTTGGCATTCGCGAAGCCTAGACATGCGCCGCGACGCGCAACTCGATCAACGCCAACTGCGAGTTTTTGCGTTGTATTCCGTATCGGGTCCAATGCGTTCACGTGCTGACGGTATAACCTTGAGGGACAGAATTTCACAGGCGGTGTATCTCAAAACGCAACGACTGCTATGGTGTACTAGGCATGTTGCGCTTGCGCAACGTGCCTGGCTACAGCTTCGCTAAGGTGTAACTGTGCTAAGTCACGGGAGTTAGGCCTCTGACGTGACCAAGGCTGTCGTCATTGGCGAGCAACTATGGACTTGAAAAGTGAACTTTTTCAAGCAGTTTCGCCTATCCTCCAGATTCGTATGCGCACACTCACTTAGACGTCCTGCACGTATGTGTATCGACTGTAGGCAGTCGATGCAATGTGCAATTTTTGGTGCGCTCATTTCCAGCGAACGGACTCACATATGTGCGGGGACCCGCTTCAGCTTTTACTTCCGCTGTTGCTTGCTAGCTATTTCTTAGTACTGTGTTTCAGACTTCGGAAGTTGACAGTCTCGACCTAGAATCGGGCCTTAGGTAAAGGTCGGAGCCTATCTTTAGGCATAGGCAGTCAAGTGATATTATGTAAAGAATAAAGGAGTCCCTGGTTGAGAGCGAGTGACTCACAGCACACCATCGTCTGCTGTTGTGTGTCACTCCGTCTTCTATCGCCGAGTCCTTTTTTTAGATCATTTCCTATCGAGAGAACTGATCTCACACCATCCTTAGATGGCGAACATCAGGGACGAACCCGTGGCAACTAAGTTCAAAGTTAATCGAATTACCTTGGAACCGAATCATTTTGGTCACCGTAAGTCCGGGCTGATAGCACTTTTCGTATTAACGATCATTGGCAGTCCTCGACTGACTTGCAGGCCTAGCGGACATAACGCAAAACACTCGGCAGGCATGCCGTGTACTGAGTCCAACCACCGAGAGCGGCTCGCGCCCAGCCGCAGGTGTGGCGAATTATCTGAACTAACGACGCGGTGTTACTTTCATCATTCACCCACATGGTTGTGGTAATATATCGTGGGTGTGTTGGATATGGAAATCTTGACCTCCATTTCTAGACCAAGCTTTTTCGACAGGTGTTCTTAAATGTAGAAGCCCGAACACTAGACGCGTGTCAGGCGGCCGTAATGGGCGTATGATCCTATCATACTCAAGGAAAGAGAATAGCCGAGTCTCACATCCGAGACAACATGTGGTGACCGTATATCTTGTCTGATAATTTTGACGGGAAACCCTCGTTATTTAATCATATAGAATTAAAGCTAAGAACATATAGTATTCACTGTTTTTTCGAGCTGACCCTCAGCTGTTCCCCTATCTGACAGGAACATATAGTATAACAGAATTACAAGTGTACGTCAATACAGCAAAGCTTATTTTATAGTCTCATTATTGATAATATTATTATTATTATTTTGGAAAAATAATGTTTCAATAAGGGCTGTAGATGAAAAACCCGTGCATGATATCCTAAGTTAATCTAGTGTGTTGCTCACCATGGGAACAAATTCTTTATTCGTTCTGTACTTGCTTCTGTGATGGGCTGTAGAACCAGCTCTGCTACGTGTGTGCCTAAATTAGGCATCTCGTTAAAAGAGTTTTCCGTTAATTGCAAAAAGATCACACTGAACCTAATGGCCAACGCAGGTCAGAGCCTTGGGGGACGTTATTCGAACTAAGGGCCTCGTAGCTACGATAGAGTGCTGTCAAAGCCTTCACCTTCCCTTTTGAAGTCGTTTAATTCGCTACTGTTCCATTTGGCAGTCGATCAATCTGCGATACTTAACAGCGATGTATCCAATGAGTTTATAGTGTGAAAGTCATTCGTTACAAAAGATATTTGCCTCGTTGCTAGGATTGCCCGAACCCCTTCAAACCGCTCGTCAGGTGATAATTGATACTGGGGGCCGGTCGCACAAGTGAATTGGCATTCTTGTATGAGCGGTTGCGTTAAATCAGTTCTGTCGTCGATTACGTTGGCACATAGCCACATGAGCTATTTCATGTGAAGAAAAGACGTGATGAATCGATTCATTTCCAACGTTCGCTAATAGTTCGAATAGATCGAGCTGTTGCAGAGTGCTCCACATATATGTTCCAAACGAAGCCATGTTATTGTGGTGCAAGGAAAATACAGTGTACTGGCAGCCGCATTTGCAAGTTAGAATGAGCGAAACAATATTTATATTTCCGCTATTACTGTTCCTGCACCGAACATTCAAAACACCGCGTATCTACATTGATGTAGACATTACATAGATATAACAAAGATATATTTTACAATGCAGGTCGTACTTGAATATAGGAAGGCACATAATAAGAAAGAAGCTCAGAACGTAGGTAATATACCCATTCGTTGTTGGTTTCGAAATGTATCGCCATAAATTCTTTTGCGTCAGCACGGTGGCTTGGACGGTTAAGTCTATGGCTGCAAAAAGCCGGATGGCGCAGATGCAAGTCTCGAAGTGACACATAAGAGAACTTAAACAATACGAAACAGCAGTTCATCAAATAAACCAATAAAAAGCTTAACCTGCCGTTTATAGGACGTGGTGAGGTCAACCTTGAATTACAGTATAGTCATTTATTGTGTGTTTTTTTATATACAATAGTTAATGACACAGTTGGGAAGGAGCGGGGGATAGGGTGCCAGCATAGTTTGATTAATTATACGCTTTTATTTCACCTTAAATTCATATAGAAACGTGGTTTATTTATACAGAGCAAGTTGATATTAGGAGACATATGTACTGAATAGGTTTGTTGTCACAGGTTTCGATACGTTTTCATTTATTACAATGATGCTAAAGGTAAGGTTATATTTTACGACTTACCAGATTCGTCCTCAAGTCAGGCTATTATATTGTCGTTTTATAACCTGTTAAATCAGGATCTCTACAAGCGCGAAGGGTACTGAGTCCTTCTGAGAGCTGATCGTCAGAAGAAGATGAATGATAAGAGAGTAATAGACTAGCTTTTAAGCTGTACGGCACCTGGCTACTTATTACTAGGCCGATCGGCTGGAGGACTTTGCAAGTATTCCAAATGTATGGTTGCTTTTAAGCATACGTGCCCAATGGCCAGGTAATGAAATCACAATGGATTATAATATACATAATGAAATCACAATTGTTATACCGATAACTGGGGAAGAGCCGTGAATGGACCGACACGATTCTTGTGAATACATTGCAGTTGCGACACGGCTGTCAGCGCGCACCCATGGTACTACGCTTTTCAGAGAAACTGGATTTTCATAGTGGAGCCTTGGCACAGGTGCAAATATTGTTGTTTGCCCAAGAAGTAGAGAATCTGATTTCGAGTCTCACTTGCCACGACAATGTGTCAACACTGTTATAACAATTCCCTTATCATCTTCCATTCGAGGTCCAGATACTTGGCGGCTCGCCAACTGAAAGCATGTTGCCTGTTTACCAACCATCCACAGGCTGAAAAGCGATTACTCAAGAGACAAGGCATCGTTCAAATACATACAAATTGTCCCCGTACGCAGCGTCGAGTTGCGACCCTTCATTAAAACGGCATACGACGCCCTTTGAAGCTACCTGTTCTACATTATCCACTTCAAATGTCGGGTAACAAAATTATTATGTGCAAGCCTATTACTATCGACTTCCAAGATATTCTTGCGGGTAGTCTGTCCAACACTCCCACGTGAACATCCTCTCACGATGTTTAACCGATGAGACCGTGTAGAAGTACAGAATCATACCAAGGAATGAACATGTTGCCTATTTACTGTTGGTTGGCCAAAACGCCATTGGCACTAAGCTCGAATGTTTTGTAAAGTCGTCATTTCACTATTTCATCTAAGAATAGATATAGGTTTTTTTTTTGTATTTAGAGACAGGCATCTATTTGAGCTTCAATTAGTGCTACAGGTCGAAACAATTTTACTTAATTTATACGACAACGCCGTATTTCGCACGTCCGTTTAATGTCAGGCTATCTCCCAATCCGCTGACAGCCATCGCCATCTCTGCATTGATTTAACATAGCGTGGCACAGCCCAGAGCTAGATCATTGCTCACTCAAACGATGAAATATAAACACGGTGCAGAATCAAACAGCCCACTATTCCAAGGCGAAAAGTCTATACAGATCTTTGAAAGCGATCCCCGTCGCCCGTAAGCGGTTTCCCGTACTGTTTCCTAGTGGAGTGCTTCTGTGACACGCAACGCGTGGCCCCATTAACAATAGATAGCCGCTCGATAGAGCTGGAGGGAGGTACATCCGACAGTGATCACTCATCTCAGTTTTCATCGCTCAGCCACATTTCACTTTTTTTTGTGGTCGCGAACCAATCGTCGACTCGCAGACGAAACGGTGGCCCGATTAAACGGGACAAAATTCACGGAGTGTGCCGAAATGCCTGCCAAGTATTATCAAATTGCTGACGAATCGCATGGGCGTTTCACATGGTTCGGCATTTCTCTCACTGGCCTGCAACAAACTCTTTTGTTTTATTCGTTGTACGCATGAATGCTGCTGCTGCTGCTGCAGCCGTTGATGCTAGGCCTACCTAAACGTCGCATATTTATCGTTGTGGCGTCGCGCGCAATGAGTGTCCAATTTCTCGACAACAAAGACATTTTCTTAGACGGCAACGGGTTTCACGGAGGATGGATGATGGATGAAGATTGCATTGGCATGCCCGAAATCGCATGAAACTGATAGTGTTTCTTTAGAAACAGTTGTAGTCGCGTGCTCCATCGAATAGACGCTCATAAACAAGATCATACAAGGTGCATGGCCTCACTATAGGTTCCGTCAAATTAGTGCATTTTGTTGTACCTTTATTGATATGAAATACACGTCATGTTACAACAGCCCATTTTTTCTGTCTGGCAACATAGCTTAGATCGCTGAATCGGATGAATACTAAAAGTGGCTATATCTCGGTGTGAACTGAGCGCATCATTAACAAGAATACTACTAGAACTAGGGCTACGCTATGCGTATGGTTTAAGGGAATCAACATTTACAAACTTTAAAAATCTAAACGTCTCACATCTGACGGGGGATGTAACAAGGATATTCATCTGATAATATGCACACATACATATAATGAAAAGTGATTGATTGCTTAAATATTGGTAATATGACTGGCATAATATAAAAAGAAGAAAAATACAACCCGCACTCACTAAAAGCTGCTTATTCACTGTCATCGTACGGGATCAAGTTATTCTAACTGCATACATTTGACGACAAAGTGAACCACACCGAGATGATACAAGGCCATATCGGTCAGTATGTGAACTTGTTGCAACGGAGATGATATGATGTCACAACAATATCCTGCCATTCGCTTGTACCGTACCACCACGATTAAATGTATATCATAAATGGGACCCATTGTTTGTGCATGCTTGCTTTGTACACGTGGGCCCTCATGCGCATCGGGATCATTGGCCTCTCGTGGAGCAGACTCGAGCATACTGCAACGGGGAGTCCGGTTGCCCGCCAGCCCGCGCCTTGGCGGTATTCTTATATACGGCGCGCGCGAGTCTTGATTTTTTTCGTCCGAATCTCAGCTCAATCCGCTGATGGCCACTTTGATGTTCTGCCGCCGGCGGTGGTGTCGCGAATTCATCGAGTTTTGCGGTTCTGGCGCAATACGACACGACTTTGCGTTTTATTGCACGCCTACGCTGGTGAAGATCATTACCAGTAATAGGAGTGGGAAGCAAGATTCAAACGTGCTTGCGTCTTGCGAGGTGAGTCGTCGGTAAATCTGCGCGTATGTGTCTGTGTATACGAAAACGAAGTCAAATAATTAAGCGTGTTCAAGAACCGAACACGTTTTGTATGAGTGATGAATGATGAGTAGCTTTATAGGATCGAGTACACCGATGGTTCGGCTAATTACGTATGTGATTTCCACGTAGCGCAAAGGATCGCTCAACCATGCGCAGTTTGCATAATTTGTGAAACATACTCATGTCAGCAGCATCATGCAGCTTACCGAGTTCGAGTCCCGTGTCGTGACATATAAGAGAACTTAAGCAGTGTAAAAACTGCAGTTCCTTTAATAAACAAATAAAGCTTTACCTTTACCTTTACCGATAAACTTGAAAGTGATGTGGTCTCTGGTGACTCTACAGCTGATACTGACCCTGCAGATCAACTTTTTGTAGAGCTAATAAAAAAGCAGTATCATAATGGTAACACTGAGACAAACTCTCACTGCGCGGAATAACTTCTAACTCTAGACCTACAAGTTCTCTCATAACTGTGGCAGGGAGTATACTGTTGCCGGAAGTGGTCAATCATAGAACATTATCCGGTTCGATAGCCAAATGGCAAACATACGTTCAAACAATGTCTGATGTCCTAGGGTCCGTCTACCTCGATACTTCGTTGACTGGTGATAGCATTAAGGGGGTTTTCCATTTCCGAAACACGACAAGCCCTTGTACCTCTGGTACACGAAACTGGAAGACTGCCAAGAATACCTTTATGGCTAGCTGGTGACCTCTTCTAAATCTCTAGTGCACTCTTAACATAATCCTCCGACATCGAAACTTGATTGGTGCCGAGAGCCACTTGAGAGCCATGGAAACATTAGCCAGTCAAAGACGCTTGAACAGCTTTATTATCAGTTTTGAAGGAGGGGCTCAACAACAAATCATATCGGTGGGAGAATTCCACTCGTTCATCATTTGAAGTTAAGATAGGCTGGCAGTGCAACACGCGGCTGAGGGTTATGTAACCTTGGATCTTCAACAACTGATACTAGTTAAAAAAGAATACGAAGCCAAATGTGTACAGCACTGTTGGCCAGAAGAAAAAGACTAAATTATTATCAAAATTACGTTACGCACACGAGATATGGGGGGGGGTGGACATTGAATTTGCTTATTCCAGTGACGGGACACAGGCTAGAACCAGTACGGAATTATGATTCTCTTTCTTGAACCCTGGTGCAGAGTGGCTTGTTTTGTTTCGATGAGTGGAAAAAAAATCTACGCTAGAATACGCGTACTACCCCTAATAGCCGTGAGTGATGCTGGTCACGATGGATGTGTCCTGTTTGCTTGTATAGGCCAAACAGCTTGGTTACCTGATTAGCACCGACAACCCCGGTATAGCTTCGACCACTCACACGGAGATACGTTGACTTTAGTGACGGTGAGGGTAGTTCTTTTAGCAATTTGTCGTCGACTGTGAACTGAAGCCCTGACTCAACAAGGGACTATACCATTTTGCTGGAACGACGCCAGAACGCCGAAATTTGAGTCCTTAGACATATCAAATGAGACTGGCCTACTATGACTACTATGCACCTATCATACGGTGACTGGCCGCGTACCCCACATCATTGAGTTGTTATGGACACGCACTAAAAGTCAACAATAACCCTTTCCAACTCCCAAGCCCGTATACGTTCTGTCAATGTGACGCGATTAAACAGTGGCATCCGTTGTCTTGACAGACAGCAACAGCTGTATTGGTTGAGGGAGACACTTTCGAAGATAACGAATGATCCAGACGTGTTTTCTCGCTGTCTGGCTCCTCGCTGCAGGCAACACGAGATTCGCATAGAAGAGCCTATTGTTTGGGATCAGATATCGTCTGGCCTTTAGATTCAGTTAGAAGTCACTGCTACGTACGAGTGTGTAGCAACAGTGATCTATATTATACAACCTAATTCATTGGTGAAACTCACCAAGTCATATGAACGCATGTGTTACTAATGGATGCTCATGTTTCTCGTCAATCTTAAATACGATTATTAGTCATATAGGGATTTTTTTTGTCACTACAAATATATATATATACGGAACACTATACGTATGCAGAAATATATATATATACAGTACAGTATTTGCATACGGAATGCAACAATAATATGGAGTTTGCTTCTATTGCACATCACCTCAAGCCTCTCTCATTGATGTCCGACCATTTCAATAAGTAAATCAACACTTATTTGTTCTTATTCAACAATACAATGCCTCACATTCAACAGCTGCCTCATGCAAGCAATAATGTCAAGGAACCCTGGATGACGTATCGATCGTCAACTATACGGGGTACTGAATTTACGTATATAGCATACGATTGATATGATAATTGACAAGCCGATTGCGGACGGATTTCGATTTGTGTCGACAGCTGCTCATAGCCGATCCGATGTTGGCCTTGGGACTTGTCGATTGATTCTAGCATTCACTTGGTCGCAGATCGGGCGTACACATGTTAACGTATTTCATGGCATCTGCTTCCGTTTGTCTCGGTCTTCGCATCTTTCGTGCTTATCACGTGCAATGCACGTAAGACGACCTCCACCAAACTGGCAATGCGGGCAATTATGATTATTTATTTATAATAGTAATAAATCGTTTATTATTACTATTATTATTAATTAATAATATGATTATTTATTAATAATTATAAACGAATATTGCCAAGCGACTAACTACTACTACTACTAGTGCTACTCGATTCAATGGCGTTCTATAATAAATACTACAACGACAATCATTGGTCGCAAAAATATAATAGGTATTCATTCATGTGCACAAATACAATGTTACGAATAGCATGTCTGTATGACACCAGGTACAATGCCTTCGTAAGACGGACCCCCTAAAAGCAGTTGTACCCTAGACGTTAAATGTTGGTTGAGAGTCAGTCCGAAAACCTAGGTAAAATGCCCTCAATAATTTGGTCACAGCTGGAAATGATCGATCGTTTGTTACGATACGCATAATTCTTTAGTAACCTTTGAAAGTTGTCCAAAAAATCTGTATCTAGCAATATCTTCAATAGAGGTCGTCTTTGTTAGCCCGAGCGCTGTTTATTGCTCACCCAGCATTTGTGTATTGAACACATAGGGCACTCAAAGAATAGTTAGAGAAAGACAAAATCATGATGATAATATTCAATACATGGCGAATTCAAGTATTAGTTGGAGCGTCTATTTTAACCCAAGTCCATGCACCAAACTAAGAAGCCGGCTTCGGTTCCGTTCGGCGGCCATATCGTTTCATGGTTCAAGTGGCTCACCTCGGTGAAACTTTCGACTCAGTAACGGCCTGTATTTATATTGCTACCCGTTTCACGCCTAGTTTCCGCCATCTGCATGCATTGATTAATGGCATACTATATTATATAGGTCCAATTATTTTTACTGTCGAACTAAGTCGCTTGGTCGTGTAGAAATGGGTTTCTTTCGTTTGCAAACGATGGCTAATATTAATTTCTTGTGAACACACAAGAGAGCTTTATCGAGAGCATCTTAATATTGTTAAGTTCTTTTTGTCTCGACGTTAGCGCTGTTTTCATTGCGGATAACTTTGACGGTCTTATTTTTCCCTCTCATTAATGGAATATCAACATGTCAAAGTACAGGTCATCATAATATCGTTATATTGCAAGGTTAAAGCTACAAGGTGACTGTAGCTTTGCGACATTTCAGCTTTATGAAATATACTATTTTGATTATTTACATATACACCGAAATGAATAATAGCATAGAATAGAAAAGTTGTAGTAACTGCAAATACTTCAGTTGGGTGTCTGATCTCCTTCAAGCCCAACTATAAGCGAAGACTCTACAACTTCCGTCCGTTATCTCGTTTTTCTTTTTGGCGTACTTTGCATCAGAGGCTATTCGGATTAAATGCTACCTTTACTAATCCTGCAAACAATATTCTGCAGGCTTGGGACTGGAGGAGCTCAAATGGGGAACTATTTTGCTGTCAATCGTACTATTCAATGCAACTGAGTATCCAATGGAAGCCTTGAGTCGACCAATTATTTCATGCGCTACTGCTCGTAGCAAGTGTTGTTATTAATCGACGAGTCCATGTGCTAAATTATCTAGTTGCTTTAGCTGTCACTAAGTAGATATAATAGTAATAATAAATGCTTTTTAGATATAAAATTAGCTTGGCATCTCATTGTCCTAGTTTGCTCTGTATTTTACCTCAGGTCTACCTCATTCAGATTTGAATCAGCCTGAATATAGCTGGAGGCCAAGTGTTATTTCCTGTTATAATCGTCTTGCCGCTTGAACGCCAGCCCAGAATATCTTCGATCAGTTCCCTTGGGACAGGTGTCACGTACGATTCGTACTCGTCCGAATCGTAATTCCAAAGCTGAACGTTATCAGTTTTCTCTTCAGTGGATATTCGTGCAAATAAATAATAGTATCTATACACAATATATTGTCGTCCATAGCTTTCTTGGCTGAATTACATACATCGCATTTATATCAAGCGGGATAACTTTACTTCACGCAGCCATGATGTTTATTGATTGATGAAGCGCTAGCGTCTTCACGCCATGTTGTTCTTCTTAATAGGACATTTTTAATTAGATTGGTTTCATATTGCCCCGATCTAACAACATTTCCATACTGAAACACGTGCCATAACAAGCAGCCGCAATGACGACAATTCAAGGTAAAAATTGAGCCACCTGATGGCGATGCATACACAAGTGATAAATAAATGTTTTCAGTAAAAATCTGTGTGACCAATGTGTTTGTTTGGTTTGTTTGCGTTACGTGCTTTTGTCTTTGTCGAGCCCGCCACGCAGCAACGTACCTCGATGTTGCTTATGATTGCATTGTATTGTACATTGGTCTGAAACGTTCGGTATAGAACGGGAACGGTCTCACTATGCAAAAACAGTATAATTCGTTCTTTGCACTGTCAATACAGGAACACTATAGCCCCTTAGTGCAACTGACATTGAACGCCATTAGGACAATAAGGCAAATAGGCTGCATTTTTGTCACAAAAATCAATTTCCAAACGTAGTTTATTACTGTTTTCTGTGTAACACATACACTACTGTCGATTAAAACAGAAAAAGTTATTTGTATCTCTGGATTGAATTTACTGATACGCCATGTATTCGTCTTAATAAAGGTCTGAAAATGAGAACAGGCACTGTCCTCACGTCATCTTAAAGAGCCTTAAAATCGTTGGCTTTCATCGTTCGTTGCGTTGAATACAGAAATCGCTGGCACAGTTGACAAGGTAATCATGACAAGGACGCATAGCCGGTGCATCGCTTCCCCCACAAACGTCGTCAGGTGGACTATATACTAGTGTATTTAAGCAGAGTTTGTCCGATCTATACCTACACCAATATACTGCATTTATTACAGTGATGTCGACCAATATGTATAATGCTTTCGGACCAATTCGACGAAGACATACCCGTTCGAGGGGATTTTTCCATGCGAATATTTCCATGGCTGTATATGGCTGTTTCCCACCCCACGATGTCTGAAAATGTGTTTCATTACTTTGCACATACCCAGCTATCATTGCATGGGCTCACCATTGCTCCGTATATTGACCTTTGAATGGTGGCAAGGACAAAACTATTCTCATTAGCTTACAGTGTATAAAAGTGAACCGCAGGTAATCGGAGGTGCGTGCGCTCGTCCTGTGTCGATGTCGCACACCTGTAGGAAGGCAGATGTAGCCAGTCAGGAAGGCAGACAGTGGCCTGCCGGTAGTAAAGATCGTTTCGAGCATCGTAAAGATATCTCGACGAGGAGCAGTCAAGATAGACCAATCATCCGGGTGACAACGCGAATTGCTTGGCGGTAGCGGTTGGATAAACGAGACGGGCGATAGTCATCTGCAGGCAGGCTAGCGATCGAAGCAATCGTTATCTTTGGATGACTAGCCTGATAAATTAATGACATGCCCCATAAGATATAAGGCGCTAGACTTGGGTATATTTTCGGATTAGATAGACCGAGAACGCTGCTCTGGATTCCCTCATATAAATGAATGGCGAGTTGATACGAAATAGCAATATACAGAAAAATAAAGTCGGTGCTACATTGAATTATGCGTGTGCTGCAAGAACGTCTTGCGAGATTGCGATTTCTCTAGGCCGTTGATTGACATAATACTTGGCTAATCAATTTATTCATTATGAACTCGATACACCCGGGCACAATCGTGGAACAAGTGAGTGTTCGAGTGTGTCTCAATTCTGTATACATTTAGATATTTCAAGTAGAAAAGGATGTGGCTGAACCTATTATTTGGGTTAAGTAAAAAGCAGCTGCAACATTTGGAAACCCTGGATCACGTTGGCCCTTTCAAGATGGTCTTATCCCGTACACCTCAGAGAATGGTTGATGTGCAGTTACCCATGCCTGGGGTCTCAAAGCTGGCATAGTCTCAGCCCTTTAAATGGCTGGGATTAAATCTCCGCGGAATGATGAAATGGCACACTCATCTCACAGCCCTGGCACCCAATTACTATGCAGTAATTGCGGTACTGCGGAGACTTAGGCAGAATGGGAGCTTGTCACCTAATTATTGAAACATATTAATAAAATGTAAATACTGGAGGTTATGAAATTGATGCCTACAGTGTATATGTGCAAACAAATTATGTTGTTATATCCTAAATATTTGTGACACTCTATTATCATTATTTTATTACGAGAACTTAAGCATTACTGATTGCAGTTCCGTTAATAAACCACCATTGTATTGTAACGCATTGTGAAAATGTTGGAGCTCTAAGCTCGCGTGGTAACCGTTTATCCATGAGAACGAATGTGCTGATCATTTGTATAGTAGTCTTCCGCTGCTGCTGTTCCTGAGAGAACCATTTGAGTATCCATTCGTTGTTTCAGGCTTGACAAGGCAAAACGCCAGACTTCATACGTAAACTCCGATGGACGTGGTATCTCACAAAGGTTCAAGCCAACAATAGAAGGCTTGCGTGGTGGCAGCTACTACCTACTCTTGTGGTGGCTTGCGTTAGCTAGCATACGCGATACTTGGGTTGTTTTGAGAGATGATGTATCATTATTGTCTTCAGCTATCATTTCGGCGAATTGAATTTCAACCTCACGAATACAAGTGACTGCTGTAGCTGCATTGCTGGTGCTATTGGGCCATAGAAACTGCGCAAAACCGCCTGGGCAAGTAGGAATGAAGGTATATTCCCCTATGAAAACTGGCTCAAGCAAATAAACATTGCATGTCAAGACCCCTATGAGCTAGCAAGTTGGGAAATCCACATCCACAAGCTCTCATTAGCCGTCATTAATAATCATTAGTCGTAGGTTAAGAGAAGTGTTTTACACTCCTATTCCAGTTCAAAGTGTTTCCAAAGGAAATGATCAATTGTTCTGTAATCTCCGCACCCTGTGTCCGCACAGGAAACCGCTAGTGTTGGCCGGAAGTGATTCAAAATAGCATAGCTATGTGGTTCACAGACCTAACAGACGGCTTTCCGAAAACGATCGACATAAGCAAGGTCACCCTACGATGCATGAACGCACACTGTTCTAGGAAGAACTTCATACGAACGTAAAGGGGTCGCATAGCCTCGTAGGGTCTATCGTGTGTATTATCTTATTCCAACAGGGATTTAATCGTTGATGCACTTTGGTCTTATCAAGTCAAGTTATATTGCAGAATTTGAAAATTGTCGTTTTGGACGATTCTCTGCTACCATCGTAGCAGGAGGCGAATCCCTGTCAACTCCATGTGGTCATGAAACGGGACGAGAGTGAGAGCACTAAGAGTCACCTTGTTTTCAAACATAACTTTTGGGGTATTCAGAAATGTTCCATTACACCGTGGAGATACGACCATCACAAAGAACAATCGACTTCAATAGACATGATTCTTATCAGGCAACTTAAAATACCGGGTTAGTTGATCATGCTCGCCTCCTAATCTCTAATAAGAGCCGGCTTACTAGGACATCCCCAATAATACCTACTCAACGACGTAGTTTCAAAGGTAGTGTGAAACCCTTGGGGCTGCCGTAACGTTGTTTGGCATGCTACATAGGCCCAGGGCATTATCGAGCAGGACTAACTGTGGCTGCGCTTGATGTACGATCTGCCAAAATCAGCTCGCAAACATTTTTACTCAGCAGTTCTGGCCATTGAGTGAGAAAAATGGAGTCTTCGTGACAGGTTGTTAAATAAACAAATTTACGGGACATGAACGACCTACATTCAAATATGTTTTTCCTTTCTATTTGGGGAACCAAACTTATATTTAAGTACAATAATAAACAACTGTTCCTTACGAAAATATGTGCCTAAACTGAAAGGGAAATAGGATTTCCGTTAGATTCCTATGAAATCTTAAATCTATTCCATAAAACAGTATTTTCTTATTCACAGAAACTTCTTCCCAGATCGCGTATTAAACATTCATTGATTAAACAATCACCTGTGAGCGAATTGTTCATTTTTGGTTTTACTTGAATCACATACATATATATAATTGGGTATAATAAAATCACATATGAATAGGGTAAAATCAGCGACGAGACCCAGGACAAAACCGACATGTCCCGTTTGCCCTTACGATAAAGTCATTAGCGTGAAAGGCACAGGCAGTTGAGCAAATATCCGCAAAACACGGTGAGCAGTAAGTTTTCATCAGCACGCTGCTTCTTACCAACCAAGTTTTCTGGCTTCGACATACAAAGGATAATAGATAACAACATTGCGGAACGTGATGTAATACCTGGCGAGAAATATGAAATATGAAGCTTTCCTGCGTAGGATATTCTACCCTATGGGATTTGATCATGTCAAACAGCTGATGAATTACGATTAACATACGTCGACTAGGGTGAGTAGTTTGTATACAATGCATGCATCATACACGCTCATCGGGGTCATTGTTTTCCGTATAGGGAAAAGTTACGCATTCAGACTTGCGGTTCGTATACAAAAGTACAATACCGTACAACAGAGGGGTCGATACTAGAAATCGTATCATAAGTTCCACTAGAAACATTTTCAGATTCTACAAAAAGGAGTTCCTGCAGGATCAACGAAATGGTGTAACAGGTATGTAAAAAAGGCCACTTTGCACATTACCACTGGCTGGTTCTAAGCCGAGCGTTTGTCAATTCCAGTATAATCAAAGTACTAGTTGTCCGTAAATATAAATTTGACAAATAAATATTCTTGACGCACTTGCACGGCTTGTGGGTACAGCCGCATGGTAATGCGTATCAGCCGCAGCGAGTTTCTTCCCTTCGAGTCCCTCAAGCAAAGCGTCACTTGGCCAGCCGTAATACTGGTCATGGCCACTGCGCATGCATCAACTAGGCCGGCATTCGGCCACGTGCGATGGCTCTAATTGGCTCTATCGGACAATTTACATTCTGGTTCTGACCAGCATAACCCCTCTCTCTCTCTCTCTCTCTCTCTCTAGTAATAATGGATAAATAAAGAGTAAAATAATAATATGGGCCCCTATTCCACGACACAAAGTGCTTGTCGTGTCTCGCTTGATATTAGAGGTCTAACATAGCAATGTACCAATACGTATCGAATCGACGTATAGCCCTACAAGGGGAAATAGGATTTAAAATAAGTAGATGCAGAGAATACTCCGCGCTCGATTGAAGCGAACACTCGGTGGTCGACCTTCGGAAAGTGCGCCTTTTGCCATCAGCCCCCCATGCCATTGAAGTTGCCGACAGTATGACCCGCACGGTGAGTTCGCCCCATGATACTTCTCTATTCTACGTGTATGCGAATCTCGGGGAATCAACTCCCAACGAAACGAAAGAAACCACTTCTTACCACTCTATCTATTTTACCGCTGGTCTGGTCAATCGACAAAGTACCGCCCGCAACATGATACCTACTGTTTATTGTGAGATTACATCTGGCTGTTGGATTTCTAATTTCGCCAGTTTCCATAAATGAGAAAGAATAGAAAAAAAAACGGCCACAATGCTTCATCCTGATTGAGGCGGTGCCGCTCCTATCGCAGCTCACGATTTACCCATCCGACGCAGTGCGGAAGTGCGCGCATCGTCCGTAAACGTCCGGTTCATCGCAGTGCACTGGGCATCTTTGTCAAGATGAAGGCGGGCTCACATTCGTCCAACAGGTTCGAACCAGTTTGCCAAGCGGATGGAACGGAAATCGTTTGGTGATGAGCAGCATGATGCTCGTATCTCGTCAGCAGTGCACGTTGTCTGCGTTTTGTCGGGAAATGCGTTGGCCGCTAGCAAGCGAATACGATCATGGTATAATATGGCCCGCAGTATATCAGGGAGTGCTTCTTGATGAAGCAGCCAACTGGGAGCGTTATTCTCTCATTCCCGCCGCGTGATGCTCCTCTGGCCCCGGTCAAACAGCGATGGTCGTCTCTCGAGGGAATGGTGTCGCGTCGTCCTTGTTGTTGTCCACCACCGCCCCCGCTCTAATCCCTGCTACCGGGGCAGATGCGGTTGATACTGGTGCTGTCTGTTCGTTGCTACATATATAATACTAACGGTGACCGTATCACTTGGCCGCAAGTGACGTTGCTGCAGGTAAATATGTTGACAAGACGAGATGGGATGAGACGAAGCTTAGACATGGCACATAGGCTGGTAGGGTCGGTAGCCGAGTATCTCTCTGTCTGTAGGTATATTACTGCTGCTGCTGCTACCACTGTTGTTGTTGTTGTTCTTGTTGTAGTAGCTGTTTCTTTTGGCAGCCTGCCGCTGTTAGATGCGCAGCCTCAATCTCCACTGTAGGTATCGTGACCGTGTACTCGTGCCGTGTGAGTGTGTGTAACAAATGTGTCTGTGTTGGCTATGGCCTTCCCGAGTCGCGGCGTGGCGCGATACACAATGGCATCGCTCCAACAGGAGGCACAGTGCTTTTACAGAGAGAGAGAGAGAGAGCAAGAGATAAACGACGACCGCTGGTTACCTTGTCTGCGGGAAGTCTACACGACAACCAGCACGCGTTCGCCTTCGGGCCGCCCATCGTCTCATCAGTGCCTCGATGGCGCCGGTTCGTCTGCCTTTGAGAGGCAGGTCGTCGGAACGCGCGAATTGTGGATTGCTCACTTATCAGCTGACTGAGAGCTGTCGAGAGCGTGCTGGCTGGAGGGTGGTGTGGTCCAGCCATGGACAAAATGATTTATTGGAGGACGACCGGCGTGACGTCATGACATGCGGGAGAGATACGCGCAGCTGCAAGGCGAGACACAAGGGGAATCAGTGCTCTGTCCAGCAGCGACGAACGGATTGTGTCAAAAAGCCGCGCATCCTCTCACAGTTCCAGTGGCACACTTATCAGATCGAGATGATTTTACAATTTGGCTGCCGTGCACGATGTGGCGAGTGAAATGCGTGTACGTCTGTCCTTATATAATGGGGCGGGTTTTCAGCGAAGAGCAACAGTGGAACACGGAATTGTTTCTCGTACAGAGCAGCCCTTATTTGGCAAGCAATTCCGCTTGAGACAACAGCGACGACGACGACGGCACAGCAATGAACAGTGGTACACTTGCCGAGGGTACGATTGTCGGATTTGGCGATCCCTTGTTGGACATCACTGCCGATGTCGATGTGAACTTCTTACAGAAGTTCAGCTTGAACCAGGATGACGCTATCCTTGCTGGCGATGGGCAGCGCGGCCTAGCGAAGGAGCTGTGTGAACGGTACAAGCCGCGTTTCACCGCTGGTGGCTCGGCGCAGAACACTCTTCGGGTGATGCAGTGGATTCTCCGGCAACCACGAATCTCAACCATGGTAGGTGCTATCGGTCACGACCAGTACGGCCGGTACCTCGAACAAAATGCTCGTGAGTGTGGTGTTGATATCCGTTATCATTACGTGAACCAAGAATCGACGGGAACATGCTGCGTCCTCCTCAGTAAGAATGGCATTTGCCGTTCGCTCGTCACAACGAAGGGCGCCTCTGCTCGCTACTCAATTCAGCACCTGAAGCGAATTTGGGAACCGGTCATTGAACGAGCGCGGTTCTTCTACATGACGTGCTATTTCTTGTCGGGCAATGTCGAGACCGTGCTTGAGGTGGCCCACCACGCCCGTCAGAAGGGGAAGGTGTTGTGCCTCAATCTGTCAGCACCGTTCCTAATGTCTCTTCACCGCGAGAAGATCTGCGCTCTTCTGCCCTACGTGGATATTGTATTTGGAAACGACAGCGAGTTAGACGCCTTCCTCGAGGTTCACTGTGACCCCGACCAAAAGCTCACCCGCGAAGAAGGAGCTCTCTTCCTTTCGACATTCATGGCGGCGTCCGGCACACCTCGGCTCGTCGTTGTCACTCAGGGTGAAGATCCCGTCCTCGTGGCCAAAGGCAGCCAGCTTGATAGGTACCCTGTCGAGGAGAAGGTGATGGACCTCGACTCCACCGGTGTGGTGGACACGAACGGCGCCGGCGACGCGTTCGTAGGCGGTTTCTTGGCCTCCTTGATCAAGGGCTGCTCGATCGAGGTCTGCGTCAAGAATGGCTGTGTGGCGGCGTTGGCAATCATTCACGAAGTCGGCTGTACGACGCCGGACCGTTCCAAGGTGCGCTTCTACTCGGGATCACGCGACACCGAACCCCGCATCCCTTCAATTACGCGCCGGCAAATCAGCATTTCATGAGCGAGCTGGGATGAGGTCGCTTCGTCAGAACTATTCCTCACCTGATCAACAATCAATTATCGCGCATCCATCGCACATCGATCGTACCTCAATCCCTGGTGATCCACGTACGCTTCCGACCACCCCCTGAGCGCACCAGTAGTGGCTTTGGTGGCGGGAACTATCTGACTATTCCTAACAAGCTGCGTAGCTCGGTTAGTTTGCTTCCAGTTAATCACCAGGGCAACCTAACATTCTACTTATCTCATAGTTGATTGACGGAATAATTGATCGATCGATCAGTCGACGTATCCACTAATTTTATCCTTGTTAAGCTCTTGTTAATAATCGCAATGTATCTATATTCATTCCAACATGTCATAGCAGAGTAATGCGAAACGTGTCTAACGGGCGAAAACTTTCAGGTTGCCTTCATAGACGGTTTGTAACATCCATCCCCTCTGCTGTTCTTGTATTATATCATCGTGTGCAGTAAACTCACCGACCGGACGGTGATACTGGTCTCCATATCTGGAGACAAACACGTCATAAATCTAGCACAGCTGTGCGCATGTAAAGAGAAACAAATAAACGAAAAACCAACAATGTAATAGAACTATACATAACAGACTTTATTTTGTCGTCATTTTGATTGCAGTGTGTGTAATATACTGTCTATTTAGACTCTAATCGATTGCTAAAAGCTAATTGCTAATCGAGCTCTCAGCACCGTTTAGTGAAGGAAATTTTCTGGGCGGATTCTTTACAGCCAACATTTCACGTCCACGATACAACTGCTTTCGGTATTGCTAACTAAAGCGGACTGCTTTAAATGCAAAATGTGGAACGGTGGAGATTGGACCCGCGTCTCCATTCGATTCTGTCTATTTTGTCTAATCTTTCCTTCTTTCCTGTACATCATATTTGTTTTGAATAATAATTTAAGTGCAAGAATAGTGCATGTGTAAAGTGTGTAGTTAGTGTAACAGATGACATTGCAGCTATCTTCGGTCAACATAAACTCGTCCCATCTTGCCATAGACTTTCACTCTCGGATATTATTACACGCCTGAGTAATCATATTGTCAATGTTATCCATAGAAATTCATAGCTTCATAAACTTGAGAGATGACCTCTACGATGATGACGATGATGATGAGGCTGACGATGATGAGCTGGCCTTCTTCGACGAGCTGGCCTTTTTCCGGAGTCGACGTCCGTACCCACCTGGGGGTATAATTCGTCGCACTACAACTCGGTTGGCATTCTCGGCAGAACGCTCGGAGCTCGCTCTAGAGGCGGACACAGCACTAGGACCTGCGGCGACACGCGTCAGTGGTGAAGCTCGCAGTGCACCACCGCGAAGCGTTGGCCTGCGCAGTCTCCGCCTAACGGCTGGACTGGCGGCTGGGGCAGCCACAATGACCGGCGCTGGAGCAGCCACAATCACCGACGCTGGGGCGATTTGAGCGGTTCGCTCAGCAACGACGCTCACTGGAGCAGCGACGGGCTGGGAAACTACGGTGCGGACCGCTGATACCGCCGGAGCCGCTACAACAGTGCGAGTAGCAATAGGTGCTGCGATGACGGGGCTGGCAGGCGCCTCATGTGTGATCTCGACGTGGGGCGGTGTAGGTGGTCCACGTTCAATTTGAATGATCCGTTCAGAGGCTGGAGCAGGCTTCTGCACGTCGAACACCTGGGTGCCGCCCTCATGAACAACACGCTCGATATGGGCTGGCCCTGCAGATTTGGATATGATGCGCACAATCGACGGTCGTGGAGCGGGTCCCTCAGCGTTGATCACTTCGGGAGCCGACTGAGGCTGGTCGTGTATACGAATTAATTGACCGCCAGATTTGAACTCTTCCACTCGGATTTTGTGGCCTTCCGATGAGGTGTGAATTTCATGAATGTTAGGCCCTGTTGACCCTGTAACAGTTACCTGACCTGGTGCAATGCTGTTTGCGCTATGGGTCGACGCAGTGAGGCGTGCGGCAATGGGCGAGTCGACAACTCGAACAGCATAGCCTGCGTCCGTTGTTAGAACCGACGCGTTCACTGGGGTGCGAGCAGTAACCACGCCGCTGATGATGGCAGGATTAACAACGGTACCGGACGCTGGCCTTGCTACAGCAGACAGCCTAGTTATGGCGGCAGTACCAGTCTGACTCGAAATCGAGGGCTGTACGCCGGAGACAATGGTCGCACGGGATGCACCGCCAGCAAGACTAGACACGGGTGCAACCACCTGGCTTATCACGGGGGCACCTGCCACGGTTGATACTTGAGACACTGCCGGAGAAGCGATTCGAATACCTGTTGACACCGGGACCGAACTAACTGTGGAAATCGCAGGCGCAGGAAGCTGAACTGCTGAGTAGTAACGCGGTCCTAGCATACCGATAGCCACGGTTGGCGCTGATGTGCGGATCAGGGTTGGCTGTGGGGATCCGGCAGACAGAACAGCGGGTGCCGCTGACACTTGCACTCCCGATCCGTAACTATGTCCAACGGTAGCAATCGATGCGGGCACTGCGAGGGTCCGCACTTGACCTGAAACCGGAACTGCAACGGTGGAGACTGCAGGCGCTGACACCTGCACTCGAGAGGAATAGGGCATACCCAAAATGCCAGCGGCGGCAACCGGCCCCGCTATGCCGATCCCGTATTGGTTGGCAATTTCTACTCTAGAGGGCGCATAAACAGACAGAAGAGAAGGTTTAGATGGTACCGACGTTATGACTCGATTGACTGATACGCCAGGCGTAGCAAGCTGCGTCAATGAAGGCGCCACAATGCCAACGGTCGGGGCTGAAACGCGAGTAATCGCCGGAGATTGGACAACTGGGGCCTGAAGCGTCCTTGATACAACCGCAGTATTCACTTGTGGCAGTTGGCCAATCGGAGGAGCAATCTGTGCTATCCGAACTCCTGACACACCATCTAAGCTCGTTACCCCAGTGGTAGCGGGTGACGCCACGACAGCAGGAGCGGCCACCGTGACCGCTGGCGCGGATACCACTAGTCGGGGGCTCGCGCGAATTGTTGTGACCGCAGCGCCGGCAGGAACAGACGATAGGTGGACGGGCGCCGGACTGACGAGACCGCCAATGCCTACGTTGAGAGGAGCACCAGCAGCAGCTCCAGAGATGACCGCAGTGCGGATGTTCGGCACAGAAGCGCCGACAGCAACCTGGGCAGGTGCACTCACACCGATAGCACGACCCAACAGGCCCCCAGAAACCGTGGTAAGCGCTGGACTTGACACTCGGGTGATAATAGGCGCATTGACGGCTGTTGCGACCCGAGCAACGACTGGTGCAGGAATAGCATTGGCATATTGGGACACTAGATGCGCCATTCCGGGCCCACTAACTTGCACGGCACCGGGCACTCCGGCTATCGAGTTTGAAACCGGTACGGAGACAACTTTTGTGAACACACTCGAAGATATTCCGGTGATCGGAACTCGGTACCGGATACCTGGCGTCCTTATCCTGATGGACGGCGAGCCAGGGCTGACCAGTGTTGGAGAAGTAGAGTACGCAGTGCGGGTCACCACTGGAGTGGCGATCGGTGCTGCGATTCGTGTCAACACAGCAGCAGGCATACGGACTGTGTGCTGAGCAGGGCCAATAAAGCTGTGGAGCTGTTGAACAGCGACATTCGGAGTGACCACGTTAATAGATGGTTGGCCAGACGCAATAATTCCTGTTGCAAATTGAGCAGGTCTAGCAACTGTGGCAATCGAGGAGATGGGCGATGCGATGTTGGCAATGGCAGGGGAGGACTGAGTCACAACGCTTGTAATCCCGGGTGTGGAAATAGGTCTTCGTGGATCCACAGAAACTGGAGGAACCACGCCTGAAAACAAAAGTAGAGTGAACAATTAATAATCGTGTAATAATGATGTTTGGTGTCATATGCATGCAAGCACACTATCGCTGGTTGGTTTTGTTACAATGGTATTGTTATTATTAGATCGGTTCATAAGTTCCCGCGTTTTTTTTGCCCTTTCCCTCTCCACTTTCATCTTCTCCGTTTGTTTACCTTTATATACCGTTGGATAGCGCTTTCACTCCTTTACACACACGGGTCTCAAAATGTGGCCCGAGAACTTCTTCGCGAGCAAAAGCGAAAAATTCTGGCGAGCCGGCATAAAAAATTGGTTGAGAGGTGGGAGGAGGTTGTAAATAACGGAGGAGAGTACATCAGAAATTAAATGGTTTGTATATAGTGCGCGCTTTCATTAAGAAAAAACGCGCGGGAACTTATGAACCGACCTAATAGTTTCAGCTATAAGTATTAAGGTAAAGGTATATTGGTTTATTAAAGGAGCTGAAATTTTACAATGCTTAAGCTCTCTTATATGTCACACAGCGGGGCTCGAACCTGCACCCTCTGGCTTCTGATAGCCAGAGGCTTATATATATATATATATATATATAACAATCACTGTACCTGTCAGGACAGCAAAAGAGGGTCCGCTTGACAAACTTGTACCAGGAGCTGCTACTCTTGATACTGAAAATGCAGGTGGGCTATGGAGCGCAGTCACAGTCGCAGTGGGGGTGGTAATTCCTGTGACTCCCGGAGCAACGACGCTAACAGCTCGAGCCGGGGCGACAATGCTTGTTAGGCCCGGAGCGGCTGAAGCAACTCCAGTGATCACCCGAGCGGGGCCAGCAAGATTGGTCAGAACCGGGGCGCGAGCAACTACGCTTGCAATCGGAGCAGGCTGACTTACTGCTGTCAGGACAGGAGCGGGTGCAGCAATGCTCGTCAGAAGCGGAGCGCGAGCAACCACGCTTGCAATCGGAGCAGGTCGACTTACTGCTGTCAGGACAGGAGCGGGTGCAGCAATGCTCGTCAGAAGCGGAGCGCGAGCAACCACGCTTGCAATCGGAGCAGGTCGACTTACTGTTGTCAGGACGGGAGCAGGTGCAGCAATACTCGTCAGAACCGGAGCGCGAGCAACCACGCTTGCAATCGGAGCAGGCTGACTTACTGTTGTCAGGACGGGAGCAGGTGCAGCAATACTCGTCAGAAGCGGAGCGCGAGCAACCACGCTTGCAATCGGAGCAGGTCGACTTACTGTTGTCAGGACGGGAGCAGGTGCCGCAATACTCGTCAGAAGCGGAGCGCGAGCAACCACGCTTGCAATCGGAGCAGGCTGACTTACTGTTGTCAGGACGGGGGCAGGTGCAGCAATACTCGTCAGAACCGGAGCGCGAGCAACCACGCTTGCAATCGGAGCAGGCCGACTTACTGCTGTCAGGACAGGAGCAGGTGCAGCAATGCTCGTCAGAAGCGGAGCGCGAGCAACCACGCTTGCAATCGGAGCAGGCCGACTTACTGTTGTCAGGACAGGAGCAGGTGCAGCAATACTCGTCAGAACCGGAGCGCGAGCAACCACGCTTGCAATCGGAGCAGGCCGACTTACTGCTGTCAGGACAGGAGCAGGTGCAGCAATGCTCGTCAGAAGCGGAGCGCGAGCAACCACGCTTGCAATCGGAGCAGGTCGACTTACTGTTGTCAGGACGGGAGCAGGTGCAGCAATACTCGTCAGAACCGGAGCGTGAGCAACCACGCTTGCTATCGGAGCAGGCCGACTTACTGTTGTAAGGACGGGAGCAGGTGCAGCAATACTCGTCAGAACCGGAGCGTGAGCAACCACGCTTGCAATCGGAGCAGGCCGACTGACTGTTGTAAGGACGCGAGCAGGTGCAGCAATTTCTGCAGAGCTTCCTGAAACTGGCGCTACAGCAACCCGTGTCAACACTTGTGCGGGACCGGCGATACCCACAGTCGGGCCAGCAGAGTCGACTCTGGTAAGCTGTGGTCCGATAGCACCAATGTCCACAATGCGAGCCGGTGCAGCATCACGCAGAACTGCGTGAGCAGGAGCGTGGATGTTCGTCGATACAATCGGAGAAGGAGCAGCCACCCTCGTTAAAACGGCGGCAGGCGCAGCGAGGTTAGCCACCACGGGGCCGCGACCTGCTCCGTAAGTGGCAATTGGGACGTGTACTGGAGCTCGCGTGAGTATTGAAGTAGGTACGGTGATACGCGTGAAGGCTGGCGCCCGAGCGCCAAAGCTGGTGACTGCCGGCGAGACAGTGGCAATCCGTGTCGCAACAGGAGAGGGAACTGCGATTCCTGAATTTACGGGCACCGGGGCAACAATCCTCGTTGACACGGGAGAATAACCCGATAGGCGTGTCAATACACGCGCTGGAGCTGCGATACTGGACACCAGAGGAGCACGGGCGGCGAAGGTCGTTACAGAAGGGACGGCTGCACCAAGATTTGTCACTACGGGAGTCGAAGTGGATATTCGCGCGAAAGTGGGGCCCTGACCTGCGATAGTTCTGATGGCTGGCGCAGAGATCGATAGCGAAGAAGGAGGGCTCGATACGGAGACGAGTCGTGGCACACCGGGCGCGGTCGCCACGTGGGACACAATTGGTGTCGAAATTGGAATCGGTACTTGCGCTGGTCTTGCGATCACCTGAGTGGTCACCGCTGGTGCCTGACCTCGAGTCAAGAGTGGGTTGATAGCAGGGGTGGAAGAGACTCTGGTAACAGAACGGAAAGGTGAAATCCCTGGCGTAGTTATTGTTGCGAAATGTGGAGCAATGACACGAGATGACACAGGAGCTGCGAGTGTGGAAACTGCTGAAGGAGGAGAAAACCGGAACGATCCTCCTGGCGCAGTGTAGCTAACGATTGAAGAAGGTCCAGAGAAGGGGGCAGCAACGACCGGAGAACTCAGAGGGGCCCCGAATCTTGTGACCGTAGGAAAAGACACAGGTGCTCGAACGCGTGATGTCACTTGCTGGTGTAGCCCGATGGGAGCGAGGGCCACGTTATGGGTGGTTACTGCAGCTGACGGAATTTGGGTGACGACTCTATGACCTGACGAAACAGGAACTCGAAGCGAGAAACTGGGTGCCGTGATACCACTGAGGCGGGGACCCACCACGGTCGACAATGATGGTGGAACGACACGGAGCTGATTGGCAGGCACATGAAGTCCAGTTATAACAGGTGAAGGTTGCGGCGCGATAACACGAACATTCGGCACGGCTACATGCACGCCCAGAGGTCTGGTGACGCGAGCAGCTGCGTCGGTTATTGCCGGTGAAGAAGTCACTCTTGTGGAAATGATTGGTGTTCGAACAACTGAGATTGGGGTAACGGGAGCTGGCACAACCGGGACGGAGACAATGGGCTGACTGTGGTGCACCGAAGGAACTCCAACGAACGATGGCGTGGTTACGGTGGTGATGCGAGGTACAGTCGTTATCGCCCGACTTACAACCGGCGTACGCACATTCACGACAGGAGCTGGGACTCTCGCGACGAAGGGCGCGCTCACCGGTGCTGGAACTGCCACGTTTACTAGAGATTGCGGCTGGTTGATCACTGCTGTTTGACCTTGAATAACTGAAGGTCGGGCCCCATTTACGTGGAGGGTGGCACCAGGCTGGTGCACAAGGCTGTGAACGAGCGCATGTGGCTGAACAACGCCGTGGCTCACGTGAGCTGTCACGCGTGGCACAATTCTCACAGCGCCACTTGTTTGAGCATGAATGACTCTAGCCGGACTCTGGACGCCGACCGCGTGATGCGGAGCGTATTGGAAAATATTTGCAATCCCATTAGGGGCTGCTGGCGCAGGAAGACCCCTGGCGCCTCCAGCTAAGATGGCTTCAATGTGACTCTCGTATGCAGGCCCCTTGATGAATGTGGTAGCACCTCCTCCGGGCAGTGGATACTGATACGCGTTTCCAATGATCTGTTTAGCTCCCTGAACCCCAGAGGGCGATGCCAGGAGGCACACCGCTGCGGCCACTAGCCACCGCATTTTCCGCAGGAGTACCTTTATTCTCTGATGTTTGGCACTTTTCAGAGATCCAGAGAGAATCGAGTGATTTCAGTCCATCAACACAACTGGCAAACGTACACCACCCGACTGGAAGCCCCGACAACGCTACAGAAAATCGTCACATGTATACACCAAGCGTACAAAAGCCGAACTCAACAAACACGGCGTGACCAGCATTTATACGAAATCGTATAACCATCATCGTCTACCTATGTACCTTCGCCTATGAGAGATGTGTATATTTGTTACCCCCTCTGTCCTTCTCTCAATTCTCTACGTGACATATTGATGCCTCTTCTGACTTGCCCGTGATGTGATTGTTCTAGCATCGATACAAACAAATTCAGACGCAGCACAAATGCGCGAGGGGAGGCCGGATTTAAACAGCATAACGAGAATACATCGCCAGCCAATAGCGAAGATAGTACCATCGATCTGTACGTAGGTGTTCTGCGGCTCATCTGTACGCCCCGGCCGCGGAGCGTACGAACACCGCCGCCGAGCTAACGGCACAAAGCGGCCCACAGAAATCATTCCCGGTCGATGCAAACGAACCCAGCAACAGCATCAACATCAGCAGCGACAATTACTCGCTGTATACAAGACGAAGCAACCACTGAATTCTGCATCAATGTGCCCGACACACAGCGGTGGTAAACACGGGCGCGTTGTTGGTATCACCGTACGCTAGCATTGTACCTCCACCGGCGCATGAGACAGCACGAATGGGAGCCAACGACGAAGCCGCAGCATTCATGTGTCAATTGACGCTCATCGCCGTCAACCGGTTGGCGCTTGCCCGAAGCGAACAAGACGATCTAACCAAGATAACGGCCAATGGGGTACTACACCGCCAGTTGCGGATTTGTGAATTCACCCAAATGTGTCTACGGTGTATGGTTGACGTTGTGCCGACGTCGCGTTCGAAGGCGTCACAACGCTGTGATGTTGCCTTCATACGGCGGCGTTGATTTGGGGGGAGGCCGCGCGAGGCGGGAGATGAAACATTGGAATCATCCCCAGTACAGTCGTTATTATAGAACAGCCAACAGACACCGCGCAGTAAGGTGACATCCCAACATTGCCAGAGAATAGTAAGCAACTATTTATGACAATCGCAATAACGCTGATAATACAATACGTTGACGATGGGTACGTTGATATACGCGTCCATACTGATTACACGGAACGCGCCTGTCGTCTTTCTGGCTATCCACGCCAGAGGTACAGCTAGCTTGAAAAGCTTCGAGCGCTTGATCATCATCGATGCGAGGCAGGTGACGACGCTCGCTAATCTATGATACTAATCGCTCAGTGTTTTGTAGACCCTCCTGAACATGTGTATATATATATATATATATATATATATATATACATGTTTTCGCTGTTTTGTACTATGTATATAGATTTATTCTAGACAAGCGGTCGCATTCAATTTAAATGCCTCCGGTGGCATTTTATTATATAGGCACGAGTTTGCGGTTGACACGGCGGCATCTGTACGACGCTGACTACTTGTAACTAACTGGTTCGATAACACTGACACACGCTCGCATCATTTCAGTCCGGATGTATATAATTGTATTGACAGTTTTCCTCTTACGAGAACATTCCGATCCGATTAACGAAACTGGAAACTACGTTGTAATAGCATAACTGTATAGTGAATTACGTGTATATGTAATTATTGTGATTCTATTCGATACATATCTGCACAGATATTATCTATCCTCTAGTCAGATACTAGCAACTTGATGAACAGGATCACTCCGATATTTAAACTACGCCACGATCCGATAACTAAATTTGTCTGGTGGAGCCCTTGATTAGGACCCGCATTTGTCATTGTCTGGTAGCACAGCTGAATACGCTCTACAATATATATACCGCCTAGTGGACACTAGGCTACAAGTTCACAAGAAAATTGTCTTAGGAACTATTTGTTGAACACAAATTTCCCATACACTAAAAGATATCAACTATCTTCTAGTGTACGGGAAAATTTGTGAAAAAGTAATGCCTTCCATCATATGCGAGCTCGGAGAGGTTCTTGGTGAAGTGCGCCAGTTTGGCCCTCTAAGATTCATAGCTCCCAGGGACGATATACCAGTCTTATCTATTTCGGATCAATGGACACCACTAAACTCCGGCCATTCATCCGGTTTGATTTCCAACAGTGTTCCCAAAACTGTATGAGTGACTGCCGTTAAATGGGGTGGTTCGGACAAGTTCTTACCTTCAGCGGTGGCTCACAGGCGCTTGAACTTCCCGTAGCTACTTGCTTTGTGTGGGAAATTCGCAGACCTTAAATGTCTAACATTTATTTAGTACATCTGGTTTGCTTTCCTGTAAAATGGGCCTACTCAAAACATATCGGAATTGCAATAGAGAAATCAAAAAAGATCTATATAAGAAGTCTGTGTACGCATATATGAATAGGCGATGGTCAGATCGTAAAGTTTTATCATGCTTTACGATCTGACCATCACCGATTAGTTTTAGTTTGATTATGCTTTGAGTTTGAAACACGGAACTGCAGCCTAAACTACTCTTGCGCAGATGCTGACAAACTTAAAAAACATGCCTACGGCGTTTTTTTTTATTATTTTTGGTTCTTACTTTGGTCATTGTTCGGAACTACTATTTCTTCGAACCATGTGTCCTGTGGGATTCGAACCGGAGACCGTAGCCTTCCCCTGGTGCCCCCCTCTCTCGCTTCTCTACATATATTTTTCCCATAGGTAAAAGTAAATCCTGAATGGACACCTTGCTTCACAACTAAGGCAGTCTCAGACTCTTGGTGACTAAAACCCAGAACCGATTTTAACTTGGGGCAGCCGGAAATATCAGCTATGTGAAGCCCGGGCAGGTGAAGCCGCCGCCTCTAGAAACAACGCGGGGATGACAGTGATCGAGGATAAGGAAGACCACGGCAGGCAGGTTTTGCAGGCAGTCAGCTGATGTTACGAAAACCAGTCACCTTTGCGCTAGAGGTTGCGAGGCCTGCCTTCAAAGAAGGGATAAGAATGGGAACCTCATCAGGGTCCACGCTGACGTCCATACCATGGTCAAAGAATTAGAACCTGCAGTGAGAAAGCTAGCCTCAAGGAGAGAAAGACTTGAAGACGCGAGGAAAGCCTGGCTGCCGTGGTCTTCCTTATCCTCGATCACTGTCATCCCCGCGTTGTTTCTAGAGGCGGCGGCTTCACCTGGCCTGGAGGACGTTTTAAGCATGAACTGGCCGCAGGACTGCTTTAGATACACGCGGGAGGGTGGTGCTGTTGAACATCGTCAACAGTTCCATAAGGGGAGGCGGCCATGGTGTCGGCATGCATTAGCATGCCAACACCCCCCCTTTAAGGAAAAAAAAAAGATACACACGGGAGATTCCAGCATCCTTGGGCAAAGTTCCCTGAGGCCGAATCTGTGAGCTGGGTCTCCTCTCCAGCCAGCACGATCTCGATGTTCAGACACCGCTTCCTACCGATGTCTGGTTCGTGTTCCCCTCTAGCATTCGGGAGTCCTTGCTTGCACCGTGACGGCGAGATCGTCCGCGTAGGCGATCAGGTCTACCCGCGGGGGGACATGCCTGATCCCCAGGACGCCGTCGTAGCCAATGTTCCAGAGCAAGGACCCAAAGATTGAGCCTTGCCCCAGCTGTCATGCGGAAGTCGAAACCCTCGCAACTCAGATCTCTGTCCTGGATATATCCCGAGATCATCCTGGCTAGGCACCGCGGGGTGCGCCTTCTCAGCAGGGTGCTGAGAATGACGGCCCGCGACAGGCGGTTGAATGAGTTTTTCACATCCAGCACTGTCAAGGACAGGTCTCTGGTTTCCACAGGGGACTCCCTGATGGTCTCGGCCCCACGTAAAGCCGATTGTACTAATCTCTTGCTTCTGAACCCGTACTGCGCATTCGAGGTAAACCGAACTCTTCAATAATCGACTCGACACCTTTGGCGAGGGTATCCATCAGGCAGATCGGCCTATATGACCCGTTCCCCTTCAGTATCATGACCACCTCCGCTTTCTGCCACTTCCTAGGAACGTTTCCCTCCCTATTCGTTGCGACGTGTGCTACTACTAGAGTAAATTCCTTGAATAGCAGCCTTGTCGCTGCGGATGGACCGGGTGCCTTGCCCGACTTCAGCCCCAGTTGGCTCGACCTCCTCGATCGTGACTTCCGAGATGCCCTCGTCTTCTTTCGGCAGCGTTTCGTACAGCGTCCTATCGAACTCGCGTGCGTCGGAGCTTGTGCATGTTCTCCCTCTTCACGTCGTCCGCGAGAGGGACCTTGCCGCCCGTGCTCCTCAGCTTCTTCCGGACCATTTTAAAGGGTCTCCCCTACAGATTGTCGATAAGCTCCGCCAGTAACCTTCTTCCGGACCATTTTGAATGGTCTCCCTTACGGGTCGTCGATCAGCTCCGCCAGGAACACCTTCCAACAGCAGTCTTTGCTCTTTGCTATCTCGCTCACCAGCTTGGCCCAGACGAGTCTAAGGTCCGCCATCGCTCCTTCTAGCGTTTCCGCTGGAGCCCGTCTTGCCCGCAGCCCCTCGGCGCGCTGTGAGACACTCCGTCCTGGCGGTGTCGATTTCCCGGTTCCACCAGTGCTGAGGCTTCACCTAGCTCCTTTTTCTGGGGTGAACCCGGGCCGTTTCATACGCCGACTCTTCGACTCTACGCCGACGGGGTTCTTGAAGAGCTACTGGCTGACCGTGCTTCTCAATGAACTTGCTGATGGCCGCTTTAGTTGCTGCCGCCCCCTGGTATATGAGCCGAACCCCTCGGCTCATATACCAGAGGGCTCTTGGTGGAGCCGTGTGCGACACTCCCTGCAGGAGCCTGAACTCGATGCAGTAGTGGTCGTAGAAGTTCTACTTTACAGATGGTAAGACGTCGTTGGCGACGCTCGTTTTACAGATGGTAAGTTCTACAAAAGAGCCGCCCTGGCCGCCGTGCAAGGTGGTCGTCCGACCCAAGTTCACCGTGATGAGGTCGTGTGTACCCATCCAGTCCATGACGGCCTTGCCCTTGTGGTACGTCCTCTTTGAGCCCCAAGTGCCCTTTGCCGGCGTTCGGAACATGATCGCGTTTCCCCTCCCCATTCTACCCTTTTCCTTGGTGTGAAGGCAAGTCATAGCCAGGGTCACTTCCAGTCAGGGTCCTTCAAACAATCCTGGAAACCTGTGGGTGACCTTGACACTTAAAGTTCTACCGTTCCCTTGCAATAGCGAATATCACTTTTAACTGCATATTTTTAAAATTGTCCATGATTTGTTCCCTAAAACTCGTGATCTTTCAACAACCAATAGTCGTGGTGATTGTTTTGAATTCCTTGCGCTTGAGTTCTAATCTAAAAAACGCCGACCATTGATGCTTTCACGCTCAGGGTTCATGATCAAGTTACTTGGGACTCTCTTGCAAACGAAACGTGCGCATTACAGTGTCTATTCCGTGTATTTTTTAGCAAGCTGTAAATACAGTTAATAATTGTATGTATGAAGCTATCGTGTTATTATTACCATAATAATAATAACTTGATAATGTACGTACTTTTCTTCACGATGGAGGCTATGTTCCGTTATGGATCGATACTTAGAACAACTGATGAGAGATCTAAATTTGACTGTGATTTAAGAGTTGGCGCGAGTTGGCATCGTTGGAAACACTTAATGTAACTTACAATAATCATATCACATTCATAGATAAGAACGATGACTATCTATGTGAACTTTTTAAGAATTTTTCAGTATTTATTTATGTTGTTGTTGCTGTTTTCGTTTCTTGTTTGATGTCAGTTGTCTGTGATCAATTAACAAAATTTCTATTCGTATACAATAATAATTACTATTATTCTTATCCGTTGGTACGCATTAGTGTATAATCTTCCAAAACATGGCAGTCTCGCCGTACGAGCCGCGCGTCTAAGTCCATTATAGCTATGTATTTATATAATTCTATTATTAGATCCGCATAATTTGTCATATTCTTACTGTGTTCACTCTTTCATCAATTACCGCATTTTCGACTGATCATCTTTTCTCGGCCTTTTGGCTAAGATGGCAAAGTATAGGTGTCAGGGAGGCGCATTAGGACCAACTTCGCGAAGGTCTCACACAGCTTTGTTCAAGCTGTGTCCACATGGGTATTGTTTCACCTAGAACGCGCGACTCGACAATAGCATTTGCCGGCATGCAGATGTCACCTTCTCTGATCTGATGTTTAATACCATACGGCTTCTTGGTGGTGTTTTTTTTCTCTTGTTTAAATCATTCTTTCATCGTTCCATATGTAGCTGGGTCGTTTTTCGATCCGTTACCGCTTGTCTTTGCTGTGTTTTGTGTCCATATTGTTACCGTTGTCTTTATGACCATTAGTGCCCTTCTGTCATTTTTTTACTTGCCTTGTTCTTAACGGCATTCACATTTTTGTTTTGCTCTGTCTTCTTGTCTTCAATTCAAGATTCATCACTTACTCATCGTGTCCATTGTCATCCACTTCCTTGTACCCTAAACGCATAGAGGCGTGGTACAACTCTTTCTCTCTCTCTCGTTCGGTCGGCTCATAGAAACTCGACGAAACGTTTTTTGTTTTTTATCAGGAAGGTTCGTACGATGAACGAAGACGATTTAAAGCTACGAAGCGGGTCAAGTTGCGGAGTTGTCGGCTATGGGCAGACCCGCCAACCGCAACGTCCTACGACGATCTTACGGTCATATACGTTGGCCTGCTTTCCGGCTCCCATTATTCAGAAACCTTCAAGAAAAAGTAAGCCGAGGTCATCCAGCCCATCTTAATCTCTTAACCTATGGTCAATATCGTGATCATCGCGCGCTCACCATGACTTGCGTCTATCCTGGATCAATCGTAGCTGGACTTTGCGTTCATGAGCTTTTGCGTGTTTTGTCCTTCATGCAGTTTCAGGAATAGCAGTAACACAGGTAGCAATGGATCAATATACCTCGTAAATCATTCGTCACACAGCTCCATCTCTACTAAAATCAACCTATAAACTCTTTTTCGTCGTGTAAGAATTTTTACTTTTTTTATTCTCTCTCTCTCTCTGTCTATTTCCATCTCTCTCTCATCTATCTCCCTGTAACAGTAAGCGGTGGAGCGTTGTAATTTTTGATCGCGGCTTATTTAGTTTCGCTAATTGTTCACTTCGATTTCTCTCGTCATCAGAAAGGTTCTATTCCTATTTTCATAGTTCCATTAGTTCATCAACGTCAATCGTCGCCTCATTCAGTCTGTTTCTCCACTATTATTTCTTATTCTCTCCTTCAGTTTGTCTATTGGTTTTAAACGTTTGTCTTGTGAATTACGTTTTGTGGGTTTATCCTCAATCGGCACTCGTTTAACTGAATGCCTTTCGTCCTTGGGGCTATCACACGCGCTCTTGCATTCCCACTTCCGTTCTGTCGCTCGAACTAAACAAGAATCATATATGCAATAATAGCATTATATATAATATAGATAGTGATCGTATTCGTTATGGCCAATGGTCGTGGTCATCATCATGCCTCAAATCGCTGACGGTCGCACTTCGCCATGTTAAAGGTCGTACACTTTTTTCTTGTGATTTTTTTTTTGTTGTGTCTTTCTCGCTTCGTATGAGACTGGTGCTGACTTGCTTTCTGGGAAGGGATATGCGCTTGGATCAGCGCCGAACGTGTTACATCTTTACGAGAGAGAGGTTCACTATACCACTACGTTGGTTGGTTGGTTGCCGTTACAGTCCTATTCCGGTGGTGGATTTTGATGGTGTAATTACCATGCTGCGATTCGTCGATTTCGGTGCGTTCGGTGGAAGTACTTGTGGTAAATGGTAGTTGTAGTATTAGTAATTAAGACGAATAGTACATTGTGTCCATAAGCAGACATTGGCAATTGTGCTTATTGCTGCTGCTGTCACCGCCGCCGCCACCACCACCACTGCGTCTGTTGACAGCAAACACCAGCTATGATCTCGCTTATCTGCTTCTTCCGATTCTTCGTCTGCGTAATAATAATAATATCTTATTATCATAATGAATTAAAGTGGAGTTCGGCCTCCCGCGAAAACAGCCTCTCTCTATAATCATTATATACGTATATGAATGTATCCATTATGTATTGATCTCTCTCTCTCTCTGCATCTCTCTCGCTCTCTCTTTATATATATATATATATATATATATAATCATAATAATGTAAATATGTATACTGTCAATGTATCAGCTGGTATGGAGAAGGCTCAAGCGGTTCCTCTCAATCCAGTTGCCGCCATTATTATCGTCATCAGCATCATCATCATCATCATCACCGTAATTAGTCATCATTAATGTCGTCCAAAAAAAAGGATGTGTGTAATAAAGCGAAGTGAAAGCACGGGTGGCCCCAAAAAACGGGTAATCTCCCTCCAGAGGTACAGTCTCAATCGTATCTCCCGTACGCACACACCAAATGGCATTGTCTATAGACCTACAGGAGTGCCATAATGATATTATTAATTTTTGCTCTCAATTAATATACTGATCAGGATTGGGCCGTGGGACAAAACTAGTTCGCTCACTTATGCTTAGCTAAGATAAAGTGACACTTTTTATCAATGTATAAGTGTCTCTGTCAAAAGTATTTTATCAATAACCGATCGTTGACCACACTATTGGTAACGCTCTACCTCTCTCCTCCCCCCGTCAACCAGATGGTTTCATCATGGTCTTTGGCGTACGGACCGGTGGTAAGTGTCCATTCATTGTCCAGTGGACAACGTTTTTCTACTCAGGGAGCGAGTTCTACGCAAATAGCGCTAGAGGACACGGGAAGAAGTATCACACAGCTGCAGTCGCATCTACATGATACCACAAGTACATATTCATCACCATCATTACGTCAATCATTACATGTCATTACTCAGTGTGAGAATTGCCGTTTTCGGGCGACGAGCTCGCGCTGTTGATGTCGGCGCTGCAGGGCGGGAGGCCACTCCGCCGTCGAATCGTACCTACGTTCGGATACGCTGTCACGAGTGTTGTTGTGTTATGATTTTGCGTTGACGAAACTCTGGCAACAACGTGTCACTCACCCGCGTCCACGCATCCAGACGCTCTCACTCGGTCGTACGACGTAGGTGCAGATGTCTGCTAGCGATCATTGTGTGTTACGTCTGTTGTGTGTCACGATATTTTGTTTTACTGCTGTGGGGCTTCTGTGTTTTCAGATATTACAGATTGTTGTTGTTGTTGCTGTTGATGTTGTTGTTGTCATCGTCGTCGTCGTCATATTCAACGTGTTGGAACAACTTTGGACCTATCGCGCGTGCATAATATTATCTGTATACGAGTAGTGAAGCAGTGTGAATTGGGTTCGGGTGGAGACGGGTAAATCAGAGCGAGGGTGGATAAAGTGCGGGATATAAATAGGGGAAATGGAAGAGTACACGTGTGTATGGGCGGCCACAACGAAACATACAACGAAACTGTCTCCGCCCTCGTGCCATCTGCACTCACTCAATGATGGACTCTCGCTTATTGTTGTTGTTGTTCTTGATGTTGTTGCTGTCGTCATAATATATATGTTATATATATATATATATATATAGATATTTTTTTTGTTTTATTCCGCCGGAGTATTGAGTATTACGCCATATGGAGACATAACAGAGTTCATCACTCAATCTCCCTTCGATCCGGGTTTGTGGTCGAACCCTCGACAGTCAAAGATGAACGTGGTCAATCAAGCAATAGGCGGGCCGCTGACAAAGCAGCCTAAAACAAAGAAGACAACAACAACGACAATAACAATAACAAGAGCAACAACCCCCCCCCCGCCCCCCTATCGAATAAATGTATGACTAAAACGTTTCAAGCAACCGGAGCGTAGAAGTAAAATATGCTAGAAGTAATTACATGACCAATTAACACCGGTTATTGTTCTCAGCGTCCCGAATGCTCAACTTCGATTTCACGAAGCGAACGACACGAGCACGAAGACAAGAGCATGTCGACAGCATTCGACAACGCAGTGAGTTGTGGCCGTTGGAAGTGATGGCTGTGCTGGTATCATATCTGATCATCTACAGTCTATATGTGAATCTGACAGCTTTAACGGGGCTGTATCATCTCGTTTGAAGCGAGATGAAGAGACTAGGAGTCATAGGAGCCGGAAGTAGGGTCTGGAGGAGGGAAAGTGGAGGGGTATTCAGGTGGCGTAAGTCACGGATTCGTTCAGCTCCGTATGTGTGTGCTGGACAAATCGTGTGTTGTCATGTCCGGCACCGGGTATCTCTTGGGCCGACCACAGACTGGTTGGTACTCGAGACACTCTACTGGGCGGGTGGTGCTGCTGCTGTCTCCTCTTCCTGCTGCGTATCGGAGGTCCACAGCGTCAGGTTGTCTCGAAGCAGTTGCATGATAAGGGTCGAGTCTTTATACGATTCCTCGTTGAGCGTGTCCAGCTCCGCGATGGCGTCGTCAAACGCTTGTTTCGCCAGGTGGCAGGCCCGATCCGGCGCGTTTAGGATCTCATAGTAAAATACAGAGAAGTTCAACGCCAAACCCAATCTACAACGGGAACACACATCCAAGAAATAAGAAGTGTTACTTATGCTTGTGTGTATGTTATGCCTCTTGGCCAACAACTGCTACTAGTTTTCTATGCTAATAGGTAACTCGTAAGAATCCGAAGGTCACAGATTAAAAACCCATATATGGCACATACATACTCAACACGAGTGATTAAATAAGGGAAGTTTAAAAGTCATTAGGCTGTGGCGAGCACGTGGCCGACACGCTGCTGAAGGATTGCGTAATTTTCCCTTTCGCAATTAACTCGGTTAGGATTTCACATTAGGGTGATGCTCATCAATCATAAACAGCAGAAAATTATCAGTATGGCAGATGTAGAGGTCCACGAATAGGATTCTTAACTTAACACCACACCATCTAGAAACAACTGTGCTTCGATTAAAACGACGACCCATGTATAAGGTCCAATGAGGTAGAAGTGTGATAACCATGACAAGGTCCAACACTGTCTCACATCGGGAAACGTCACAAACAAATCCTAATCTAATCTATTGGAGGTTCTGGTATCAATTAACATGGTACATTTTAGTTCTCATTTACGTATGATGTATTTAGAATACAGTACTCAGGGTCATTGGACACTAGAATAATTACGAACAGATCGGAACAGTAATAATTAACGCATTTCAACGTACCTGATTGGGTGGGTCGGCTGCATCTTACTCTTGGCCATTTCGAAGGCCTCCTGATACGCCGTTTGCGAGTTATTGACAACCTCCTCCCGGCTTGCGGGCTGTGCCACCTCGCTAAGATAGCGGAAGTAATCGCCTTTCATTTTTAGGTAGAACACCTTTGATTCAGCGGAGCTGGACTTGGGTATGAGAAAACCGTCCAGGAGGGCAAGGACCTGAATGGAACAACAGATAAGGATTATACGATAAGCAAGCAAAAGTAGCGAAAACAAATATGTAAAAAGAGCACATTTATTATATTTGGTGAACGGGACCTTCTGCGTATCAATTACGCCACTTCATAAAGGAACTAGTGTACAACTAGTACGCTGTGGTAAATCCAATGTGCTGTGCACATCTTAATAGCCCGTAGTACGCGTCATAAACAGGGTACATGCTGATGAAGAGCCCTGTCCTGAGGTAACAACGCGCCAACCTGCATCTCCGTATGGATGCAGCGAAATACATAGCTCGCAGAAGGTACTATGAATATCGGCTCACTGTAAGCATGCTGTACTAACTATAGACCTACCTTCCAATTCTCCCCGTATATGGGGGAATCAAACGCATCAACTATGAAATCGTAAAGAAAGTTTGTATCGTATTCTAAATGTCCCCCTTTACTACTCTCCAGCTCTATACAGCACTAGAGAGTGCTTTCCCCGCCTTGTAGACCTTGGACCCAAATCTACCAGCCCACGTTGAGGCCGTATCCAATCCAGACTCATTACACGAACTGCGCCGGCGCTGTCTGCCCTCGAAGCTCCACTCAATTAACTTCCAAGAAGAATGAGAACATTAGCTACCTGGTTGCAGATATCCTTGAGTTCCTGCTCGACCTTGAGTTTGTACTCGCCGGCGATTTGCTGTTGGTTGGCTTGTGATGTCTTCGCCTCGATCGACGAAATCACTCGCCAGGCAGATCGGCGAGCTCCCACCACATTCTTATAGGCCACCGAGAGAAGATTTCTCTCCTCATTTGATAGCTCCGTAGCGCTGCCTTCGGTGAGCTCCTTCATTGCGCTGGCCATATCATCATATCTAGTATAACGAGGATTATTCAAAATAAAACCACAAAGAGAGACACAAAAAGGTATCTTTCATTATTATCCTTAATCAAGGAGTGTGATCGCCAACGTATGGATTGCTAACAAATTGTAGGGTAACTGGATCGAATCGTTGAAATGCTATTTATTTAGCCAATTATTATATAAGAGTAAGCGATCGTACCGTTAGTATACTTCGTATATGATCGTTGATTACGAAGCAGTTGAGGTGCACGGTTATATATATATATATATATTATACGAATGGTATACCTGTGAACTTACGAATAGTGCAAAAACGTGAATTGTGCCTAACCTATAACGGCAAGATTCGCCAGTCATGTAATGTCACAGAGGGACCACGATTTGGTCACTTGCCTCGTCGATCGAATTCGTATCTTCGTATCCATCAGTCGCTCGATTTAGCCAATAAAAACAGGTATGTTTTTAGTGTACTATTAAAGAATTGGTCTTCCATAATGTACTATGTTATCAGTAAAAAATCGGCGCGAGAAGACGTACCACTGTATGCAGAACGTTGCTTTGCTGTTATTGGCTATTGCATTCATGATAGTAAAACAGGCCGTCCCCAACAAACTTCGAACAAAAACAACGAACAATAGTTGGAAAGAAATATCACACAAGATTCGACTGCAGTGGTCGGACGTGTTTACAAGCGCTCCCATGAGGTGTACGCCGAAAGGTGCCCAGGCTGTTCCCAACATTTTTATTGATCTTTCGCAATTTCTTCAACTGAACTATATGCCCACTTTTGTGGGGAAACTACTTCTCTTTTGATAAATCCATAAGTCCGGATCAGATCTGGTTCTGCCTATAATCACAAACATTTTCTGCTGATAGTACACAGTTTTTATAAGCATTCCCCGCTTGAATCTGCTGATCAAGCGGGGGATCTTATAAGGGGATCTGCTTCAAGCCTTAAGCTATAACATGACTGTACGCTCCAGCCGCAACAGCTTAAAAGAAACACTGTGGTTCGTACGACATTCGTGCTAACGTACGCAAGTGCTACATCAGTTTGAATCTGAAGTTAGGACTATGATATGCTCTCGAGGCAATTCATTTTCAGTCCAATTAATCTTAGCTCGTGACGTTGAGACACAAGAAGGTCTTGTTGCGATGACGTACGAGAATAGCGAATTTCTGCACACAAACACACACAGTACGAACCTGCGACCATGGAGCCTAAGTCGAGGCATAAAGCATGTAATGACGGCGGACCCTTCAGAATATCGTTCTCATGGATTTTCCTTATCGGCCACCGCTCCTTCGTATTAGTCAAATCGTAGAAGGTATAGACTTTGGACAAGGAAAGACCATCATCGTCATATTCACGTGACCTTCAATTTTTCATTGCCTCTGGCTATGTCGGGAGGGTCAACCGTTGTCCCAGACTTTGACAGTACCATGTACCCACATATAAAATACAACAACAATGTTAAACACGTATTTTGCGAGCAAAATACACAAAAAAAAGTGTTAGACTGATGTATTTTTGTTCAGAGAGGACTTACTTTTCAGTAGCATTTTATATATATTTAATGAATGCAAAGCGATTCAAGCATACAAAGAAGCACATTCGCTAAATACCCAGCAATATTTGTGAATCAAGCGTCTCTCGCCAATACCGAGCGCAGGTGTTAAAAAACAAGATGCAAATAAAACAACCTATCTCCTGCTTCTAGGTAGTGTAGCATGAGCACTCAATAAACAATAATCGTTAGATAATATTACTCATTGTTTATGTAAAATTTTAATCATAGTCATGATGTGAGTGGGCCGCAGTTAGGCAACAGCTTACAGTGGCTATTTCGACTCACCTGCACTGTTATTCTGGGCAGCTTCGCACTATGAAGCCCTGTTCAAAGGTAACACAAGTCTATACGGGTGTTCAAATGATTCATTCGAAAAGTCACGCAACCCCAGCTCAGTCTCCCCTCGTTCCAGTCGGCGGGGGACGACGATAAACTGGTGCAACTTTCCTAGCTTTGAGTATATGTGTACAATACTTCGGTCAGCGACAATTCGAACGTTCAACGAGCCGAACGACTTTATCCCGCTGTATTGCTGTAGCGTTCCAGCGTCTCGATGAGCCACAACACAGGCTGTTTCTTATTGGCTCAGCCTGCTTGTGGAATCGCAGCGAGAGTGGTCTATTCAGGCATGGCTCAACAGTGGCTCGATATCAGGGAACCATCTGGTGTCTGTCTATCTTGACGCGTTGCAAGTCCTCCCCTACTTTTTCGAATGGTCTATCGGTACGTTGGGCGGTAAAGACTCAGCTGCTAGTGAATGGATTGCAACTTGCGATACCTTTAAATGGCCACAGACATTGGGTAAAATGTGACTAGCGGCGTTTGCACACAGGCAGGGTTATCTCACATCGTCGACCATTGTCGCTTACAACTTTTTGCGGGTAGGCTCTTTAGAAAGTGAGGACATCTTGCTAACGTAAGGCTAGTTTCATGTGTTTCATAGCCATGGATTTCGTTGGGAGAATCCTCAAGCAAATATGCGGTCTCAATCTTCATATATGGGACAGGCATCTTCCCGGACCCCCTCTATGACAGAAAATTACAACGTGTTAGGATGGGGGAATTTTCCCCAATAGGATATCCTACATCTTTTGACTGAGTCGTCCTGCGATCATTTGGTAATAATCGTGATCTCATTAAATGTTGTTACGAAGTGACACCATTGTCTCAAGTATGACTATTTGATTGTATGTCACTATTAGGTATACGTATATAAATATGTGCATGTCCAAAATAGTTGGTGGTAATGCTGACGATGTATACGAGCGCGGAAGAATTCAAATGATAGAATTAAAAATATAACATTTTTACGTGGTGGCAACGATTCTGGGCCTCAAACCGAAATTAGAATCAGCCAACGGAGGGCTGGAGTGGCAAAAGGTCAACAAGTGATAACAGCTATATGCCGTGATCAGGTGGTTGTAGTAACAGTACATGGCTCTTGATCGCGGTGTTTGAAGAAGCAGTATACGTTGGTGGACTGAGAACTCCCCCAGAGTCGGATATTGACTCGAGTCGAGTATCAGATCTAATATCATCATTATCAGAAACCGAAAGATAAGCATCAGCCCCATTCATGATCATCGATTCGTCATCTGCGCGTGCATGCGGATGGAAGGATTCGTGGACCTTGCAGCGGATGACGTCAATAGGGACGTGAATCGGCCAGTCTGTGGGACGGCGTCTGGGTCTGTGTGTCTATGGATGCTAGTATTTCTAAGTGAGTCTGAGCCTCGACGTGGGACAGGCTGCTCTGACTGGCGAGCTCAATAGCCGCGGGGGCTGTTTCGTGGTGGCCTAGTGTAAGGGGCCGCAAATAGGGACTTGCTGAGCGTCACGTGAAGAGCTCCACCGACCGGGACCGACCTGGATCAGGTCCTCCTGTGACCCGCAGCAAGGCTGGAATGGAAATCGGGCTAGAGAGTTTTCAGGTTCGAAAAGCGGTGGCTTTGAAAAGAGTCGAGCGGATCAACTATAGCAATGTGAGGTAAGGTGTGACTATTCCCGCTAGATAGATACCAGTGGCTGGTCGGACAGCTCCTCGGGTATGCTTTCGTCCGCGGCCCTGAAGCCTCAACTGCTCACCGACAAAACGCGACAGTAGAGGGCGAAGACTGCGAGCGTGTAATCCAGAAGAATGCGGACACGAGGCGTCGAGTAGCGTCAAAGGGAGAGAAGTGCCGTAGCCGAGCGATTGAGAGCCGTTATTGCGATGCCTTCAGAGTCGTAGTTGTTTTTGGGGCCTTTATAAGACGACTCCTCGGTCGTTGAATCTTGATTCATTCCTCAATCAAGATTCTCCAACTGACCTTATTTCTAAGCGCGCGATCGGGCTTTGGGTACATGGCCGTCAGAGGCGCCCCACTCCTGCGCAACGTTACGAAGTGCGGCTTGCATGCGTCCGGCATACGCCACCACTATCTCTAGCATGTACTACCAACAGCCACGATAGGCTGCTGGGCTTGCGCTCGCCTCGAGATACGAACGCGGGCGTACTACGCTAACAACACGATGGGGGGGCAGCGGCAAGGGACGATACGCCGATCGGTAGGCTGCGCTCCCGGAGCGACGTGCCTCGAATTTCTCCAAGCACCGTGCACACATACACACTAGATTCGCACACTTGTGTTGTGTGACTTGTGTACGACACCACCATCGCGGCCGTCACTGTACAGGCGGTCAGCGGACGCGTGGAGGGCCATGCGATCACCACCGCAGCCGGCACCACCACCACTACGGCAATACACCTAGCGCGCGAGCGGTTAACCAAGCAGAGACTCTCGGTCAAATAACCTATTTAGGAAGACAGGATAGGTAGACGTAGGGGATGGCGATTTCTTCACGTCCGTCCTCGAGTTACCTATAATATGCGTCACCGAACGGTGATATGTGCACTGCTAAATCACATTGGCAATAGGAAGATAAATGGGAAAGCCATCTTGGTCCCACAGAATACTGATCGCCACTGGGTCAATGTGGGTTTGTTTGTTGAGAAAGACACAGAGAGAGAGAGAGAGAGAAATCCGAGAACGGTCCATTTGCAGGTAGAACAGAGCACAGTGTATTATTGCAACTCAACACATGGCAACGTACGTGGAGTACTTTTGTATTTAGTTCATACAGAAGATTTTAACCTTAGTAGCGCGATATACTTTTGGCTTACTAACTCGTAGGTTGCAACAGATATGCGTGTGCAAATAGCGTTACATTTGTATACGTGTACTTGTTTTCTTGTTTATCTATTGTCAGCCATTGTTCTGAAATCACAGTGCTTGAAACACTAAAGTATTTCAAGCACTGTGATTTCATACAATTGTTCAGCCACAGTTCACGCAATCATTTAGTAACAGTATCTAACCCGATTTCAATACGTTATGAGGTCACCCGCCCCCCTACAGCTGGCAATGCGTTATCTGCTATAAATTCTGAGAGCTAAATGCGGCTCGTTTTAGATTATATAATCTCCAACCGAGTCCATATTAACCGTTCTACCGATTTACCGATTTGTCACAGGCTAACCGCGTATTCTGCTGACAAGAAACAAAGTGGGAAATCCACAATGATTAACCTCAGACGACCTCAACATTTGGTTAAATGCGTCAACCAGTGGCGGAATTGTTAGCAGTTTATTCAACAAGAACATCAACAACAACTTCCCGTAAATTGTTCTCCTCTTTTTTCGTTTTAATATACACGTTATTCTCAACGGAATATGCATTTGCACAAAAAATAAGTAAAAACATAAAACACACATTGCAGGGATGGAAGCGACTTTGGAGGCGTCAAACGTTGCTACACGGACACCCTGTACCGTCAACAAAAAGGTCAGCACTTCACCCTGACAATACTCGGTTCGGAACAGTACTCGGAGAGTCAACAGTGGCAATCCGTAATTGTTGTACTCAATGAAAGCTTATACCAATTTGTGGGCAGATATGCATGATGTATATCTTCAAACGTGGCTGTTTTGTTAACAATAATAATAATACAAATAATAACGAATGCCGTCACAATGGCATCAGCGCCATCGGGCCCATGTGTCGCTAACTGACTGTTGTCGGTCTGTCTAGCCGTCTGTGTATACCGTTGCGATTGGCTGGTTGGTCTAATGCTGAGTCCGCTAAGTGCGGCGTTCGCCTTCGTCTATTCGTTGATGTTGTCGCAACCCCGTAATCGGCACGCGGTGGCGGCGCCGGCAATGCTAGCAATGGCCGCACAGGGCCGCTGGTTGGACGACGTGGTTCTGTTGCTGTGATGTCCAGCGTGAAACCTAGCATGTTTCTCTCTGTCTGTCTGTGTGAGCTCGTGTGCCCGCTTGTGGTGTGGGTTCGTTGGTGTCACCGGCACCAAATAGATGACGCCATCTCGTGGCCCTTGCATAGAGGGCCATCGACAGGTCACCAAGGCGGAAACCTCGAGATGTCGAGAAGTAGCGAGTGGGGCCGGCCACCACTGTGTGACCAGTCAGTTGGCGGCGAGCACCATCAGGCCAACGGCATGGTCTGACTGTCCGGCATCTGGCGCACGCGAAAGCTATGCCACTTACTCACTGCGCAGCACTACACGCATACAGTTTCTTGCTATCTCGCCAGAACATACCCGGCGGCCAGACCATGAATATATATGTATAAATATTATATATATATATATATATTTGTGTGTCTGTGTGTGTGTGTGTGTGCATGGATACGTCAAATAGAAGCTATTTTATATATGCTACGCATAAACACGCTTCTGTTTCTATGAACGTATCTCGTCCTGCAGTACTTAGCTACAGATCAATGTAAATCAAATATTCTATTGAGAGATTATTAGTCTTATTATTATTATTATTATTATTATTTTATATATCAGACAGCCGTATTCGTTTAAACATATGATGATGTCCGGGATTAGAGCTGAGGCAAAAAAAGCTTGAGTAGCATAAAAATGCACAATTCGACGACATATATTCATTTGTCCATAAACCTACTTACAGATATACAATCGTACTATACTTATATAGATACAACCTCTTTCATTCAATTGCTTCAACTGTAAATGAGAGCAGAGAGTAGTTTCTGGAGTATCTTGTCACTCTCATTACGTCCGTTTAACGCTTTGCGTGATACGAACCCTGGCCAAGACATTGGCCATTTCGCTGCTTGGCTTGATAGCAATGCTATACACAATAGACAAGTGCAACCCCTCGCTACCGTAATGGCGGGCAGAGTCGTCGCCTAGTAACAATGGCCCGAGGCTACTCAAACTTTAACAGCAGGGGTAACGGAGCGCGCGGTGGGCACAGCTCTTTCTCCCGGCGGTGAGAACAGAGGCACGAACGGCGACCTGCAACAGTGGCGGCGCTAGCAGCTGCAGCAGCAGCAAAACCTATCGAACACACGTTCCGAGGCGTTCCCAGGCGTTCCACTGCACCACACCGTACGACGGATGTCGCCCTGCTGTTACGGGGGCGTGATATCTACTCGGGTGTGTGAGTGCGCGTGTCTGTGATTGTGACTTCGGGCTTTGTTGCCCTTGCTAGTCATTGCGTGGTAGCCTGCCAGCGGCGGAACTGGCAGGTTCATTGGTTTGTACCATCGCGATCAAAGGCGTCTTCATGGTTTGCTCCTGGTAACGGCTGCATGCCGGGCGAGGTCGACACGCGGGGTTGCGACGGGATCGGGGGAGAGCTCAGTTCAGCTCAGTGGGGTGGTCGTCCGTGGGAACGGCGGCTGCGGGCCGGGTGGAGGGCTGACGGCGCTGGTGGCCAAAAATACGCCGTGTGGTCGATAGTGACTCACAAGAGCAACGACACCACCCGGCAGGCGGGAAATCTACAGTTAGGCACCGTCAACCGTTCGCCATCAAACAGACAAACGAGCGCTGAGTTTGCAGTCCGCATTCTCAGCCATCTACTGGATGCTAGATACCTTTACAATATGATGAATACTATTAGACATTATGGAGCATGTGCTCTACCCGCCATATACGTTTGATATACGAGCGGTACAGAGTTCTTCACAGAGTGACTTACGGTGAGTGTGCCTTTGTGTGTGTGTGTGTGTGTGTGTGGTATGGCCAGCTAACTGTACGGCCCGCGTGTGTCCAGTACGAGTTCGCAGGTCAGAACGCATAACACTGAGTTATCACTCAGAAGCAAACATACCGAGCTTAGCAAAATTCGACGGACCAAGGATCAAGATCACTTACACCAAATGCTTCAAATAAAGCAAGGGCAATGATTAAAGAGCGCCTCTTGGTGAGCCTCCCTATAAGCCATTATAGCTGGATCGGTCAATGAATGACGTCGCCCAGCAGTGCACGACCCTAGCCAAAACGCCGCTCTAAACTGCGTAGACATGTGATCAAAAAGAAACTCGCCACCACAAGGGGATACGGGTATATGGCTCTGGCTGTGGCAGACATAATAAATTATACTAGAATAGACGGACACATACATGGCGTAGATTGGCAGTTTCAGTAAGTGCGAGGATCACAGGAAGAAAACCCTGTGGCTGCTATGAGTCAGAACAGCGTTTTTTTTTTTAGTGTTATTACTAGCTGCCTTCTGATTGATGGTCGTGGCCTGCCTCATCTTCAGGCCAACACCACATCCTTCCTTACACAAAAGCGAAATCGATCGAAGCCGTTCTAGATCTACACGTATCAATTAGTCGATCAATCAACCTATCCTTTAATCTATTACATTCTTCAACACCCCACTATAATCAAGCACTCAATCTCCAGCCTTAATCACCGGCCATCTTGTATCAATCTATCCGACTTCAACGTTCCTCCGTCATCCGGCTAAATATAGACACCCTCGTCCTGCATCACACAGACAACGTATTCGGCAGATTGGCAGCTTCTAATCACGTTGTGCGCATACGACGACGATGATGATTATAATTATTTTTACTAATGAGTACGATCGATCAGTGTACTTATGTACCATGCTAGGCTTGATCTCAATTCACACCTCGTCGCAGCAGTCCACTTTCTCTCGCGGATTGGTGGCTGCATGTTCTTACCTTTCAGCATGCTCGGCCAACTTCGCCAGTTGAACAAGCTTCTCGCGGTCGGCCATCACGACTCCTTCAAATTAGTGGTCGTCCTTTCGTTGGAGCTCGTTGCCTTTGTTGTATTACTACTGCAACAACAACAACAACAGCGGCGGCGGCGACAACAACAACGATGAGGACGTGGACGAAATGAACGCTGTGTACGTTTGTCGAGCGTCACGCGTTCTACCGTGCGCCCGAATTTGAAACCAACCACTGCGCTACTCCCACTGACGTGCTGGCTTCGCTTCGCACTGTTTGCGCCTCTAACACTGTTTTGCTCCGCGCGGATTGATCGGTGCTCAGACGAGAGACGTACCAAGCAGCCTCTCTTTGTATATATATATATATACTCTCTATATCGTTGGGGGCAAGCAAGCGGTAGCAGCACTGAACCGAAATCCTTCTGGGGTTTTCCTCGCTCGACGGTATCACCTCGCGCCGTCGCGCAGCGCTTCTGCTGCTGTCGCCGCCACCACTCAAAACGCACCACACAGCGTGTCGGCAATTCTTCCTCACCCTCACCAAGAAGTGATTGCTGCTGTTGCGGTCGCTACTGCCGCTGGTAGCTGATGATGCTTGGTTGGTTGGTGGCTACTACCTCGATTCTCAAAACTCTCACGGTGAACTCTCGATGGAAAGATGGCTTGAGAGATGGTATTGACTTGTTCCGCCGTTGTTGCTAGTTGTTGGGTGGTTGGTTCGTTGTCTGAGTTGGTTGGTCGTTCTCCTTCTGAGCAAGTCGCTCTTCTCGCTGCTTCAGTTTGCTGCTGCTGTTGCTGTTACCTCAGGAGTAGTTGGCCAGTGCAAAGCAGGCCGAACAGCAACCACCGAACAGCAGCGGCGCACGCAGGCAGGCAGGCAGCGAGCACCAGCGAGACGGGTCACTCGTTGGGGCCACCGGAGGTAGAGAGCTGAGGCAGCAGCCGCGGCCGAGTGACGAGCGAGGGTGAGGGACGGACCAGGGCAGGCCAACGCTGAACAAACGCCAGGCCGTTAGGCCACCGCTAGGGCCTGACAGAGCGAGCCACCGACCGACCGACAGACAGAACCGCCGAGGACCAGTACAGACCAGCGCTCAGCACTACGAAGGGTGCGTTTTGGCCCTCTGGGTTCGATTGGCCGGGCCGGGTAGACAGGCGCAGAGACGGCTCCGTTAGGGAACTCGCGCAACAGCGGCGAGAGGGAGAGAACAGCCGAACCGAGAGGCTGGCCGGTTAGCAAGCAGACAGGAGAGCTCTATGCCGATGCCGAACCAGCACCTCCCTCGGGTTGGCACCTCATACACACACACACACAACCATAGTGTTAGTACGGCCGCATGGTCAGAGGTGTAGAGCACTACGATGCGACGGCTATCACGGCCGCGACCAGCTGAAGGACGACGACCTAGGGCTCCGGAAAGACAGCAGCAGCAGATATGAGACCGAGGACGGAGGCCCGATGCGCGCGCGGGCGCCCCCTCGCGGAGCAGCAGGCTAAAGATCAATGATGAAGCTGTTGGCTCTGGCAGATGGCGCTTCGCGGTGAAGAAGCTGCGCCACAAAATTCCTGCTACTCGCGTTTCATTTCAGCTATCGGGACTAATAGGGTTGTTCATAGATATGCTAGAAATATGATATAGATATATATATATATATATATCGTTCCGCGACTTCGGATTCTCTCTCCTAGATTGCCTAATTCCGTGAATGTACCTCTTTGCTTGTGAACAGCGTTTCGAGCCTCCCTCCAGCTTTTGTCCGACACTTACTCTTGATATCCATGGACTAACTCATTTAATCAACGTTAAACATTGACGGAAAACGTCAGAGTCGGTGGATGGGGCGAGAGCGCCCTCTAGCCAGCCAAATAATCTCCTACCCGAACTGAGCTTGCCGAGTCACTCCGAGCTTCCCTTTCGACAGGCTACGGCGGCTCCCTCTGGCGCGGCGGCCGGCAGAGTATTGTGCGATCGCCAGCGGTTGCTTCCGTTGGATCCCATTCCTAGCAAGGCATGACCCGTAATATGTGAGGGGATCCAGGCGGAGGTGACTTGCGCCAGTGATGATGAAGGCTTCTGATGCTGACGCTAGGAAATGATCTGCCTGTTCGCAAGTATTAGTGGCTGCCGTAGGGTGGAAAGAGCGCCCCCGCACACGGGGTTTCGAGTGCGCACGCACTGCAAGCTGTCGGGCAAGCAGACAAATTGAGCCTCAGAAACTTCATTCAGACAACGAAGCCAGGCACAGTGTGTCCGACTTCACTGTGCTCCGACACAGCCGTTGATGCACACGAACTCGGCTGTCGAAATCGGTGCCCACGTGCGCTTTGCACAGCATCAGCTGGCTGTTGCTGGAGCGACGAACTCCGTGTCAGTACAAGCATGCGCGTTAGGTTTTCTTCCTCAGATTAAAGAGACTGAATTTTGTTCTAGCGCTATCAAATGGAACTGAGATATTCATGGTAGCTCAAGAAGTCCAATGGCATTCGGCACCTCAAAAGCATCGTAGGGGACTTTTCCTGAGGGGAATTCCTAGTCAAAAGACGCAGTATCTACACCAGGCTGTGGGGTTTCTGCTGTCTCATCTAGGGTTTTACACAATGAACCACTCTATGACTCATAACGGCGAAAATTCGACCTTCTGTCATTAGACAGGTCAGACATCGGGTTTTTCCTCTACCGAGATCTCTTGAGAAATTGGGTTTCGCCTCGGCTTATTGACAGTTTTTGATCGTCGCAGATAGCACGCTACGATATTGCCAAAAGTACTATTATTGAATTTCCGAGAGCTCATTTCTATAGGGAAAATAGCAATTTGTAAGTTTTTTCGATAGCACTTTATTTTTTTTGACGTGACATGGTCAACCGCTCCCAGCTGCTCTGTGGTGTTTTTGACATTAAGTCAAAATCAGCAGAATACCTCCAATTTATAGGAAGATCTATAATAAAAAGAGAATACTTCGTCATACAATATTGAACACCAAAACTCGAGGTCAGATACAAATACGTTGTTCCCTGTAAAAAAAACGACTAACATTTCGTCAAATTGGACAGCAAGTGACATCTTAATTCCGTAAGTTCTTAGCACGTTCAACGCTCATATGACGTTAGTTTAGGCGAACTATTTCCCTGTGCGCTGTTGTAGCGCAGCGTACTACACACATATAAACTATACGGTGTGTTAGAAAAGTGATGTAACCCATAATGGTCGAACACTCTGTATCAGGTTAGTTTCTATATGGTATGGTATAAAGGAAGGAATCCGTCTCGAACAAGTGCAAATCAGTGACGCGGAAAATTCGTTTCATTGGTTGGTTTGTCAATACGTCAGTGAACTATCGTCGTCGTGGCGGTCGCTCCAGTGTGCGTCCCTGGTACAAAACCGTTCGTCTGTTCCTGGGCCTCCTCAATTCGAGCCAAAACTCCGTTCGCACCATCCAACAGCACAAGGTCTCCCGTACGAAACACCTGAGCCACGTTGGTGAAAAGAAAAATTAGACAATTGGATAATGAAGACAACTTAGGCTGGATGAAGCAAGTTTCTCCGAGAGTCTAAATTCTGCTCGGACGACAGATCATGAGATGTCTTTATGCATATCGTATAATTATTGCACTGACACTTATCGATTGCAGTTGAATCCAGCAACGAAATAATACGAGGACTATAGTAGTTCCTCAACATTCGAGCGTGTGAACAAATAAAACTCCTAAGACGATCAAGGTCGTTTATATATTATGGAACACACCTTATACATTAAGCATACGCGTCTAATTCACAGTGATTGCCAAAAATCACCTATTTAGTTACCTTGCTTGCACCGAACAGCCCCACAACGCACGGGAGACCGTATTCGCGAGCTACCACAGCACCATGAGACATGAGGCCACCGAGCTCCGTCACGACACCTCCGAGCAGAGGAAAGTAGGGACTCCAGCCGATGTCAGTCGCGTACGTGATCAACACCTCGCCACGCTGTGCCGAATAACCATATACCCGTACACAGATGTACATATCGAAATTATAATTTCGTCCTCCATCGAAAATGCATGGCATTCATAAATGGCAGATGTCCGTTCATAACCAGATATTACCACCAATTAATTTACTAATCGGCGCACATTGTAATTCACAACGAAACATTTTTAAATTCAACTGGACAGTTGGCTCAAATCGGTTGATTGTGTCAAAAAATCGGTGCTGGCAAGGAATAGAAAGGCTGTGACACGTATGGCAGTAGAACAATACCCAAATCGGATCTCCTGCCCAAGGCGCTGCGTAATAGCAAAAAGAGACGACTTCTAAATTCTCTCGTTGGAAATCTAGCCCGAGTCCCGTGACCAAGCTATGACAGCGTGTCGTCTATGTATGCTAACGCTCTGATTAGTAATATGATAATGGTGTGAACCACACTGGAGATAATCTATTATTATAGACACTAACCTGGATGGTGTGCGCCTCTTCGAGTTTGTTGATCACCCGCGCTCTGGCTTGAATCCTGCCCGCGCTGATGGGGAATCCCTTCATTTGTACCACGTCGCCGTCGAACGTTGGAGCTTCCTGCTCAATCTGTGATTATCGCAAGCATGGAATACGGTTGTTAATGCATTGAGCAAAAAATAAAAAAATATTAATTTTTAAAAGAAAATATTATATTTTAAAATGCCAGCAAGCACAATAGATTCAAGGCGCGCTTTTATGCCACTTCAGTACTTACTATGGAAGCATTGGACGAGAATATATTTATATATTATAGTGATTATAGCAACTATCGTTTTTGTGTATCTTCTGATGAAAATTGGTACTTCCACTACTTCCAGTGTTCTCTGTATGTTTTCTATATTAGGTGTCGACCAAACAAAAAGCTTAAAAATACGGCGCTTAATGAACGTCTAATTGTTTTGTGGAAACAACTGCTTGTTGACTGTGGATCAAAGCATGCTAGTATAATTAATGATGAGCTTGAACGTTACTCATGTGCATCGAATATGATATGTGGTAAACGCATACGACATATTATTATTATTATTATGTATTGTATTGTAGTTCCTGTTGACTATAATTCTGAGCATACTGTTTACCGGTTTTGGATCGCCGCGGAAATATTCAGGGAACTGAAGGTCGACAAGCTTGGGAAACAGGCGTTTACGATGGTATGCCCTGCAATCAAGATGACAGGTCGTGAATTCGTCGAAATTGCCTGAGTTAAGGCTTTTACAATCTTACACAAATTCGTACACGTAAGTTATCATCTTAACGCCATTCGAAATCTTCTGGCAGGGCTCTGCTGCCTGTAGACGAAATCTAACACATCTTGTATTTGGCGAGACCTTGCAAAATCACTTCGAAGCAGTCTGCCGAGGTCCTGAATCGTCCCAGGTCTTTTATAGAGAAAAAGCGAGTTGTAAGGCTGTGGTCCACGAAGTGCGAACTTATATCAACCAGCTTCGCACAGAACTTCACAAGAATGTCACGGCGGGCGTACTCGAAGTTACCTCTTTTGTAGCAGGTTTTAGTCTAGATCCTACAGTAAATATATTTGGCAAGCGTCGTATTGGGCTAGTTTTGGAAGTGTAATATATGTGGGCATTAAGGCAACGCCTTTATTATCATTATTATTATTATTATTATTATTATTATCCAATGTATGTTATAAAATACGGACAAGGCATCATGGTTGCTACAGTGATAACTGTACCTGGCGATCACTGCTGGATCACGAGTTTTTATCACTTTTTCAAGTTCACTTAAAGTGCAGAAGAAGAAAAGCTCCTCATTTGGCAGGCGTCCCTCATCTCGCAGCTTTCGTGCCAGTGCCCAAGTCCACAACCGTGATACGTGTTGCGTCCATATCCAGAGGGATTTGGTGTTTTCTCTGATGCCGACACCTTTTCGTGAGAAGTACACTATCACGCTTAGCCGGAGCCTAGAAGAGCCGGTCAACATATTAGCAGGAGGAAGATAAAAAAACATTCAAATATCGGAGTTGTACCACAAGACATCTTCCGCAAATATTGAGGGCCGTTTGACAGAGACACTTTGAATTATTGTTGACCTACACCTCGATCTTAGCCAAAAGGCCGAGAATTAATGACCTACTAAATTTGTACGATCTAATAGATAATCGAAGACTGTCGAGAGCTCCCCTGCAGCTAGTGGACAAAAGAATAAACAAATTGTACAATATACGATATCGTGCTCACTTTTGCCAAAAGCTGAGTTTACAGGTGATACCGTTTGCGGATGCCCATACTCCCTCAACTTCTTTGTGTTTCAATCCTGCTGACTCATTCCTCATCAATGCCTGTGACACATAACAGTATGTTCGTGTGTGTAAATTGTTATTTTTCTACACATTGTCCTTGAATGAGAATTTAGGTTGAAGCTAACGAAGTGCTGAGCACTTTTGAAAAGCAAGCCAATTCTTCAAGCAGGTTTTCGATGATGACGCCCCGTAAACCGCGATACTGTTTGATACATTAATCCGAATTCCCATCAGCGCAGGCTTACCGGAACACGTTAATGAAAATGGGGTGTCATGAGAACTGTAATTTGCCATAGAAGAAGCGTCGTATTATCAGTCGTCATTTGCTAGTTAGCCAAAGCTCACATGCTTTACGAAATGGGAATGGAGAAACCATACCTGTAGGGTGGTTACGACAGGCGCCGTATCGACTCCCCATGTTCTGCGGTAGACATCGAATTCATTGTATCCTCGATGTCCGTGATCTTCAAGGAATTGTCTCAAAGCGTCGCTGGACAGCGGATGTGTCACCTCGTCCTTCAACAGTGCCAAAGCCTCATCGTTCGAAGCATTCAAGAAGTTGTCCCGACCGATCTCCGACTGGATCACGTGAGACAGATGCTGCCGTCGACATCATCATTGTGGAACAAATGGTGAAAGCTCTTGTTAGTCACGCACGGATGAGCGAATTTCTAATAAATTTTACTATATATATATATATATATATATATATATTTATTTAGATATCAATGAATGCACCTTATAGCCCTCCCCCATATCGATCGCGACGACAGGTGTGCTGTTTAGCTTTCGTTCTATACCCGACTCAAACGGTAATATCAAGCAATTCCATGTGCTAGTATGCAACGGTCATATAGTTCCTAGTCATATCATTTTACTCTGACCCGTAGATGCATACTAGATCAGACGCCAGATAGCCTCATGTAATCCTGTAAGGGGTAGCCCACTCACCTCAAGTGCTTTCGGAACTTCGCAACTGACAACGTCATGAGCTGAACCAAGAAGCTTCGACATGTCACCATATATCGTTACGGTTGACTCTGCAAACATTGAAGTCCAGGAAGGGTAGAGGCAAGCCAGCTCGCAGGCGACAGCTCGTATCCGTTGTATTCAGCTCGAATAAATTTATTTGCGAACGATAACTGTATCGTTAATGGAGGCGACTCATCGAATGTAATATTTTGTTGTTCCTCTTTCTAACTTTCGGTGTGCTTAGTTCAATAAATTAATTTCAAATTGAGTTGAAATAAACTCGCAAACAAATATGTTTACTTGCTACTTATCGCTGCAAAGCTATCCTCCTGCGTTACGACTCATCGCCGCTATGGCAACATCATAAGCGCTCAAAGCAAAAAAGCGAGTCACAAGTCATACCATCGGTGACCGATTGCAAGTACCCCACAATTTCGCTAGTCCAAAGCGATGTTCCATTCGTGGCGTCCATGTGGGCCCTCGTTGCATAGTCGATCGTCATGCTGAAGGCCGTAATGAATCCGTTGAAGAGCTCGTCGACGGACATGTTGCTTGTCGGGAACTGGGCCTTCCTGCGGGCCAAGTAGCGGTTGTAACGCCATACAGGTCGTGCTATCCACTTCATCTGGGCGTCATCGAGCAGAACAGATTTATTCAGCATTGTTAGGTGGAAGAACGTTCACATCATTTTCGTGGCGGCTGTCGTACTGAATGAAGCTATTTGAGATTGAGAAGTTTCATCCTTGTTCTACGAAATCTCATTGTGGACTTGATGGTCCGATGGCGAAATTGGACTCAGTTGTGCAAGCGCGAAATGCTTATGAGTATACAGCTTTTCTCCACATAGAGAAAACGAAATGTGCACATCGTTATGTGCTCCTCAGAAACGCCTTTTTCGGCAAAAGGATCACATACCCTGATTTTCTCTTCAATTCGGTCCAAGTAAGGGACATACGACTGGAGATCAGTCTCATCGTTCATCTCCGAGTAAAACATTGGGTCGTCAAGGACTCTTCCGCATAGATTGAGCATCATGGACTCCACCATTCGCACGTCGTTGATATCCGGAATAAATGATCGGAAGCACTGTAATGCAATTGACGATATTTATTGCTTCTTTACATCTCATTGTTCGCCAAGCATTGTCGTTGACAGTAAAAGCCGTATCACTGTTGGGGAGGAAGCACGGTAGACGGCAAGGAAAACTTCCCTTGACTAGCTTTCAGTATGTATGTTCAATGAAAATGCCATTGATAAGTGGTGTTTGAATATAGTGATGCCTCCTGAGGAACTTACCTCACTCAAATCGAAGAAGTAGTGACAGTGTGATACCCTTAAGAATGACTCAAAATAGGGACTCATTGCCGTTCTCCGTTCTCGGGCAGACTTGCCCTTGTGTTTCTGAAGTACAAACCACAAGAACGTTATTAGTATTTTTGCATATAAAGTGTTGCTTCTATAAGATTTCTTTGATAATTCTTTGATTGTTAAAATAGATGACCATTTTTCCAATACAGATTCATCATTATTGTTATTACTAGGAAACAATCTCTAGACCTTCTAATAGAGGAGCGGGTCTGCCGCTAGTCGCTCGGCATCCATAGTGATAAGGCTTATTTGTCCACGTCCTAAATTTGTGTAGGTCGACTCAAATGAGGTTTACACTTACTCGGATACTGATGCCACACTCTTTACTCATCATGTCAATGCCAAGCGGAGTGACAGCGCCATGTAGCACTTCCCTGCAAAGTATATGCAACGTATGTTCTATTGGTATACTTATGATTTCGATTCTGATGATGAACTGTGCACAGCTTGGCGCACCTGCCTTCCGATAAATACCCAAGGGTAATTTACGTAGATAAACGGCATAGGAAATCTCGCCGATGTTTGGATTTAGGTGGTGTCGATACTATAATGCATTCATTCAAGGAGAATATAATACATACATTTATTTTATTACATATATGCGCATATTTATTCACTTATTCCAAAATATATCTAATATTACCATGCGCTCACAAGGAGAATGATTGTGTCTAAATCGTAATAAAAAACATTGAAACTGTATTCCGTTCATATAACAATAGTCAGTCCCATTGTATTTGACCACGAAAAGGTTTTCGGGCTAACTCTCAGTCAACGTTTAATTGATAAATCGTATTTATTTCGTCCCTTCCTCCCTTTATATATATGTATGGATCACAAACATGATCAAAACCGCTACCAATGACCGGTATACAACAAATGTGGTCTAATTTAATGTGGCAGGTCACAATGGGAGAAGTCTAACTTTGGGCATAGTATACCAGGCAACAGCCTGTATAGTCGTGACGCAGTTATATTACCTTAAACATCTTCTAAGTGAACTTCTAAACTGGGTGGCACTTTTGAAAGGGTGACCGTTGTCTCGTCAACGCAAGCTGACAGGCATTGACTCTCAAGCGAGAAAGTGAAGGCGAATTACTTACCCAACGTTCGCCTTGGAGAAGCAGCTATTCTCATTACGAGCTGGGATTTCCATGTCCAGTGAGACCTCTTCATCGGATGGCTTATCCATGAACGTGACCGGACGAGCTTGGAGCAGGAATATAGTGTCGCTCTGAATCGCCCATTCTATGTCACGCCAATCACCGTAACATCTCTCCACCTGTACGTGTTTTTTATTTCCGAATGTGCATGACAATGCATAGATACCACGGAAAATACGTGCCAATTATATATCATTATACACTGCATCGCAATCGATGAACATTCACTGGGTGTCAACAGTAAGCTCTGCAACTCTATAGACGAACACCGAAAGTTTATCTCGATTCAAAAGTAATCTTCCCTGTAATTCTGGACGTCCCCTTTTAAGGAACTTTTTTTGACATTTTTGTCTTTTTTTGCTTTAGCCTTTACGTTATTATCTAGATATGTAGTTGCGGAAAAGAAAGCAAAACAAATTGCAGAGGAAGTTACCTTCAGAACCGTCAAACATGGGCTAGTCTTCCATAGAGCCACCTTAACTTACCGAACTTGCTCTACTACTTATGACAATAGCCGAAAATTGTCTCGTTTTTTTTGCTGACCACAGCATTGAATCGTTCACTACTCCCTGCACGTCTCACCCACATCAGTTTGACATACACAAGTTCACGTTTGAATATTGTACAGGGTACTCCTGAGGAATAAACATACAAATTCTAAAGCTACGTGCCTTTCTACTCACAATGGGTAATTGTACAAGTAATTATTATCAAACGAGACGATTACTCTTCTTATTCATACCTCAGCACCGATTCGAGCAAGTTCTGCGGCCTGATGGACGCTGATGGATGTAGCTGAACTATTTCCTGATGACGAGACTTTTTCCTCGCGCATGCCCCCGGCTTCTGCACAATGAAAATAGTCAAGCAAATTAAATGCATACAATTGATCAGAAGAGAATATTTTCTGGTTGCTTGTACCGTAAACCATCTAGCTATGTTTTGAGATAAGTACTCAACCTTAGCATAAGAACAGGGTGTAAACGTTCGTACTGGGCCTTATGAGTGTGGTCTGAGACGAAGGATTAGTAATCGAGAAATGAGTCAAACCGAAATTTTCCCAACAAACCCCTCAGACCTTGAGTTCCAGCTCTTTTCACATGGACACATGAACGTCGATTCTCGAGTTAGTCTAAGACAGAAGCCAGACACGGACATGGAAAGACGATCGATCATCTCGATGCTTCCAATAAGGATAATAAGACGACCGAAAAAAAACAGCCTTGAGTACGGAAATTCGTAACCGCCGTTCCTTTCCAGATAGAGTTCTCTAAATATATTTGTTGCCAGAATTACCACAATCGCTTCATGCAATACTTCACATGATGTGTTTACTAATTTGCCAGTAGTAGTCTACCAGAAATGTATTGGGTTAAGTTGAGACTTTTGATCTTGCTAAGGCACCGGCAACGACTTCGTTGGGTCGGCCTCGATACGGCAACAACAACAACAACTCATTTTGGTATCATTACAATTGTTTAATTACCTCAAGTGAGCTAATCATGAAAAGACAGGGTATTGAAGGTTCCATCACATGTCCTACATTGACCTTCGAGTAAGGGATGTCCGTCAGCGAATTTATTTAAAATATTTTCAGCATAGTGCCGAGGTATACTGTATATTGGACATCCGTGTATACTTGCATTCCCAATGCAAGTATAAGGTTTGAAAAACATGAACCATATGTGAATCGTCCATTTTGTAAATTCCGTACATTTGGAGCCGTTGCCGAGCTCTATCAAATCCGAGGCTCATCTACATTAGAGTGTATGTGAGCGTCCTCGTTCACCTATCTGCTTGCTTATATTGGTGCATTTTGTCGACGACAATCTTATCGGACATAAATAGACGTCACAGATCTCAGTGGAAAGGCCTGGCCACGCCGAACAACAGTCGCTGGCCTTCGTCCACTTCCGAAGGACAGACACAAATTAAGATAGACGATCGCTAGCCACAATAAAAATTGCTCCTAATGGCGTTCCGGTGGCGTTCTGACCCGCCGAATGCATGCCACTTGTATTAAGCCGTAGTGTAAGGCAGTGAAACAGACAAGTAAAGGACAGTGAAAATATCGAGCATGCTTAGGGAATAGCGGCGATGAAAGGCTATACTCTTTATCTTTCACAAGTTTTCGTATAATAATTATGATCCAAGACCGTGCTGCAAGCTCTTGGGTCAAAGTAGTATTGTCTAGATGATTTACCCAGATCCATGACGATTTTGACGTCCTTTTTCCCGATATCGACTTTATTCACCGCGATCGTCCCGTTGATGTCGCGCGACACCCGCACCGTGTCCGGGTCAGCCAGGGCGGACACAACGCTCTGTCATAAAAGAACAATGCCGCATCCCACATCGATTTCACTGTTAACAACTGTTCAACTTTCCAATTATTTAGATGGTCCATTTTGCTCGGTTTACACAAACCAATCAATCGTGATCATTATAAAAAAAAGGGAAAAAATAGATGTTCTGCTCGGATTAGCGCTATGTGTGAATTGAATTTCTGATAAGAGTTGCTTATGGACGAGAAGCAGACAACCAGCATATTCCGTGGTGGAGTTCGTGCCATTCCTTTTTTTTTTTATTTTACGGCCTTACGGCTCTACTAAACCACCTATATTTAAATCTCGCTTAGACAAACTGACCTCTCCGAGTCCAAAGTTCGATGTAATATAGATCGTCGATGGGTCGCCCGTGAGAGGATCGCAGGTGAACAACACTCCGGCGCTGTCCGCAGGCACCATCTCCATAACAACCACTGCCATTTCGCTCACGAGTTCTTGACCATAACGGCGTTTATACTCCACGGCGACGTGGCCAAACTGAGATGACCAGCATTTCACTATGGCAGTGATGATCTACTCAAGTCAAAATAGTGGAAAAGAAAGAGTGCTTTGGGTGAGGTCAAAGCGGCATCATACGCGTGTGTTTGCGAACAAGCACTTAGGGGACATATCGACTTCGCGCTATGGTTTTCACTAGGACGTATGCTCAAACTATTTATTTGCTGAAGCATTCGCATGTACTATATAGCATTATGACATGCAGAAACGGGTGTAACTGCGACGGGCTATTTTTGGCCCGGTCCAGTATCCGGTATTGTCGCCTCACTGTCGCCTGTTTCTACATCAACGAAAGGAGGGGACGCAAAAGTAGTGCTGGATTTTACTTGAGATTAATGCCTGTTTGACCTCTATATTACCTCTTTCTCGCCTTTGACTCCAAGGAAGGTGTCCATTTGTCCTGCTGCAGACATATCCTCAGAGTCCTCGCCAGCACACGAGCTTCGCACAGCGAAGCGTTTCGATGCAAGATCAGGGAAAACCTTATACAGTTGTGCGAGAATTTCTCCTGAGATGCAGGAAGGAATTGGCTCGTCTTGCACGCGTTGCTTGCAGTCATCGCTTATCAGCTTTACTTCCTCCACTGTCCTAGTTGACAGCACCTGTAGTGTTCAGTTCATAGCGTTAGTCCGAATACAGTTCGGGAGTACTACGCACTATCAGGTCATAATACGAGGAGTAGAAATTTGTGGCTAGAGGGTAAAATCTGCATGGTCCCAATAATTGGAGTTCTGCTTCTTCTTCTAGTATAAATGTTTGTTTTATTTGTTAGCATGATCGAGTAGGCACACACGTAGACAAACTGACCCTGTACAAATAGAACAAAATTAGCTCAGGTGTCCGCCAATATAAAGGTCAATTATTGCTGCTTACTCTAGAGTACCGCATGACATCGGTGACAGGCTACCAGATACAGCCAGTAACACGCGTAAAGCGAAACAGGTGCACATGACACTGAATGATATTGTTTTGCTAACAAGCCCTGGACGCGACAACATGTTGGTCGAGGTTTTTCTGATTTCAACAGCCCAAGCAAAGAGTCTTAGAAGTCAAGTCCAGAATTCAGCTGTTGCACTGAGAATTACCTTGCGGATGTCGTTCTTCACAGCTGACATCTTCGGAGACTGCAAAAATCTGCGAAAGGCTTCCGTAGTTACGACGACACCGTTGGGTACGGCAAATTTGGCTCGATCACATGTCAGATGTGAAATTTCGGTCAACACCGCAAGAGAAGAACCTTTACCTCCTGTGAGGTCGCAGTTCTTACATTGCGAATCCGAAAGCGACACAACGTAAGGGGTGGGATCGAACGGAGTTTCTGTAAGCAACAAGAGAAATTGAATGATACCCTCATAACCACGCTCTGCATTGGCGTGTGCAACGCATGCCAAATCAATGGATTTGTTACCCTGCAAATTTTCTTCTCGTTTCTCATAGGGCAAAATTTCAATAAAACGAAATTTCTTTATGTTTGCTAGTCACCCAACAGACGAATGGCATATATTTAAACATACATAAAAACTAATAATAAGTTATAATATAAAATGTATATATTATAATATAATATGTATATAATATAGGCAGAATAAGCGATGTAAAAGGCAGAAAAAGTTAAGAAAAATAAATAAGCGAGCTAGTAGAATAATTTGATTTATTGCTAGTTCGAGTTTACTCCTACAAGCGCACACAAAGAGGAATTCTTTGTTCATCAAACCTAGGTTTTCCTCAGAAGGTCATGCATAGGTAGCACCTCTGTGATACTACTCAGAGAGAAACATTGGAGTTGCTCTGTTCGAGTGATAGCATCAGCTGATTGTGGGTCTGAAAAGTGATTCTGTCAATGTCGAACATCCGTTGTTTACTTACCGAAGTCAAGAACATTAAGTGGAGGTTTTACGAGGTTGTCGTTGCTCATCCCGGTTCTGTAACCCGAGAAAGCGGTAGTTGTGTATTAGTTGTATCTTAAGAGCCCATAGACTTTTCCATATAGTTCACAGATTTTTTGCTAGTTGATGATGAATCTGCCTGGTAATATTATTTTAAAACGGGTCAACGCAACAGGCTAGTAAACGTGGTCCCAGGATAGCATTAGCTTTGTTTGTCCTTAAAATGAGAACGGATATCACTTGTAATTGGTGACAATTTTAAAAATAATAAATAGTCATATTTATGAGTTTGGCAAAAGTACAAAAGGTAAAACACTGTCACTCGAAAATGTTGTTGGCATACTTACATGACGCCTTGGACCGTTACGCCAGTAGCCTTAATACCATCAATCATAGCGTCGAATGTCGATACCTTCAGTTCGTTGTTCCATCCCAAAACAGATCTGAACGACCCTAACGATGTACGTTCCGATCGCAGAAGTTCATGGGACAGCTCAACTGTAAGAGTTGGCAGAGTTGTAGACGTGTAAGTTTTTTTTCTATGAGCCTCTCAAGTCGCCAAAAAAATGCGAAGCCAACAAAAATAATGGGAACCCCAGATTGAAGTCCACGTAGTAATATCCATAGATAACGGAAACAGCGAAATGACATGGCCGTAGAACGGGCGAGAAAGGTACCTTTTACTAAGTGCGTAGTGATCTGCGTTGATCGTGTCTACCAGCAATTATCAATTACACACTTACACGTTCGAAGTTGAAGAACTGGCGATGAGAGAACATCCTGAACATCAGCCTCCAGCCCCTGGTCATTTAGCACGTGTTCAAGTGAGTCTTTGAAGCCAGGAGTTCCAACAAAACTTCCATACACTAGACCACGGCGTGTCTGTGCGAAATTTAGTGTGCTAACTTGCGCGATATGACCTTTGGTGCTGAAGACAAAGTCGTGAGAAAACCCATTGAGAGCAGGTGGATTCACGGCCAGCCCCTGAGGATGACGTATACGAACGAAGTTGCCTCGTAGATGAATCTCCTGCTCCCAGCAAGTGGTCTCTCCATCCGCTGCTCCAGGTTGCCCTGAGGTGGCTGCAGATCCGGAGAGTTGATTGTCGTTCACTTCGCTAATCTTAAGCGTTCCGACATAGTAGCCGCTTTGCTCGTAGCCCTTCAGGTGATCTTGACATCTGTCAAACGAAGGCAGCATTATAAACAATTGATAGCATCATACCAGACCTTCGATTGCGGTACGATTGTCAACATGGCGAGATTTCCTATTGTGCCACTCAAGTCCTGACTGGACACGGCCAGCTTTAGAGCTACATGGTTAGGATCAATAAAACCAACTCCGATTCCTGCGTGTTAGGTGGCTCGGGGTAACATACAGTTCTGCGCTGTGGGGCACTCGGGGAAGCACGAGGCGCGGGGCCGGGATCCGTAAGAGACGAATCGATCGAGGTCGTCGTAGACTACATAATGACCTCTGCGGAAGCATGGAGGGAGGTCACGACGTGGTTCGATGCAAGCATGCCACTCAAGGCGGACAAGGAAACAACGAGAAGGGCAAGGTTTGATCAACCTATTTGAGAAAGTCGAGAGGGAGAGCCAGGGAGGGGGCAGGTTGGGTTGGATTCCTAGCAGTCAGGCCCCAAGCGATAACTCTCGATGCACCCACGGGCGCTCGGGATGCGGACAGGCGTTAATGGCTTATCCAACCATGCAGATGTGTGGTCGTATTTCGTAGAGTCGATAATAAGAGTCGAAAGTCCGCTCGCATGGTATCGAAGTAATGCCAAGCAATTTCCGAGCCTTGGGGGTGGGGCTAAGGACACAGGTTTAGTGGGTTTGCGAGTTCCGCACTAGTCATTCCCGAAACCCCACATATAAAAAAGTGTCATGGAGGTCTCTTGGAGGGGGAAGGTTTGTTGGTGAAAACTCAGATATGTCTATCTCCACCGACCGAGAGAAAAGGGCCAAATAGGAAGGTGGCGACATGGCGCAGATTACTTTTCCAATCCGAATGTGCCTCCCCAGTGTTCTTTATCAACATTGTTAACTGTTATTGATTCAACCAAATTGAAAAAAAAACGTATCAACGTGCGTCCTTTCTAACCAAAGAAGTAGAAAAATGTATCTATTTATGTGTGCAAAATGAATTCATACTGTTCAATGGATGCAATTGTATCTGACAGCCGGTCGTTTGGGCCTCCCTTCTCTAGGCAGAAGTTCGTCAGTCGATTGGCGGGCACCATGTTCGCCCAGTCCATTACGTGGGCGAAATTAAACCAGCTGAAAAAAGACGTCACGAAGAAGGACCAAATAATGCTCAGTCAGCTTCTTTTGGGAAACAAACGAGTTTTAAGTATGGCAGGGGAAACTGGGTCTATGTTATGTTTCGCTCCTGAATGACACTAGGAGATTCTTTCAAACGATGTTGTGTGCCCGATATGGCCAAATGTTATTTGGATACGATCCGAAATGAGCCTGAGAAAAATTACTTAGTATTGCTTTGATGACTTACTTATCATATTATTCTCATGTTTAGTGAATTAGCTGAGTCATCTTGCTGAGAATATATTCTCATTTAGCGCTTAACACGGTCCTAAGATTTGGGTATGATTTACGAATTAAGCGGAGATACGCTGCGTATTCAAAAAGTTAGTACTCACAGAACCGCAAAGTTGACGTAAGCGGCTTGTCCAGTTTCCTTGTTGCTGCAAATGAGCTTGTCATTACTATTTGTGAGTGTTTTTGTGTTAGTTATTAGTGTTTCGCTATCACGATTTGTGTGTTCTCTATCTCTCTTGCGCTTGGATCTGTAAAAAATGTTGCTTTTTGTGGTCAATACAGCTTGCACAACAAAAACAGCAAATATTTCTACCACGGTCAATAAGCTGACAGATAAAAATTATATATGTAAATAGTTCTTCTTGTGCAGACATTGCAATTTATATATATATATATATATATATATATATATTGTTTAGAGCATGATCTGATATCGTACGTTGCTGTTTCACCGAAAGCTTCGTTAAGTAGTATCAGATTTGCCACAAACAATCATGCTATAAAGAAATAGAATAGGCCGACTCAGCTACAAATCATATTCGACTGTTTTCATAGATACGCCACTGGATCATTCGATTTTGACATCGTTGTAGAATACGTACATCATCATGCCATTGTAGGCTATTCTCCATTTTCGCATCGGGTCCATACAAACCAGACGCAATCCACCGGCCTGCAAATTTGAAAACATTAACAAATGTACGTCATGCATTGCCTTTAGCAATTGTTGCACGTTGACGAGTTCTTTCAAGTCTTTCAAACGTTTTCAAATGCGCTAAGATGGCATGTGCTGGTATACCACCGAGAGAACCTACTGAAGGTGTGCCGGTATTGGTCACTTCTGACAATTGCCACTTAACGCATCACTCGTACGCCGATATGATCGTGTCATCGTTCATGACATGAATTAGAAATTCGCTGTATGAAGGTGAACTATTACTATTCATTGAAAACTGCGTATGATAGCTAAGTTTAAAGGACTCTGGCAGCTAAAACAAGCATATATTGCATTTAACATTGAATGAATATCGTCTGGTTGAAGGCTGCGCTGTTCTAATACCTGAAATTTATTGCCTTGGCTGATATCGAGAGGCAAAACATTGCAAGCGCCGCGGCTCGCGTTGCCACGTGCCCCGCCGACCGAGATGGCCTGATCCGCTGAAAGAAATACGCGACCCTTGGCATCTCTGAGAACAATTTGTATTTGCGCTTGCCGTTGTTCTGCGCGGACCATACGAACCACCAGAACCTCACCCGAGGTTCGTATTCCTGTGAAGAGTAGCTCTTGGGGGCCCTGCAAGTTTGAGAGAAAATACAGCCACCCACAATCAGATATATAGTAGTCGATGTTTACCAATTTCAGTGCTTATCTAGATCTATATGTGTAATTACAATTTTTAGTGTAGTAAGTCACTTGAAATGAGCCAGGGGCCGAGAAATACTCAGATTGCATAGCCTAAGCTAGGTAAGTTAATATTAACTAAAATCCTACTGGCAAAAACGCTGACGACTTCCTACAATAATCGGCAATCGACAAATCCTACCTGTATAATATACATGTAAGCTTTGATTTAAATCGGTAAATCTGCCAAATGTCGTGTCAGGGAAGTGCAACTTAGTAGAATATATATATATATATATATATATAATGTTTTTAATTCTATTTATCAGTTAGAATATATAAAAGAGTAAAAGAAACAAAGGGTTTGTTAGTTATCGACCTTCTATATGTAGCGTGCAAATGCACATTTGTTACGCTCTTCGGGATTTCTCGAGGCGTTCATGGACGTTTATTTTCATAGTCTATATCAACCAGCCTGGGCCGTTTGCTTTGAACTAAGCAGAACGTTGCGCCTTGTGGCTTATCAAAATGAGAGGAAGACCAGCAGAGATATAATATAGTGATAACGATATCCTTTCGAACAGAAATCGAAGATCGCTTAATAACAACAGCGACTGTCATATGTCTATCTTGCCTTGTCGACATCATTAATCCGCAGCAATCTGATTGATGTTTTATCGAAATGGTAATGATGCAAGAAAACCGCGCATTTCTGTTCTAGCTAGTGACATCTGCAGGGCACAATTTGCGTTTACTGTGCTTTGTTATTTATATTATCATTGCTATACTATTCCTTCAAGCCTTGAGTGGAATGATCCGTCTATGACCAGGATTGAATCAAACGCATTCTGACCGAGTGAAATATCATCGCCAGATTCGCAGGGAAGAGCCAGCAAATCGTAACCATTACGGGAAGGCATTAGTGTCGCGCATCGTCCAACTATCAGATATTTTTCTAGAAAATAATAATTAGCATTATTCGATTATAGTCATAAGTGTCGAGTGCTTATTATCCGGTTGGGTGCAGAATCTCAGATTAGTATGAGCACTGCAATACAATACGATGCACTTTATTTGACCCAACAAACAGAGGCTAAAACGAGTAATATCTAGGGTATGCAAATACATGGGCATACAGGCCCTCAAGTATCTTCTCTGGTCGGAGAAGTACAACACTCCGCAAACATGGTCAATGGAACAGTATACGGCCACGTGTTGTCAGGACGAAAGATAGACTCTTGGTGTGGAATCTGTTGCGTACTGGAAAAGTAATTTATTGCTTGAGTTGAGCACGACTGATGCTAAGAGAGACCTTCCGTTGTTTACAACGCCCATATGGACTCAAACCTATTTATTCTCACATACTCCCTTGTGTAGTTTAATTTATATATATATATATATATATATATGGATGCATTAAATTGTAGTAGTAGTAGTAGATAGTTGTGGTGGAGGTGTGACATGTATAGATTATATATGAGATAAAATGAGGGCCATCTAATAAATTTGGTGAAGAGAGGCCATTACTGGTGGTGTGACTATCATACCTCATATTCGAGGGCCACATGAGGCACGGGATATTCGAGCTTCTTTTCTTCATCCCGCATAAAGTATCCTCGGAGAACAGGGTCAGGCGACTGGTAATCGTAGGTGGGGAACACAGACCGTCGGCCATAGCGGAAGTAGAGGTGACAAGCCAAGATCCGCACCAGCTCGTATAGGCCTTGTTATTCAACCAGCATATAAATAAATACGTTTATTACTCACTAGGCAGAAATAGGAATTAACATTTTATACCAGTGTACCATATAGTGTGATACGTATGCAGGTCTGGTTTGTAGAATTAGCTATATACAGCATCGACTGGGAGTCGCTCGAGACAGCAGTATTAAAGTGGTTTCCTGTTCATTTCAGCTATATTATTATTATTAACAATTAACTAGTGTGAACGTGTACTCAGAGACCACCTTTCATTAGGGGTCTAGAGCGTTCGCTCCAACTGATAGCGCGTTCAACGAGTGAGGCATCCAAGAGCTGAGATAGCATTGCCCTATTGAATGTCCAGAGATAAACGTTGTAAAGAGCAGTTGCCTGGTCCTTTTTCCTCCTTGAAAGTGATTTACGGTATTGAACGGCAGCTGTGTTCATCGTAGCAAATTGATAACATGTGCATGTATATGTAGTTTGCAGCCCAAGCGATTGTAGTACCTAAGAGACATTGGTCTTTCTATGGCGCATTCAGGGGCTCGCATGATTCAGGGGCTCTGCGACTGACGTTAGAAGACGCGAAAGTGTCAACCACAGTGCAATCCCAAACCAGAATTTTACCTCTGGAACAGAAGCTTTATTAACAACATATCATCAGGACTCCTCCCATCAGAGCGACAAATACGTGCTGATTCACTAAAGCAAGAATTAGATGTGGAACGAAGAACGCTGCTCAAAGTCTCGTTTGTTAAGGAATATCTCGGGCTACGACCCGCACTATTTATACAAGAGAGTCCATAACGGCCAAGATAACCGACCGGCTCTCCACAGCGATGGGAATGTGGAGAAATTAGAGATTACCTTCTACACGTAAACCAACTGCCAGACGGGTACGTTGATAATCAAATGAAGTTCCCATATTAGAGGAGGGAACAGCATTAAGCCATGCTACTGCCCAAGGCCAAGTGAGGGCCTTCGATCTGGCTTGTTCCCCATCGCTCGAAGTCTGATCAAGGAGAGACTGTCGGACAGATTCATGAAGAAGCTGCATCAATTTTCGCTGAATCCCCAGATTTTCTAACGGTAGCTTGTAAGGTAGGTTAATTTCCCATTTAGTTTATTTCTGGTTTATACAAGTGCTTCCAAGCATCTTCAGGTACTAATAGTTTCTTGACCAGATCATAAATCGAATACATTGACGCGGTGACACTGGGTACAGCCAAAGGGGATGCTCCTGTCAAACCAAGTCAATCCATCCCAATAGGGAGAGCTGCTTGTATTTGCGTTATCGGAGAAAGCTGAATGTTTAAAAAAGAGGACAAAGAATCCAAAAACTGATCATTGAATAAGTCCAGTAGGTCACGTTTATATGACATATTGCAGCCTCTAAGTAAATGAATAAATCTTCTAACAGATAACGAACTCCTCATTAAACATAAACCGCCGTGCTCTCCGATTATAGGCAACCTTTCCAGCATAATTCGAAGTTTTTCACACTGTGATTTTAAACGTGGTCCAAATCCATTAGAAAGTAAGGGACATCCTAGTAGTTCGAGGTTGTCTCTTCCAACTTCTTTGGATCTAGGAAGTCCGTTGCGAAGCACCTGTACCAATGAACATCCGGTGGAAAGGTCTGCAGAGATTGTGAAAATTTCACTTTCGACTAGTATTCAACAAACTGATCACCTTGTTGAACACTAGTTGCTGATAATAATATCTTTTCATTGTGAAATAGCAGAGATTGTTCGTTGTATGCCTGGTACAACCCATTAAAGTCCGGGCATTCCCGGAACTCATTAAGATGTGTTTAGTATAATAGTTCAATAGGGATCATTATTATCGAATATTCCGAACATCCTGTACATCAAAAATGCCTATTGTTGTAATTGGGGAAAAACAATTTTTCTTTATATATATTGGCTTGGATGAGTTTTCTCTACACTCGCTACAATTCTTCGTGGAGCTGAATCGCGTCTTAACGCTGAGTTTGCCAAATCTCGGGATTGAGCCGTCTGTGATCGCAGCAGGTATCAGAATGGACTTACGCTCTTTTACAATGGTAATGGTGATATATGGATAAGTTTCAGTTCACAAGATTCTAAGTCCAATTTTTAGGTTATAAATGTTTCCGGATTCTCGTTTGTGCCTCTGGAATTTGCCAAATTATATGCGAAATTAGCAAATTACTTGTTCTAAAGGTTCTGATTTATATTAATGGAACTGGATTTAGACCTCTTTTACACGGAAATCATATGACACATTTGTGGAGTGTCAACGTTGTAAATTTTCCAATCTAATATACTAATCATTTTTGTTTTTCTACCTAATTGCCTAGCTGTACACTCAAACCGGTGACTTACAAATGTCGCTTTTCACAGGATCGTCACAGCGAAGGACTCTTAGAAATCTAATTAGCAGGTAGCGTATACATCCGACCAGAAACTGATTAACAGCAACCGCGGTCATCTTGGTCAAACTAAGTATTCTGGTTCTTGCACTAAGTATTCCACTGTTATAAACGCTACTCTCAGCGAGACACCACTAGGCGAAGAACTGCGCCTGGACAAAACGATTTAACCAATATAAATAGCCAGCAAGCGCAAACATGAACCCACTTCGCTGGCTTTTTACTTCTACGTGGTGCGAAGACACCATTCACTTAGCACCACAGAAGAGGGAGTTGGCTTTGTAACAGCTAAAGCTCCTTTGGCAGCCCGGCACACTGACTGAAAAGGTTGTCACAGTCGCGACCACTCCACTAATAGTGCGTTTACTCACCTCAGAGGATTAGCCATTCCTGTCATTACTCCACGGCTCGCGAACGGGGAAGAGAAAGAATCGTTTAGTGATGGACACAAAAAATGATTCCAATCGCTGACGTCGCCGCCTCCTCCTCCGCCACCTCAACGATACGAACATGACTATCCCATTCAGCTTAGCGGTGCGACCCCGCAATTGAGCTGTCGTCGTCGTCGTCGTCGTTGTTCGCCTTGCACAGTGTAGTGGGCCATGTGTCCTTGGCGTAATTGTTTTACGGCAGCAGATTTGCTGGTCCACCGCGCGTAGATAATCAGTCTTCTGTATCGGGCACGTTACGTTGTCCGCTCGCGTTTCTATCCGATGTAATTTTCGTTGTATTTCCACGCCGTTGTATCGTCATGGTCGTCATTAATGAAGCTATTCGAGGTTAGATAACAGAGATTGCATGAATCATCTTGTTCGATCTTCTATGGCAGATTTGTTGGCAAAAAAACAAGTACAATTCGGATGTCGTTCTTCCGTATGAACAAACGAATCTTGCGTCTGATCGCGAGGACAGATAGGGACAAGCACAGGATCTGTTATACTCAATGACTCCTGGATACACAGTGTAATAAATCCTTGCTATTCTTGTCGGCCATTTCGGCTTGTCTCAAGACGTGATTTTGCAGCTGACATAATACAGCTAAATAGTCAGTATCAGGCTAATGATCCTGTGGATGGTCACAACTATTCATGACGCCATTTTATCTCGACATCGTAACTCAAGCAGATGCTCTAGGGATCAGTCACAGAGTTTTAGGATAGGTTTTTGCTGATGAACATCCCTTGCCGAAGAGTTGACGTTGTGTGCATGGACCAATAAATCTATAGGAAGCTAAATTAGGTGCTGCGGATGCCGCCAAGATTTAAAGCGGCGTACAGGGCGTGGAGGCAAAAAATATACAGCCATTTCAGGATTGCCGATTGTATCTCCTGCCCTAACGGAATAGTCTATTTAGTGGAATAGCTTCTTTTGGGTAATACACCAAGCCGATTGTAAAATAGCCACTTTTACTAATGGAGCTCTAGCTATTTAATTGTTTCCTGGGCTTCTAAGAGACGTTATGCGAGTTTAAGGAATGACATTTTGAAAACCATGTTCCACGATGTTCCCGCGGTCAAACAAAATATAAGAGAGGAACCGCCACTTAATAGTAAATATGTATCATTTACATTAAGTGTTTGTAAATTCCAACTATTTTCTTGTGGTTTTAGAACAATCAGTAGTAACGGGGTTGTCATTGTATATTACTATGCAATAATTTTTGAAAATTTAGAAAGTCTCTTCCACCTGCCACACGGTTTAGGGAAATTGAGCAGTCACTGGAGGCTTCGATTTAACTAAGGATACTTTCAGATCTTAAGAAACACGTGATGCTCTACGTGAAATCCGTAACTGAGCATGTGCCTTCGGGAGGAAAGGTTCTAATTTGCTCGCATGATAATTGACACTGGCAGTATTGCCGTAATAGTGCACTAATGGTCAATACGGTATCACTCCTGGTAGAATGCTACGCAGTTGGCCATTTGTGCTTGGCCTAGTCGAGGCCACCACGTGGAACTCTGCGGACAAGCTTTATGTTGGCGTTCACGGTCATTTACAGATCACTTGTAAGATAAATAGGAGTAGACTATCGCTGTTCTCAACCCTGCAGCTACTACAGTAATCGATTCATACCAATCAATATCTGGCTATGATTACCGCATCTATTATCATAGATGGTCGCCTTGATTAGGACTTACTATTAAAAAAGCGCTTTTCTCATCAAATATGTATATATATATATATATATATATATATATATATATATATAATAATGAGCCGTTTAACGTTCGAGCATACGAAAGCAAGAGAATACACCTGAGGTATAATCTTTGCATTCACAACTGCCGGAGTACTGTTTTGCACTGAGCAAAAAGCAAAACACAATCTATTAATGGCAATATGATATGTATATTATATTATAAACATACCAGCTATCGTTTGTGTACACAAAACGTAGTCACCTGTTCGAGCCCGGTGCATGCGCATACACAACCTGTGTCAATAAAGCGAGATTGAATAGAAATATTTATCAGAGGTCTGTACGCGTCTCGAGATTAACTTCATGATCAGTCAGATGATCTACGCCAGATGAACGCAGTCTTCCTGAGTCCTTGCATGGAAGTGAGCAAAATGCTAGCTTGTGCCCATAATGTAAAAGCTCGTGAAATTTAGTAAGGTCTCCGAAACACCGGCATATTTAACCGTGCCAATGTATAATCACTCTAGCTTGCCTGCTGATAGCCGCATTGTTTGCGAAAAGACAATCATAGACTCATTGAGGGCATTGTTATGCAACGGTAAGTGGATACAATAATGCCCTTAGAAGTGTTTCTAGCATCCGTGCCAAGTGTTGAAGAACTGATTTTCTCTGATTACTATGAGACTAAGTAATTATTGACTTGTAGACCATGATTAGCCACCTTAGGAGATAATGATCGGGTAAAATTGTCAACCAATTTGCCCATTGCTTCTTGCGTCTGGCAGTCTAAGTAAAGCCGGCAACTGAACCGGTTGAAGCTCATCAACGAAATAGTAATTTGCGCGTGTTCACATCAATCTCAATAGATGATTACGTTTTAAGAGGAGATAGGAAACGCTTGTGGCTCCGCAGAGTGTGTAGACCAAAGTGATACACCTTGTTAAGGAGGAAGTTATGTTGAGAGTATGTTGAATATGTCCATAACATTAATGGTCCGTCTTGTTGATTCGGTATAATTTTTAACAATTGTCGCTTCGTATTCATGGAAATATCGACGTTTTTCTCTGTATCACTTGGGCCTACACGCCCTCTAATTATTGAAACAGCCAACATATACCACAACATATGAAACAAAATAGTCATATATATACGACGAAAACGCACTTTTTTTAAAGAGGTTGAGGGATAAAATCTTCAAAAAGACACCAGAGCTTCACGTCTTAGGTATTCGCTGTGATAGTGCCGGACTTTTACCGGCTACAAATCCCCGAACTTATAACTTCGGGCACAAGACTTGAAGGGACCGGCTAGTAGCCATCGTAGGCTGACGAATGGGTGTGTAACCATCCGTTTACCCTAGGCTACCTTTGTCCTATCCCAGGTTTATCCTCCGGTAAGGGAGGTTCGACTAGGAACAGACCCTAGCTGCCAAACTGATATTTAGTGTTGGTATTCCCCAATGCTTCTTTTGTGTGAGGATCTTTTGTTCATTAAAGCATTCTATATATATGTTTATATTCTCATAATATTTCTTCTACACACTATTTGAAAGAATAACCATCGCCGAATCTTACTCTAAATGGAACCGGGACTGAGGCCGACATTGTCCCGAGGAAGGCGATGGCATTGCTCCTCTGCACAGCGAGGGACAGGCGTTGCTGAAGGAAAGATCCTGCGCGCTTGTCCCCGGTGGCGCGGAACAGCCTATGGTAGACACCTTCGAGGAAGTTCGCAGTGAGGAGGCCGTGCCCGCCTAAGGGTGCAGCTTCAAGGGACGCCGCCGCGGACGCCCGTCTGGTCAACGGCAGTTTCACGGGAAGCAGAGAAGTGGGCGCGAGTTTCAGGGGGGAGGACTGCAGCAACCATGCCGGCGACCGCCGTAAGCGACGCTGCATAGCAAACGTCAGCCAAGCGGTGTACACTGAGGACGCCAAGGCCACCGAAGCGAACCGGAAAGGTAACCTGCGACGCCGCTGCCGGAGGAAGCTGGAGGTTCAGGATCGTGGTCAGGGGGTCCAACACCAGGTCGTGATACGCGTGAAGGGCTGAAGCCTCAGTGCCGGCGGGGCTTGTCCTAAGCAAGTGCTGCATGCGTGCCGCCGAGAAACCAGACCCAAGGAGGAACAGCCCCTGGTGAGCCGACAACAGGGGCAGTCGGTCGAGCATCACTGCAGTCCTCTCGAAGCAACGGTCCAATAGCGGCCGGATGTCGTCGCCCGTAAGAGGGGAGCCGACGAGCTCGAGGGACCACCTCTAGGCGCAAAGATCTCGAGGGGTGTGTGTGTGCCATTTTGGGGGTCTTATGGATCATCAAACTCAAAATTTGGCGGAAGTGGACAAAGAAAATATGCTTCCATCGAGCTGCACCTGGTCAGCTAATGTTGCCCTTTTCAAGGATCGGAATAATGTGAGGATGGTCGATCTTTCGTTGACAATAAGGCCAAACTTGTTGAAGATTCCGATCGCCCGTTCCACGACAGTAAGCGCACCTTGGATATCAGATTCGAAGGTGGATGGACAAATGCGGAACAGCAAGTAGGTGTCATCTGGGTACGCAACAGACTTACAACGATTAGCGGCTGAGATCTTAGGGAGAATGAAGTTAGTGTGGAGTTCCGATCTTAATTACCTTCCTCAACCCCGCTGACCTTTACTGCCCTGTCATTTGTCTAAAAGGTATGAACGAAATCATTCAACAACAGAGGAACCTAATTCTAATATTTAAAGGAAGAAAGAGTGCCGCACGCAATTGAATGCGGCCGGCACTGAGATTTTCCACTGAGAATGCTTCAATGCATCACGGAGCTCATTGTTACTCCAATATCCCAATGACGAGGGGGCCTCGAAGTACCCTGAAAACAACCACAAATCATCGTCGACTTCCTCCCATCCTTGAAAAAGGGCCTGAGACACTCACGCTTGAATGCCTCATCGTTCCTCGTCCATACTGGCATCGTCTCGTTCGCTTTGGCTCGAATTTCGATTCGGATGATGCTGCCATGAAATGCTGAAATGATGGGAAGCCCGAACGCGGCGGGGGGGGGGGGGGGCGTTCTTATATAACTGGCCAAATGTTAGCCTTGCAGCACAATTTTTTGATATACTGCTGCTTGTCACTGGTGTACATGTACCAGCATGCCAGACAGGTTTTTAACAAAGCGGCACTGCTCACGTGCACATTCATGTGCTCAGCAAATTCTAGACCAATATAATGAGCAGAAACACTACAAATGGCGAGTATACTTAAGTCTCAGACCAGTATATTTTAGCATTTAAATTGACGAGCATTAAAATCATGTGTTCACTTAAACTGATGCATCCATACATATCTGATATAGTTTTAAGCATAAAACCGAATGGGTAATCGGAAGAGCAAATATTTTTTACTTATCATGACATCTTACTGTAGTCATTGAATAAACACGACTCGGTCTCAATTTTCAATATACAGTCAGATTCACCGATCATCGAGCTCACCATAGCCGGCCATAGTTTCAAGCCAACGAACGTTCAAGCCAACGGGGGCACGCAGCGAAGAAGAAGACGATTGCCCGGATGCTCGACAGTCGTCAGAGGCCTATGGCGATCAGGGTTGCGAGATCCCACCGTACGGTGGCGACCACGGCACTACAGGTTCTGGCCCCCCAGATCCCGTGGTCGCTGAGGATCGCCCAGTCTACGAGGGACGAGGCACATAGCCGCGAAACGGAAAGGGGCACGCCTACAAGCCAGAAGGGTTCGATTGATCGGCGGGCGAACAAGTGGCCCAACTTCTCACCGGCCAAGGACAATTCCAGCAGTACCGTCACAAGATCGGCAAGCCGGTGTCCCCAAAGTGTGCGCTATGCACCTTGGGAGTCGATGACACGGCGCGGCACACCTTCGAGGCATGCCCGAGGCAAGTCTCGAAAACCACCGGCGAGACCTCGCGAAGAGTCACGAGAGTCGCACGGCCTCTCCCGATTTCGTGCGAGGATATGGCCTCCATAAGGATCAGAGACAGAGAGGGATGGGCCAACATCCGAAGATACGCTGAGGCGGTGCTCAAGGACAAGCAAGAACTAGAGCGGCAGAGCGGAAGGCGGTGACGATCTCTAAGGGTGTCAAACGTTGGGTGTAGGGACAGGAATTCTTCAGGGTCTCTGCGAGGGTATTGCGGCGGTTTTCCAGGGGGCTCCATCCCACTTGGGAGGGGTGGGAAAAGCTGCGTAGGTATTCCGTGTTACCCTTATTCGTATGACATTTTATAACATTAGTAATATGTACACAAAACATATTATTTCACATCAAGAGTTTGTCAGCCGATAATCATTAAATCGAATCACAGTTAATCGGGTCTTGAAGAACATAGAAAATCAAATTTCATCTATATTGGAGTCCCGAATAGATAATTTAGCTAGCAAATTAAGCCCAATATCAGCATTATGAAAGTGCAACTAAATATATCTGTACGATATACGCGCATCACACTGTCACGTCAATGAATACTACTGAGATCACTATGATATCATTTTGACCCGTATTGTTTTTAGTGCATCGGCTTTTGTCTTTTTGCTATGACATTTTCTGAAGCATAGGATAATGAGAACCCTCTTTGGGACAACTGCCTCATATTTAATAAATGTGAGTATCCACTTCTTTATCCATAGAGCTGTTTTTGGAGCTGACCCTCAGCTGTTCCCTTATCTGACAGGCCTCAGCTCTTAACCTTTTAGGTACTACTATGAGGACCCGTCGGGGCCACCTTCGGCCTTTTGGCTAAGATCAAAGTGTAGTATCCATAGAGCTAGCGGCCAAATAGGGTGCCTGAAATTTGCTATAGTGATGACGAAGTCATCCCTGATTGCGAATCTCTGTAAATGACTATAAATTGTAATTACATATTAATTGTGAAATTGTTGTTGTCCTCATAGCTCGTGTTCACAATTAAGACAAACAAAGAAACTCATTAATAATCACGTGGCGGGGTGAGTGTAATGTGTGTATTAACAAGCACATGCACCCTTCAAGGTAACAAAACCAATTAATTAGGGACTAATTTGCGAGATCCTATGGGAATGATCGAACGTCCTTGACGGACAATTATATAAAGTAAAGGGCGCACCTATTTGAATAGTTGGAAATTTGTTCTCTGATGCGAATGTGTTGTGTGTGCTACTTAGCAATTTAGGAGTCAGAAACCTCGAAGTCGCCAACAGATATTCGCAGCACCAGGCGGTCCCATAGGACACTCGACTCACGGTCCTGAACTGGACTTACTTAAATGCCTAGCGTTGTGACGCGTGCAAGTCTAGAACTATGAGACCATGGGAAAACATCACATTGAAAGCTGTCTTCATTAATGTAAGTGAATGATGGAGTGGGACGAATCGGTAGAAATGTATGATTCCACGTGTAGTCACTGAGCTATTTTCATTGTAGACACTTCTTTTAAATGAACCCATAAGGATACCGCAGTGTATTCCGACCAAATTACTGATACGATCCGAGGCCTCCTAGATATCTATTAAATCCAGTTATCCTTTGTGTCTCAATATTTTCCCCTTGATATGTGCTTAGGATAGCATTATTCGTATTTCAGTAAATTGAATGGTGTTTTAACTTATATAACGACGAAGCCCTCCTGGCTGGCCTCCACGCGCGGTCCCATGGATTGTTTAAGGTGACTGTCCGTGGCAGGGCGGTCCAAGCCGGCGGGCCTTCCCCCGCCTTCGAGCAGGGCCAGATTCTCACCCTTTTTAAGAGCGCACATGAGGCTCTCCCGGGCTGCACCCCGGTTGGTGGGGCCGACAGGCTCATAATTTGGGCCCTGGAGCTCGCCCGCAAGACGATGACGCTAACGCCCCGTTCAATAAACTTCCGCCTTCACTTTTGAGTCTGAGCTGTGGTAACGAGCACGCGTGCGGTCCCGGCAGAATAAGTCCGTAGAAACGTGTGCTCTAATTAGGTAACGGTTATCTCGCTAAAGTGCTAAGCAAAAGCGCTATACGACAGGTCGACAAGGAAGATCAAATCATATACAAATCATGAGAGTAATTTTTCCGTCATAGGGAATATAGGAATCCATGCGGATTTGTCGACAAAGTTATGAAAAAAATCTATGACTCGATGTATTCGTTTTCCACATAGTTTTAATTAAGCATTTTCTCTTCAAGGTTGCCTTGCATATGGAGGACATCGGAGACGGAATTACCCCAAAAGGTCTCCAGGGTTCTCTGTTTACTAATGTCACGGCTTCGATGGGTCTCAAGTGGGAACGGATCGACTATGGATTCACAGAGTGGGGACGCTGTTTTCCCAACCTAACTTGCACGGGCCAGCTGGCGGCAGTCGCCGAAGGGGTAAGTGACTTAATTAAAGTTACACTGTCAAAGAGAAGGAACAGATTTGTGGAAAGCCGTCTACTTAGGGATTCCTCATTGGTTGAAACTCGAAGAAAATGTTTCATTATTCATCATACACTCACTATGTACTATTTGCTTTTTTAGGAATAAATTAGTCGAATTAGAAGTGCTATGTACAGACTCTATTGCTGCCTTTACGAGGGAGATAGCGAGATATGTAATAAGCTCCTTGTATTCTACAGTACACCATCATTCCACTACACAGACCCCAGATGATCGTTTTCGTCTCCATGGCAGTAATTCGTAGCTGATATGTGATGCTTGCATTTCAGGTAGCTGACATAGCGGTGGGGCCCATCGTTATCTCGACTCCCGTAGACGAAGCTTTGCAGACTTGGCTGCCTACTCAATATTTCGAGACTCACCTTCTACATGGTTTTACTAGCCCCTTCCAAAGACCTGGACCGTTCGCGTTCTTCAAAATGATTCCACTAATGGTAGTATGCTGTAGAATGCACTATACAATTTAAAAAAGTTGCCTTTTATTTAACTTATAAGATAATCACATCGCTGGATTTAATCGTTACAAGAGCTTCGTATCTACTTTTATGTCAAAGATCTACCCCGATCTGTGAACCTCCTGTATACCAGAAAAGTAACTATGAGAATCACTACGAACATGGCAGTTAGGAGATCAGGCTTTGCATACAAGACCCACGCAGTCATAGACAATAAATCTACATACTATACGTATGTACGGGATTTTATTTTTCAGGTGTGGTTTATCTTGGGACTGTGCACAACAGTATTGCCATTGATAGCCTGGAACTTCGGGCATCTCGTTCGCCATACCGAAAAAAGAATACCGTTTATGGACCATTGGTCTGCTTTTTACGAGCTTTTGCTGCAAGAAGGTACTTTTTCCTCATTGGCGATTTGATTCCAAGAACATGATATGAAGCCCATAGGATAAGCCATATCACCCATAAGATATAAATCCATTGATCTGCGGGGTTGCGTGGCACATAACCCATCGGTTCATTTACGGACACGCATGCATTGGAAGAATTGGCAACACCTAATAGTAGTAGCACCAAAATATTTAAGGGTTTTCATTTTTGACACAGCCAAACATCAGTATTAAACCATATAGATATTTCAGTAGACGTAAATTTTTTTTAAAATTGAATGTTACCATGCGGACATCCCTACATCCTGCGGGGACATACAATTACAACACCGTAGCCGCCTCCCGTCTGGAACTATGTTCAACATCATTACCCTCCCTGTATGGCTCAGCGCATTCGTTCAGTAAGGGGGCTATGGTTAACTGACCCTCAGATGTTCCTCTCCACTTTCTTCTCCAGACCTCCTCGTCTTGGGCGACCACCGTTGTCATTCAGTGGACGTTTCTAAGCTTATTCAGCAGGCCTATCTCCCTAAGCGATGAATATGTCGACACCTGCCGGTAACCATGAATTAGCCACCGTGTCCATCCCTCCACTCGTATGTGTCCCAAAGGACTCGAGTCTGCGTATCTGATCCAGTATATCGTTTAAAGATATAATCTCACAAATTACATGAAGTGTATGAAAATGAAGCTCATCTGAGCAATGTGTTTTTCCACAATCAGTATCACGTGTTAGACATTTGTTTTATAGAAAGGTGGGTGTTCTCAAGAGGGTCATAGGCCTCCACATCCCATTGAGGAATTGCATTGGATATTTACCGGCTGGAACTCCATTGCTGATCGAAGATCTCAAACGTCGTTTTGAGTAGCGTTTATATCAGTTACTTATCAGCTAAGCAAGTAATTCTGCTCGTTTTTTCTCTTTCTTATTTTTATTGTTTGCATTGAGCCATACGATAAAGATGACAAATCAAATTCCTTCAGTACCACCTGGCTGATTGTTGTGTTGTCGAACCGCCACATAGGTCTTTTGAATAAGCCCAGATACGTGCAACCAGCTTTCAGCGAGCTCAACATGAGATGCATGTCAGCCCCTTAGTGAGTGAAATTACTCGAAGGCGGTTTCAGTAGCTTGGTGGGAAAATTCAAAATTAGATAATACGCCTCTGCACCCAGAGAGAATCTCATACGATCAAAAAAGGACCGCTAAGGGTAGAGGTAGTACTGGTTTATTAAAGGAACTGCAATTTTACAATGCTTAAGTTCTCTTATATGTCCTCATCACGCAGCGGGACTCGAACCTGCGGCCTCTGGCTTTTTACAGCCAGAGATTTAGCCGTCTAATGGAGAACATGAAACCGTTTAAAAATAGAGAGAGCCATGTAAACCTTGACAGTATTTGCACTTGTGGAGTTTTCTAAGTAATTGCTGATTATCTGCCAAGCAAGTAATTGGTGATTTTTGACTACCATAGATGTGTCAATACAATTAGTAACAGTTTTTATTATACTTATAATTATCTCAACAACGTTATAATTAGTACAATCCCTTAACGTCAGTGAATATGTTGTACCATGTCAGCGCCTTCGATACAGTACTTGTCGCATTCGTTGCGAGTTCTGTTTTCTGGCTGGATGTTGGGATCACTCGTCATTAGCTCATTTCTTTCGGCCACCTTCAAATCAGTGATGTCCATCAGGGAGCCGGCTCCGCGAATTAACAATTTCCGAGAAGTGCTCGCTCGGGACCCGGCCGACTACAAGCTTAGGATGATTCAGTCCGGTGGACTTATGGTCGTGCTTAAAGTAAGTTACAACACGACACCAGATACACGTGGTCAGCCACATATTATAGCACATTCGACCCTCCAATGCGTCTGTGTCAGACATCAAACATCATTGATTACGCGCGAAACCCTCCTTCAATACAAACTTGACGATGAAGAAGAAGAAAGCTGTCAGTAATTACTTAGGTTGTTGACTGGCTCAGATATAACTCAGGTCACAAATTCATGCTCGAATTCTAATTTTTCCAAAACCTCGACTTACGCCATTTGTGTTATCTCAAATCGCAGCAGGCACAAGTAATGCCGCAAATAAGATATTTCGCGACTTCGAGAATCATAAGCACTTAAGACTGTTACAGCAGTGTACTAAAAAAAATACTAATCAAATCAAAATACTAATCATATATTCTTACAGGAGTCGGGATATAAGTTATTTCGCGACGTTGCTGATCGTATAGAGGCTACCGGAGGAGAAATATCATATATCGAGTTTTTTACAAATGCTGATGTCGCACGCAGCCTCGAAGAAGGACGTTCAGGGTTTCTTTTACCTTGCTCCCACGGCTATGCCTTCCTTTATAGTCCTATCTCGAAGATTGACGATTCTAAGGGATACGTATATTGTTCAAGGGAACCCGTCATTATCCTGTACACAGGATGGATTACGTCGAAGAACGCCGATGGGCAACACAAGCGTATCTTTCGCGAAATGGAACGACGGTACGTTGAAAATGATCTCGATTCTATTTCCCATATATTCGTCGACCGAGTGCAACAATAACTACGGGGGCTTTTTCGATAATATACTGAGGTGCGATCGAAATGATGCGTTTGCTATCGAACGCCATTTGTATGCATTTATCGTTTAATAATAAACCTTATTATTATTATTCGTAAACAACTAACATATTCAGTAGGAGAATACTTGTCGGTCTACAGCTTCGAACGAATGCACTTTTTTCCCCTGCATTTATGATAAGCGCACCTCATATAATGTGTCAGTTTAAATGAACTGATATTAATTAACTATGAGTCTTATATATATATATATATATATATATATATAACGCATAGAATACATTTTCAGTTGGGAACCAAGAATGTAATAATAAACTGCTCAGAGAATACAAGCTTAAAGCGAAAACCTGGCCCTCTGTAATTCCGAGTAGAACACTTTATATCTCTGTATGCCTCGGATGGAAGGGGAAGTATGTGAGTGTGTTGATCTCTTGGAGAATGAACTTCTAATTCTTCTATTATACTAAGTTCTACGTTCAGTTGATCGAGCTAGCTACGTTCTGTGATCACTTGTGGAAGCGTACGAGGGCTGATGACGGTAGTGACCTATGAGTTGTGATCTTTGAGGGATCCATACAGACATTTGTGCACCAGGCCTTCTCATCGGAGCTTGTACATCCATGAGACGACAAAAATGCCGTGTTCAGAATAAAGACGAGACATTCTAGTGGATCTCGGATCGAAAGATTCTCCGAATGGCATCATTCTGGACAGTTGATACCATATCGGGCTTGCAAGTCACTCGCTGTGAAACTGTAGATCACGGATTCCTTATTCGCCTGTTGAACTTAATGATGCTCTTGATTGAATAGTTTTTTTGGACAAATTTCAGACTTCAGTGGATGTTGGAGTCACCTGTACCGCTACTGCATCATTATGAGATACAACACCCGAAGTTGCTGAGCCGTCTTCTCGAGCCAACAAGTTCCTCTCGCAACCAACAAGCGTCGGAGTCGGCACCTATAGTGCTATCCTTGTACGAAACGGCTGGCTCATTTGTTCTACTTTCAATCAGTACCATAGTGGCCATCCTGACTTTTATCATTGAGCTTATCAGCAGGAAGTTACAGGGCCATCCGTCTTTTACATAATCGAACTTAAGAAGCACCCCACGGGCGAAGCGCGGGAAAGTTCTCTGTTCATGGAGATTGGTGGTGCCCGTGAGTTTAAAGAAAATTTCCTCCTCTCAAAAAAAAGGATAGGTTCTTGCCGATGAACATCCCTTGCCGAAGAGTTTACGTTGTCTGCATGGACCAATAAATCCATAGAAAGCTAAATTCGGTGTTGCGGATGCCGCCAAGATTTAAAGCGGCGTACAGGGCGTGGAGGCAAAAAATATACAGCCATTTCAGGATTGCCGATTGTATCTCCTGCCCTAACGGAATAGTCTATTTAGTGGAATAGCGTCATTTGAGTTATACACCAAGCCGATTGTTGAATAGCCACTTTTACTAATGGAGCTCTAGCTAGTTAATTGTTTCCTGGGATTCTAAAAGACGTTATGCAAGTTCAAGGAATGACATTTTAGTAACTATGTTCCACGATGTTCCCGCGGTCAAACAAAATATAAGAGAGGAACCGCCACTTAATAGTAAATATGTATCATTTACATTAAGTGTAAATTCCAACTATTTTCTTGTGGTTTTAGAACAATCAGTAGTAACGGGGTTGTCATTGTATATTACTATGCAATAATTTTTGAAAATTTAGAAAGTCTCTTCGACCTGCCACACGGTTTAAGGAACTCGAGCTTCGATTTAACTAGGGACACTTTGAGATCTTAAGAAACACGTGATGCTCTACGTGAAATCCGTAACTGAGCATGTGCCTTCGGGAGGAAAGGTTCTAATTTGCTGGCATGATAATTGACACTGGCAGTATTGCCGTAATAGTACAGTAATGGTCAATACGGTATCACTCCTGGTAGAACGCTACGCAGTGGGCCATTTATGTTTGGCCTAGTCGAGGCCATCATGTGGAGCTCTGCGGACAAGCTTTATGCTCTTATATATATATATATATATATATATATATATATATATATATATATATATATATATATATATATATATATATATATATATTATAATGAGCCATTTAACGTTCGAGCATACGAAAGCAAGAGAATACACCTGAGGTATAATCTTTGCATTCACAACTGCCGGAGTACTGTTTTGCACTGAGCAAAAGGCAAAACACAATCTATTAATGGCAATATGATATGTATATTATATTATAAGCATACCAGCTATCGTTTGTGTACACGAAACGTAGTGACCTGTTCGAGCCAGGTGCGTGCGCATACACAACCTGTGTCAATAAAGCGAGATTGGATTGAAATATTTATCAGTGGTCTGTACGCGTCTCGAGATTAACTTCATGATCAGTCAGATGATCTACGCCAGATGAACGCAGTCTTCCTGAGTCCTTGCATGGAAGTGAGCAAAATGCTAGCTTGTGCCCGTAATGTAAAAGCTCGTGAAATATAGTAAGGTCTCCGCAACACCGGCATATTTAACCGTGCCAATGTATAATAACTCTAGCTTGCCTGCTGATAGCCGCCTTGTTTGCGAAAAGACAATCATAGACTCATTGAGGGCATTGTTATGCAATGGTAAGTGGATTCAATTATACCCTTAGAAGTGTCTCTATCATCAGTGCCAAGTGTTGAAGAACTGATTTTCTCTGATTACTATGAGGCTAAGTAATTATTGACTTGTAGACCATGATTAGCCACCTTAATATCTCTATTTCCAATATATTCTGCAATATTTTTAGCGGGATGCATATGGTAGTAGGGTCACAGAGAAACTAACACACAACAAGGCAAAACACAGTTTCATATCACTATTAAGCAGTATTTCACACGGACGATTTCTGAGTATAAATTGAGTTATGTCGAGCTAAGCGACATAAGCGAAGTTCCTATCCGATCCAGCCTCTCTGATCCAGTCTCGGCATCTGATAAAATCGGGGGTCGCCGGTCACTGATCAAAAAACATACGTTCATTTAAACTTTGGATTCAATGATTAATATCTAATGTTCGGTCGTTAGGGCCATAACAGTTCCGAGATTTGTAGAGAAAAAACGCTGACTGAACTCTCCTCTTTCGGATTTTCTTGACACAGAGTAGTGTCTCTTATAGGGTATGTTGAAGTCTATCGAAAAATAGAGGATTATCAACACTTCTCAATACTCAAGTGGCGACACTGAGCTAAGCGTAATTAGCAATTATTAACAGCAAATGTTTACATACAACATTATCCTGACATGAGCGATGGTAGGATAATTGTTTACTTCATAATGAGTGCGCATCCATTAGTCGATCATTAGGATGAGCTTCACTTCAATTCCTTTGTTTCAGGCTAAGCAAGCCAAATGACTACATATTCAGCCAGGATTTGGATTGAAGTCCTAATACATGTACACAAAATCAATTAGGCTGTAGTTAACTCAGGATGAAATATTCTGTTTCACGACCCATCGTGCGAATCACTATATCGATCTGTGGGGTCCGTGGGAGAGGTAACGGCTTATATTCCTTCGTAACAGTCGCTCTAATTTTTATTAAAATGCCTATATAGAGGCATGCTCTTATTTTATATAACTGTGTGTCTTAAAATATATAAGAAAATGACAAATAAATATCATGCGAATATAAATATAAATAAAATGACAATCCACTGTGCATAGAAGACGTGTCATATTTAGAGATGCCTCAGTTGGCATTGACAACGGCGAGCATTTGTGAAGGTGTGCTCTTCATGCTCCAATGTTGTTTCCATTTAGGAAGACAGTATTTTTCTTAAACAGATAAACACTGAGGAACGTATGTCTGGCGCCTTTGCTGGCAGTCTTGGTACCTTTCTGATATTTGGTATTGGTATTCCCGAATGCTTCTTTTGTGTAAAGATCTTTTGTCCATTAAAGCATTCCATATGTATGTTTATATTCTAATAATATTTGTTCTACACACTAGGTGAAAGAGTAAGCATCGCTGAACCTTACTTTACATTGAAAATTGAGACCGAATAGTATTTATTCAATGACTACAGTACAATGTAAGCGGCGAAACGCTTGCTCAAAAATTTGTTCTTCGTCAACAATGGTGCCCGTTTAGTCTTTTAGCCGGATGGCTTCAGTTAGCCTCATTGACATAGAATTAACGAAGTTCTCCATTATAGAGCATTCTATTCCACTCCACAATTTTTCTACAGCGTTCTCGGGTGCGCGAAAGCTAGTCCTGCCGGTCGAAAGTCAATTTCTGCACCTAGGTGTTCAATAGGGTTAATATCTGGGCTGTGGACTGGCCAGTAGAGAAGTGAGATTTTCTATCAGTTCATAAACAGTACTGCAGATGCCTATTTGCGCTTAGAATCGTTGTCTTATTGAAACATTTGGCAACATTCGCATAAACGGTAGCAATTTCATTTATCCATTCAAATCGAGATTTATTCATCGAACTGCGGTTTTTACACTGCTTGAGTTCTTGGATAAAGAAATATGGAATTGTAAGGAATCATATTTAGGTAAGGTTCATAGCCTAAAGGTACATTCGCCAGTGCATTCGATGCGACTAAGGGTCGCATGCCACTACATCTGCCAAGCTATTCACAATGGTATTATCATAACATGGGGAACATCTAACATAATTGTACACAAATTTGGTTTGTAAGGTATAACTAAAAGGTAAATCGACATTTATATCACAGAAGTACGGATTTCCCCTCTTATCGATTATTAATGGCCTTCTTCAGGTATGATTTACGTAGGCAAATTCATGGCGACAAGGTCCCTTAGTTACGAATGGCATCTCAAGCCCAGTTGCACGTCGGGTCATTCTCTTCTCGACAGAGATCATCGAGAACGATATGGCCGCAGGAATCGTCCCTCGCTGACATTTCAAAGACGAGGAGAGCGATATGAATTGTGTAAGACTAACTGAAAGGAGCTGGTGTCTAACGATAATATCTGCAATCGAGTCCTTACGACGTCTGCCAAATGTTGTTACTTTACTCATTGTTACTCCAATACCCCAGTGAAGAGGGTGCCTAAAAGTACCCTGAAAACAACCACAAATCATTGCCGACTTCCCGCCATCCTTGAAAAAGGGCCTGAAACACTCACGCTTGAATGCTTCATCGTTCCTCTTCCATTCTGGCATCGTCTCGTTCGCTTTGGCTCGAATTTCGATTCAGATGATGCTTCCATGAAATGCTGAAATGATGGTAAGCCTGAACATGGCGGGATAATGAGAACCCTTTTTGGAACAACTGCGTCATATGTAATAAATGTGAGTATCAACTTCTTTATCCATAGAGCTAGCGGCTTAAAACAGTGCCTGAAATTTGCTATAGTGAAGACGAAGTCATCCCTGATTGCGAATCTCTGTAAATGACTATAAATTGTAATTACATATTAATTGCGAAGTTGTTGTTGTCCTCATAGCTCGTGTTCACAATTAAGACAAACAAAGAAACTCATTAATAATCACGTCGTGGGGTGAGTGCAATGTGTGTATTAACAAGCACATGCGCCCTTCAAGGTAACAAAACCAATTAATTAGGGACTAATTTGCGAGATCTTATGGGAATGATCGAACGTCCTTGACGGACAATTATATAAAGTAAAGGGCGCACCTATTTGAATAGTTGGAAATTTGTTCTCTGACGCGAATGTGTTGTGTGTGCTACTTAGCAATTCAGGAGTCAGAAACCTCGAAGTCGCCAACAGATATTCGCAGCACCAGGCGGTCCCATAGGACACTCGACCTACGGTCCTGAACTGGACTTACTTAGATCCCTAGCGTCGTGGTGCCTGCAAGTCTAGAACTATGCGACCATGGGAAAACATCACATTGAAAGCTGTCTTCATTAATGTAAGTGAATGATGGAGTGGAATGAATCGGTAGAAATGTATGATTCCACGTGTAGTCACTGAGCATATTTTCATTGTAGACACTTATTTTAAATGAAACCATAAGGATACCGCAGTGTATTCCGACCAAATTACTGATACGATCGTGAACGGTCGTGAACCTGCTCGGCCCAACCCAGTTGGGTTGCGGCCAGGCGTCTGGGACTGACATCGCTGCTCACGCGGATCGCGCCTTCATCCACGCTCATCCGGACGCGGCCCTGGTCAAGCTCGATTTCCACAATACCTTCAACACGTTCCGCCGGGAACTCGTTCTGCGAGAGGTTGCTGAGCACGTCCCTGGTCTCTTCCCTCTGGTTGACCTGGCCTATCGTTGCCCTTCCCATCTGATCATGGACAACGCCGTCATCAGCATGCCCTGACCACGATCCAGAATCTCCAGCTTCCTCCGGCAGCAACGTCGCAGGCTACACTTCCGGTCCGCTTTGGTTGCCTCGGCATCCTCAGTGTACACCGCTTGGCTGACGTTTGCTAGGCAGCGTCGCTTGCGGCGGTCGCCGACATGGTTGCTACAGTCCTCCCGCCGAAGCTCTCGCCCACTTCTCCGCTTCCCGTGAAGTTGCCCTTGACCAGACGGGCGTCCACGCCCGTCTGGTCAAGGGCAGCTTCACGGGAAGCGCCCGCCCGGTCCCTCAAGACAAGCAGAGTAAGAACCGGGTGTGGTCTGATGTCCTCCACAAGGAGCTGCGGGACTCCCTCCTGGCGTCAGCGCCACACGTTGCTGACAAAGCTCGCCTCCGGGCTGTTGACAGGCCTGGTGAGGGGGCATGGCTCCACGCGCTGCCCTTCTCGTCTCTTGGCACTGCTCTCAACGATCTCTCCCTCCGCCTCTGTGTGTGCCTCCGCCTCGGAGTCCCTGCTATAATTTCAACAGTAGATAAGGTCAGCAGGCAAACCGTATCTTTGCATTAAAAATTCGGTTGCACTTCGCTCTCCTGTAGCGGATGCTAACCTTTCTCCTAATATCTGAAGAAGGCTCAATGATTGTATCCCCGGTCCTCCAATGTTTCGAAGGCTACAGATTTAAAGTAGTACTCATTCATCAAAGAGGCGTATTTTCTGTTCTTGGCTTGTTCGGCTAAATTGGCTGCATGACCAGGCTGTGTTGTCGTAATATTTTGAGATTTACAATTTTCTTGCATGAATGGGTTTAAAAATCATGCCGCACTGTACAGATTTTAGTCGCGTGTGTGGTTACAATGCGAGGGTACTTTGCCCTTTAGAGGCATTTGAACGTCATTTTGCATTACCTTCGCCTGATCCATAATTTTGGCCTAAGTTTCCTTCTAATGGCTCTCGCAGGTTTGGACCAGACGGTATTGATGAAGCCCGGGTTCACTGAGGTGTCTCAACGAAAAGGTCACAGTATGGCACATTTAGCAAAAGTGTCCACGTCCATTTTTTGTTTATCAAATTTATCACTTTGCATACTAAAATTTGCTCTAAATTTCTAGCGCAAATGGTTTGCTTTGCGTATATTTTCATGCTTTTATTAAACAGTGCCTCTATGAATATGACCGCGAAGATTGCTGGGAAGGCCTGACTGCTAGGAAACGAGGACTTCCATTTTACCAATTTCGCTCTCATCCAAATAGAACAAAGTTTGATTCACCAGAGGGCCGGGATCCTAAACTGTCAGTGGCATTTCCAACGCTCTCAAATGAGACCTGAAACATTTCACAAGAATTGCTCATTTTCATGAGCATGTTGTGTGATCTGCGTAATGTCTTAGGCTACGTTTATTCTCGTTTGTACATCGGCGTCGGGGTAAAGCTGGGAACCATTAGGTCTCCTGTTCGAATCCTACAGGGTGTAGAGAATTGCATAAAAAATAATAATACTTTACTAAAAAAAAAAAATTAAAAATAATAATATTCTAAATGTTAATAATAACAGCGGACATGCAAAAGTAACACCTGTTGTAAATTTGACTCCATAGAGAGCTAATGCTGCCTCCTTCTCCTACAGCAAGAGGGAAGCAGAGGGAGAGAGATACAAAACATTCGAAGTGTCTGTTCCCGGATACGAAATTATGTAAACACCAGGAAATAAATGTGGGCGCCGAACCCATACCTAAACTCGAAACTGCCTTCACATTTTTGTTTGAGCTGCGTACGGTCCCGGCAGACTGAGTTCGTAGAAACGTGTGCTCTAATTAGGTAACGGTTATCTCACTAAAGCGCTAAGCAAAACCACTATACGACAGGTCGACAAGGAAGATCAAATCATATACAAATCATGAGAGTAATTTTTCCGTCATAGGGAATATAGGAATTCATGCGGATTTGTCGACAAAGTTATAAAAAAATCTATGACTCGATGTACTCGTTTTACACACAGTTTTAATTAAGCATTTTCTCTTCAAGGTTGCCTTGTATATGGAGGACATCGGAGACGGAATTACCCCAAAAGGTCTCCAGGGTTCTCTGTTTACTAATGTCACGGCTTCGATGGGTCTCAAGTGGGAACGGATCGACTATGGATTCACAGAGTGGGGACGCTGTTTTCCCAACCTAACTTGCACTGGCCAGCTGGCGCCGGTCGCCGAAGGGGTAGGTAACTTAATTAAAGTTACACTGTCAACGAGAATGAACAGATTTGTGGAAAGCCGTCTACTTAGGGATTCCTCATTGGTTGAAACTCGAAGAAAATGTTTCATTATTCATCATACACTCACTATGTACTATTTGCTTCATTAGGAATAAATTAGTCGAATTAGAAGTGCTATGTACAGACTCTATTGCTGGCTTTACGAGGGAGATAGCTAGACATGTAATGAGCTCCTTGTATCCTACAGGACATAATAATTCCACTAATACAGACCACAGATGATCGTTTTCGTCTCCATGGCAGTAATTCGTACCTGATATGTGATGTTTACATTTCAGGTAGCTGACATAGCGGTGGGGCCCATCGTTATCTCGACTCCTGTAGACGAAGCTTTGCAGACTTGGCTGCCTACTCAATATTTCGAGACTCACCTTCTACATGGTTTTACTAGCCCCTTCCAACGGCCTGGACCGTTCGCGTTCTTCAAAATGCTTCCACTAATGGTAGTATGCTGTAGAATGCACTATACAATTGAAAAAAGTTGCCTTTTATTTAACTTTTAAGATAATCACATCACTGGACTTAATCGTTACAAGGCTTCGTACCTACTTTTACGTCAACGCTCTACCCCGAGCTGTGAACATCCTGTATAGCAGAAAAATAACTATGAGGATCACTACGAACATGGCAGTTAAGAGATCAGGCTTTGCATCCAAGAGCCACGCAGTCATAGACAATAAATCTACGTACTATACGTATGTACGGGATTTTTTTTTTCAGGTGTGGTTTATCTTGGGACTGTGCACAACAGTATTGCCATTGATAGCCTGGCACTTCGGGCATCTCGTTCGCCATACCGAAAAGAGAATACCGTTTATGGACCATTGGTCTGCTTTTTACGAGCTTTTGTTGCAAGAAGGTACTTTTTTCTCATTAGCGATTTGATTCCAAGAACATGATATGAAGCCCATAGGATAAGCCATATCACCCATAGGATTTAGATCCGTTGATCTGCGGGGTTGCGTGGCACATAACCCATCGGTTCATTTACGGACACGCAACACCTAATAGTAGTAGCACCAAAATATTTAAGGGTTTTCATTTTTGACACAGCCAAACATCAGTATTGAACCATATAGATATTTCAGTAGACGTACATTTTTTTTTAAGTTGAGCGTTGTCATGCGGACATCCCTACATCCTGCGGGGACACACATTTACAACACCGTGGCCGCCTCCCTTCTGGAACTATGTTCAACATCATCACCCTCCCTGTATGGCTCAGCGCATTCGTTCAGTAAGGAGGCTCTGGTTAACTGACCCTCAGATGTTCCTCTCCACTTTTTTCTCCAGACCTCCTCGTCTTCGGCGACCACCGTCGTCATTCAGTCGACGTTTCTAAGCTTATTCAGCAGGCCTATCTCCCTAAGCGACGAATATGTCGACACCTGCCGGTAACCATGAATTAGCCACCGTGTCCATCCCTCCACTCGTATGTGCCCTAAAGGACTCGAGTCTGCGTATCTGACTCAGTATATCGTTTAAAGATATAGTCTCACAAATTACATGAAGTGTATGAAAATGAAGCTCATCTGAGCAATGTGTTTTTCCACAATCAGTATCACGTGTTAGACATTTGTTTTATAGAAAGGCGGCTGTTCTCAAGAAGGTCATAGGCCTCCACATCCCAGTGAGGAATTGTATTGGACACTTACCGGCTGGAACTCCATTGCTGATCGAAGATTTCAAACCTCGTTTTGAGTAGAGTTTATATCAGTTAAGCAAGTAATTCTGCTCGTTTTTTCTCTTTCTTATTTTTATTGTTTGCATTGAGCCATATGATAAAGATAACAAATCAAATTCCTTCAGTACCACCTGGCTGATTGTTGTGTTGTCGGACCGCCACATAGGTCTTTTGAATAAGCCCAGATGCGTCCAACCAGCTTTCAGCGAGCTCAACATCAGATACATGTCAGCCCCTTAGTGAGTGAAATTACTCGAAGGCGGTTTCAGTAGCTTGGTGGCAAAGTTAAAAATTAGATATTATAAACGCATGCACCCAGAGCAATTCCGTGCGATCAAAAAGGAACGCTAAGGGTAGAGGTAGAGCTTTATTGGTCTCTTAAAGGAACTGCAATTTTACAATGCTTAAGTTCTCTTATATGTCCTCATCACGCAGCGGGACTCGAACCTGCGGCCTCTGGCTTTTTACAGCCAGAGATTTAGCCGTCTAATGGAAAACATGAAACCGTTTAAAAATAGAGAGAGCCATGTAAACCTTGACAGTATTTGCACTTGTGGAGTTTTCTAAGTAATTGCTGATTATCTGCCAAGCAAGTAATTGGTGATTTTTGACTACCATAGATGTGTCAATACAATTAGTAACAGTTTTTATTATACTTATAATTATCTCAACAACGTTATAATTAGTACTATCCCTTAACGTCAGTGAATATGTTGTACCATGTCAGCGCCTTCGACACATTACTTGTCGCATTCGTTGCGTGTTCTGTTTACTGGCTGGATGTTGGGATCACTCGTCATTAGCTCATTTCTTTCGGCCACCCTCAAATCAGTGATGTCCATCAGGGAGCCGGCTCCGCGAATTAACAATTTCCGAGAAGTGCTCGCTCGGGACCCGGCCGACTACAAGCTTATGGTCATTCAGTCCAGTGGACTTATGGGTGTGCTTAAAGTAAGTTACAACACGACACCAGATACACGTGGTTAGCCACATATTATAGCACATTCGACCCTCCAATGCGTCTGTGTCAGACATCAAACATCATTGATTACTCGCGAAACCCTCCTTCAATACAAACTCGACGATGAAGAAGAAGAAAGCTGTCAGTAATTACTTAGGTTGTTGACTGGCTCAGATATAACTCAGGTCACAAATTAATGATCGAATTCTAATATTTCCAAAACCTCGACTTCGCCATTTGTGTTATCTCAAATCGCAGCAGGCGCAAGTAATGCCGCAAATAAGATATTTTGCGACTTCGAGAATCATAAGCATTTAAGACTGTTACAACAATGTACGATAGAACGAGAATAATAAGTAAGAGATTTAATTTAAAAACAAAATACTAATCATATATTCTTACAGGATTCGGGATATAAGTTGTTTCGCGACGTTGCTGATCGTCTAGAGGCCACCGGAGGAGAAATATCATATATCGAGTTTTTTTCAAATGCTGATGCCGCACGCAGCCTCGAAGAAGGACGTTCAGGGTTACTTCTACCTTGTTCCTACGGCTACGCCTTCCTTTATCGCCCTATCTCCAAGATTGACGATTCTAAGGGATTCGTATATTGTTCAAGGGAACCCGTCATTATCCTGTACACAGGATGGATCACGTCGAAGAACGCCGATGAGCAACACAAGCGTATCTTTCGCGAAATGGAACGACCGTACGTTGAAAGTTATCTCGATTCGATTTCTCATATATTCGTTAACCGAGTGCAACAATAACTAAGGGGGCCTTTTCGATAATATACTGAGGTGCGATCGAAATGATGCGTTTGCTATCGAACGCCATTTGTATGCATTTAACCTTTAATAATAAACCTTATTATTATTCTTCGTAAACAACTAACATATTCAAGTAGGAGAATACTTGTCGGACTACAGTTTCGAACGAATGCACCTTTTTCCTCTGCATTTATGACAAACACACCTCATATTATATGTGTCAGTTTAAAGGAACTGATATTAATTAACTATGACTTGTCTTACATATACATATATATATATATATAACTCATAGAATACATTTTCAGTTGGGAACCAAGAATGTAATAATAAACTGCTCAGAGAATACAAGCCCTGTGTAATTCTGAGTGGAACACTTTATATCTCTGTATGCCTCGGATGGAAGGGGAAGTATGTGAGTGTGTTGATATCTTGTGAGAATGAACTTCTAATTCTTCTATTATACTAAGTTCTACGTTCAGTTGATTGAGCTAGCTACGTTCTGTGATCACTTGTGGAAGCGTAAGAGGGCTGATGACGGTAGTGACCTATGAGTTGTGATCTTTGAGGGATCCATACAGACATTTGTGCACCAGGCCTTCTCATCGGAGCTTGTACATCCATGAGACGACAAAAATGCCCTGTTCAGCATAAAGACGAGACATTCTAGTGGATCTCGGATCCAAAGATTTTCCGAATGGCATCATTCTGGACAGTTGATACCATATTTAGGTTTCTAGAAAAACGTCTAAACTCTGACCAATTGTCAGTCAACAGAGGCGTTTTGTCATCCACGTCAACCTGCACTGGATCGGCCCACTTTTATGTAGATTGGAATGTCTCTGGTGGTATCCCTGTGGAAGGAAATTTCCTCCTCTCAAAAAAAAGAAAAAAAAAGATAGAATTACAAGTTGACGAAAATTATAGATTATGGATTACAGATTATAGATTAAACTAAAATTATAGATTATACAGTATAGTACAGGATAAAATAATCCGTATCAATTTTCCATAATACTTAGAAATTCCTAACTACTGTATGTTTGAATAAATCTACTCATTTTCCATATTAGTGCATATCAGATCGTTCGCGCATTAGTTCATTTATCTGACTACCCGTCACATGAGCATGTGATTGAGTCTTTCGGTGCACCCTGTCGTTTTGGGCCCAACAATGAACCCTGCCCTACTTGATGTGGGCACAAGGTCGAAGAGATCATCACAGACAGGCTCTGTTGTCAGACAGTTTCTGACAATTTATGTAAACTTCTTGAAATCAGCGACGTTCATCGTATCGCGAATCGATTTTAGTGCGATTGAGTGGCTGCCTAAACCACCTCTGGCCTCAACTCGGCGTGTCGCTGCGTTTTCTCAAACACGTCACCACTTCTGATCGGGTCTCCACTGACACAAGAATACATGAAAACGACGTGATTCATACAACTCCAGGTAGGCCGCGAGAGACCTATCTGCAAATGCTCGAAATATACAGCCGCTGACAAGTGAGCATTTATGAGCTCTACTTCTTTTCTGAACGTGATTGAGTTGCTTACGTCGGTATCTTAGACATCCTCCATATTAGTTAGCGCATGATCCCCGATTCGATTATTCGATTTCATGTTTCTGTTTCCCCAGTTGGATGACTCCACACCTCTTTACCGAGAGCTTCAGTTCAATCTTTCTTGACCAGGCCACGCACAGGTTTTGCAGGACAAGGTAGCCTTGTGTGCGTCTGGTAGGCATCACCACCGTGACATCATCAGCATAAATACAGTGATAAACCGGCTGCCTGAGAACATGTTTGACTGAATCGACTGAGAGCAGAAACAGGACGCTGGCCAAGACTGTATTTTGGCACGGACACAATGGTCTCATACGGCATGATCCCTAAAGCACTCCTCAAGTCGGAGTATATGACATCCGTAGCGACACCTTCATTGAGAGACATCGCGGTGTAATTCATGAACATTTGAAGATAATCGACGGTCGGACATCTTTGTCGATAGGCAAATTAACATGTCGAATTTAGATTCTGCCCTTCTACATTGGCCAAAGTCTTCCTCAATACCATCCTTTCCATCACTTTGCAGATGTGACGGACGTTGGGCCTTTGCTGGCCGGGTTTGACCACGTCCCCCTTGTGCATCGGAACGATCCACGCAGAGCATATTAGGCACACGGCCATTCTCAAATGATTGCTGAAACATATAGCTCAGTGGTTTAATTATTACCCAGAGCAACGCGCTTAAAAGTGGTGCCGGGAAAATTCGGGATTACAACTTCTTTATCGACCTGGCATCTTGACAAACTGTGGGCAACAACCTCAGGTTGGTCGACATAGTCCACGTAGCTTACGCCTTACGGGCGCACAACGGCTGACAAAGACAATGGGGAAGATCTAGCTTCCCGACACATTATCTCAAAGTGGTCACACAGCAGATTCGCTTTCGCCTGTGCGTCCACAACCTTGGTTCCATCGTTTTTTATTAGTACCGAGAGGTTTTCTTTGATCTTGAGCTTCACCGAGGCATAGCCAAAGAATTTAGCATAGTCACGGAACTCAAAATGCTCTGTTTCCAAGAGGGACCTTTGCCCCTCCAGTGCGTTTTTGAGTTTGACGTGTGAGCTGTTCAGTGTTTCTGTTTAGTCAGGGGGCATGTTCCGATGAGTTCGTGCAGTCTCACTATATGGCACGTAATGTCCTTTGTCTTCCCGGACGATCGACTGAGTGTCCAACAGGAACCATCAGCATTCTACGTTTGATTAGAATAGGTACACCACCACCACCTCTCTTTCGTAGATTTTTCCAACAATCATCAAAGTTGCCACCGAGTGTGTACAAACAAGATACCCTTTGTTTGTTGGCTCAAGCGCGCAGGTTCTTTCCTTCTGCAACGCCTCTCTGTCGCCGTGCAGAGAGGCAATGCCATCGCGTTCCTCGAGACAACGACGGACTCGGTCCCCAACTAATCGCCCCCCAACTAACTCCTAATTATTGAATATTTGAAACGTTATGTGCTAAGAAAATAGAAGTAGAACTTGGGAAGCAGACAATTCAGCTCCTTCTCTTGCACTCCATAGTGCTTGGTAGATTTGTCTATTTAGTTCGCCCACTAGAGCTATGGATATAACGCTATAATGACTTGGTATAGGAGCATGACATCACAATCCCATTTACCTACGAACCCCCTGGAAAACCGCCGTAATCCGGCATACCCTCACAGAGGCCCTGAAGAATTCCTGTCCCTACACCTAACATTTGACACCGTTAGAGATCGTCACCACCTTCCGCTCTGCCGCTCTAGGTCTCGCTTGTCCTTGAGCACCGCCTCGGCGTATCTTCGGATGTAGGCCCATCCCTCTCTATCTCTAATCATTATGGCAGCCATATGCTCGCACGAAATCGGGAGGGGCCGTGCGACTCTGGTGGAGAGGTCACCCCGGTGCTTTCGAGACGAGGGCATGCCTCGAAAGTGTGCCGCGCCGTGTCATCGACTCCCAAGGTGCGTAGCGTACACTTTAGGGACGCTGCCTTGCCGATCTTGTGACGGTACTACTGGAATTGTCCGTGGCCGGTCGGAATCGTTCACGTTATGGTATATATATATATATATATATATAGCGTCCAACGTATCATTAAAGCGTGGCTCTTTCGTGACATGAACTTAAGCATTGTAAAAATTGCAGTTCCTTTAATAAACCAACAAACCGTTATCCTCTGCTAGCTAGAATACCACAGCTCAAAAAAATATTGGAATGAACCATTTTGACTCGTGTGATTGTCCACGAGAAACGACCTGTTGTTGGTTGATCTTGGGTGTTTGAACGATTTAGTAGTGTTTTTTTTTTATTAACTTGCATGGAGAATTCCCCAATGAAAGCACGGGAATTTGCATATTTTTTGATGAATAGGCCGAGGTGTTTACGTTTTTCAAGCAGAGACTAAATTCATATATAAACTTAGTTCACACTTAGCTCACAATCGTAGCAAATAGCTCATCAACAAACAGATAATGATAAGTGATTTGATGGTGTTAATCTGCTAGAGGAAACGCAAATATAAGGTCAGCTATCCATGTAAAAAATATCTGCACAATCGAAAGTTAATCTAACTTCAAATCTCTCTTTCAGGCTAATTCGCTGCAGCGAAAACTTGTTATCAACAACGAACCTCACCAATGTAAACATTTCGATTGTGCAGATATTATTTACATGGATAGCTGACCTTATATTTGCGTTTCCTCAAATATAAGGAAATTCATGGCTCGTGAAGAGAGCCATGTTATAATCTTCTAGGTTTTCCTTGCATGTCTTCTTTATGTTGGTCTTAAAGATTCCTGATTAGGGGTGCACCTTGGTGGCAAGAATAGGTGGTTTTGAGTACATCGTTTTGCTAAAATTACAGTTACGCATATTATTATGCCGTCTGCGACAACTTCATAGGGTCAAACATTAGCAATTTGCCAGAACCACAACCTCTTGAGTTCCCAGTAACTATTTTGTCCCAATATTTCACATTATGATAATAAGATTGTTGTTGTCGTTGTCGCACCGGGGTATCGGGCCTGCAAGTCACTCGCTGTGAAACTGTAGGTCACGGATTCCTTATTCGCCTGTTGAACTTAATGATGCTCTTGGTTGAATAATTTTCTTGGACAAATTTCAGACTTCAGTGGATGTTCGAGTTACCTGTACCACTACTGCATCATTATGAGATACAACACCCGAAGTTGCGGAGCCGTCTTCTCGAGCCAACAAGTTCCTCTCGCAACCAACAAGCGTCGGAGTCGGCACCTATAGTGCTATCCTTGTACGAAATGGCTGGCTCATTTGTACTACTTTCCATCAGTACCATAGTGGCCATCCTGACATTTATCATCGAGCTTATCAGCAGGAAGTTACAAGGCCATCCGTCGTTTAGATAATCGAACTTAAGAAGCAACACACGGGCGCAGCGCGCGGTAGTTCTCTTGACTTCAAATGTTGCACTTTTCCCTTGGAGACGCGTTTACATTAAAAGATCTCAGTTAACTTACTGACAGTGACAATATTTTTAAAAATACGTTCAGACATATCGCAGTTGTGCTCGGTAACGCAGTCGTTCCACACACACGGTCATATAACGAATCACCATTATTAGCATTTGTCAAAGGTTTAATGAAAATACGAGACAAAATCAAAGATGTATGAGGAAGTATAAAAATATATGTATGAGATAAAACATGTGTTTTCGGTTCTAATATAGGTATATATATATATATATATATAGATTAGCAAATACTCTCATGTGTTTGAAAAGTGTGGGCGATTTCAATGCAACTGTCGTTTCATCCTCAAATTGAAGACATGTGTTTATAGGCTGACCCAACAAAAGTAAGACTCCTATCGTCTTGCGCCGTATTCGTATTATTGGCCGGTTTAAATTTAAATTTGGCGGGTAGTGAGACACAACAATTAGCCAGCAGGAGCGCGAAAGCCGCTAGCATTCGGCTTTCGTTAGGCGTTCGAAATGGCAACCGGCGCACCAGGTCCCTCAGACTTGCATTTTCAGAAGGAAAGTGTCAGGTTTATGTTTCAAGAGAAGAAATGTCCAGCTGAAATCCATCGAAAGTTGGTTAGTGAGCACGGCCATAATGGTCTAAGTGGATCACAGGTGTACCGTTGGTGTGCGCAGTTTAGGTAAATTGGCAGTTTGTCGGCTGAAATTGGCGTGCCACGTGAAACATGTCGTCGAATTGTTAAAAATAATCTGAGGATGGGTCCAAATGGGTCCCTCATGAACTCGATACTGGCAAACTGAAAATGTGTGAGGAGTATTCGCGAGAAAATTTGATGATATATAGGCAGCAAAAGAGTCGCTTAGAACATAGCGTTGCAGTGGACGAGACATGGGTCAGCCTGTATAGGGGACCGGAAAGTCGTCAATGACCAAGTTCTAGCTTGCTCAAAAGCTTTTTCGATTATCTCGATCCGTTCGTCGAATCGAGATTCGAGAAAGGGTGGGCGCCCTCGATGTTCATTACTGTCCCAGTCGCTTTGGATATCTATAAAGAATTTTAGCATTACAAATTCGGTTGCACGCGGCTTTCGTGTAGCGGACAACAACCTTTCTCCTAACATCTGTAAAAAGTTTAATGATTGGATCCGTAGCCTTTCCGACAGCCGTAGGTCTAAAGTAGTACTCATTAATTAATAAGGCGTATTTCGTGTTATTGGCTTGTTCAGCTGCGTGACCAGGCTGTGTTGCTCAGCGACTGACGAAAGAAGACGCGAAAGTGTCAAACACAGTGCAATCCCAAACCAGAATTTTACCTCTGGAACATAAGCTTTATTAACAACATATCATCAGGACTCTTCCTGAGCGACAAATACCTGCTGATTCACTAAAGCAAGAAATAGATGTGGAACGAAGAACGCTGGTCAGTCTTGTTTGTTACAGAATGAATTATTCTTCTAACAGATAACGAACTCCTCATTAAACATAGACCTCCGAGTAGGCTTAGTAGTTCAAGGTTGTCTCTTCCGACTTCTTTGGATCCAGGAAGTCCGTTGCGAAGGGCCTGGTGGAATAGGTGTTGGCTCGTTGGCGTCGGGGTCCATGTAACTAAGGGACTGCCCGTTGATTACGGCCGCGAGCTCGCACAGAATGGTACGCAACCCTTCCGAGACGACCAGGCTTCGCCCGAGAGTCCGCCTCAGAGCGCCTTTGGCCAGGAACACGCCACGTTCAAAGACTCCCATGTGCCACGGAGCTAGTGGACAATTGAACGACCAGTCGACACGGTGCTGGACCAGTAGCTCGCGGACCTGCGGGGTGGGGGCGGTGTTGAATACCCTCTTGAGGTCGGAAGCCTCTCGCACGAAGGTCCGGGTGCTATCGGAGACGATGTTCCTACACGCCGGGTACGTAGCCAGGAAGTACCGCAGCGCGCGGTGCGTATGCGGGGCGACCATCGACAGGCATAGCTCTAAATGTACGGCCCGAATGCAGGCGCAGATGATTAACGCGATATAAGTCTTGGCCAAGCCATCGCGTGTGCGTATATAGAAAGACTCGCAGAAATCAAGCCCGGTCGCCAGCTCACGCGGCAAAGGGGCTTGCACTTGGCCTGCCAGGGGTTCATGGGACCACCGACAAACGACACAGCTTCGTAGGAATGCCTTTATAACTTATAGCGTTCACCGGCGCAGGTGGCGGCGATTTCTGTTGAAAAGACAGGGCGCTAGGTCCACTTGATGAGATACGGCTCGGCTTGTAGGCGGACTTCGGCGTCGCTGGGCTGTGCATGGCGCCGACGGCAACACAGTCCCAGGGAGCGCAGCGCATACGAAACAACACGGGGCTTGGTTCGTTGAACGCTCGACTTCGCGGCTTGGTGACCGGGCGATCAGCCTTCGGCAGGGACAACCACCTCGGATCCGACCACCACTCTGTACGTTGCTTGAGCTCGCTGGAGGGGATACACCAAGTGGCCAAGTCCGAGACGTGGGGGCCGGTCAGCTACGTCGTACCATTCATCAGAGGTCGAGATCTTCCGCACCACGGTTCCTTAAATGGCGCTTTCACCCATAAACGAAGATTCGAACATATTTAGTACGTGTCGTCTGTTCTTCCCGAATACCCTGCATGTAAGTAATGATACATTTTAATAAAAGTATATTATTAACAAGCTATTATGTCATAAAAAAATTGTTAGTTTGGATAAAGATAAAAAATAGAGCTCACGCTTCATTTAAACTGTAATATTTGAAATGAGGGTTTAAACACGCAAATAGGTCATATTGTAGAACAATGTGAAGCTTCCCTGACAGCCCAAATTTTAGCCCAAACTAATTACATAGCGAACGAGTCATCAATCACCAAACACTTGGCAGATTTTCATGTCCCTGTTTCGACGAGGCACAAAATGACACATTTAGTGTCATTTAGCTTCGCGTTTTAACGTCACGGTCGATGGTGTTATTCTCTAAAATACTGATTAAGTATCTCTATTTCCAATATATTCTGCAATATTTTTAGCGGGATGTATATGGTAGTAGGGTCACAGAGAAACTAACACACAACATGGCAAAACACAGAATCGCTGACTGAACTCTCCTCTTTCGGATTTTCTTGACACAGAGTAGTGTCTCTTATAGGATATGACGGACCCTATCGAAGAATAGAGGATTGTCAACAATCATCGATACTCAGATGGCAACACTGAGCTCAGCGTCTCATTAGCAATTATTAATAGCGAAGTTTTACAAGCAGCACTATCCTGACTTAAGCGATGATAGGATAATTGTTCATTTCATATTGAGTGCGCATCCATTAGTCGATCATTAAGACGAGCTTCACTTCAATTCCTTTGCTTCAGGCTAAGCAAGCCAAATGATTACATATTCAGGCAGGATTAGGATTGAAGTTTTAATACATGTACACAAAATCAATTAGGCTATAGCTATCGCAGGATAAAACATTCTGTTTCACGACCCATCGTACGAATCAGTATACAGCCGAAGCTCATTAATGATACATCAATCTGTGGGGTCCGTGGGAGAGGTAACGGCTTATATTCCTTCGCATCTCTACACTGTGTCACTTGTCATGGGTCATGTCCGACTACGCAGTTCGTAATATGCTTGTGGTATCCGACCTGGTTGAAGTGAAGCCAGAGATTCGATGGTTTGATGATAGCTATTGAAATATTCCGCATTATACTACAGACCACTGATAAAATATTCACTCATTCGTCAAAATATTACGCTTGCCCCTTTCGTTTTGTGAACAACTGACAAAAATAGCAGTTTTTTTTATGAATTAGAACATTATATACAATAAATACTCTCCCAATATTCATGTGGGACTGACCACAGGATGTTATAACATGCCACGCATGTGTTGGTAATTTTTACTAAAATGCCTACATAGAGGCACGCACTAATATGACCGCGTGTCTTAATATATAGAATAAAATGACAAATAAATATCATGCTAATATATATATATGTATATATATATATATATATATATATATATATATATATATATATAATAAAGTGACAATCCAGTGCTCATAGAAGACGTTTCATATTTAGATTTGCCTCAGTTGGCATTGATATCGGCGAGCATTTGTGGAGGTGTGATCTGCACCCTCCAATGTTGTTTCCATTTAGTAAAACAGTATTTTTCTTAAACACTGATAAACACTGAGGAACGTATGTCTGGCGCCTTTGCTGGCAGTCTTGGTGCCTTTCTAATATTTGGTGTTGGTATTCCCCAATGTTTCTTTAGTGTGAGGATCTTTTGTTCATTAAAGCATTCTATATATATGGTTATATTCTAATAATATTTCTTCTACACACCATTTGAAAGAGTAACCATCGCTGAATCTTACTCTACATTGAACATTGAGACCGAATAGTATTTATTCAATGACTACAGTAAAATGTCATGATAAGCGGCGAAACGCTTGCTCAAAATTTTGTTCTTCGTCAACAATGGTGCCCATTTAGTCTTTTAGCCGGACAGTCTCAGTTAGCTTCATTGACATAGATTTAATGAGGTTCTTCACCATAGAGCATTCTATTCCACTCCACAATTTTGCTACAGCGATCTCGGGTGCGCGAAAGCCAGTCCTGCCGGTCGATAGTCAATTTCTGCACCTAGGTGTTCAATAGGGCTAATATCTGGGCTGTAGGCTGGTCCGTGTAATGCAGATGCCTATTTATGCTTAGAATCGTTGTCTTGTTGAAAAATTTGGCAACATTCGCATAAACGGTAGCAATTTCATTCATCCATTCAAATCGAGATTTATTAATCGAACTGCGGTTTTTGCACTGCTTAAGTTCTTAGATAAAGAAATACGGAATTGTAAGGAATCGTATTTAGGTAAGGTTCATAGCCTAAGGGTATATTCGCCAGTACATTCGATGCGACTAAGGGTCGTATTTGATTTCTTAGGTATAAACAACAAGGTAAATCGACATTCCTATCACAGAAGTACGGATTTCCTGTCTTATCGATTATTAATGGCCTTCTTCAGGTAGGATTTGTTGTTAATGGTATTTTTCACTGCGCGCCAAAACGTCTTGGTTGAGGTGAGCGACCGAACTTCTTTGATAATGAGCCCCAGATTGCCGGTAGACAATAGGCAAATGCATGGCGACTAGATTCCTTAGTTACGAATGACATCTCAAACACAGTTGCGCGTCGGGTCATTCTCTTCTCGACAGAGATCACCGGGAACGATATGGCAGCCGGAATCATCCCTCTCTGACATTTTAAAGGCGAGGAGAGCTATATGAATTGTGTAAGACTAACTGAAAGGAGCTGGTATCTAACGAAAATGTCCCCTGGATGGTCTAGTGGTGAGCGTCTCGGACCGCTAGACCGGAGGGACGCGGGTTCAAATCCTGTCAGACGCGTAGAATCTTTGGAGTTCTTTATCATCTTTCTTTATCTGAAGATTCTCGCCAGGTACGAGGAAGGAAGAGAATAAGCAAAGGTGGCCCAAGACAGGTCCTCATGACCCTCAGGCCTGTCAGATAGGGGAACAGCTGAGGGTCAGCTCGACAAACAATTATTATCTAACGAAAATATCTGCCATCGAGTCCTCACGACGTTTGCCAAATATAAGTCCCTGAGCGCTTCATTATTTATGACCTCGATTAATTGTTTCTTTATAGCCACCGCCACCGATAGAAATCGTATAGCGTAGGAGAGGCAACAGTGGCACCTTGTAAGTCAAAAGTAAGTCCATAGTGGGAGTTCCAGGCTCTCGAAGTCGCCCTATAGACGCGGTTACCGCGTAACATTTAAGCGCAAAGATCTCGAGGGGTGTGTGTGCCATTTTGGGGGTCTTATGGATCATCAAACTCAAACATTCGGCGGAATCGGACAAAGAAAATATGCTTCTATCGAGCTGCACCTGGTCAGCTAATGTTGCCCTTTTCAAGGATCGGATTAATGTGAGGATGGTCTATCTTTCGTTGAGAACAAGGCCAAACTTGTTGAAGATGCCGATCGCTCATTTCACGGTGCGAGTCTGACACTACTTAGGCGAACACCTCAGATGTGAGGCCAGGTGTCTATAACGGATTTTGCCCCCAACCTAACAAAAAAAATTCCGCGTCAGTAAGCGCACCTTAGGTATCAGATTCGAAGGTGGATGGACAAATGCGGAACAGCAAGCAGGTGTCATCTGGGTACGCAACAGACTTACAACGATTAGCGGCTGAGATCTTAGGGGGAATGAAGTTAGTGTCGAGTTCCGATCATAATTACTTGCTTCAACCCCGTAGACCTTTACTTCCTTTTTTTTTGAGAAAATAGGAGTACATTTTGATCCCGGGACCGACTGTGGAATTCTTCGAGAGACCTTTACGCCCTGTCATTCAAATTATTCAACAACAGAGGAACCTAATTCTAATATTTAAAGGAAGAAAGAGTGCCGCACGCAATTGAATGCGGCCGGCACTGAGATTTGCCACTGAGAATGCTTCAACGTATCACGGAGCTCATTGTTACTCCAATACCCCAGTGACGAGGGGGCCTCGAAGTACCCTGAAAACAACCACAAATCATCGCCGACTTCCCCCCAACCTTGACGCGATGCGACACAGCTTTTTAACAAAGCGGCACTGCTCACATGCACATTCATGTGCTCAGCAAATTCTAGACCACTAGACCGGCAATTCTAGACCGATAAAATCATATGCTCACTTAAACTGATACATTCGTACATATCTGATATAGTTTTAAGCATAAAACCGAATGGCTAATCGGAAGAGCAAATATTTTTTAGTTACCATGACATTTTACTGAGTCATCGAATAAACACGATTCGGTCTCAATTTTCAATATACAGTCAGATTTACCGATGATTATCCAGAGTAAGGATTATAATGATATAGCTATGGGTCAACTACATAATAAGCTAATCTTGAATATAAAATTAAATAAAAAAGAATTCTCAGCAACAGCACTTGTCGACTATAGTCAAAAAACCACGGTCCTCAAATTGTTCAGCACTAAATGTGTGCTAAGATTTCAGCAGACCATAGGTCTCATCCTTAGGGTGTAATCTTGCCGCGGTTTCAAGCAAAGTCTTCCTATTCGTAGGACATTTATAACATTAGTAATATGTGTACAAAACATATTATTTTACATCAAGAGTTTGTCAGCCGATAATCATTAAATCTAATCACAGTTAATCGGGTCTTGAAGGACATCGAAAGTCAAATTCCATCTGTATTGGAGTCTCGAACTAGATAATTTAGCTAGCAAATTAAGCCCAATATCAGCATTATGAAAGTGCAACTAAATATATCTGTACGATATACGCGCATCATACTGTCACGTCAATGAATACATGATCTGTTTCCCTACAGGATGTATCTTCATATCTTGTTACATGTATGTCAATTCAGTTTATTCATGGCTCCCTTTATTCACAGGGATGCACTAAACTGCCGCTACACAAAAGCATGTGAAACAGCGCCAATGCTAACCTTGCGTAGATATGCGGGCCCTATATATAGACCTATGAGATCACATGATGTCATTTTGACCCGTATTGTTTTTAGTGCATCGGCTCTTGTCTAATTGCTATGACATTTTCTGAAGCATAGGATAATGAGAACCCTCTGTGGGACCACTGCCTCATATGTAACAAATCTGAGCATCAACTTCAATTTCTATAGAGCTAGTGGCTTAAAAGGGTGTCTGAAATTAGCTATAGTGAAGACGAAGTCATCCCTTATTGCGAACCTCTGTAAATGACTATAAATGGTAATTACATATTAATTGTGAAATTGTTGTTGTCCTCATAGCTCGTGTGCACAATTAAGACAAACGAAGAAACTCATTAATAATCACGTGGTGGGGGTGAGCGTAATGTGTGTATTAACAAGCACATACGCCCTTTAAGGTAACAAAACCAATTCATTAGGGACCAATTTGCGAGATCCTATGGGAATGATCGAACGTCCTTGACGGACACATATATAAAGTAAAGGGCGCACCGATTTGAATAGTTGGAAATTTGTTCTCTGACGCGAATGTGTCGTGCGTGCTACTTAGCAATTCAGGAGTCAGATACCTCGAAGTCGCAGAACCAGGCGGTCCCATAGGACACTAGACCCACGGTCCTGAACTGGACTTACTTAAATTTCTAGCGTCGTGACGCGTGCAAGTCTAGAACCATGCGAGAATGGGAAAACATCACATTGAAGGTTTCCTTCTTTAATGTAAGTGAAGGATGGAGTGGAATGAATCGGTAGAAATGTATTATTTCACTTGCAGTGACTGTGTATATTGTCAGTGTGGAAGCTTCTTTTAAGTGAGACCATATGAACACAGATGTGTATTCCAATCGAATTAGTGATATGATCCGAGGTCGGAAATCATTGACTTTTGGTGGAAGTCCAACGTACGGTTACTTAAGCGAAAGTACCATGCAACGTTCGTGCCAGAGATTTATGTTTTGTACCATAGAAGCGTCAAGGAGGGAATCCCACTTTAGATCGAGAATTTAACTAAGGAACAGATACAGGAAATACATAAGCTTTTTAACCGAAAAGTAAAGCTTGTACCCCTTGGTATCACGGAGTTCGAGTTATCGGAAAATTGCTAAAAACTACGTGTTGGACAATCCGAAGCAAATGGTGTTAAAATTTTACTTCGATTTAGCTAGAAGCACTTAGCAACTGACCATCTTCGAATAAAAAGTTTTACTTCGATTTAGATAGAAGCACATAGCAACTGACCATCTTTCGTTCACTAGTAACATATTACTAGTGAACAAAAGATCGCTCAGTCTGTGCAGCGTCCCTAAAAATGACCGATGCATGATTTCAGCGTAGGTTGGCCAGCTCAGTGCCAGTAAGCCAGTGTCAGAAAGCCTCAGGCCTGAAGTAATCATGATAGTTGCTATGAATATTAAAGGAACTGTTTATCACAAGATAGTTATTTCGCTTTATCTAAGATGATCATATCGCAAGACCTCTTTTTTTTCGATATTTAAATTTTTGGGAGAGATTCACGAACTAATGGTTTAGCAAAGAACGTTTCCCACATAAAAGTGCGGTATTTAGCCTACCGCGTGCCCACTCCAAAAATGAACGCATTGTGTGGCGTAGTTCGGGCTGTGCGCCATCCGAAAGGCGCGACAGTTTGAAGGGGACTACCTAATACTTCACTTGTTGCAGTTGAAATTATCGCAGTAGCTGCTCATATGAGGCTTTGTTTTATTCAATTATAAAAGTGGGCGACAATTGTAGCCGCTGAACGTGAAATACATCTAAAAACACCGTCCTCTATATATTCTTAATAGAAAATCTAGAACAAGGAGGCCCCAGTTCCCCAATCCTTAAGCGTGTGCTCAAAATCGAAATTGCGCTGCCTCTTTGGATATCTAAGAAAAATCTTTGCATTGAAAATTCAGTTGCACGACGCTCTCCTGTAGCGTATGCCAACCTTTTTCCTAATATCTGAAGAATGACCAGGCTGTGTTATCGTAATATTTTGAGAGTTACAATTGTCTTTTTTATGAATGGGTTTAAAAATCACGCCGCACTATACAGATTTTAGTCGCGTGTGTGGTTACAATGCAAGCGTACTTTGCCCTTGAGAGGCATTGTAACGTCATTTTGCATTACCTTCGCCTGATCCATAATTTTGGCCTAAGTTTCCTTCTAATGGCTCTCGCAGGTTTGGGCCAGTGTTGACGGTATTGACGAAGCCCGGTTTTACTGAGGTGTCTCAATGAAAAGGTCACAGCATGGCACATTTAGCAAAAGTGTCCAGATCGGATTATCATTTTTTGTTTATCAAATTTATCAATTTTGCATACTAAAATTTGCTCTAAATTTCTAGCGCAAATGGTTTGCTTTGCGTATATTTTCATGCTTTTATTAAACAGTGCCTCTGTGCATATGACCGCGAAGAGTGCTGGGAGCTCCTGACTACTACGAGGACTTCCATTTTACCAATTTCGCTCTCATCCAAATAGAACGAAGTTTGATTCACCAGAGGGCCGGGATCCTAAACTATCAGCGGCATTTCCAACGCTCTCAAATGAGACCTGAAACATTTCACAAGAATTCCTCATTTTCATGAACATGACAGTTGTGTGATCTGCGTAATGTCTTAGGCTACGTTTATTCTCGTTTGCCAGCTGGCGTCGGGATAAAGCTGGGAACCATTGCGTCTCCGGTTCGAATCCTACAGGAAATATAGGAATAGATTTGTCGACAAAGTTAGGACAAATATCGGCGGGTGCACTCCTCTGCGACTCGATGTACTCGTTTTACACATAGTCTTAATTAAGCATTTTCTCTGAAGCTTCCCATGCATATGGACGACATCGGAGACGGAATTACCCCAAAAGGTCTCCAGGGTTCTCTGTTTACTAATGTCACGGCATCGATGGGTCTCAAGTGGGAACGGATCGACTATGGATTCACAGAGTGGGGACGCTGTTTTCCCAACCTAACTTGCACTGGCCAGCTGGCGCCGGTCGCCGAAGGGGTAAGTAACTTAATTAAAGTTACCCTGTGGAAGAGAAGGAACAGATTTGTGGAAAGCCGTCTACTTAGGGATTCCTCATTGGTTGAAACTCGAAGAAAATGTTTCATTATTCATCATACACTCACTATGTACTATTTGCTTCATTAGGAATAAACTAGTCGAATTAGAAGTGCTATGCACAGACTCTATTGCTAGCTTTACGAGGGAGATAGTGAAACATGTAATGAGCTCCTTGTATTCTACAGGACACCATCATTCCAATACACAGACCCCAGATGATCGTTTTCGTCTCCATGGCAGTAATTCGTACCTGATATGTGATGTTTACATTTCAGGTCGCTGACATAGCGTTGGGGCCCATCGTTATCTCGACTCCCGTAAATGAAGCTTTGCAGACTTGGCTGCCTACTCAATATTTCGAGACTCACCTTCTACATGGTTTTACTAGCCCCTTCCAAAGACCTGGACCGTTCGCATTCTTCAAAATGCTTCCACTAACGGTAGTATGCTGTAGAATGCACTATACAATTGAAAAAAGTTGCCTTTTATTTAACTTATAAGATAATCACATCATTGGATTTAATCGTTACAAGGCTTCGTACCTACTTTTATGTCAAAGCTCTACCCCGAGCTGTGAACATCCTGTATAGCAGAAAAATAACTATGAGAATCACTACGAAGATGGCAGTTAGGAGATCAGGCTTTGCATCCAAGACCCACGCAGTCATAGACAATAAATCTACATACTATACGTGTGTACGGGATTTTATTTTTCAGGTGTGGTGTATCTTGGGACTGTGCACAGCAGTGTTGCCTTTGATAGCCTGGCACTTCGGGCATCTCGTTCGCCATATCGAAAAAAGAATACCGTTTATGGACCATTGGTCTGCTTTTTACGAGCTACTGTTGCAAGAAGGTACTTCTTCCTCATTGGCGATTTGATTCCAAGAACATGATATGAAGCCCATAGGATCAGCCATATCACCCATAGGATTTAGATCCATTAATCTGCGGGGTTACATGGCACATAACCCATCGGTTCACTTACAAACTCGCATGCATTGGAAGAATTGGCAACACCTAATAGTAGTAGCACCAAAATATTTAAGGGTTTTCACCTTTGACTCAGCCAAACATCAGTATTAAACCATATAGATATTTCAGTAGACGTAAATTTTTTTTGAAGTTGAATGTTACCATGCGGACATCCCTACATCCTGCGGGGACATACAATTACAACACCGTAGCCGCCTCCCTTCTGGAACTATGTTCAACATCATTACCCTCCCTGCATGGCTCAGCGCATTCCTTTAGTAAGGGGGCTGTGGTTAACTGACCCTCAGCTGTTCCTCTCCACTTTCTTCTCCAGACCTCCTCGTCTTCGGCGATCACCGTTGTCATTCAGTGGACGTTTCTAAGCTTATTCAGCAGGCCTATTTCGCTAAGCGACGAATATGTCGACACCTGCCGGTAACCATGAATTAGCCACCGTGTCCACCCCTCCACTCGTATGTGTCCTAAAGTACTCAAGTCTGCGTATCTGATTCAGTATATCGCTTAAAGATATAGTCTCACAAATTACATGAAGTGTATGAAAACGAAGCTCACCTGAGCAATGTGTTTTTCCACAATCAGTATCACGTGTTAGACATTTGTTTTATAGAAAGGCGGCTGTTCTCAAGAAGGTCATAGGCCTCCACATCCCATTGAGGAATTGTATTGGATACTTACCGGCTGGAACTCCATTGCTGATCGAAGATCTCAAACGTCGTTTTGAGTAGAGTTTATATAAATTACTTCTCAGCTAAGCAAGTAATTCTGCTCGAGTAAGGAAGAGAATAAGCAAAGGTGGCCCCGACAGATCCTCATAGTAATACCTAAAAGGTTAAGAGCTGAGGCCTGTCAGATAGGGGAACAGCTGAAGGTCAGCTTGAAAAACATACAAAGTAAATCTGCTCGTTTTTTCTCTTTCTTATTTTTATTGTTTACATTGAGCCATATGATAAAGATGACAAATCAAATTCCTTCAGTACCACCTGGCTGATTGTTGCGTTGTCGGACCGCCACATAGGTCTTTTGAATAAGCGCAGATACGTCCAACCAGCTTTCAGCGAGCTCAACATCAGATATATGTCAGCCCCTTAGTGAGTGAAATGACTCGAAGGCGGTTTCAGTAGCTTGGTGGAAAAGTTAAAAATTAGATATTATAACCGCATGCACCCAGAGCAATTCTGTGCGATCAAAAAGGAACGCTAAGGGTAGAGGTAGAACTTTAATGGTCTCTTAAAGGAACTGCAATTTTACAATGCTTAAGTTCTCTTATATGTCCTCATCACGCAGCGGGACTCGAACCTGCGGCCTCTGGCTATTTACAGCCAGAGATTTAGCCATCTAATGGAAAACATGAAACCGTTTAAAAATAGAGAGAGCCATGTAAACCTTGACAGTATTTGTACTTGTGGAGTTTTCTAAGTAATTGCTGATCATCTGCCAGTAATTGGTGATTTTTGACTACCATAGATGTGTCAATACAATTAGTAACAGTTTTTATTATACTTATAATTATCTCAACAACGTTATAATTAGTACAATCCCTTAACGTCAGTGAATATGTTGTACCATGTCAGCGCCTTCGATACAGTACTTGTCGCATTCGTTGCGAGTTCTGTTTTCTGGCTGGATGTTGGGATCACTCGTCATTAGCTCATTTCTTTCGGCCACCCTCAAATCAGTGATGTCCATCAGGGAGCCGACTCCGCGAATTAACAATTTCCGAGAAGTGCTCGCTCGGGACCCGGCCGAGTACAAGCTTATGGTCATTCAGTCCGGTGGACTTATGGACGTGCTTAAAGTAAGTTACAACACGGCACCAGCTACACGTGGTCAGCCACATATTATAGCACATTCGACCCTCCAATGCGTCTGTATCAGACATCAAACATCATTGATTACTCGCGAAACCCTCCTTCAATACAAACTCGACGATGAAGAAGAAGAAAGCTGTCAGTAATTACTTAGTTGTTGACTGGCTCAGATATAACTCAGGTCACAAATTCGTGATAAATTCAAACTTTGACATAAGCCAATTGTGTTATCTCAAGTCGCAACAGGCACGCGCGCATGGCGCAGGGAGGGTTCGCCCCTGAGGAGGAACTGAGGGATAGGGCATGGTTGGAATCAACTGCCGGTCCCTGCAAGGCACTGACTGAAGTAATACTTTGACAGTCCCGGTCAGTGCCCCAAGTCAAAATCGGTCCTGGGTTTAATCAGTAAGAGTCTGACACTATCAAGCAAATGCCTTAGTGTGAGGCCTGGTGTCCATGCAGGATTTACCTTCAACGTTATAAAAAAAGGTCGCGGCAGGCACAAGTAACGCCGCAAATAAGATATTTCGCGCCACGAAGACTTCGAGAATCATAAGCTCGTAAGACTATTACAACAATGTTCGATAGAATGTAGAAATATTAAGTACGAGACTTAATTTAAAAAATACTAATCATATATTCTTACAGGACTCGGAATATAAGTTATTTCGCGACGTTGCTGATCGTATAGACGCCACCGGAGGAGAAATACCGTATGTCGAGTATGTGACAAATCCTTATGTAGTCCGCAGCCTCGAAGAAGGACGTACAGGAGCTGTTCTACCTTGCTCCTTCGGCTACGCCTTCCTTTATAGCCCTATCTCCAAGATTGACGATTCTAAGGGATACATATATTGTTCAAGGGAACCCGTCATTATCCTGTACACAGGATGGATCACGTCGAAGAACGCCGATGAGCAACACAAGCGTATCTTTCGCGAAATGGAACGACGGTACGTTGAAAACTATCTCGATTCTATTTCTCATGTATTCGTCGATCGAGTGCAACAATAACTACGGGGGCCTTTTCGATAATATACTGAGGTGCGAGCGAAATGATGCGTTTGCTATCGAACGCCATTTGTATGCATTTAACCTTTAATAATAAACCTTATTATTATTATTCTAAACAACTAACATATTCAAATAAACAACAAACATATTCAAGTAGGAGAATACTTGTCGTTCTACAGCTTCGAACGAATGCACTTTTTTCCCCTGCATTTATGAAAAACACAGCTTATATAATATGTGTGATAAATAACAACCGTACCTACTTTCATTCAAAGTGTAAATATTATATATAATAGTATATTCAAACATATAAACCCGGGGGCCATATCAGTTTAAAGGAACTGATATTAATTAACTATGATTTGTCTTACATATATACACATATATATATATATATATATATAGCTGGTTTTGTTGTTGGTAACAAGTTGAGTTTTCGTTGTAACGAATCACCCTGAAAGAGAGATTTGAAGTTATTCTTGCTGTATTTTCAGCCATGTTATAATGTTCTAGGTTTCCCTTGCAATCGGAGGAGACACGTAGGTGCACGGGTTCGATCCCCACCGTTGCACATTTGCATCTAGGGGTCCGTCTTACGAGGCAATGCTAAAAAGCAGTACCGTGGATGTTAAATGTTGGCTAAGAGTCAGCTCGAAAATCTTTAGGTTTTCCTTGCATGTCTTCTTTATGTTGGTCTTAAAGATTCCTGGTTAGGGATGCATCTTGATGGCAAGAATAGGTTGATTTGAGCACATCGTTTTGCTAAAATTATAGTTACCCATATAATTGTGCTCTGTGCGACAACTTCATAGGGCCAGACATTAGCAATTTGCCAGAACCATAACCTCTTGAGTTCCCACTAGCTATTTTGTCCCAATATTTCACATTATGATAATAAGATTGTTGTTGTCGTTGTCGCGCCGGGGTATCGGGTCTGCAAGTCACTCGCTGTGAAACTGTAGGTCACGGATTCCTTATTCGCCTGTTGAACTTAATGATGCTCTTGGTTGAATAATTTTCTTGGACAAATTTCAGACTTCAGTGGATGTTCGAGTCACCTGTACCACTACTGCGTCATTATGAGATACAACACCCGAAGTTGCTGAGCCGTCTTCTCGATCCAACAGGTTCCTCTCGCAACCAGCGAGCGTCAGAGTCGGCACCGCTAGTGCTATCCTTGTACGAAACGGCTGGCTCATTTGTTCTACTTTCCATCAGTACCATAGTGGCCATCTTGACTTTTGTCATCGAGCTTATCAGTAAGAAGCTACAGGGTCATCCGTCTTGAATATCGTAACAACATGATAGAACTTAAGAACCCACGGGCGCAGCGCGGGAGAGTTCTCTTGACTTCAAATGTTGCACTTTGCCCTTGGAGACGCGTTTACATTAAAAGATCTGAGTTAACTTACTGACAGTGACAATAATTTTAAAAATACGCTCAGATATGTCGCAGCTATGCTCCACACACTATCATATAACGAATTATCATTGTTAGCATTTGTCAAACGTTTAATCAAAATACAAGACAAAATCAAAGATGTATGAGCAAGTATAAAAATATAGAGGTTCGACAAAACATGTGTTTTCGGTTCTAATATATAATTATATATATATATATATATATATATATATATAGATATATATAGATATATATAGATAGATAGATTAGCAAATACTGTCATGTGTTTGAAAAGTGCGGCGCTCTCCAATGCAACCGTCGGTTCATCCTCAAATTGAGGACAAGTGTTTATTAGGTTGACCCAAAAAAGTAAAACTCCTATCGTCTTGCGCCGTATTCTTATTATTGGCCAGTTTGAATTTAAATTTGGCGGGTAGTGAGACACAACAATTAGAAAGCAAACTGCGCGAAGGCCGCTAGCATTCGGCTTCCGTTAGGCGTTTGAAATGGCAACCGGCGCACCAGGTCCCTCAGACTTGCATTCTCAGAAGGAAAGTGTCAGGTTTATATTTCAAGAGAAAAAATGTCCAACTGAAATCCATCGAAAGTTGGTTAGTGAGCATGCCCATAATGGCCTAAGTCGAGCACAGGTGTACTGTTGGTGTGCGCAGTTTAGGTGAGGCGACTGGGACATTAATGAACATCGAGGGCCCCCATCCCTTCCCGAATCTCGATTCGACGAACGAAATATCGAAATAGCTTTTAACCGAAGTAGAGCCTGGTTATTGACGACTTTGTCGGCTGAAATTGGCGGGCCTCGTGAAACATGTCGTCGAATTGTTAAAAATAATCTGAGGATGGGTCAAAATGGGTCCCTCATGAACTCGATACTGGCAAACTGAAAATGTGTGAGGAGTATTTGCGAGACAATTTGAAGATATATAGGCAGCAAAGGAGTCGCTTAAAGCATAGCGTTGCAGTGGACGAGACATGGGTCAGCCTGTATAGCGGACCGGAAAAAGATCAAGTAAAACAGTGGCTACAACCAGGTGAACTGGCAATAGCGGTAGTAGTACTAAATAGATTCGAGCCTAAAGTAATGGTAGTACTTGACATGGATTTCAACGGAATTCGCTACTGCGAGAGTTTTGGATAAAAAAAAAGAGAAAATGGACTCGACTCGATACCTCGAGCTCTTGAAGGGATTCATAAATAGTTGGCATGGCAATAGGGAAAACCGACTCTGGCTGCTCGATGACAGTGCTAGGGCACATCGCAGCGATGAAATTACGTCCTGGCTTAAGGCCAACGACATTGAGCGGTGGCGTCACCCTAAGCCCGTGTGACAATGGTTGCTTCCATCAGGTAAAGAGGGCTATAGGTGGCCAAAGGTATGCAAACATCGATTTGCTCCGAGAGGTCTTGAATAACGAAGTTATAAATGGGAATAGAAATGATGCATACAAATGATGCATGATGCTTTAGCCGTCAGAAGGCTGCAGAACACTGGGACCTGTATAAACAAAAGAGGTGCATACGTCTAACTCATACTAAAAATCTTTGTTTTAACTCACTTAGTTAGTCGGTATTTGAAATTTGTGCGTCTCATTTTTTTGGGTCAGCCTAATACATAGTGGCAACAAACCCGAATCCTTCCAATTTTGACTATCAAACAGCATCATATCCAATATTTGCTCATCATTTATGTTAGATGGATAATCGCATTTCTAGGAGTGTCAATACGTACTATGCCTTTGATAAAGCTATCCTGGAAGTAACTGAAAGGATATTTTCACTTTGTGGTGATATTTTCATCGACGACTCGAATAGAAATACGTAACATATACTCATGGTTGTGCGTTTTGAAATATACAATAATTAGTGAAGTTGTCGGGGACAGAGTGTCAGGGTGTAGAGGGACTCAGGTGTCTTAGGTGTTACCTTATCTGCCTGCAGGCATGGCGTGGTGGACAAGGTAGGCAGTACCACATAGGGAGTTTTGTCGAGTCTGAGGTTCAAATCTGAGTGGAGTCATATTTACTTTTATGGGCAGTATCTCCGTAGTAAGATTTGTTAAGTAGTAGTGGCAACTAATGTGGTCTGCGGCATAGCTACCACTGTGCAGAAAGGAAGGCACCGTACACTCCCTGTATGCGTCATAAATACTGCATGTTTACATACACGAGGCTTTCTGCAGACACCCTATTGACCACAGTAGTTGTTCGCAGACGGGAAGTGGACAGAGGTCCTGAGAGAAAGTCTGGTCTTGAGAGAGTGAGAGAGAAGGGAAGCAGCTGAGAGTCAGCTAACCACGTCATGTCCGTACGGTGAGGAGGATGTGTGGTGCTCGTGGCTCGGCTTGTACACATCTCACCACTCTTACTGAAGAATGCGCTAAGCGATACCGGGAAGGGTGGTGCTTTTGAACATCGTCAACACTTCCATAAGGGGAGGCGGCCATGGTGTTGGCATGCATTAGCATGCCAACACCCATCTTAAAAAAAAAAGGTATTACCTTATTTAAAAAATCTATCATAGAGGAACCTAAGTAAACCTAAGTAGCCCGTTTTTGTTTCCGAGATAGCAGCATGTATTTACATGCTGCTATTTCGGAAACAAACACCTAGAGAAAAATTATCAACGACAATATTTCTCCTTTTTGAATCGATTGCGTTCCATTTACTAAAAGTGGACTTAGAACACTTTACCCAGAGTAAGGAATATAATGATTTACCCATAGGTCAACCACATAGTAACTTAATGCTGAAAATGAAATAAATTAAATTATTTTGAGCAACAAAAGCACTTGTCAAATGTAGTCAGTCCACCACGGCCGTCACACTGTTCAGCTCGAAACGTGTGCGTAGATCTCAACAGACCTTAGGTCTCATCCTTACGGTAGTGCGGTTTCTTCGAGCAAGGTTTTCCTTCTTATACCATCTATTCTTGTACATCGAAATATTAGTAATACGTACACGCATCATGCTATTTCATTTCATCTGTTGGCCAGCCAATAATCGTTCAATCTAATCACAGTGTTTGGGTCTTAACATAGAAAATCAAATTCGATCTGCAGCAGAGTTTCGAATCAATATATCAATACGATATATGTGCACCGAATATTTGACCTTCTTCCGTGCAAGGTGCATCCTTGTCTCCTTGCTACATGTATTTTCGTTCAGTTCAAGAGCTCGCTTCATCCAAAGGGACTCATGTACCGTTATACCAACATAAACGAGATACATCACATATCGCGGACTTAGATATGCAGGCCCCTCTGTTGATTCACCAAGATACAGTTTTGACCACTTCGAAATCTATTAGTTTGCCTTTGTTATTGATATTAATTTTTGTTAATGATTAAATTTGACTGTGTCAAATTCTCTGATGAATTTGACCTTTGACATATGCAGTCGAAACTTACTTATGTTGCAGCAAAAATTACTTATCGTAAGCCTTCTGTACGTGCTCGTAGGAACAAAACCTGTATGTTCCGATGGTGGTCCTCACCTGGCTCAGCTAGTGTCTCACCTTCGCCCCAGTCTATTATATCGTCTGGTACCCAGTCTATTATATCGTCTGGTATCCAGTCTATTATACGGCTTCGTTTGTGAGTCCGTCGTACGCCTGTACCTGTCATCTTTGATACTTTTCAGGATATTATTCCCATAGCATACTCTGCTCATACTATTCCCTGAGGTACCCTACGATATTGGTATCTGCCTATCGTTGGCCTAGGTCTTGGAAGATATTCTCGTATTCCTCGGTTAAGGTCTGCATGCGGTAGTTGTGATTTCCTGAATAAACGTGGAACGTCGCCACCGAATCGTAGAACTGTCTGAAACTCTTAAGAAACCTATGGATCGTGGAGAGCAATCCCTACCTCTTTTTCTAGACGTGCATAAAGCATTTGACTCAGTAAGTTCCCTAATCCCTAGCCGCATACAACTTTGACGACAATGCTTACTATTTACATTTTATGTTTATGTTCGAACGTGTGTCCGAACATGGACTTAAATGGTTCCATTTTAGGTACTGAACGTATGCATTTCCGTGTCTCGCAAGGCAGTCTCCTAGGTTCCCTATTTTTCTCATTGTTTTTTAACAATATCACTCACTTCTGTAGTTCTCGTAACATGGTCATTTATGCTACCAATACGTCTTGCTTCATTAGTGGTGCAAAACTGCCAGAATTTATTATAAGGGTCTTTATTCTTCACTTCCGCAAACCCAAGATTGAGTCGACCGAGGAGCGTGACCTTTCGAATATTGCCGGAGTACCTTTCTCTAGAGTCTCTTCGGCTCGATTCTTGGGTGTATATTTGTATGAGCACCTTTGTGAGAACACGAACTTGCGCGAACTCCATCTTAAGTTAGCTGCCGCCGTAGGAGATATTTTAAGAGTTCGAAAACTACGAACTGAAAAACAATGCCTTCGCTTACATTACCCATTATTACTTTTTTCAGCTGACGTATTTGTTATGGTGTGAGCGTGCTGATCTTAATTAAAATAACAGAGTTCCGCCCATCCTTAAGTTGCAAATAGATAGCATTACGATATTTGCTCCACTTGCCTCCGTACGCGCCGTATTGTCCCGTCGCCTGCACGTGTTTAAAACACTGCATGATCTAGTTTCTAATATTTGTGATCTAAAATGTTCAAGAAATAATACTAGTGGTGGCTGCTTTAACGATATTATTATTGTGTCATATTCTAACAATCTGAGCCATCGATGCTTCTGTTCTCAAGGTTCTTTTATTTGGAGCCTCTCCCAAGCGAAATCACCGGATTACAGTCCCCATTACGAGTTTTTAAGTCCGCACCTAAGGAACACTTTCCAAACGAATTGAGCATATTTTTAAAATATAGTAACTATTTTCCATTAGACAAGATCTTATATACTTCCGTATTTTCTTATTATGGCTTCGCTCTCTTACTAAAATAATTAGAACATTAACAATATGATACTGAATATATTATGTGATTATTCGGTCCCTTGTTGTATGATACTATATTTTGTTCCGCACGCACGGACTCCTACTCATAAACCCTGAATGAGTCATAAGCTCTGGTAGTTCCTCATCGGCCCTCGCGAGCCATGGGCTCTTGAACGGCAGGTCTCACTCCGTTGTCGTGTATACGTTCGCCCCTCCCAAATGTATCGTTGGAGACACTTAATATAATAATACTAATTTGTGGATTGGGCTCTATTTCTATCGATGAGTGTGATCAGCCATTGCTGTTGATTAGTCGATATCGATGATTAGAGCCAATTAAGAACGTGGTGGCTGCTTACGTATATGTATGTATTAATAAGCACTTTCGCCTTTTAAGGTGACAAAACAATTCATTAGGGACTAATTGGCGAGAACTTATGGAAATGATCGAACGTCCTTGACGGATACATATATAAAACAGGGGGCGCACCTATTCGAATAGTTGAAAATTTGTTCTCTAACGTGAATGTGTAGTGCGTGCTACTTAGCTATTCAGGAATCAGAAAGTTCAACGTCGCCAACAGATATTCACAGCACTAAAAGATCTCGTAGGATACTCGGCTTAAAATTCTGACAGTTGATTTACTTAAACCCCTAGAACTATGCGACCATGGGAAAACGTCACATTGAAGGTTGCCTTCATTAATGTAAGTGAATGATGGAGTGGAAAGAATCGGTGGAAATGTATCATTTCAAGTGCAGTCACCGCGGTGTATTCCAATCAAATTACTGATACGATCCGAAACCTCTTATAATATTTCTTAAATCCAGTTACTCTTTGTGTCTCAATATTTTTCCCTTGATATGTGCTTAGGATAGCATTATTCGTCTTTCAGTAAACTGAATGGTATTGTAACTTATACAAAGTGTAGCGAAGACTCTAATTTATTAAGCTCTGCCGATCAATCTCACTTCAAACTGTTATAATTTCAACAGTAAGGTCGGCAGGCAAACCGTACCTCGCAGGAAGGTAATGCAATCATGCAGCTTTAACTTTATAATACAGTGATACTTCGCTTCAAGTCGTGGCGTACAGTTCGCAGCAAAAACCCAGAACGGAACCAGAAAGTCTAAAATCGATTTTTCGTTATCCATGACAGCTGAGAGATAGCTGATAGAGGATCCAGCGCAGTCGCCCATGTGTGGTTACGGCATTCGTCCTCGGTCAGAGTCAACTGTCCGGTCCAACTGGATATCTTGAGAGCCCACTTCGAGACCCTCCTGGCAGCGGAAAACTCGGTTCAAAGCGAAGTCTCTCAATACAGTCACGTCTGGTCGGAGGATGAGCTTTATTGGACAGAAAGTCTGGACTCGCAATTTAGCATTGCCGAATTCTGTGAGGTCATCACAGAACCATCCTCATGGAGAGGGATTAGTGAACAGAGCGCCGTATACAAACTGTTATCCAGCCTAGTTGTGGGACGGCTGGTTTCTGTATTTAGAAGGACGCGAGGTACTGCCGAACGAGCAGCACGGGTTCCGACCGAGTACGTCGACAGTGACGGCCTGCAATGAACTTATGGAAGAGATCACGAAAACCTTAGCAAAACGCGCACTATTTGCCGATTTCAAAACCGCGTTCGTCTTAGGGTCAAGATCATTCGTTTTTTTTATTTGGATAAATTAGCCAGAGTAGGGGTAGCGCCGAAGGTCCTACGGTTACTTAGCGCCATCCTATAAATAATGTGGTCTCAATCGACGACGGAGTTGAGATACGCGAGCGCATTGGCCAAACGACAGGATTCGCTCAACGAGATAATCTGTCACTTCCGCTTTTCTCAGTTCTTATCAGTGATCTGCCAACCAGCATCCAAGAACGCCACCAGCAAGTCAGAATGATTCCTTACGCAGACGACTTGGTCATGTTTAGCTCCAGCCGATTTAATCTACAGCAGGCTGCAGTGACATTGACAAGATGCATCGGGAAGATGCAACTGAAGATAAATGTTAAGAAGACTGAGGCAATGAAATTTAGACGAGGAGGACGGCTGGCGGCCCCAGATGAGCTAAGACTGGCGGGTGAGCCAGTAAGTTTCCGCAATGCCTTCACTTACCTTGATATGATGTTATCGCTCGCTACAGCTATTTGGCTTTTCAGCATGAAAATCGCACCTACGGCAGCTTATGGGATTCAGGTGTTTCGGGAACTCCTTTCTAAAAACGACCTGTTAGCGCTTGATAGGTTGAAACCCGCCTTCTTGGAGCGAGTACTGTTAGGTTATCTCACAGCCGGAACAACCTTCCTCATTGAAGATTTGCGCAAGATGTTCTGCCTCAACGAAACGGACACATATATAGAATTCATGGAGGACCAGATGACGAAGGGAGCGGAAGTCGACCAACAGTTCTATTTTGCCTCAGCTATGGTTAATAGTAATTGGAAAGACTCTTGTAGGGAGAACCGAAGTGTAAATACCAGATTCACGATACATAGTTTCGACCATAATGTAAAATAGAAAGTTTCCGTGACCAGAGACCAATCGCGAATGTAAATTCTGTGATAAACAATGTAACGCGGAGAATGTAGACAAGCAGGGTCAATTAGCCAGCTGGAACGACAGGTGACATAAGGAATATGATATATATTTTCGATTATAACCATGTTTTACCAAGGTCGTGCATGTTGTCTTGACCAATGGGACTCTTATGTATCAGATAGGCTGTTACACATTTTGATGTGGATAAAACCGATATTATTATAACTGAGGAAAAGATCTAAAGGTTAAAGGATACTTTTAACTGAAGGGAGGCTTAAACCCTTAGATATTCAACGAAACACGAGTGATACAATGAGTTACAAAAACTACATGTTGGACAATTAGATGAAAATTGCGCCACTCGAAATTTTAGTCTTGTTTAGATGGAAACATATAGAGTAAATTGTAAATCAAATTTGAAAAAATTCGATTTGAAAAAATTTGAAAAATAAAGAATAAATTCGACTGGCACATTTCATTTTTAGTCTGGATGGGTCGGCCAGTTTAATTCTGGTATGGGATAGGCTCAGGCCTCAGGTAATTACAACAGTTTATATAAACTTGAGAGAAATTGGTCTCATGCCAAGCATTTTTGACGCTTGTAATAACTAATTTCATGACAATTTGATAATGATAGTTTTGAAACAGACTCATGGGTCAGTGGTTTAACAAAACGCGATTGCCGTGTAGACGTACGGGGTCATCCGCAGATACGAGACCCTCGATTGGGTATGATTATTCATTACTGTATGCGACATCGCACGAGAGCCACTAAAAGAAGAGCGGTCTGGGAAAGAAACTGTTAGATTAGCTATAAGGACCAATGGGTACTGCATATCTATCAATGGAAATACAGTTTGAGATGGGGACAAATCTCGATATGTAATCGCGTATGAGCTGACAAATTCATTTTGAAAAGCCTTAGGATGTGACGTCAAATGACGTAGAGCCCCAAGACAAGTTTAAAGTCGATAGGCGATCTCGATAAAATTACACCACATTCTTTTAAGAATACCTAAAATAATCTGCAATTACAAATAGTACAAATGGTCTGATCCATAAATTTGGCGTCAGCTCTTCGTCTAATGGGCCTTGTAGGTTTGGACCAGACAGTATTGAGAGAGCCCATTTTCACCCAGTTGTCTCAATGAAGTGGTCATATTCTAACACGTTTAGCAAAATTACCACGTCAGATTATGATTATTCTGTTTGTCTCATTTGTCAATCGATATATTACAACTCTAGATATCTAGGTCAAGTTGTTGACTCCAATTGGCAAATTTGCTCTGATATCTCTCTTTCGAGAGACCTTTCTGATCATTAGAGATTATAATTTCTTGTTTCCGTTACACACTGGCCCTATGCATATTCCGATTGTATGGAAATATGGGAGTCGTTAATTATGTCAATTCCGCTTTGATCCATATAGGGTTTGATTCACTACAAGGCGACGATCCCACAACGATCAATGGCTCCAATGCTCTCAAATGCAACCCGAATGTTTTCAATAGAATTCCTTTTTTCCTCAGAGCATGATCGTTGTGTCATCGGCGTAAGCTATGACACAGCACCTGTCCACTTGAAGTAAGAAAACATATGAATGTATTTGACCATAATTTTGAGGATATTTTCTCGAAAATATGGATAAATGACGAAACCCCGGGAATTGAGCCCCGATCGCTCCCAGCCATGCACCAGACCCGTGTAGCGTGAAATAAAAATATATTTAAGAAATAATTTAATTCAACTCGAAGTAAAATATTAACTCTTGCTGCTCTTTTCACACCTAGTTTAAATTAAGCATTTTCTCTTCAAGATTGCCTTGCATATGGAGGACATCGGGGACGGAATTACCCCGAAGGGTCTGCAGGGTTCTCTGTTTACTAACGTCACGGCGTCGATGGGTCTCAAGTGGGAACGGTTTGAATATGGATTCACAGAGTGGGGACGCTGTTTGCCCAACCTGACCTGCACGGGCCAGCTGGCGCCGGTCGCCGAAGGTGTAAGTAACTTAACTAAAGTTACACTGTGAAAGCGAAAGGACTGTCACGCTTACGGACTAAAGTATACTGAGGGATTGATTATTGCTGGAAATTCAAAGAAACGCTTCATAATTTACAATCCTTATGATTTTCTTCATTAGTAACCAGTTAGTGAGTTAGAAGTGTCTGTGTGGATACTATTGCGAGAGAAAGCGATACCCGTGATGGACTCGTTCTCTACCACAGAACATCATCATTAAACTTCACAAATCGTAGCCGATCGTTGTCGTCCCGAATGGATGGCTCTACTCATTTCTAAATACTAAAGAAGTCCCCCATGATCATATCTGCTAACTGATGTTTATATTTCAGGAAGCTGACATGGCGTTGGGACCCATAATTTCGTCAACTCCTGTAGATGAGGCTTTGAAGACTTGGCTACCTTCTCAGTATTTCGAGACTCACATTCTGCAGGGTTTTACTAGTCCATTTCAGAGACCTGGTCCGTTTGCGTTCTTCAAAATGCTTCCACTAATGGTAGTATGCTTCAAGATGTGCTATACAATTGAGAAAAGTGCTTTTACTTAACTTTTCATATGTAACTACATTCGAGTTGGTACTTTAATGCGTCTATCCAAGCTCCTGAACGTCACGTCTCATGGCCGAGTAACTGCAGGCTATTTCGGTATCGTGCGGTGCCTCGCTAACAAGAGTCTCTCGGGATCCCATCATCGGCATTATTGTCACCACACAAGGACGCGATCATGCATTATATTTAGATCCTGTTCAAGCCATCCTGTTTAACTTTTGTTTTTTTTGAGAGGAGGAAATTTTCTTCAAACGCACGGACACCGCCGGAGACATTCCAAGATTACAATTAATGCAATATGAAACAAGGGGCGCCGGGTAGGTAATAAGCTACTGGCTCTGCACCTAAGAACCACATGGTCATAAACAATAGGTCCACAAGGTGTTCAGGAAGTTATGAAAAAGCGACGTTCGCTACTTGACAAAGCAATATCATCTCAGTGAAGTATGAAATAGAAACTATAGCGAACTTGGAAATCATACCATATCAAAGCTTCATAGTCATCCCGGAGCTATCACCGTGAGAACAATAGAAGCTGACTCTTTACTACGATGTAATATTATACGTCTCTGCGAAATTTTGTTTTTCAGGTGTGGTTTCTTTTAGGCCTGTGCATAACGGTATTGCCAATTTTAGCCTGGCACCTCGGGAATTTCGTTCGCCATACCGAAAAAAGAATACCGTTTATGGACCATTGGTCTGCTTTTTACGAGCTACTGTTGCAAGAAGGTACTTCTACCACATTGGTTATTTGAGCCCAAGAACGTGCTATGAAGGTAACATTAAGCATATCGAGTCTTCTTGATATGCATGGCTAATTTGACACAAACCCATCGATTCACTTAAGGGAACGCGCACATCGGCAAGAATTGGCAACGCCTAACAGTAGTAGCACCAAAATATAATAGTTGAACGGTTTTCATTTTTGGTGCCGCCAAACATCGTTTATTAAACCACATAAATATTGCAATAAACTAATTTTGGCTTCTTCAGGAGGCCTATCTCTCTACTTGAAGGAGTTGTCGGCACTTATTGGTAGCATTAGCCGTCTCGGCCACACATCTGCTCCAGTGTGTCCCGAGGGACTCGAATCTACCCATAAGCACCATTTGAATCACTTTATTCTGTATATTATCACAAATAGCATGGGCCTCCTTGGGCTCTAAATCTAGGTGGTGCAGTCGAATGAGTGCAACGATATATACAGAGCAAATATTATAGAAATATATAGTGCACAGATTCGCGGCAAACGGTGCTCACCAAGGAACTCTCTATGAACCAAAGGTTTCACAAACTTGAGATCGATGTATCTGAAGAACGTGCAGCTGTTATTGTTCGCGTGTACTGGCAGACTCCCTGTCACAGTTATCAAATGCACCGTGATGCATTCTGGCGGACTCAGCCAGGGCGATTATATGATATTTGTACCTACAATTTTACATAGGTCTACTGAGTTTTTTATGGGAGGTTTCGGGAATTTTTTATGCACATGTGTCACTAGGCCTTAGTGACTTGTGGGGGACTCCCAAGCCCACTAAACCCGTCCCCCTCCCTCCGAGGCTTGAAAATTGCTAGGCGGGCTATTGAGTCTTTCTTTTTGGGAGGAGGAAATTTTCGTCAACGCCAGAACACCAACAGAGACATTCCAATTTTCATAAAAGTGAACCGATCAGTGCGGACTTGACGTGGATGACGAACCGCCTTTGCCAGCTAAAACCATCCTCTGCTAAAAGTCTATATCTTCCCTAGAGTCGGCACGCTTGGCATTACTTCGATCTTCAGGGAAGGTCTGTACTGATAGTGTTCTATAGCCAGGTGCCTTTGTTCTCACGACTACTTTGGCCTCCGTGTTGGGGTTCTTCCCGCGGACGCTCGTTCACCTAATCCCCGGCCCGTGATAGCTGGAATGTGCGGAAAAGACTGGTGAAGCAGGACGCCCCCGTGACATGCTGGCTACTCGGTTCACCTATCCGCGGCCCCCTAGGTGGGAATCCGAGAGGGAAGCCGATGTAGCTAATGGTGGAGCGGACCTCCGGGGCCCCCGGGGAGAGGCGCTTTAGTAGCTTACTCGTTCCCTTCTGTCTCTCTCCTTTCTCTCGTTTAGCTCAATGATCCCCCCATACAGTCTATGACCTCCGCCCCGGCTGCCCTTAATTTGACCATAAGTTCTCTGACAGGTTTCCCCTGCAGCCTCCCTCGAGCCCCACTGCCTGGCTGACGCTAATGACACGCATATCTTCACTCTAGATACGTCCAACAGTCCGTAGATGCTGTAGCGATGAGCGTCATGAATTTCCATGCAGGAGGGACATACCTTCATAGAGAAAATATAGCAAGGGGTCACCCCGACATTTACCTCAGAGCAGTTTCAGAGCAGAGGCCTGTTACATTAGGGGGAACAGCTTAGAGTCAGCTTTCAAAATATATAAAAAAAACGATACGTGCTACAAGTTCTCCGCGCTTTAAATGTATCAATGCAGTTAGTTACAGTTAGTTCATCAAAATTGTCTCCATAACTGTTATTATTAATACCATTTCTTAACGTTAATTGTGAATATGTTGTAACTTTGGCAGCGCCTTCGACACAGTACCTATCGAGTACGTTGCGCGTTCTATTCGGTGGCTGGATGCTAGGATCGTTCGTTGTCAGCTCGTATATTTCGGCCACCCTCAAATCAGTGATGTCTATAAGACAGCCGACTCCACGAATTAACACTTTTCGGGACGCTCTGGCGCAGGATCCGACAAGCTACAAGCTTATAATCCTTCAGTCCAATGGCCTTATGGAGATGTTAAGGGTCAGTCACAATCAGTCACAACATATCAGTCACAATGGCACACCAGTTGTTGCACACCACACGTTCCGTCTATATAAGACATCAAACATCGTCGATTGTTACCGAAAGTCTCATTCAATGATCGTAAGTCTTTGCTTGGTTGTTGATCGGCAAAATAATAAGTCATGTCAAAAGTTCTTCATTGAATTATATTATTTTCAAAACTTGTAACAAAAAACCACAACAATTATTGTTTACAGGACTCCGAATATAAGCTGTATCACGATGTTGCTGATCGTATAGAGGCTACCGGAGGAGAAATACCATATATGGACTTTTTGACAAATCCGGATGTAGCGCGCAGTATCGAAGAAGGACGTTCAGGCACCGTTGTGCCTTGTTCCTTCGGCTTCGCCTTCCTTTATAGTCCTATCTCAAAGATCGACGATGCTAGAGGATACCTATACTGTTCAAGAGAGCCTGTCATGATTGTGTACACAGGATGGGTCACATCGAAGAACGCCGATGGGCTACACAAGCGTATCTTTCGCGAAATGGAACGACGGTACGTTCCCCATTTGATTCCTTGTATATGTCTCAATAGAGTTCAAGAGTAGCCTTCTAGATATGGTGCTAAACTACGAATGAAATTATGCGTTCGCACTTCGCAGACATTACCTGCGTGTTTGTCGATTTGGAAGTTGTTTTTTATAGAAAATAAGCTTTGGCCCTCAGCCCGGATTGCACCGACGCCAGTAAATAGACTGATGGAAGATATGTAAGCGCCTCAGACAAATCCCTCGCATCGGCTCTAAAACTTAACCGAAATGAAGGAAAATTATTTAGGCTCTGGTCGGATTGCTTTATGTCCAGTACACGTATTATATAAAGTATCAGAACACAATTAAGTAACTTTTATTATTAACATACACAAGCTATTCGCTAACCGAGCCACTTGAATTTGGCTTATTTTTAATGGATAGCTGACAGGTACAATAGAAACCAGGTGGTGTAGATTGTTGCGTAAATCCCTAGTTGCCGAAGTGTTAATTTGTAAGTGTCGTTGGTAATTTGTAAGTGTCTGCTCTTTTCGATGATCGCAGAAACGGTGAGTCATACGTAAATGCGATGTATATGAGAACCATGTAGCGTCATGAGGACTATCTACTTGCAGCAAAATTGGTGTAGGCTTCTACTGGAATTCCTAAAGCTCCTTAAATTATAACAAAACCTGGCCTAAGAGTGTATCGGCGGAAGCTGGTTTAGGAAAGTTTTTTCTCGCTTACGGCGGACCGGGCCTCCGAAGTCTCCGAGGCCCCCGGGAGGAGCGGACTTTGGTGGTTCACTCGACTCAGCCATGTAGGTCCGGAACTGCCCGTGGCCTGTCAACACCTGCATACCTTCCCAAATATTGCAGTCTAGTCACACCATGAGGTATGGTATCATGTCTGATATTTTGGTACAGTACCCCTTTGTAACTCCGGGAATAACCTGCGTCCGCTCTTGTTGCCAGGATCGAGGTTCCCATCCAGAAGCTTGGGGCCTCTTTCAGCAGCTAGCAGATTCCACTGTAACACGCTGATTAAGGCCAGGAGGACGTCGGTCGACAGAGTCCAGTGCGCTCTGCTCACCCGGATCGCCAACGTCCGTTGGGCTGACCTCAGCATCCCCCTACTCTTTGCAGTACGGAGCGCCAAGTGCGCCCATACAGGTGACTCGTAGAGGACCATGGACTTAGCTGCCGATGCCAGCACTCTCCTTTTCTCCTCCGACGCTCCCTCCACCCTAGGCATGGGTTGCGCCAGCTTCAGGAATACTCACTGTGCCTTAGCTAAGGCGTGCCTGATGTACGCCAGGCCGCTCAGCCTTTAGTCAAGAATGGCTCCGAGGTATTTCGCTTCCTGTCCGATTTCTGGCCAGCGAGTAAAAGGGTTATCGAGCGAGTAAAGGGTTACCGAGTCCTCTTCCTGCATATTAAGTACACTGCCTCCGCCTTAGCAGCTGCAATCTGGAGATAGTGAGATCCACCCTACATAAGGCTTCATTGGCCGTACCCTTTTGGGTGTCATTCGTTCTCGCCATGACCACCCTCCGGCATATCGGTTTGTAGAACCCCATCATAGGTTCTAGAGTACGGGCACCGAAATCAAACCCTGGGGGACGCCGGCAGTGACTTCATGCTTCAGGCCCCCTGCGACCAGACATTACCCTCCCAGATACGAGGGCAGAATCCATCGAATTCCGTTTGATATTCCTTTTCTGTTCGGCGCCCTCTTGATTGCTCTCCAATTAGCAGTGTTAAGCGCGTTTCTAACGTCCAGCAGGAGGAGGAAAACGAACCCCCGCTTCTTCTTGTTTTCCATTCCCGCAAAATATTACCCGCTAGTCTCCCTATAGCTTCAGGCCAACGTTTGGCTGGCACACGCATAACCTCTGGTAGGGCCATCCGCGCCAGGGGCCTTCTCTCGTGTCAGACATGCTAGCGACACGCTAGTCTTGACTTCTTCTTGAATTACCTCCGGAATCTCCTCATCTTCTTCTTCCCCTCTCTTGCCGCCTGCGTTGGGAAGAGGTGGAGCACCGCCTCCTATAATTTGTCCGGTGGCAAGGCAAGCGGCGACCTACGGGCGCTGAGGACCGCCACGACGTACCTTTGATCGCTATGTGATTCTTCCTCGAGGACTCCCCACCTAATGAACCCTTCAAGCTCGGCCTCATTGGCTGGCGTGAGATACAAGAAGACTGCCTGAACCCTACTCACGAAGGTGGGTATCCTACCGTCGTTTAGGGCGATCAGCTTCTTCTGGACCATCCACTCCTCAAGGACCTGTGCTTTCCTTGATGTATTTCTGCTACCCCATGCCTCCCCTGGCGCACTGAAGTTGCCCATGACGTAGTCTCTGCTCCCCCTGCGGTTCCCGGGGGCCTCGCTAACCTTGCCTAAATAGGTTCTGAGGTCATCCGTGGGTTTGTTGGGTGAAAAGTATGTGGAGATGAAGACCCCCAAGCCCTCGACGTTTACCCACGAGAATCCCGCCCCTGTACCCCGGTTTTAATTACCCCCTTGAGACCCAGATGGCCGTGTCCCTGTTCCTGTCCTGCAAACCCAGCCTTATAATAGATGACATTCATTATCCTAACTTCGCCACACTTAGCCGAATGTTTACATAGACGAGTTTCTTTTGTTGATAGCAAGTTGAGTTTCCGAGGGAACGGAAAACGAGGATTCTCGTCGAACGAACTCTTTTTAAAATATTCTAAGTCTCAAGTTTTCCTGACAGCTCCATGTCAGCTATTTCCTTCTATGTCTTTCTTATGTTGGTCGTGAAGATTCCTACTCAGTAATGCAGCTTATTAGCTGTTTTAAAATTATTGCTTTATTATTACAAGTCAATGGTTCATTATTGAAAGTAATTTGAAGCTCATCATTCTGAGGAAATTACATTTGCGGCTACTATTTTCTTCTGCGACAGCTTCATAAGATACTTCTTGCAAATATTACTATTATAGTGACAACTGCCGGAAACATATACTCCTAAGCTCCCACTATTAACTTCGTCTCGATAAACCACGTATTATAGGCTATTGTAGTATGATTCTTGTTTTCGCACCGGTGTATCGGTCCCGCAAGTCCCTGCTGGTGAAATTGGAGGTCGCCGATTAGTTCTTTACCTCTTGAAGTTAGTAATGCTGTTGATTGGATCATTTTCTTGGACACATTTCAGACTCCAGTGGATGTTCGAGTCACCCGTACCGCTACTGCCTCATTATGAGATACAACACCCAAAGTTACTGAACCGTCTCCTCGAACCAACAGGTTCCTCACGCAACCAGCGGGCCTCGGAGTCAGCACCGATAGTGCTATCCTTGTACGAAACGACTGGCGCATTCGTGCTGCTTTCCATCAGTATTCTAGTGGCGATCTTGGCTTTTATCATTGAGATTATCAGCTGGAAGTTACAGGATGATACGTATTTTTCACAATCAAATTAAGAAGCAAACGACGTGCGCCAGCAGGAGGATTCTTTTCACTTGGAAACCTGCATCCTTTCCCTACGGAATGCATTCACGTTAGAAGATCTAAACTAACTTGCTGACAGTGACTTGATTTTGAATACACGTCCTGAAATATAACAGTTGTTTATACAAACATCAGACACTTTTACGCCATAATCTAAGGAATTACCGTAGTTGACATTTGTCAACGGTTCAATCAATATACGAGATAGAAGGAGTGGCGCGAACGAGTATGAAAATATGCAGGTTTAGTCAAAATAAGTATTAGCGTTTATAATATATAGTAATAAACATATATAAACATAATCAATGTCCGTGTGCTCGAAAAGTTTGACGCATTCGCTTTTTCCGACTGTCCGTTGTTTTTTCGTTATTGTGTAAATACATATTTAGATATTATATTGGGTCGATCGAGAAATGTATATTTTTCTACTCAGTTTGAAATGCTGTAGTTTTAGAAAGAATGAACGAATCTTAATAAATATAGCGTCCCTTGGTTTGTATGACTTTCGCACACTGATCAGGCAGCATATGGATCCCATCACGCATCAGCCAATTTCGGACCTCTACTTCTGTCTTGAATGTCATTTTTCTGCATTCCGTGCTCATGGATCTGAATTGGTAATAATCTGATAGAGCAATGTGTGGGCTATACGCCGGGTGCGGTAGAGTTTCCCAGCCAAGATCGGTTATAATACAGCAGCTCGCCAAAGTAGCATGGGTCATGTTGCAATATCACTTTTCGCCGACCTTTGGTCCTTCACGGTCTATTTCCTGTAATTTTTTGGCTTACTTCGTTTAGTTCTCGTGAGCAACGGTCTGACTGTTTCCCCAGGTCCAATCAGACCAACTGAACATTGCCTTATGCCTATGAACCCCAGGTCTATCAACTCCTTTGTGCATTGGAGATTACCTTAGAAGATCAATTTTCACCTCCCACAATAATTTGTACAGAAAACTCATCCTTGTTTGTCGAGTAAGCAAATAGTAAAACAGGCGCCAACGGCATCTTCATTGATATCATGTAGTACTCACTTTCCGTCCTTTTGCACCTTTTCTAGCACATGTAAACGACGCAATAAAGTTGACTCAACTACTCCCTTCTAAGGAGCAAGATCTATATATCTTCGCCGCATATGAAGAAGAAATCCAGCAATTCGCTGTCGTCTGTCTCTCGTGGCCATCAGGAACATTCCCTGCACTGCAACCAGTTTCGACAGACTCTGTCTGATACTGCGGGTTTCCCTTCCACTTCACACATAATCCTCGAGGTCTCAGGTGCATTTTTTAGTTTGACAATAGCGAAGAAGATTATGTCGGATATGGTCGATATACAATATTTATCGATCGACCTGGTAAGTCGATATACAATATTTATCGATCGACCTAGTAATAGAGCGTATTTCAGAATAAAATAGAATAGCAGGAATCCACAAAAAGTTGTCTCAGAGGAAGTAAGCCAACATTGCTTAAAATCTTTAGTAGGATTTGAAGCTAAGTCGGCCGTACTCCAAGGATATTTGTTTCTGCTGCTGTAACTTCTGTAAAGTTGGCGTATATTTCAATTTATTATCACTGTATAGTTACCATACAAATAAACACATTATACAAGTATTGGGTTGTTCGAAATGTGTGAGCATTTTTCATTTCTAGGTGGTACGGTGCGCATGCGACACGCTGGCATAGCGTGGTGTGTAAGGTAGGCAGTACCAAAAATGGAGTTTTGTAGAGCCTGAGCTTTAAATCTGAGACTGGGCCGTATTTACTTTTATGGGCAGTATCTCCGCAATAAGATTCGTTAAGTAGAAGTGGCAACCAATGTGGTCTACGGCACAGTCACCACTGTGCAGAAAGGGAGGCACCGTACACCCTCTGTATGCGTCATATGTACTGTATGTTTCCATACACGGGGCTTTCTACAGACACCCTATTGACCACAGTAGTGAAAAAACTCGCGATTTGTTTATTCAATCATACAATAAATAGAAATTATTTCTAGGGATTATTGGGGGGGATTAGTTGGGGACCGGGGCCGAGGCCGACAATGTCCCGAGGAAGGCGATGGCATTGCCTCTCTGCACAGCGAGGGACAGGCGTTGCAGAAGGAAAGACCCAGCGCGGAGGTCACGGTGTTGACCCCCCTTAAAAAAAAGGTTGTACGGTGAGCAAAAGGAACAATTTGCTTACCTTGATCTGCGAAGTAATTTCTGGCGCTTGCGACGTCCTTTTTCAACGTTCTATCAGCCTTGTTATGTCGAATTTAAAGGACTCCTCCTTTTAGAGGAAAAAACGAAAGTAGCTGTAGTTACAAGGGGAAGGGTCGGGTAAATACGGGGGTGCTTTACGGAGTTCCCTAACCTAGTTACGATTATTTAAGCTGGTCGAACTCACATGAGAAAATGGTAAAACACCACCCTTTCTTGTTGATGAGGAGTGAACGTATTTTGATTAGTTTTTCTTGAACCAATCTAGTTGCACGGAGCACAGAGCCGTGTTTATGCTACCTTCTTGTTTCAGAAGCTCAAAGTGCATTGGTCCTCGAATATACCACCAACAACATAGCATGGAAGGCCTATGGAGCCCACCTACTGAGATTATTTTTCATCCCAAGTCTGTGAATCGCTAAATGAATGGTTGGTACGCCAACCCCAAGATTTTCTGTAGTTCTCGAAAGGTAATCGTCCGCGTTTCGTGAATCTTGTTACGGAGGATGTCGTCGTCGACAAGCGAGGGCCAACTAGACCTTGGTGCGTTGTTCAGGATGAAATTTGTCACATGAAATTTTTTGAACGATCTTTCGTACGTGTATCTCTCAAGGCATCCTCGCCGTACACGCGGGTAGTATTGAGAAATGTTTCCGCGGCCGTATTACCTTTTCGGAGCTCACACATCAAAATATGACGGATTTGAGTTTTTCACAGTTACAGCTATGAAATACATGAAATCCTGAGTCTTTTCATTTAGAGTTTTCATATGAAGTTTCTCATACTAACTTGCTCTGTTTCCAGTGATCGGGATGGGGAAAACGAGACGCACTAGGCATGATAACGTTTAGCCATGTTAACATACAAGCTTTCGCGAGCAAACAGCTACAGGCATAGGTAATTGTGTTGAATGTGGAAACAAGAAGATGTCGACACGTATGTACGGACATGTTGAGACAAGTCTGTTCAGAAACGCCGATAATAATACAAAAGATCATAACAATCGTTGGCGAACCATTTATGTCTCTGGAAGTACCTGTTTACACTTGCATTCAGTATTACGATCCAAGGATTCTCCAGCGCAAGCTATCGAACCTTAAACCGAATGATTTCATCCGATTCTCGATTGTAACTCATTGTCGATACGGATTCTTTAAAGCACTACACTTACTGGGGTAGAAGCTGGTGTAAGCTCACCCTAACTGGAGTCACTCAGCTTTACTGCTATTTCTGGCATATAAGAGATACCTAAAGCTCTTCGTAAGTATGATGATGTCGCTCGACTTTAGTCGTGCGCAGCAGCACTATGTATGCCAAACCTCACAGACGCCACATAGGAAGAAACAGTTGGCAGCAAAAAAATCGCCGACCCTGAGGTTTTCTGCATAACTGACAGTTCTCCCTTGTCGCAATAAACCGCCATGAGAAAGAGTTAGTAGCTGTCAGGCAGATAAGTAATGCCATCGCTTTCCTCGGGACCATGACCGCCTTGGCCGAAACCTTGTCCTTACCCCAAGTGCGTAAGCGATTTTTGGCAATAAATAATTAATTGAAAGCTATAAGGTTATAAACATGTTCCGCATGGAATATAATCAAATAGTCGATTATATGGGTGAAGTTAGATAGGAGTTAGATAATAATAATTATAAAAATCATAATAATTACCACAGAGACAGTGATCTGACGTGGACATCACGATATGTATTAATATACCGAAGCATGAAGAATTGGCATCTTTTTACAAGGCTGGTAATGGTGCCCTTCTAAACGACCTTCTGAACGCCTCTAGCCGCCTCTCAACGAGTAGATCTAACGGTCGTGTTTTTACCAAGTGCACGTAGAACATCACCTTGTGAGGAAATAATTAGAGACGAGGGTCGTTGGCGCTTTGGATAACACGACACCCTTTAGAGAACATCATCACACAGCTGTGGTCGCATGGGTATTGTCTGATGTTATAGAATCGTAACAGCAGGTCTCTCATATCTGCGTCACAGGTGAGTTCATTCGGGCGGGTAGGTATATAAAAAACGCAAATACGCGAACCTAATAGGCCCATATCATTTCACCCCAATCGATATGGAAACATTCGGTACAGTCAGAAGGGTACGGAGCCGTTAGCGCAAATCGATGTAAGGCGCATCGAGGTAGTTATTTGCAATTGCGGTAGGGGCGGACCAGTCGTACTTCCTAATTAGTATATTTATCAACATAATGTTTCGATTGATAGGTACAACCGAACACCTCTATACATGTATATGTTGCAAGTAAGATATTAAGGGCGTAGCAGTGAATCACATTGCAGGCGGACTTAACTATCAAAGTTAATTGAAATAGATATATTTTGCTGTATTAATTTCTACGAATACGCTCGTCATGTACACAAACGTTCCATTTCGCGATAACTAAGACTCTCTTGTAGACACAAGCGTGAGATAAAAGGACGAAGAGTTAGCAACTCGAAGCGAATCAACAGAATCGAACTGATTGGCGGATTTCTATGAGTTGTTTATTTATTGCGAGGGCGAGATAGACTCCACTCCACTTCATGAAATATAAAGTGCAATGATTGAAAGTAAAAACGTCACTGTTTCATAGCCGGCGGCTCCACTCAGGATTCTGTGAGATGACCATATATTCTATTAGAATGACGAATTTAAAACATTTTCGGCTATCTTTATTCTCGATTAAGTTATACAGTATCAGAACGTGTTTTTTTCGAAGGACAATATTGTACCTTTACTGCTTAAATCGTCACATATTTTTTCGATTATAGTTTATTTTGGCGAATAGTGCTCAGTTTCAGCCCCAGTTGTAGTTCGCTGAAGTATCTTATCCGGATGGCAAATTCAAGCTTTTTTTTGTGGTGCGATTAGTTTAGTGGTTTCGATCGAGGACCTGCTCTTCCACGCAGAAAGCTCACTACTAGTACTAACTTCGATTTTATAACGTTATTCTGCAGAGTTGTGAAGGAGCTTAATTGAGATTGCTTTATTCGTGAGCAAAGTAATTGCGGGTTCGTGTCAATGTCACGTCCCTGGGAGAATGTCACCCTGAAGATAGCCATGATATATGTAAGTTAAACTGGATACCAATGTAAACAATAGATCAATATCAATACAATATACGTCCCTTTACGCACGTTTCAACTCGAAATGGTTATTGAAGGTGATTTCAACGACTCGCTAACATTCGATAGTTGCACAAACGAGATATCCAACCCACGGTAAAATGGAACCAAATCTTCCATTTTAGTCCAATAGACGTTTGTGTGTATACCTAATTGCAAAGGCCTGGCGCGGACTCTGAAGCGATAATTATTATATTTTAGTGAATAGGGCGAGATAGGATGAAAGCCAGCGCAAAAGTCTAAAAGGGTGGCTTCCATTGCTCACCTTTCTAGGTATTATCAAAAATTGGATGATAATGAGGCCATATTTGAGTTTGTGCAAGAAAATACCTAAGGCTTAGGGTGAAACTATTCTTTGTAATCTGTTGGAAAGCGGCGGTGCTCTGAACGCGCCGAGCTGGGTTTTCATTTCGCATGGTAAATGGATACGCTTTTTGGTGATTTTCTTGCGTTTTCTGACGTATCACAAACACCCGATGTAACTTCATCTGGCACTTGAAAAGAAAATGAGCTTCCGTATCCGTGACTTGTACTCAATAACAATATTAAATGTGACGTTGACTTTAAGTGATGGTGTAGCGTAGATAACTATGTTGAACTATTAAGGGCGCAATCAACGACTCATCATTTCTATAACTTCTTATATATAATGTATATGAATATAAGTAATTTGTGCGTTCGACTTACTGATCTTTCAATAAAAGTGTCTTACACAAATATACTGGTAAAAGTATGATATCATATTGCTATGAAGCGTACTCACTTGGACTTCACGTCTTTGACACAACGAAAGCCACCATGGCAAGTATTGTTCAGTATTGCACAGTAATGGTCACGCAGATCAAAGGTATTGCAATAACAAAGCTGCATGAGACATGCATTATATTTCAAGGACCTGTCTTGCTCTACGATCGTTGAATTAACATCATCAGTGCCTTGTGCTGCCCGAATATCACATTATCAAGTTCGTCTCTCACGTAAAGGCAACTAGTTCATATGTGCCCAGCCTAATCTGTACAATTAAAAATTGCCTCTATCCTAAATTTGTCTCTAACGAGGCCCCATTGTACTCGGAGGACGCTGGGGACGGCACACCAAAGGGTATGTATTCTGCATACTTCACCAACATCACCGCAAGCATGGGCCTCAAGTGGGAGAGGCTTGATCTCACCTATGATGACTGGGGACGTTGCTTCCCGAACAGAACATGCGCCGGACAGCTAGTTCCTGTCCTCGAAAAGGTAATCACTAACTGAGGCGACTCGTCTCTATCATGTATTGCTCGATGTGTCATGTGGCAACCCCCGTTTAATTCTCGGGACATGCAATTGCGTGTTGGCTTATTGCTTCTATTTGAAATCAGTGAGCGTAGAAGCGTAAAAGAAAGTTGTATATGTTTCGTTAGAATGATCTCAGAGGTGACAATCGAGATCTGTTACCAGCTCAATGGATTGAGCGCAGGAATTATGTAAATTTTTCGGGCCCTGGACATAGTTGCACCTTGTGGAGCTCTTTGATACACCCTAGGTTTTCAGGCTGACCCTCAGCCAACATTTAACGTCCACGGTACTACACGTTACACCCTACGCGTTACATTCAACACCATAACAACGACGTTTCGCTAAACGTACGTAAAGACCCTCTGTCTTTTTAATAAAAACGTTAATTTTATTCATTTTAATGGAAGATGCTTTGTTTATTATACATAAGAACTCTAAGAATTCATTACATACACTGTTTACACACCCCTGGTTCAACTGTTTCACTTGTGTTCAAGTATTTGCAACGCTGGTTCCTGTCGGACTGATGACTCTTGTCTTACCAAGGTCGCTTTAGTCTTAGAATAATAACTAGAATAATAATCTCTAAATTAACTTTTTTTTTAAATCGCGTCTGGTTTGTGAACCAGTCTAGAAGCAAATGTTTCAACAGCTGTGTAAACGTATAAAAACACTGATAAAAACAGTTTCTTTAAAACATCGCAGCCATTTCTTCAGGCTGCTTAATGGAAGTACGACGATCGTTTCGGTCAACCTCATGTCACGTATGCTATATTGCTGCGATCTTTGGCGTACGAATGTATTTCACAGGAAGCCGATTTAGCACTTGGACCACTGTACTACACGGATGAGGTTCTCGCTTTGATGAATATGGGATGGCCAGTAGAGTTCTCGCAGATGGACGTCATTCACGGTGTCCCAAAACCTTTTCAAACGCCGGGACCGTTTGCATTTTTCAACATACTCCCACCAATAGTAAGTACCAACTTGCTTTAGACCACGCGGTTAAAAATAGATATGATATCTTATTATATATTTGGGATTGTGATATATTTTGATTTAGGATATTAATCGTGGTTAACTAATAATACATGTAGTAGACATTAGATCGATGTGACTTCTTCGCCTCTTCAATACTTGACGTAGTAAATATTTCAATTCTGTTCAGACAGTGTAGATGCTCCTCTAAAATGCGTTCTGATTTTACGTTTTTTGTCAGCTTTAGTATTTTTCTCCTGTCCCGTTTCTTGTATTTCTTCGTTTTTCTTTTTTTTTTATTAGTTCCCTCACTGATTTTTTCGCTGTGATTGATCGTCCTCGCACACTTGTTACTCGCTTTACCGGTACGCGAGTAGAATCGTTCCTTTTTGACTTTGTAGAGGGGACGATTTACACGGCACTGCATTAATTAAAGAGACACTCATTTATATGGCACTCCCATTCTAAGTCTCCGGCGGGAACTTGATACGTCACACTTCTCAAATGTGCAATAGTTAGATCTTTCCAATTGAACAGTTTGAACGTCCACTCATCAGGCCTCCCCTTTATTAGAAGTCTTCAACTGACGTTCACTGCTTTCGAAAGTCTTTCTTCAGTTATTATCTTATTATTTAAGAATAAGTCAGTTGGAGTATTTTCCATGAATTTTGGTAAACTTGTATATTCTTGTATACGCTGTGACCTAGGAAAGTATATATATATATATATATATATTTTTTTTTCTAAGCTGACTCTTAGCTGTTCCCCTATTTGACAAGCCTCAGCTCTTAACCTTTAGGTATTACTATGAGGATCTGTCGGGGCCATCTTTCCTTATTCTCTTCCTTACTCGTACCCGGCAAGAATCCTCAGATAAAGAAAGATGATAAAGAACTCCAAAGATTCTCCGCGTCTGACAGGATTTGAACCCAATATATATATATATATATATATATTGTTGGGTTTTTAGTTGGTCCTCTAGCTCAAGTTCTTACTTAACTCTTAAGAAAGGACAACACACTTTGGTTCGAGGTATAGTGAAGATGGGAGTACGGCAGCGGTACTCGATGTGCACGGGTCGAGTGGTGGTCACCAAGTGAACTTTTGAGACCCTTCGTCTTCTTGTTATTAGTACCTTCTTACATTAAACCGAGTGGGCCTCCTACCCAGGCCCTCGTAGCCTATCCTTGCACACTCATCCCCTTCTCTCTATATAATGCTTAAGGGTACCAGCTAGTTCGCTGGGTGTATTTTCCGTTTCAACTTAAGAGCCTAGCATTAGGACAGAATATTACTCACACTACAATATGCTATACCTATACGCGCGTATCTATAATATCTGTGCTGAATATCTAGTTGTGCATACGTTCTGCTGCAACTTTATATGGAAGCGTCGACTGTGAACAATATTCACAATTTCAACATATATATATATATATCGTATGTACAACATATATAGATCATGTTCTATGTTCAAGTGCTTGTTACTTACTTATTCATAATATCATGACAGCCCACGAAATAGAATAATTAATATTTATATATTTAATTAATATATTATATTGCCAATAGTTAAGCTTGACCTTGTAATATGAAGATACACTATTTCGTTTTGACATAGTTTAATGTTGAGGATCAGATCCCGGTGCTATATCGTGTAATTATGGGTAGTCTAGAGACATGCTGTTTCGATGGAAATTATGATGTCTTTGTCAGTTCCCCTGGATAAAGCACACGGTGAAAAATGTTAAGTACAAGGGTAAAGTCGATCTATCTTCAATAAACCAAATCTCACTTTCAGTTGTGGATGTTGTTGGGTGTGTGCCTGCTGTTGCTTCCGTCCTTAGCATGGATCCTTAATAAGCCCGTAGTTCAATCAAGGGAATCAATGTCATTTATTGAACATTGGTCGGTATACTACGAAATCCTTCTACAAGAAAGTGAGTCGCTTTTTTCTGGTAAGAAAAAAAAACCCGTTTCCATATAACGAAACCTACCTTATGGGAAGCAATCATATTTGTTAAGAAATACAAGTCTGACTAAGCAGTAGCATACAAATGGCAGATGATCCGAAATCAGAAACAGCACATTTTTGTTTCCAAGTCAGAAGCTTTCTAAAGCACCCGAATTTGGTGGTCCAACATCGTACAGAGAGATATACTTTCCCTTATGGGAACTGGAGTCCTCCACTCTTTGCGCTAAATTTCCTTACTATGCATGCATTGGCACAGTCTCGTGGGCTAATCGTGTGACAAATCAAGCATATATGTATGTTTGTAAACAGGAAAAGCGGAAAGGACATAGATGATGTATTTCTCTTATTGTTAAAATCGTATTTAATTGTTTGAAATTAACTCTTGTCTATACAGCATTCAACCAATCTTGCGATCCAAGGCTCGATCAGAACGATGTCAGCGATTGGAAGAGAATCCCATATTCCTCCCTTGTACTCAGTATTCTACTATTTCTTTCCTTGCGTTTCTTAGCGCCATCTACATTCTACAAAACGAATACGATGCGAGTGCTCTTCGTCGGCTGGATGCTCGGTTCGCTCGTTATAAGTTCGTACACATCGGCGACAATGAAATCAGCGATGTCTCTTCGAACGCCTGCTGCACGCATCGACTCGTTGCGCGAGATCCTCGCTCAAGATCCTGATGAGTACCAGCTTATTATACCGTTAGGTGGATTATACGAAATACTTCAGGTAGGTTTCGATAACGCCACCGACCGCCAGAGCTGCCACTTGGTCTAAATTGTGACTTCGTTCTTTTGTTCCGTCGCGATTCTACATATCATATTCAGACAAGCCAAATTATGCTGCCCCCCTCCCAATAATTTTTAATTATTGTATATTTGAATAAAGTGCTATTGCAATTTTAAATATTGATGCCGGTTGTTGTTGGATTGTTGTTTCGCAGCATCGACAAGGCTAGGTCTTACCAGCTCTCCGTGTGTTGCACTGTGCTACTTGTGAGTTGTTTACGCCTTGTGCGTATGCGGGTTTATTTCCACGAGATTCTGTTGCTAGTTTGCTGTCCACGAAACGACTCTTGTCTATATAGCATTCAACCAATCTTGCGATCCAAGGCTCAGAACGATGTCAGCGATTGGGAGAGAATCCAGTATTCTAGCGTTTCGTAGCGCCATCTACATTCTACAAAACGAATACGATACTGGAGGACGCCAAGCGCCGCGCGGGTTGTGAAACACGCGGACTTGAGACACTCCGGGCTAGTATTCACGCTCGCTCTTTTTAAGAGCGCTCATAAGGCTCTCCCGGGCTGCACCCCGGCTGGCTTATAATTTGGGCGCCCACCCTGGAACTCGCCCGCAAGGCGATGGCGCTGTGACCCTCGGAGGCATCCTGATGTCCGCCCACTATTCAACTTTCTCGAGTACCAAGGCCTGCACTACGAACGTCTGCGTGGCCTCTTCAGATGCCGTGATTCTGGCTGAACTCGCCCCCCTTGGCGTCATTTTCGCCCACCGTCTCCCCGCCGCGCCGGACCCGTCTTGCTCACCTTCATCGGGCCGCCTCCCCCTCGTTGTTACTCGGCTACCGCTCCCACCCGCTCGTCCTCGAACCTGACCGCCCACCGTTGTGCTTTAACTGCTGCCCGATGGCCCACATCGCGGCCCGGTGCTCATGGCCCAGGGCCTGCACCAACTGCGGCAATCCCGGCCACCTCGCCGCGAATTGCACCCGCCCTTCCCGCTGCGTCAATTGCAAGGGTGCCCATCGCCCGGGCTCGCCGAAGTGTCTTCGGTCGGCTTACTTCCATGAGTGTCAGCGGCTCGTTACTGAGACCAGGGTACTCGAACAGGTGAAGGACACCTCCCCGTTGACTCTATTCTGCCAATCGGGGCCCCGGTGTCCATACAGTCACCAGACCGCTTGTGCACTGCGGCGGTTCGGGGTATTGTGGGTATTCAGCTCCACCTTGTCGCCCTTCTTATCGCCCTCAAGCTCCGCCCCTCATGAACCCAGATCCCACCACACAAGCCCAAGACGCTACTGGCCCCCGCGTGTCCCGTGCCCGCATTGCGAAGACAGATTCACCCGGCGCGGCCTTAGTAGGCACCTAACAGTGCGGCAGCCGGAGGTCCGTTCGGCAGCCAAGTCTGCCAGCTCAACCGCTTGAGCTGCGACTACAGACGGCCACACGCGACCCCCGCGTCTTCAGTATTATCCCAAGGGCCGCCCAATGGCCTTCGGCGTCACCTCAGGGACCTGCTCTTCCCGGCGCTCGGAGCCGTCGCCACTGCCCTCGCCAAAGCCCTCGCAAAGGTGATCGACTGTATGCGGGCCGACACTGTACCATCGGCGCTACGGCCAACTCTCTTTGGCGCGCGCCTCTTCCTCCTGGTTCACCTGGCCTATCGTTGCCCTTCTAATCTGATTATGGTCCACGCTGTCATCAGCTCCGAATGCGGGGTTCAGCAGGGGGACCCGCTGGGCCCAGCCCTCTTCTGCCTAGCCCTCCGGCCCCTCATTGCGTCCCTCCAGACTCGTCTGCGGCTGTTGTACATGGATGACGGCACATTGGCGGATTGTCCGGCAACCGTCACACCGCTGTCGAGCGAGTGCTCGACTACGAGGAGCCCAGCGACCTTGCCTTTAACCTCGCAGAGTGCGAGGTCTTCTTATTGGACCCCCACCCCGACCTACATCGTTTGCTGCCATGGTGCCGTCTCACTCCGAGGTCCCTTGAGCTCATCGGCTCCCCTCTTACGGACCAGGCAATCCGGCCTCTCTTGAACCATTGCCACGAGAGACCATCACCACTACCCCTGTTGGAGCCTCACCAGAGGCTCTTCCTCCTTCGGTAATCTTTCTCGCCGGCTCGCTCACTTGCTCAGGACAAGCCCGGCTGGCACTGAGGCCTCAGCCCTCCATGCCCTTGACGAGATGGTGACGCCCTAACGACGAGGATGCCGAGGCCCCTGTCCGCTTCGGTGGTCTCCGCATCCTCAGTGTACACCGCTTAGCTCACTCTCGTCCCCTTCTACTGAAGCCAGCACCTCGTTTGGGACGGCACGGTGGTTGACCCTCTAGCACCTTCTCATGCCAACCACCGTGCAACCACCGCTGTTATGTGGTAGCCCGGGCAGAACGGGCCAAGCTCAGGACGTATGTCACACTCCCGACAACCCACCTTTTTTCCCCCCTTGCCTTTGAAACCTTAGGCTGGCACGGCCCCCTCACTGCGAGCTTCCTCGAAGGGGTCTATCATAGGCTGATCCGCGCCACCCACAAGCGCGTAGGTTCTTTCCTTCTGCAACGCCTCTCCCTCGCTGTGCAGAGAGGCAATGCCATCACCTTCCTCGGGACAATGACGGGCTCGGACCCCAACTAATTCCTAATTATTGTGTATTTCAAGTTGTATATGGCAAATAAATTTACTGAACGAATTGTCAACCTATTCCATTGATGCTGATGTACTTTGAAGAGCAGAACACATTTATGCTTGTAGAAGTGTCAAGGAGGTCGTCACAGTTTCTAAGGGTACCTTCATAATCTTTGTGCTGTTATAAGCACAACCAGGTATCTTTCCCGGTTCGGTCAAGTACTATTCAAATAGAATGAAGTAGATCCATGGATAGCTTAGGGAATCCACTTTTCATATTTAAGAACTCTATTCATCCTCTATCTATTTTTTTTCCATCTATACTATCTGTCCTATAAATTATCCTCTCGCGTCGCTTCCCGATTTCGTGTTCATCGCTGCAACCATTGTAAATTTGTCCATAAAGCCTTAATGTCTTTTTAATAACGTCCGAGACATGGGAGGAGACATGTAAAATACTCAAGTTCAAAATATATTTCGTTTACCAGGTAAACCAAAAATCAATTCTGTTTTATCTACTTTTTGGAGTTCATAATGTTCGAATCGTATTAGATATATATATATATATATATATATATATGTGTATATATATATATATATATATATGTATATATATATATATATATATACACCACTAGCACATGTTGCCATATTCGTTGATTACATAAATAATTCATCAGGCTATATATGTGACATCCATTACCATTACACATGTGACATCCATCGTGGCATCCATTACCCCCAGACACCGATGTCCTGACTTTGTGTTCGATCTTTCTTTTCCTATTTTTTCCAGTCCGCCGACTTTAAACTCTTCAACCAGCTGGCCGACTTTTCTAAGCGTAGCAGGGGTACCAAGACTGTATCAGAGATACTAGATCCATCCACGGTGCGACGTATGGAGCAAGGTAGAGCAGGCACTATCCTCCCCTGTGTGGCTGGAGCACTGTTTCTCTATTATCCTATGTATAAACTTGAAGACGCGGAAGGCTTTCTATACTGCACAAAGGAGCCCGTTATGGTCTTCTTTTTAGGATGGGCAACTACAAAAAACCCCGATAAGTTACACGAGCTCATCTATCGAGAAATGGACCGCAGGTAATTACAATTAATAAATACAATTAACTACTTATTAGTATTGTGTGGTTATAGTGATCTATTGCAATTTCCGTACGCGCAGCGAGATAATAAACGAAAAGAAAATACCCTGGGAATTTAAATAGGTGATCAGCTGATCAAGCTCCGACCGCGATCGAAACACAGAAAGAAACACAGCATCGACTTCAGATTGTTTGAATGCTATCTAGTCATATAATTTGAGGAACAATTGTGTCCCGTGAACGTGTATTAATAATTAAAAAGGGTAACATATTCGCTAAAACTTTAGACCCATCTTATAGGACGCCTAAGTTTTTAAGTGTACCCAAAAGGGAGAATGCGTTGCCCCCTTGTATTTATTGCGGAAATCTATTTCAGTTTGGTTTTGCTCGGTTGAATTGACATTTAATTCAATATTATTGGCAATTTATATATATATATATATATATATATATTATTTTGAGCCTTGACAACATTTCACCATTATGTTTATAATTTTTTTATTCTGTTTTCTTCGCCTACATCTGCAGTCCTAGTGTGCTCGTTGCAATTATGATTAGTGTCTCATGTTCAAGCCACCAGTCTTGCGAACTACTAGTCTCTCTTGTTATAGAAATGTTCTAATCTCTATCTCATACTCCCATACAATTGGCGTGGACAGCATTTTTTTGGAAAATGGCTCTTGTTTATGCCACCAAACTGTGCACAGTGACTCCACAACTTCTCTAGTCCACTTTGCCCCGACTGAGCCTCTGGCTCATGGGAATACTCACTAATATATCCAAATGTTGTTTACACACATGGTCCAGGCACAAGTGTCGACCCTTTGTTTCGATAATAAACAATAAGAATAATAATATTATATACAGTAATAATAATCATTTTTTCATTTCAGACTGAAATGGATGTTTGAGACGCCAGTACCACATCTAAAACACTATGAGTTAGCTCATCCGGACGTGACCTTCCGAATTCTGGAACGCACTGGCTCTCGTAGCCAGCATAAATCTCCACCACCAGAGCCACTTTCAATAAACAATATTACAGGGGCTTTCGTTCTTCTTGCCATTAGCAGCATTTTTGCGATTGGCGCCTTTATTGTGGAAATTACTGTTGGATCATGCAAATGTAGTCGATCTAAAGTAATCAAGTCGAATATGTCGCGCTGAGCCCAAAGTTGCGCAGAGCTCTGATATGGTCGACGGTACTAAGTTTCGAATCACCCTGCGGTCACCTCGTCACGAACAATACCTATAGCGCTATGAACACATTAGCCGAATCTAAAGGTTTCTGGGCTGACTCTTAGCTAGCATTTAACGTCCACGGTACTGCTGTTAGCATTGATTCAATATTAGCCGAATCTGGCTTATTTGCATTGTAATTGTGTTATCCTTAATGGTGTATTCATTATATCATTGACAAGAAAATAATGACTGAAAAGAAGTTCTTTGACTAATTTAAGAATGCCTTATGAGAGCTAATAGTGAACGAATCTTATTGTTAGCAAGATGCAGTGAGAGGCAATCCAGCATACGGCATAAACATAGGCAAACTTTTTCTCGTTCGCTCGACTGTCACTTTAATTATCTGCCAACACAGGTGGGCAGTTCAGGCCACCAGTCTCCGCAACTCCAAACCTGTAAGCAGAACTTTGACCACGCTTTACTAAAGGTTTTGCCATCCACGACTGATCCTTTGTCTTGCCTACCTTACGTTGATGCCTCCGGATCTTCACACTTGTTAGTACTGCGGGGTTCGTCCAGGTGGTGGCTCACGGCATATCGGAGTCCACGTCCAATACCTGCCACCAATTTTGTTAGTCCTTTCCTTCAACTATGTCTAATAGACACGATAGATAGTTCGCTTATTCCTTCATGAAAGAAAACGCCGAGCCTAACACATCTAGCAGCTTTTATTTCGCCTTCCCAAATACCCCATATATAAGTAATAATTAATTGTAATAAAAATATATTATAAAACAACTTACTACTCCATAGTAAGTTGTGTGTTACAAAAGTTTGTTGATGTAGGTAAAGAAGTAGAGTTCACGCTTACTTCAAACATTGCTAAAATAGGGGTTTATGCACAAAATATTATAAAACAACGTGAATCTCCCGAGACGCTCAAATGTTAGCCCAAATACCCCCCAAAATCCAGTCTTCGAGTCTTACCATCAGTGGTGATGGTGTCCTACTCGGAAACCGGCGGAATGAGTGGCTACTTTCGCCCCTTGTGAAATTCAATAATGTGTACGCATATTAAACTCCAGACGATGTTCAATTAGTTCAACCTGCTTAATTGGCTAATAATAGGCGCGAAAAATTTTTTTGATCAGAAGTACTTACGAATTTCGATATATTTACCGAACCGTTATGTGTACGTATATACATGTACGCTTTGACCTAAATTTGTAGGCTCAACTTCCAAATCTGATATTCGAGCTGTATAGAGCACTGATTATGTGAGTTCAACGATCGAAGGATGCGACAAGTCCTTGAAATGTATCGCATCTCTAATGCGGTCCTTTTACTGCGATATATTTAACCAGCATGATTGTTATAATACAAGACTGTATAATAGTTGCCACTGTGGCCCACATCGTGACAAACGCGTGCGGTCCAAGTTAGGATATTTCATAGGAGTGTGGTATCATACTTATTCCAATTGTATTTGAAACAGACATTGAAACTGTTAGGAATCGTCCCTGATTTGGTGTATCTACTTCTGTTGACGGTGACGAATCGAGACCTATACTAAACACAAGACGTTACATAGAACTAGCTATTCGGACACACCGACTACTATATACTTATTCTACAAAAAGACACCACCACCTCACAGCTTAGGTATTCGCTGTGATAGTGGCGGGTTTTTACCGGCTAAAAATCCTCGAACCTATAACTTGGGTCAGGTGCCTGGCGCTGTTTTTATAATACCTCGGGCACAAGACTTGCAGGGACCAGCTAGTAGTCATCAGTAGGCTGACGAATGGGTATGTAACCATCCGCCTGCCGCGTGTACCTCTAAGCCGGCCGAGCTCGCTCTTCTTTTGGAGAACTGTCCCGATTACCGATGAGCCGATGTCCCATCCCGACGTGGTCTCCGTCATAAACTTTACAAGAGTTAATGTCGGTACGGTGGAGGGCCGGTGGGGCTCTTCCGCGTGGGTCGCCTTCGCGCACCCACCTCTCCACTACTCTGTCTATGCCAGCGGTGCGTGCGTCCTCAAAGCAGGGGGCCAAGTATCGACCCTTGTGGCACTCCGGCTGTCATGGCCATCTCGAGACTCGAGCTGGTGATGTTCCTTTCGTGCAGGTAGTCCGAGATAACCCTTACGAGGTACCCGTCGACGACAGGATAGTCTTCCAGGGCAGGCTGTTGAAAGCATTTTTAACATCCAAGAACACGGCCAGATAGACCTGTCGCGTCTTCAGGGTCGCGCAGTGCAACTCTTCTGCCCTTTGGACCATCGTTTGGAGCGCTGTGTGAACAGATTTGCCCTTCCTAAAGCCGAACTAAGTTGACTAGAGGAGGCCGTTGTTTTCCGCGTACGTCCGGAGCCGACTTTCAATAATGCTTTCGAAAGCCTTGGCGAGCGAGTTGATGAAGCAAATGGGAAGGTAGGAACCGTTGCCTTTCGGGAGGAGGACGACCTCTGCGCTCTTCCAGGCCCTCTCTGAGCACCTTAGTGTCTATGCCGGCGACGATAGCAGGGAACTCCCGAAGGAGATCCTTAACCGCTGCCGGTGTGATTCCGTCGGGTCCAGGGGCCTTGCCCTGTTTGATGCGGGCCGCAGCTGCAAGAACCTCGGCCACTGTGACTTCTGGGACCTGCTCCTCTTCCTCTGCTCGTTCTCCTTGTCGCCTGTGGCCGTATGGCTTCCGATCGAAATCATCGTGAGAGGGGAACAGCTTCTCAAGTGTCTCCCTTCTCTCTTCTGCGGTGAGGTTTACCTTCGGGGCCGTCTTGGTCTTGGCACGTACAATCGTTTACGGCCGACCCCACGTGTCCGCGTCAATCTCCGCAAGGAGTTCCCTCTAGCACCTTCTCTTGCTCACGTCGATGGCCCGCCGAAGGGACAGCCGGTGCACTTGGTATTCCGTCAAAAGGGTCGGGATGTTATCAAGATCCCCCCTGGCGCGGTTGATGGCTCGCCGTGTCCCGAGGCAATCCTGCCTGGCTTCTCGAACCTCCCGACACCACCAGCACACCGGCGTGACTGACCTACTCCGTCTTGGGTGCACCGCTGGGGCGAGTCCTGTGAGCAGAGGGCCGCAGAAGGGCCTCGGGGGTCTCTGTCGGGGGTCCGTCCAGAAGAGTGGCCTGTAAGATGGTCCTAAATTTGTCTATGTTCTTGATGTTGTACACGCGCCTGGCTGGCGGGGGCGTAGGAGGCTGCCCCTTTGTTCTGGAGTGTATCGAGTGCTCGATACAGTGGTGACTCCTCATCTTTATCTTGCAACTGTTTTTGTAGACTATCAACTTCCTCAGCTTTCTCGTCTGCAGCTTCTAAGTCTTTCTTAGTTTCATCCAATTGAGTTTGTAGTGCACTTTTTCTAAGGTTTTCCTCGTCGTCGAGTACTCGCCAAGAGATGATCGTGCCCGCTAGACCCTCCCCACACACCGTCAGGTCGGGAAACAACGAGCATGCGCCACGTTGAAACGTGGACATCGCACCGTCATTTAGCAGGGAGAGGCCGTACGAGGCGAGCCAATCCTGCACACACATGCCCCGACGGTCATTCCTCACCGATCCCCAAACCTCCGCAGCTGCAATGAAGTCGCCGCCAACGATTACCCGATGATCGGGGGCTTCCTGTATGGCCTCTCCTAAATAATCTAGGAACGTGTCAAAAGTGGCGCGCGCACAATTCTGGCTGCAGTAGCACGAAAAGACGTGGCCGACACCGGCAACGTCGATCCAGGCGTACCCCATGCCTTGTCCGCTTCCCGAGATTGCCAGCGAAGGGTCCGTGACGACTCACGCGCTACGGTCGTCTCTCCTACTGCCAATCACCCCCACCATGTCGTGCGCAGGTCTACTGCGATTGCAGTTGATCTGTATGTTGAGGATCTCTCTAGGCGGAACGGTCATGGTGTCGGCTCGAGTGAGCTTTCACCTCGACGTCTTCCATCTCCGAGACGGGCTCTTCTATGACGGAGGGAGGGTTGCATGATGCCGCTGCCGCCGCCGCACCTCGAGTCTGCCACCCGTCGGCATCTGTCGTCACTGCCCTCGCATCACGTCTTCGCGGCCTACGGTCGGCAGCTACTTGTTCTTGGTTTGCACGCTCGGTGGACGCGGTGACCTTGTCCTGCTTTTCCTTGCGCATTCTCCCCACATCCTGCTTATAGGCTGGGCAGGCCATCGAGGCGGCCCGATGCCCCTCTGCGTTGCAGACGTAGCAGCGTGCGGCGCTCTGGCATTCTCTGGCCCGATGGTCCATCTCACCGCACTTGAAGCATCGCTGCCCCATGACCTTGTTGTTGGTGCACGCGAAGGAAATGTGCCCCACGCGTTGACATTTATAGCAGGTCGAAGGGACTAGCCACTCTTCGACCCGACAATGACCGCCTCCGATGATGACGTGCCCGTCTTCCAGCAAGCGTCGGCTGGCGCTCTGAGGAACGGTGGCAAGACACCGCCAGCCCGCAAGGTTCGCCCGTGGCGGGGTGCTTCCGTTCGAACCACTGCAGTGGCGGGCGCGCAGATCTACGGCAATCTCCTCAGCCGAACAAAACGGCGAAACGTCCTCCAACACTACCGTGACGGCCTGCTAGGACGCCACCTGTACATCAACCTGCGCTCCAGATCCCGTTTGCAGAATCTGGGCAAACGTCGCAGCGCCGCCGGTTTGTTTTTCCGAGACTTTGATGATGATGTCACCGTCGCGGTTCCGGCCTCAAGCGGCTTGACGTGGCTGCGTAACGCTGCTACCGTCTCCGCGTACGTCGAGTTTTCGGGAACTCGGACGCGGACTGTACTCCCCGCTGAGGGTTTCGGGTGCTGCGGCTGCTGATGGTGCTCCCGTGAGCGCGATGCGTTCCTTGGGCTGCGGAGGCCCTTGCGAGCGGACACCTTGATGGTGCAGTCGTGCAGCCTGGCGCAGACCTTAGCCGTCTTTCTGGCCAACTGACCGTCGACTGCCTCACTAACATGCAAGCTGATCGCCTCCCCGGCCTCCAGTATTTTTTTTGCCACCTCTGCAAACTTTTTTGCTGACTTAAGCGAACGAATCTCGTGAGGAAGCGATGTCCAGAGCATTGGCAGCTGACAAGCGAGGGCGTGTCAGCTAGATTCTCTCCTGACGAATGGTATCACAAACTTAGTTGGTCGGCGAGCTGTTCGTCTCCTTACAGCTACTAACGGAAAAGCAATATCAGCAGGAATAATACCTCTAGACATTTTAAAAGCTAGGAGAGCGACATGGAGTGCATACAAAGCCGTCAACTTAAGTAACGAGTATTTTCCCATGATGTTCGTGACGGAATCTGACCGGCGCTTATTAAAGAGTACGCGGATCGCATCATTCTGGACGATCTCTCCCCTCTTCAATATACCTTTGTAGCCACCCCCCCCCCCCAGACCGCAAGGCCGTAACACAGAAGTGGCATGAGCAGGACGTTGTAAAGTCTTAACAAGGCGACGAAGCATGGCAATAAGTGTGTAGCATTTTAGTAGGAATGACTGGAGATGTTTATGTCATTTAAGAGTATCGTGTAAGGTTGTGCCAAGACACTTCACTGACTCAGACCATGGGCGCATCTCACGACAAAGTTGCACCGGCACCACCTGGACCGACCTCTGTGGTAGACGGAATAACGAGATGTTCGTCTTCTTGGCATTGATCACTAAGCCGAAGTCTTCAAAGGTCCCAACTATGTCCTCAACCCTCTTAAGTGCCACTTCTATATCACTTTGCACTGAGGTTGGGCGAATGCGGAACAAGAGAGACGTATCAGCTGCATATGCAGTAGCCTTCCCACATCCAACAGCAGGCATTTCAAGCAGAACAGAGTTGAAGAGGCTGATAAACATAAAAGGACCCAAAATAGAGCCCTGCGGAGTACCAATGTCCATCACACACCAATGATATGATTCCACGCCATCTGCCTTCAAAATGTCGGTTTAGCTCGTTGGCAATGACTTGTGGTTCGTCCACTGTCTTTCCCCCACTACAATGCTTCCAGGTAGCGTAGCCCTTTGCCTACCCTTACCGCAGGATGCCTTTAGGAAATTCCATAATCGTTTCGAGTTCCTTTAAGGATATTGAACTGTCGTTGATAAAATGCAGTCTGGCTGCTTGAACTTAGAACCGGTACTTGCGAAGACTAACATACAACGCATCATTAGATTCTTTCGAGCCTACTTTTACCGGTCTTTAGATTCTAACCGAACTTTGGGCCAACGGTGTTGAATCTGAATTTCCCTGTGACCTTAAGTTGCTGGTCTCCCGCGGCTTTCTCACCGTTCCCCGTGGTTAGTTCAAAGTCACAGCCGTTCGGAAATAACTGTCATACCAAGTATCGATGATGACTCCACATGGCCGCGCCACCGGAGACATTGGCTTTATTTCGTACGGCATTGTACGTTACTATTTATGTCTTTCAAGTTCCCGCCGGACGGCTATACATCTAGACCGTCCTATCTGTTCTGGTGTCTATACCGTATAGGCGACACAGTGTATCGTAACGGATCGCGATGACTGACGCGTGTCGCTGCTGAGCGTCTGTTCGTAGCCACCGTTGCCGTGGCGTGGCGGTGGGTTGGTCGTCTCTCCAACAGGCGCGGACGTGGCGGCCCCCGGCGCTTAGTGAACCATTCGATTGTTTGTCTCCGGCGTGCGTGTGAACTGGTGTGCTATTCAATTCAAATCATTGTTTATTGTCAGAACTGCAATTTCACAATGCTCAAGTTCTCGAAAAAGCAAAACAAGGATAAACGTGTATGTAACAGATCACGATAAACATGACCATAAAAGCCGTACTAAAAGTTACGAGGTACAAAACCGGAATATTCTATTGAGGCTATCCTACGCCCCTATTATTAGAGGTGCATCACCACCCAGGCATTACACGAAATATTTAATTGCACACATAACATCTACATTTTTATACACAAATAGTTCAATTTTTAGCAGCTTTCTCCACTTCGCAAGTGAACTCTTTTGCTGAGGTGAGAGATCGAATCTCGCGAGGAAGCGAACCCCAGGGGACCGGGATGTGGTAAGCTAGGGTAAGCCGCCCCAATTTGTTATACTATAGCATAGTAACGGGACGAGCAGCATTTTATAAACCAGAAGCAGACCCTCGACGGGTATTCCCAAACTATTGGGTCGCGTCAGTGAGGCGATGACCGCATAGCACCTAGAAGCCACTCCACTCATGTGGTCCTTCCAATCAAGTGTGTCCCTTATAGTTAGGCCTAAGCATTTGACAGTCGAGGACAACGAAACCGGTAAGCCACAGAGTTAATAATTGTTTTTCAAGCTGTTCCCCTATCTGACAGGCCTCAGCTCTAAACCTTTAGGTATTACTATGAGGACCTGTCGGGACCACCTTTTTGCTTAATCTCTTCCACTCGTACCTGGCGAGAATCTTCAGATAAAGAAAGGTGATAAAGAACTCCAAAGATTCTACGCGTCTGACAGATTTGAACCTGTGCCCCTCCGGTTGGACTGACTGAACCTGTGCTGGCCTCTGCGGCGCCCGAAAGAGGGTGATGACTGCCTTGCTCGCATTTATAGCCAGTCCGAATCTCTCAAAAATTTCGATCACCTCTTCAACTCTACCGACTGCTACTTGAATATCACTGTGAGCCGAGGACGTAGAAACCCGAGACAAAAGAGACGTATCGTCCGCGTGTGCCATAGCCTTACAAAAAGTTCCCAGCTGACATCTTCAACAGGATAAAGTTGACCAGCACTATGAACATGCAAGGGCCTAGGATAGAGCCTTGCGAAGTTCCGATAACAACCTCTTCCCATGCGCACTCTACCTCACCGACCTTAACTGCTTGTTTTCGATCCGCGAGATGCGATCTAAACCATCGAACAATATATGGCTTTCAACCCAGGTGTTGTAGTGCCTGCAAAAAAAAGGAATGCCGAAGACGTTTGAATGCAGCCGACACAGGACACGTAGGTTGTACCGGGATGAAGTCCACTGTGGTTGGTGTTGAGAGGTGGGTGGTGGACGAAGCGTTTGAGACGGGAGACGTGTACACTTCGTTTCGTCCACCGGATTCTTGGCAGGTCTGCGTCCGGAGTGAGTACAATCTCGAAATTTGTCAGTTCCGTTTTCCGTATAATCTTGTAGGGTCAGAAGTGTCGTTTTTGCAACTTATCCGAGAGGTCAACCGTGTGTACTGGGATATGGAGGAAAACACGCTCCCCGTGGTCAAAATCGAGAGCTCTGCGGTCCCGGTCGGTGCGTTCTTCATTGACACATTTCTCTATGTCCGCCAACGTTTGGGCCAGTTTGCGAGCGTAGTTCGTTCGGTCGATGAGTTTATTGACGCAGTCATCGATGGAGCTTGCACGGTCAGATGGCGTAGGTGGAAATTGTGAAACAAACGTAGAGGTTGACTCCCGGCAGTGGGTCAAGAAGAACAGCGAGCGCTTGGTTGCGCGTTGCGGCGTGGTGGTGTACGGGCATGACACGTATGGAAGCAGTTCATCCCAATCGGGCTGTCGTTCGTTGACGTATTTGGCGAGCATATCGGCGAATGCACGATGCGATCGCTCTGTTTGTCTATTGTGTAAGAAAACACACGTATGGTTTATAGAGAATGGTGAACTCAACTAACGAATGGACGTGCACGACAATGTATGTATTGTGGGAGAGTAGGAGCGTGCACACACACACACACACACAGACTATCGAGGGTACCAGCAGGGGGAGACGTGCAGACGGCACGTCAGGCGGTAGGCGATCGAGGGGGCTATCAGGGAAGAGAAGTGTCATCACCGATCAGTCCCGTCGGTATGGTCGGAAGTAAAGCCGGCTACTCGAGTGTATTCGGTCTGTACAATAAAACAAAACCCTCCATGAGATACCAATCGCGCTCATACGCAAGAAACCTACTGTTTTCGCTTAGCTGCCTCACTAAAGGCCCTTACGCCATTCCTTACAATTGGTTTGAGGGCAATAGGGTGAAGTGCGACGTTGATTTGTGCCGCAGCGCCTGGTGATTTCGGCGACGAGACCTCCGGTCCCAAACCGAACTGTTGGACTCTTGAAAAAGGCGGCGCCGACCACAGAGATGTCTGCTCCAAGGTCGATCAGACACCGTGATGCGGACGTGGTTATGTTCGAGTTCGACGACGCCGCTGGCTCCCAGTGAGTTCAGTATCAGCGGCTTTGTTAGTTTCCCGGACGTCGGGCTCGGTTGAGCCTGCGACTCGGTCGCGACGCGTCCCAGGATGCCGGCGGTGACTCCCGGTTGGGAGGCTTTCCTCGCTTCCGGTTCAGGCAGTTGCCTAGTACGTGACCCGGATAAGCGCACCAACTGCAGTATGACAAGCCGTCCTTCGTGAATCGTTGACCCTTGAGGCATGGGCCGTCTGGTTGCTCATTTCGCAATGGCGGACTATGGGACCGTGAAGGTGAGCGTGTAGTGCTACTGGCTGGGGAAGGTGGGAGTCCCCGCGGGTTCGCCGCGGCCGTATCCATGAACCGAACCTTGAACGCGGTACAGAACGTGTCAAACGTAGTCAGATCTCGGGCCGTGTCAAACCATGCCGCGGCGACTTCCTGCAAGGCGATGCGGACGCCTACGAGCTTGCGATCTGCACTGTGAACGTTGCGGTTGCCTTGTAATCTTGAAGCCATTGGGCTGCCCGTCATGACGTGGTCCTTCCCGTGAACTTTGGAGGTTCTTGGGGGACCTGTACCATGACGGAGTTGAGTGCCATGTCTGGGTCCTCATCAGTTGATTTTGCGCTTTCGAAGGGGTCGTCCGAGGCGGCCGGTGAGGTGGGGTTGGCGACGGTAGTGTACGACTTACCAAAGCGGGTCGTACTCATGCGCGGTTTCTGGGCAGAGGCTAGCAGTCGGAGCTCGACTCTTTGGGGAGCTGGTCGAAGCGTCCATCCGGTAGCACTCGCTTGGTTGAGAGGTATGGGTGGTACCCCGCATTTCCACCACTCTATAATAACGCTGCGTGTCGGAAGCTTTATTTCGTACGGCGTTGTACTTTACTATCTATGTCTTCCAAGTTCCCGCCGGACGGCTACACTTCTATGCCGTCCTATCTGTTCTGGTGGCGTCTGCCGTATAGGCGGCCCAGTGTATCGTATCAGTGGGTCGCCGTGACTGGCGCTTGTCGCCGTGGAGTGTGAACTGCTGTGCTGTTAGGTATGTGTCAACTTTTTTAAAATAGTCAGCCTCTTTATAACCCGGACAATTTCATGTCCCTGGTGTAGTGGAGAGACGACTCTCGAGAACCCGGATTCTTCTTTGTGCCTCCTGAAGTTTAGCGCATACAGTCTTGCACTCTCTACATCCCTCCAGATGTTTCTCCTCCTTGGCTTTTTCCAGCTCCTTTTCTGCTTTATCTCGTATCCTGTCTAAAGCTTTTATTCTGCTTTCCAGGCTACCGATGGAGCGCGTAAGACTATCTCTCTCACCTGTCGCGTGCGTGAGTCTATCCCAGAGACCTTTGTGCCTTTCAGCCCAGTCCCTGTTCTGGTCTTCTAGCTTTTGAATTTGCGTTTCAAGCTCTTTTTGTGCTATGGGATCTGGTGTTACCAATTTTATGGCACTCTGCACCTCTTTTATAGCCGTTCTGAAGCCTCCAATGTGGCAGCTGAGGTCAGCTGAGGTCATTTTAATCTCGATCTTGGTGTTCCTGACCTCAGAATACACTGCAAGCGGCATGAGCGCACTGAGTCCTGCATAGCAGAAGACTTTTTTTTTTTTTCTGAACAGCCCAGACCGTAGAGCCCGGCGTTTCTCTCTTCCTATCTCTTCGAGAGTTTGGAGAGCCCGATGCCATCCTTTTCCTTTGTGACTTACGGCTCTGATTGGAAGAATACGTGTGATCATCTTTCATGTCTTCACCTGTCTCCTCTCTAGTTAAAGTCTGTTCATCTGAACACCCGAGACCACTACCCTTGGATTCTCTTCCTACGGTATCTACTGTTGACCCTACATTCTCATCCAAGGCGGAGATATCTACTCGACTCTCCTTCCCCGTCGGGTCCGTCCCCATAGGAGCCTGGCCCACCGTTGCACATTTACATTTAAAGGGGTTGTCCGTCTTATGATGCAATGCCGAAGGCAGTACCGTGGACGTTAAATGTTCGCTGTGCATCAGGCCGAAAAGTTTATAGGAGCCTGGTCCGCCATCTAAAACAACTATGCACAAAATAGTGATAAGAGTGAAAGCGTGCGGAAAACTTTCCAGAAAGCCTCCGAAAAGTTTTCCAGTTAGACGCCCTATCTGCACCCCACCGCCTACCAGGCTGGCTAATCTAAATGCTTATACCTTTGACCCGGGCCTCTATACCTAACCCGAAAGGAGAAGTCTATCCCTGCTTGGAGACGTATCCTCCCGGTATATAAGGCAGGCCGTCCTGGCTACCTAAGTTACTCACTTTCTCATTGAAATCCGAGGCGGACGGGCACGCCACCAGCCTTCTCCCGCTCGTGAAGAGGTTGGTCAACCTCCAAAGAGGCCTCAGGTTCAGCACAAAGTCCGTTCAAGACAGATTTCATCAATCGTTCATTCAACACAGGTGTCTATGGAAACCTCAAAATTTCACGCGAAAACCGAGACGTGGGATCGCGTAAACGCACTCGTCCGTGTCTCGAAACCACACTATATTACCGATTTTGTATTTCTGTTTAGCGATTCCGTGTCCAAAATGAAGCACTGCGCAATTTCTCAATTGATAACTTTAGGTCTAGCTTTTCTGTCCACTCGCGAAGATCTCCCAATGCCTGCTGGAGAGTTGATCCTTGTTGTGGCGTACTAGCTGGACCGTATATCTTAATGTCGTCCGTTGACACATACGGAGGGAGATTGTTTGTGAGCGGATTTATACATACAATATATACATTAAGCGTCCTAATACTGTAGGACACCCACATGTTGTCTTTGCGCTTTCCGAGAATTCTTCGTTGATGCGTACCCGGAAAGTTCTGTTGGGTAGTAAGTCTCTGATCCAGTCCACTATTAGCTTCCCCACTCGAAATGACGGAAGCGCTTCGATTAGGTTTATATGCGTTACCCTTTCGGATGCAGATTTGAGCATCGAAGCACTGCTACGAATTTATTATAACTAGTTAGTTATTAATTGGCGTGTTGGGCTTATTTCTATAATGAGTGTGACCAACAACCATTGTTGCTTCAATCGTAACGAATGTCGACAATACGAGCAAATGAAGAAATTCATTAATAAGCACGTTGTGGTTGTTTACTGGGTTAATGTGAGTATTAGTAAGCACTTGCGCCCTTTAAGGTAACAAAACAAATTCATGAACTAATTAATTCGCCAGATTTTACGGAAATGATCGAACGTCCTTGACGGATACATGTATAAAGCAGAGGGTGCACCTCGAACAGTTCGAAATTTGTCCTTTAACGTAGATCTATGGCGCTTGTCAGACACCTTTAATTCGCCAACTGATATTCACGGCACTAGAAGATCCCGTAGGACATACGGCTCTTGCCATAAAACTTAATTCTAACTGATTAGTCGTTTGTACTTTTGCCCTGTAGGCAGTTGTATAACACAGCGGGCGTCGAAAAGACGCCCACCAGAGGCCAATAAGTTCTCGACGGGGAAGGGTCGTGTGGGAAACGGATGCCTTCTGGTTGTAGTGGTCGGTTGGTGATTTGGTTACGCAGGTGTGCTGAACGTAGATACTCCACGTATTTTTTTTAAAACGCTCTCAATACTGATAAAACACGACATTTAAATCACCTCTATATACTCACGTCACTGCATGCATCCACCCTATCAGCAGTGTGACGAGATGGTTGTCCCCTGGTAAATAAGTCGGACACTTCTTGTCACATGAGAATTCATTTGGCTTCTCTAGACGTGAGAGGCAGCGGATGAGACTGTCGGTTGGATCACTTTCGATGAATGGCTGATATTGATATATGAGGCTGGACTTTAGTACATCAGAGCAATTAGAGGTGAATTCGAGAGAAAATGTTCTGGCTTGATTATTTTTAATTTGATTTTGCTCGCGTCTTCAGGGAGACAGAATCATTACTACGAGACAATGTCATTTTGTTGCATTTTTCATTGGAGCATAGCACAAATTGTATCACTATGGCTGGTCAATCGACCAGCTTGGAGAACAACTTTTGTCTATAAGCGGTGAATGTGTCGTGGATGTGTAGTGTGTAGCGGCACATGTCGTGTGAACCTTTCGTGCACGTTTGACGTCTGGGCTTGTGCCACATCGATCTAGGAATACAACAACGTTCAACACGCGTTGAATCGAGTGAGCGATGGTCTTAATGACTGCCTGTCTACGCCGTTGAAGCACCATCCAGATTTAATTTGAATGGTGACCAAATCGTCGAACACTCATACTTTGTTTGACACAACACGTGGCAAACCGCCTGTGCCTAGCAGCACGTTCACTGAATTAGAGCCCTGTTCATCGAACTGGTTAATGTTGGGAGATAGTCCGCACGTGAACGTAACCCTGGGAACGTGGTCTCTTTTGTGGTCTCTGGGAATCCCAATCCACTGAAGGCAATTTGATTGTAGGGCTTCGGGGTTCTAGATGGTACGGGCCACACTCTTGCATTTTCGAAGCCCGCCCGCCAATCGTGTAAATGACCAAAGCCTGTGGTCCAATGGGCTTGACATTCAAGGGACGGTTGGACACCAACGATCGCTGCAAACCAGGATCCAGGAGGACTGCGCCGAAAAAGGCGCTAATTGTTAGAAAGAAAATCCATACGTAACCTAGGTTAACCTAACCGTCTAGGTTAATCAAATCTGACAAACATTTGAGCGTACAAATGAATGTACTTAATTTTTCTGTATCATGAAGGCCCCTGGTGGTACACATCTCCGAAATAACTTGCATGTGAGCCGTTCGGCTATGGTGGCGTCTGCGTACCAATCCTGTCGAATCTGGAGGACTACTTTATATTGTTCTGCGGAGAAGCCTAGATGGATGATCTCACCAGCGGCTGATCCAACGAGCCCTTGTTTTAGTCGCCAAAACTTCTCGATCTCCAACATGTCCGGGTGAAGGCGTATAGCGGCCTCGAATATCATCCCCCATCTATAGAATTTCTTGATGTCACCCGCGAAGATGACCCGCTATAGTGTGGCGCTGAAGAGTTATTTTTACTGATAATTATATGCTCTGCCGGTTTTGTAACTAATCAAACACAATAATTGTAATAATAATGAACACTGTATTTATTTTGGAGCCCAGTCATTGTTGTAAATATTAGTTAGCCGATGTTAATTTATACACAATATTCGGGTCAATTAGGCTTTGTCTCAAATTCGGAGGCCGCTTAGCCCGCTCTGCTTGTTTCTAAACTTTAACGCGTTCATAAATAAATGAGAGAGGAGACGGCGCTGCTCATGACGAACAAAATTGTCAGAACGTCTCCTGCCAATCGTACGGATAAGACGTGTGTCTTTCCTTTGGATAGGTTAGCAGGTTGCCTCACCGCACGTAGTTTTTCATCAATATGCATAGATCACGGCGTGTTGAAGTGATCAAAGTGTTGTCAAAAGAAAGAGCAATCATTTTTGATCACTTTACCATTTTGTACCCCATCATTAACATCTCAGGGGTTATCGAATTGACCACGATCCGCACTGTCCTTTCCTAATTGTAATTTTCCATGGAGTGTAATTGTGCCCATCTCCTGCCAACATGATGTGAAAGTTTCGTTCGACCATCCTGAGTCGTTTCATCGGTTACAATATTGGCTTCGATGTGTTTCTACACTGTTTCATTATTATTCGCACAAGAATAGTCACTTCGTCACTGCCTTTCAATTCACAAAACGGTCCAAATATCGGATGCACATTTCTTTGTCAGTAGAGTCACTCTCGTGCTGATAACGATTTATGAGGAGAGAGAAATGACACTAGCTCTTCAGCTGCCAATTGGTTGGCTTATTGTCCAGTATGAGATACAATGTGAATAGGTCATACGAGATAGCATGATGAATGATGCACGAAGATGTAGTTGAAACTCAGCACAGCAGCCCAATCTCTGCAATTTTTATAAATGATTCGGCTTCTTTATGTTAAATCAAAGCGCAGTTACATTTTACCAACACGAACACTATTTCACCCCCGTCCGGAACACTTTCGGAACGGTCCCAACCGACCAACCTTAAACAGGATCTCAGCAGTTTCAGCCCTTGCAAAAAGAATACTTTTCATACCGGCGATCATATTCTAGCATAAAGCAAAATGTGTTTTTCTTTATTTCGAGTCAACAAGTGACGTTAGTTGCCGTTACGGAGTGACTGGCGACGTTTCAGCTTCCCGATTGCCATCTCAGTGATAAAGGCGCCGATCGCGAACAAGCTGCAGATGCCGAGAAGAACGAGAGCTCCCGTAATTTCACGAAAAGTAAGGGCGTTCGGTAGCGGTGGCGATCCACGATGGCTGCGGGGTGCTCCTGTCCGTTCCAATATGCGCGTAAGCACCTTGGGGTTGGCTATCTCATAGTGCTTTAGATGCGGCACAGGCGTCTCGAACATCCACTGAAGTCTGAAAGCAATAAATGGATTCAGCATTCATGCAACGATATCAGAAAATGACGAATCTTAATTGTGCCGAAGAACTGGTTCGATAGACAAGACATATATACATAAAGGTAGCATTTTACGCCCCTCCACTCAAGGGACACGCGACTCGGTGAATCCCCCACTCCGCACCGGCTGGTTACAGGTACGGCGCTATACGAGCCCGACTATAACGGAGAGCTAAACATGCACAGCGTGATATCAAATGTTCCTGAACTACATATAAATATGTTAAAATATCATATTCTAGCATAAAGCAAAATATGGATAATATAGTTATTTAGAATATCCCAGACAAGTATCGGTCCCAAAAGGACACACACCAGTGACCAATATCCCTGCAGACCATGCGTCAACCCCTATGTATGCGTACCAAAGTATTGCTTTCAACCATCACACATTATACAGGAATAGCACGCTAAATAATGAACACCTTTTTAGCCGGGACATACTAGCGTACCAACAGCAGTGAGTAAGAAAACGCATTATCGTGGAACGTCATCAACTCGCGAATGTCTTATTGACCGGCCACAAGCGACAAACGGGCAGCACTCCTCTACACTTTGGAGCACGGTAAAGCTCTTTTTTTTTTATTATAACAGTTGTAAACGCCATTTACGCAATCTACAAACCCGTCGGGTCGAACTCAACATTAGATTGCTAGTCTAATAAAATAGACACCTCCCATAACACGACAAATCCTAGAACTCATTGATCACGATAGCATATCGAACACAAATCTGGCCATTCCCTCGAGCCAGCTTATTCGCGGACACCGGCTATGCAGTACTATAATAATTTACCAAAGAAATATAAGCATCTTCACGAATTATTCAACAAACCCATCTTAATACCCACCTACGTTCCATTTCCTTGAAAATGATATTATGTATTTCATCGGCATCCTTCGAGGTTGCCCACCCCGTGTAGTAGACCATCAGCGGGTCCTTTGAGCAATACAGGTAGCCTTCGGCGTCGTCGACCTTCGACGGCGGATAATAAAAGAACGCCGTCGTAAAGTAGCAGGGAACCACAACACCTAAACGGCCTTGTTCCAGGTTGCGGAGCACAGATGTCTGCAGCAGATCTTCAGTTCTTGTTAAACCTTCAGTTCGCCTCACGAAGGCGGCTAACTCACGGAATAGAGGAAAATCAGCAGCCTATAACACATGAAAGCTGGATTTAGCACTAGCAGTAGTTAACGATCACACTTTTAAGGATCATCGTTGAGACCGAAGGATATGCACATCTGCAACCCCAAAGTAAGATCTCTTTGCCATATTTGATATACCGATTTGTCGTTCTATGAGATCTACATGCTATGGTGGAGGAGCTTCCGTGTCCCGGCTTAGAAATGCTGGCATATTTCGTTATGGCTTAATCTTATACGGCTCTCTCTCTCTCTGTAACTATACTTTGTGTTTCTCTTTTTAATAAGCTATAATAATATTGTATTGTATGAATGCCCGTTACTTGCCTCCAGTATTTCGTATGTACCAACTGAACTAGGGACCAAAAGCCTGTATCTTTCCGGATCCTGGTCCAAAACATCCTGCACCGAGTCAATGCGCGATGCCTGTGCCCGCACCGACATAACCGATTTCAAAGTGGCTGATAAGTACGTGCTCATCACTAGCGAAGCTAACATCCAAGCAGCAAACAGGACACGAAGGGTGTCCGAGCTGTAGTGAGTCGATGGCGCTGTCAAGGAAAACCACATGCTATTTCAGTTGGAAACGGACAAAAAAATTTTGAGCACGCGACTCATGACTTTCCATCTGCATATTTAAATGGGGATGATAACATGACAATAAATATCGATACTATGAAGAGGCTAAATGTTAAGTTTTGTTGCTTTAAATTATATTACGTACACAATATATATATATATATATATATATCCATGAGGGTCTTGCATGTTTTATCGAACTTATAATCATAAAAGAGATGAATAAAGAGATACATGGTGTAACATGGTGAATTCTAAGAACACGCTACTATAATAGTGTCATATTATACAATAGACACTAGTAGATTGAAGAATTCACTCCATAAGAGTGTCGAAATTCATGCTCCTCATGAAGTCAGATAATACTTATATCACATAATCTACAAATATATGTGGTGAATTATCAACTCTGACAATACCCTTTGCAGCCATGCAGTGGACTGAAGGCCCACTCATGTTCTAGCGGGCGAATTTGTCACCAAGCAACACAGTATAATACCTTCCTGCAGTAGCAGTTCATAGAATATCGATGCATGATCTATAAACGTAATCCGCTCTTTTTCGGCCCGCACTTGAAATAAGCCCAGCGTCCAAGCAAGAGTCGGCAGCAAGAGCACGCATAAGCCTAATAGAAGCCACAGCTGAAAACGGCATCATACGGTGGTTCGCACTGTTGAAAGCTTCTACGTTTAACTGTAACTAATGAACTTTCGCTTTAGTTAAGTCAGTACAGCGCGAAGCTATTATAACTACACGTATATGGTATGCGATGCTGCAGCATTGCAAGAGCAAGTGTATATTAAAATGGCAGCATGGCGGGATATAACTGCTTTGCCTCTTGGCGAATCAATAAGTCGAGAGGTGTCATACGCATACTTATGATGGTGAAGCTGCTGAGGAAATGTACAGGTGTCATGAGGCGTCATAAAATACAGAGCATGATATCAAATGTTCCTGAACTACAAAATAAATAATTCGATTTTGTAATGAATAATCCAAATCCCCAAAGTCACTTAAATAGACAGGTACATTCTTTTCAATAGATTTTAGAACAGAAATTCGGAGAAAATTGCGCAAGTATTTTGTGTTTCCAAAAGCAAGAACTCTCTGGGTCCATACGGTATGAGAAGAAGTGTCTGTCAGCCATTTCCTACAACACACTTTCGTGAAAAATATCCCGCATTCTTATGATGATTATAGTCCTGTTGATTTTCATGAAACTGATAGGCCCCAGATGCACAATTTACTTTGAATGTTGACTGTCCTGCTGAATACAGAAGCTGCCGGTCAGTTCCACAATTCTCTGCGGAAAAAAGAGCTTGTAACTCGTTTCCACCTCAGAAGGTGCTAGTTAGTGATTCTCCACAGTGCCTACTCTATCAGACTTCTGTATAATGAGACCATTTTACTTTATACAAAAGCGTCATCAAAACCTTGTAAAAGCTCTGCATTTGTGTCAACGCAAAAGCTGTTTTACTATCAAAGGAAGTATTCTGAAGAACGAGAACGGGCCAGGCGTCCTATACGGGTCAGGTAGACCTTGGACAAGGTCGATGTACATGTACTGCGAAGGCAGCCATGTTGTCATCATCTCGATAACCTCCGACGTCTGAAACACGGGACCGAGCGCGAGATCAGCCACCTGGATGATAATCACATATGTATATCCGCAGACATAGCAGAATGCACAATACACAAGCGATCAGTTCAGAAGGAAAACTACGAAGAAAAAGAGCTAAATAGATATGATGGTTAAATACAGAAATATTAACGATAATGTCGAGACTCTTAAGCGAGCCGAAATGTGTAGGAAAATTCGGAATTTTGTTTGGATTTTTATTAGATATTGATCAGCCTAGAAGTAGTTGGTTCTAACATCAGAGGCCAGAAACACGGGTTTAAATCGGCTTAGCACTGGTCACGACATTAGAATTAGTCTCTTAACGGGGGGTCTCTTTAAGCTTTTCAGGTGTTTCAATTCGAAAACGACAACTGTTTTAACGCTCACTGGAATACTTCCCTAAATTTCATGCGGTAACAATAATCGGTATTTCCGTATCGAAACTTATACCAAGATGTCACGTTACCAACCCCTTCGACGACGGGAGCTAGTTGTCCTGTGCAGGTCTTATTGGGAAGGCATCGACCCCACTCTGTGTACGGGTAGCTGATTCTCTCCCAGGGCAGGCCCATGGACGCAGTGATATTAGTGAACAATGAGGCCTGCAGTCCCTTTGGGGTCACGCCATCTCCGATGTCCTCCACTTGCGCGATGACCTTAACACCGAAATATTCATGTTGTCATTAAGTTTGCATTTGACACCGTGTACGGACCAGTGCCAGATTGCGAAATGTGTATGCTGATCTGAATCTTTCTAGTCATTTTTCAAAAGTTCGCAATTGCCGGCTATATACCCTAGGTAGGTTTTGAGCTCCGTGCGCGAATTAAATTGCCATAAGCGTATACATATATTATGCGCAAAACCTGTATTGTTCTTGTTTTTCCAGGTCTACATAAATATATATATATATATATATATTTATGGTGCATTTCGATATCCTGTTATATCTACTACCGATTTCTGAAAATTAAATCGAGTTATGATTAAGTCCAGCTTATTATATCGACTACTACACTTACATTGATGTACGCAATTTTCAACGTGATATTCTCCCACGGTCGCATGACGCCTTTTAACACAGATTCACACGGGTACTTCGGTACCGAAGACATAAATAAAAAATATACCCTGTGTCGTCAATATGTTTTTTTCTGTAAAAGCGAATTATGCGTCTCAGAGACTAAGGGCACAACAAGACGATGATTAATAAGCATAATTTTGGAGTAATTGAAGCGATTATACATTAGTCACAATTCTACTAACCGGCTTAAACTTGGTTCATTAGCACGCAGTGAATGGGCTCATTTTACAAACAATTTTTACCATGACTTTTGCTCTAGTTTCAAAGTGCCAGTCCTAGACAACGGTAATAGATAGGCTCTATAATAGGAAATTCTATCTAAACGTATATCGACACTTGTTAAAACACACAGATTTTGAGATTCGTAAAAAATTAGAAGATATGCAACTTTCATCTCGATATTGAATGCACACCACAACTTCGGCAGGTTCTAGACAAACTCGACGATGCTCTTAACCAGGCGTGGGGTTTTTACCGGCGACGCCACAGTTCTTGATCTACTTCTGAGTCACAACGACGGCTGAGCGGTAGTTTTATAGAATTGGCTAAGTCACTTGAATTACTCATTGAATCCGAGGAGATGATCCATTTGCAAATATAAATACAGTTCCTCGACCGCGCTGGCTCATTCGATTAATGAACTGCCTTCTTATCGTATTAACCACGACCACAGAATACGGTGTGATCCATGAACGATACTAGCATAGAATTTAAGTAATTGTAAGGTTTAGGAAAAAAACACGATCATATGGATTGTTTTGGAACTCTTACCATCCATAGGTAACACGGTGTACGTTATGTGGCATCTCGACACGTCTGAATTCATTAGGAGATAAGCTTCGAACTTATTTTGCCGGCTGTAAGACGGCAGACTTGAGTACGCCACCAACATAATCGCTACCGGACGCAATACGTACGGCAGCTCTCAAATCCGAGAGCGTTTGGTGGTTCCGTTCGATAGATATTAAGCATTTAAAGCGCAACCCCTCAAATATTTCAACCGCTACAGCGGTCTCTCACGTCGATCCTCTGAAAACGTCGGGTCTAGCGATTAATTATTGCAACGGCCGGGTCTTATTTATCTAGGTCGACCCTATACCCTTAGAGATACCTGGGTGAATGCAACATATAATCTACTCTTGTTAACATTAGACCGACAAGGACTACCTCTGTACCTCATGGTGTCTTACGACGTTACGTTGTCATTACGATCGATCTTTGTCACTGGGCATGCTGCAGATTCCACTGCGCATTTTATTGGTAGGCCGGCGTGAATATGTAACAGACGGCAGCCGCCCGCCCTGTATTTGTTTCATTGTTGTTTTGTGCGGAGAAAGGTGAAATAGTAGTAATGTATTTTTGCTACTTGATTGGAAAGAACTGTCAAGTCCAGAGCCGTGTGGAACTCGATCCCAACGGATGGATTTTGTTCCCGACGAGACGCTTGCCCTCTAAACATGCCTTGCCCTCTAAAGCGCACCCTCCACCGGAACGGACCCCAGTCCGCTTTGTCCTACACGAACATGTAGGCCTACATAGGATCATGTGTCTTCTCATGAACTTGAGGTATCTCGTGAACTTGACCTTAAGGTAGCGTAGTCTATGCGCACTCGCCGTTGTCTTTCGAAGCGTTGCCTTTTTCTTGACTAATTTTTTTCTGCCACATTGTGTCCCTTCCATCAACTCCCCGTCCTCTCCCATATGTATTCGACACTATTTTGCCAGCGTCTGATTGGTGTGGCCTTCTAACCGCGCCTTGCAGTGAGTACACAGGGCCGTCACGAATTGTCGTCACGAGAACATTCCCTGCAAGAGCTGCGAACAAACTACGCTGTAACCAATCTGCAGGCATAAAACAGGATGTGAGAGACAAGAGAGCCAAACAGGCTTTATATATTATACTAAGCACCACCACCACCCGAACGGAGGGTAGTCGTGTGTAGGACGGAATAGAAAACGAGTATCTTGATGTCTAAATGAAAGTTCCTTGGTTTCACAGGCTTCCGAAGGTTCCGAGTCCCTAGCGCAGATTCCCCTGCTCAGGACGACTCCAGCTTCGGGGTCAAGTTTCGTGAAGATAATTACCGCGTCATGATATGCGCCACTCAAACCTTTATTCAGTGTGCCACAAGAACGCATTGAACATACCGCTGCAACCATCAACCATACTTGTACGTATGCGCAGCTTTATGATCACGCAATGACGACGCTTGTTCTACGCCAAAAGACATCAATCTATTAAGAGGAAGATTTCGTTAAAGACGCCAATGAATATTTAATCAAACGCTCATTACCTTTATTCATTTTTGCTTTATAACTCAAACCATTTACGACTAGCGAATTATCGCCCATAGTATCGCCTTGTTTTGTATTCCATTTTCATTCCCTTCGATTTGACTCGAAGGTCGATCACACGATACCTTATCAATTATGTTCTACAATCTCGTTTCGAAGACTATATCAGGCGGCCAAACGTAACACGAAACTCTAGCGCAGTTATTTTATTCCTGAAGAAAGTACTGTTACTCAAGCGTCATAAAAACAAACATTTCCCTAAGAGTAATGACAACACTATGAAAAACAACGCAAACATGTCTGCTGATCGGAAAATTTGACAACGCAATGCTAAGGAGAAAATAACCTTAATGGACAATTATGTTGCATATAATAGAGCATGTACAATATGAATCCGAAATCACCATCAATTCCTATGTTTATGATTGGTGCAAACGCCTTCTACGAGATCCTTGATAATATACACAGCTATATACACATTTGTCACGGGCATGTTTTGTATGGGATGCATATATATATATATATATGTGGCGGGCATCCCTTGCATGGGATGTGTATATGGTGACAGTTAGCGAGTTCAATGATGCTTCGCTTGGTTTATCGCATCGTTCTGTCTAATTTTGGAAATGTGCTACCATGAAAATGAATGTAATTTTGTTCATATAAGAGTGATTTACCTATCTCAAGAAAGCAGGTTCGAAATATTTGGGTAACAACGATCGCGAAATGAAATTATGTTTCGTTGATGGTGTTCATATATATATATATATATATATGTATATATATCCAATTAATTAGTTAGTGTTTAGCAATTGTTTGCTTTCGCAAAAGATTGGCAAGAACAGTTACAAGATTTTCACGAAACCTTATGCGTGATTAGGCAAATATACGAGGACACGTCGCCTCGATACAAGAATACGTATACATGTGTATATATAGATATATTCTACGAGTTCTCATAAACCACTAAACATTTACTAAAATGTACTATACAGAAAGCAAACTATATCTGTCGAAGTCATATGCGCCGAATCTCATTCGAATGACAAAAAACCGACCTTGCCATCTAACTGGCACTCGTCTCGGTCATCAAAAACTAGCGCACCATGATGCGCCATTACTAAATATACGCTGTACATAGATTTTGGTGTATGTACTTAATAACTAAACTTAGGATAATCGAAAAGGCTGTTGTCGAGGTCCAACCTGTCGACAGTACATGGCATAACTCTTGTATGGACATAATATAACCAGCTAAGTCAAGGACGTTGCCCTATTGTCATTTCACTGTCTGCGTATTGGGTGATCGACGCCGCGCCCGTCCTCAACGAAAGTGTGATTGCTATTCGGATAGCTGACGGGCAACGGACCTGTTTTGACCCAGTGTGGGTCTTTGCTTTTTTTGCTTACTAGATACATCCTAAGTTCATATGAAACAGAACGCTATAAACGCAACCTGTACGCCAGCTGAACGCGCAGCCACCCATAATCAAGTGTCTCTCCCTCTTGGTTACAATATATTGTGCAAACTGAATTGAATAACACTAAACAAACCTGTAAGGAAGGCCACTTGCATGTTTCAGTCCGATGAAAAGTTATATTAAGTTACGCGATGCAAATTTTTGTATGTTCATACTAAAGCTAACTGAGTCCCATTCGTCAACAAGCTGCTGTCAGTTGAAATCGTCATTAGCTTACCGCAAATGATGATGGCGCCTCATTTGATAGAGGTCATCAATTTTTCAAGGGTGGCCAATATAACGATACTCTAATATGGCGAACGTTGGGTAACATACATATCGCGAAAACATCTGTGAGCACTTACAAGTTTTATAATTGCATATACATTCAGATCTCCAACTAACTTGTTGAATTGTCACCAAAAAAATAGACTTCTTAAATAAATTTGACGAAGCTTTTCTTTTTTTAACCGTTTGTGCTCTGCCTTTTAATTGGATATTTAGAACGCATTCAACGACCAGACGATCGGGTGACTATCTAATCGTCTGCTTTGAAATATTACGGTGCATAAATACATGATGCTAGATCAAATGTGTTTTACACCATCGCGTCGTTCCGTTGGGGCTGCTCTCCACTTCGGCGCCAGAAACGCCTCTCGCGATCTTTCATCACAGATTTATCTGCACACTTCACACACTTCGATAGAAGTAGGAGACTTCATAGAAGTACGAGGTGTCCATTCAGCTTTAAGTGAGCAATCCCGGAACGATTTTCTCACTCCAAACCATCCGTGTTTGCTAAACTCACAAAAGGGAAGACTTCAAAATGAATTGGTCTATCTTAATCTGTGCCATTAATGTCATCATTCGATCCGCGGCGTATTCCTGCCACTGGAACAGGGTTACGCAGCTAAGAATCGCACTTCTGGTCTCCTTTTGAAAAGGCTATATAAAATTAGTATGGGAGGGCAGCTCACACGGAAAACTCATGACTTAACTTACACTTAAGTTCCCTCGTTTTTCTCCTCTTGAAGATGAACTATTCGAAAGATATTTATTATCATAGTCGATGATAAAATACTAAGTCATGTATTCGTTGATTTTATAGTCTTTGTTCTTGATGTTGATTTTGTAGCTGCTGCCGATGATTTTGAAGCTGTTTGTTGGTGATGCTGATTTTGGTTGTCGTCGCGTCCACCATAAACGCCGTCTCAGGCGAGGGTGGGTCTTCTCACGGGGGCATTGACTCTCCGCCTGCACCTGACGGGACAAACGGATCAAGAGGCTGACTTGTGATAACGATGGAGCGGTCCGGTTTCAGCTAAAGGACTTCGGCGGTCACGTGAACGCTCAGCCGATCCTCAGGCCACACCGTACGTTCAGGGCCTCCGTCGGAATCCACAGCTGATTTAACCGCCTGTAACGAACATAATCAGAGCTATAAGTCCGTATTTATTAAACGGTCGAATGAAAAATATCTACGACCCCCTCACTGCGAATTCCCTCGACGGGGTCTACCATAGGCTGATCCGCGCCACCGGGGACAAGCGCGCAGGATCTTTCCTTCTGCAACGCCTGTCCCTCGCTGTGCAGAGGCAGAGAGGCAATGCCATCGCCTTCCTCGGGACAATGTCAGCCTCGGCCCCGGTCCCCAACTAATCCCCCCCCAATAATTCCTAATTATTGTATGTTTGAATAAATATCTTGTTTGATTAAAAATGTATCTATCTATCAGTTATTCTGATTTGGACACTGTAGTTCGGGTCATGCGATTGCCAGCTCTTTTAATATTATTCTAATATTATCTCTCCGATATTACGCTATGGCGCTCGCACTCACAGCGACATGTAACAGCGCAACGCTTTGCAGAACTAACCTCGATAAAATCCCTGCAAATTTTGAAATAGCCTCTACATTGCCACGTTTGATTATGTCCTCCACTCTCGAAGGTGGCCAGACGCTGAAATAAACAATTTTACAGGTGGTTAGTTACTCCGTCAGTCAAACCTTCGACTTTGTTGTATTTTGCAAGGAAAATTATAAAGCGGATAATTATTCCCCCTACCCTTTTGCTGTTTCACCGTTATCATAATATACTTTTAATTAACACTATCTCCAACTATGACGCTTCTTGGCCCCTTGTTGCTTCGAATATGGCTTACCCTAAAATTCGCGGGACACTTCGTAAACAGTGTACGCATCATAGCAGGAGGTATCAGGGTATCCGCAAGTCCGGATACGAACAACGTGGGACATCGAACACGGCTGATTCGATCCTCCGAGGCAAAGACGTTTTTATAAAAAAGTCGAGGCACGTACCGGATTGCCTTATACGGAATAATCACCTGTTATCCAAATCAACGGGAACGACAACATCCTTTAGAAACTAGAGCCTAAGCAATTATCGATGATTGGCCAGCTTTTTTTTTTGCTGTATGGGCTGAAGTCACTGCACTTCATTCTTCCGTACGCATTTGATTACATCGATGAATGGCCATTGGGAGCCCACCAACAGGAATCTTCTCGTAAAAATAACCGTAATTGAAACCGGCATATAGAAATAAACATCTGATCCGTTTTGTAGATGGTGTACCGCATATGATCATCTCAATCAGGGATTAGGCTTTCATCTCAAATTGTCCTAATACAGTTCTGAGTAGAATTTTGCTATGTGTTCACCCCAAGAAAAGACACATGCTTATTTCCGACAAGTACTCACTTGGCCACGAGCATAAAATGGAGTTGAATCAGTGTTAGAATGATTATCAGCGCAAAATATATATATATATCGTATGTTACCTGAGGTTTAGAAAACCTGACCTTGGCTAGGGACGGAATCGATGTGAACGTATTTTCCAGCATGACACCTGCCAACCGACATGAATATTTCTGATGACTAGCCACGTAGATCGCCACCGCACCACCTAAAGATCTGCACAAACACAAATCTCGTAGGTTTTGAGCGAGTTTGAAAAAGAACAAACCCATGTTCGTGTTAGGTGAGCATTCCGACTTCAACGTACCTGCCAAAAATAAGGATGTATCGCTTGTCAATGCCGGGATGATTGAGCAGGAAATCCATGCCAGCCAGTGCATCACGATACAGACCGGACTCCGACGGCGTGCCTTCACTTCGACCATAGCCCCTGAAGATGACATACGTGAGGATTAAAACACATTCGGCCGACTAGAATAGCTGTAGCTTCATTCTTAGACATGAATACCATGACCAATATAATTTGCATATTTATTTAAGCAGTCAGCGCACTATCAGTATCGTAGAACGTATCATGTATTCGGTATACCCAAAGCGTGCGTAACAAGAACATGCGTTTGTGCTTCTGCCAGCGCGCTGGCTTGGGCGTTCTGTTGTTTCACAAAACAAATATGAAAGGTGTGGCTCATACAACCATAAAACATATGCTGTACATTATATCTAAGTAGAACAAGCCATTAATTATTAACATTTGTTCTACGTTTTCACTATTCTCACCACAATACTTACCGATATTCTAGGAGCAGAATGTTCACCTTCGAGGTGTGGAACATGCCGTGCGCGTGCGCCAAGCGATGTCCAATGTTGCCGGCATTGCCATGAAGATATAAAATTGTGGGGGCGGCTTCAAAATCGTTTTCCTGTTTGATCAGGAAACCATGGAGGCGTACGCCATCCGATGTTTTAATTGTCACCTGATGACAACGAACCAGTTAACCGCAACAGAGTGGGTCCGGGGTGAGAACCGTAGCGAGGCGGATGAGACACGTTCGTGTTTTTCAATTATACACAATAGGTATATGTTAAAATAGTGGCCCGGGGCAATGAATGAAAACTATGGCAAATTTTTAATTTTAATTTTTGTTTTCAAAAGCGATCTTAACATTTGTAGAGTAACATAATATACTGGCCATTTCGATAGTTATTATCAGTGCTAGTTATCATCTCTGTGTGTGTTTGCAACTAATTTTCGTTTTTTTGCAACTAATATTAACTAGTAATTATAATAACTGTATGGACAAATCTGCGAGTGAATACCGCATCGATTCATATGTATCCCGTGGGATTCGAATCCAAGACCCTATGGTTCCAAATTTCCCGCGTCACCCGGTCAATGCTCATTTACTGAGCCGACCAAATGGTCCTTACCTCCTCGAATGGAAGGTTCATAGCCGACGGTAGAACAACATGTGAACGCGATGTCTCCGGCTGCTCAGGATGGTAGAGCAGCTGGTCGCAGATATTATACAGTGCTCTCATCGAACTTGCCGCCACCACTCCTATTGCCTATATATAATAATGGGATCAGAAGAAAAGGGTTAGAAAAGGTCATTTTCAGACATGTGCCAATCGAACACACGAATGCTCACGAATGTAACATGCGTAACAAACTATGCTATGACTCGGGAACTTGTTGGCGGCTTCTAATCGGCGCATTCATCTCTTTTTTTTGTATTGTCAGATACATTTGATAGTGTTCACGTGGTCTCACAGCGTAGGCCGACTTTTAATTGAGCCTGAAGAACACCAATTACTTCCAGCGGGTGAGTTTATTCAAATATGCATTTCGATTTGCGAATCGCGGCAGTCGTTCGCAAATTCATTCCCTTCGTTTTTGACAACGAACACGTGAGACCTTGGGTACATTTAGAAACAACCACTTACCAGAAATCCGTTGATGTAAAGATAGATCACGAAAGCAATGAACAACGTGGGGCCACACTTACGCCCCGCAATGAAACAGCCCACACAGGTGAGTTGTACAAGTAGTTTCAACAAATGATATTTTCCTCGGGCACCAGCTGCCGCAACGCCAGCAGACAGCTGCGAGTGTGGGATCGGCAGCTCAGTGTAAGTGCCCCCAGAAGGCCCCGATGCGCCCGAGCCAGTGGGGTCCTCCGTAGGGATGCGAACATACCTGTTAAAAACCAATAAAACATGTTTACCCTTGTCGTCTACCTCGAGATAGTGTCATTGGCGCGCTCCCAGGCCATTGGTCCCGTTGGGCTGACCAACAGCGACCGATGTACGGTCAATATGGATGCCACCATATAGATGGCACAGCAATAGACAAATAAAAATAACAAAGCCAACCTTGCCTTCTATGGTGCGCCACCTTGCGTACCCTGGTGTGATATTTCACTTCATTATTAGCTTTAACTTGTGTGTGAGGGGTGCGCTATATTCGAGGTATGATCATGCTCTGTCGGAACTCTTGGTAGCTTGTGCATTGGTAAAAACGTTGTAGTCTCGCGCGGCACTCTGTGCTCGCGCGGACTCTGATAGTTGGCTAACAGCCGGAAAAAGTTCTATGGTAGTACTGTCATATGCATAAGATGTGAGACATGCTTAATTAAAAATATCCAGGCTGGGGTCAGCTAAACCGTTCCGTCACTGAGCACTAGCTGTATTACCACCTAATGCTGCATCTTCCCCAGACACTGATACATACCGGTGACATGGCTACGTATTCCCCAGACGCGCAGTGGTGGCAAATCGAAACGGCAAGAAGCGCATAGAGATGCGCCTGTCTTGCCGCAGATATTAGGAAGCTATTTATCGCAATCAAGTGTCCAGTGTCCTTCACTCCACGCCAAGTAATATGGATATTTGAAAAAAAAATAGAAATCTTATTCAAACAAAGTCAAGGACTTCAATTCGGATTGTTTCGATTACCTGACGCCTTGCTTGCTAAAGAGCTTCGTGATGGGGATGTCAACGATATGGACTCCGGGCGCGGGCCGACCGTCACCCACCTATAATAACCAGAATAAGACGAGCACACAGCCAAACAACCGAACAAAATAACCAGTTAAAATAGTCCTCTATTTAATGTCTATTTGTAAGCTTCTATGTCAATGTTTTTTTCAACAATATTTCACCAACCGTGGAAAAGAAACAATCTTAATGCGTTTAACCGTGACCTCCGCATCGCTATCTAGTTAAAGAGAGAGAGAGAGAGAGAGAGAGACAGAGGAAGTAAGGCATTTGTAGTTATTCGTTACTACTACGAGGCAGAGTAGATTGTTGTCCTAAGATGCAGCAATAATAAGTGGCGAAAGCGTTAGCTCCGAGTAGGCTATGCAACGTCAATGAAACAATGTCCATTTCACTGCTAACGGCACATTACGACAATTACCCACAAGTCGCCTCGGGCGAGATAACTACCCATTACTTGTCGTTGTATACCTTAGCCATGAGAAGGCGCAATCAACCCGTGGCTCGCCGGCAACCTCGACAGATGCTCGTCCTCCCGGCTGCAGAAGTTGTTGCTGTTAAAAACCAAGCGTGTGGTAGTGATGCAGGTAGTACAAGTAGTTGATGTCAGACTGCAATCAGCGAAACCTTGGTTGTACGCAAGCTTTAGGTTAGTGTTCGCTGAAGCTGCAATGTTGTCTTGCGTGATCTGGGGGTATGACGAGCGCCGCCATGAAGCCATCGCCTCTCACGCAAAATCGCTCTTCTTGGACCCTTGGACGACAGAGCCTCTGGTGGGATAGAGGTCGTCTCCCCTCCACAGGTCGTCGACACCCGCACCAGCTACCAGAACCTTTTTACGGCCATCTCATAATTCCTCCAGGCCTTACCTATGGCGAGTGTAATATGGCACATATCTGCAAAACAGCGAAACGAAATACAAATATTGTTATGATACGGCAAACGAATACACACTCATAGCCTACGCTTAGTTAAGCCTGCTCCCCTTTCGCAGATGCATTTTTGTAAACCAGTGGTAATATATTGGAACAACCACAGACTACGCATGTCCATGCTGCCAGCATGCCGCCGAGCAGCAACCAGCGCTGGATGAGGTAGAAATTGAATGACATATTTTTCTGTTCGTTTTTAAGGCAGGAATAAGCTCGACACTTCGTATAGCAACCCCTATATTTAGCTTCAGCTACATTTTATCGGAGCCCATATTTGTGCGTTAAAACACACTGATTTTTGGTTTCCACAATTGCGAACTTCAGCGGAGCACGACTCGAAATAGGATCACCATAAATATGGATGAAGCTTTGGATGAGCTAAACCTAACAGGCTGAACCTGTTACTGACATAATGCGCTTTATTGAGTCTAAAAGAGTGTGTACGACTACCAAAAAGGCAGCGTGACATTCAACAGCCGAGATATGTTGGGGTGTTTGAGATGAAAGTCCAGTGAAAAAAGGGAAGACTGGTGCTCGAGGTTTAGAACCGCCTATGATACCGCTCTTTTACAGTTCGGCAATCTGTTCGAGGGGCAAGTAAAACCGCTCTCAATCATTAACGCGACCACATAAGATTCTACATCGTCAATAAGAGTAAAATAAATTACGATTTATTGAAAGACCAGCAACAAGTTGTAGCTGAAGAACGACACAAGTCGACGTCTGCATGTGAACCAATACCTAAGGATGTTTGTAAACTGTGTGATACTATAATACTTGAGTGTGTTGGATAGATTGTAGTGAACCATTAGTGGGTTGAGGAAGTTCTCATGAATCAAACTGAGTTGCCAAAACGGAAGTTGGTAGTATATGATTTTCAAGTACGCCGTCATGAAGCCATTTGTGAAAAAACAAACGCGATAATTGACTGGATATTAAGTATATATAAATGTATATGTAAAAACAAATGAAAATGTTTAGATTGAGCTCCAAAATGGTAACAAACCCAACGTATCAATTGGTGTTGTTCATCGTCTACCCTTTAGCCCTCTGGCTGATTTCTTAATCGCATTTGAGCCGACGATAGTAAGAATTAACCGCGAAGAGGAACTATTCTAACTCAGTGATTTCTACAATTAACAAAGACACTAGGCCTATTCCCCGATGTAGGCATTCACATACCAATCAGCCTTGGGCTTCCCGTGAGTTTCTAATAGTGCTTGCGAGAAAGGGCAGTACTCGTCAGAGCTGGGTAAAGTCACCCAATAACGTTAGACTGCGCTCCGCCTATATCCGGATCAGAAAGTTGTCTCTACTAAACGTCAATTAAAACGCACTTATTACGGACGATTAGTGTCTGATGACCTATCCAGACGAAAATGCCCATTCATTCAGTCGCCTCCCGAGTCATTAACAAAGTGCTCGGGAGGAACCGACTCACCTTTTCCTGTATCTCTCCTTTGAAGATCGACGGCTCAGTAATCTCTGAAACCTCAGCCGTCTTTGAAGTTTACGCAGAACAAAAGGACTCCGGTCACTGGTAGTCCTACTCGACTTGCGTAAGGCTTTTAACTCTGTCCGATTATTCTCTTCAAGGAACTCGGCTCTTATAATCTCTCCGAAGATGCCGCGAACCTTGTACAGTCTTTCATGTCGCATCGTAGTCAGCGCATTGCCATAGCGTAGGTGTCCCCCAGGGAAGCCTCTTAGACCCTACACGTTCCTCTATATTTATCAACGATATAGCCAATGTCCATCAGCATTGCAACGTCCTCCTCTACGCAGATGATACGTCTCTGTACGTAAGTGGCAATGATCCCAATTTTCCCCAATTTTCTCGACGATCAACTCGCAGAAACAGCGCATTTCTCTAGTCTTAGACCGAAACTGGCAAGTGCCATAGCTGGCATTAATCAGGTGCACAAATTTTCATTTCCAATATCATTTTACCTTTCCACATTTACATGACTATTACTTACTGCTGCATTATTACTAGGTTTGCGGGCTGACTGAAAAACATCTCCTTGAAGAGCTAATCAAGGACGCTTAACCCAGGCCACCCCAGGACAAAACTCTCATTCACGATACATTTTAAAGCTCCCTGTTAGCCGCGAAATTTTATTCGTTCATTCCAATAATCTACTTATATAAATAACCCTTCTACTTATATACATTTTACATTTAATATTAATAAATTAATATGAATCCAACTAAGTCTTTAATAATGAATAATAATGTCAAAAAAAAAATGGAGGAAAACAACATGTGTTTTTATTCAATTTTTTTTTCTCCTACAACTGCAATCCTAGTCTCGCCGTTACAGTTGTAGTTAGTGTCTCATGTTCAAGCTACTAGTCTCTCGTTATAGAACTGTTCTAATCTGTATCTTATTCTTCCACACAATGGCGTGACCAGCATTTTTTTGTAAATGGCCTTGTTTATTCCAACAACCTGTGCACAATGAACTTTCCTAATCCAGTTTGCACCCACCGAGCCTCTGGCTGATGGGCATACTTACTAGTATACCCAAATGTTGTTTACAGACATGGTCCGGACACAATTGTTGGCTCTTTGATCCGATAATAAACAATAATAATCATAATCATATAACGAAAAAAAATAACCTGCAATATGTGTATTCCTGTAAGTTTTTTAGCCAAGCTATTGTTTTCCGCTCTGCCCACTGCTGAGTAGAATGATTTATTTGACGGGTTTGTGTTGTTGTTGTTGTTGTTGTCTGGACTTTCCGGGTAAATATTTGGTTCGAGTTGTATTTTAAAACCAGATGGGATAATTGTAATGCTCCTTCACCTCAGTCATCTTTCACTTTGACTAAGCGCATGTCGACCGGTTTAATTAAAATTTCGTCTGTAAACCCATATGGATACTAGTAAGGAGACGTATGACATGTATAAAGATTTATATTTTTATTTAGATCATCAATTTGTAAAACAGATGACTTGAGCATCGACTAAGAGGACAAAAGTCTCACGGAGAACGACATTGGATCGCACCACGCGTACCACGATAGCCTAGCCTAACTAGTACAAGTAAAAATTAAAAAAAAAAATTAAAAATTCAGTTAAAAATATTCATGACCCTTTTCTTATCAAAAACATGAACCAGGTTTCGCCTTACGTTGTCCTAGCGAGCTATTACTCTCCATGTGATTATCATAGTCCATATCCCTATGAATCCCTTTCTTTGTCTGCATATCTGGAATTAAGTTGCAAGCGGAAGCAGCCCCTCGTTATAATTAATGTGGTCGATAACTTTGCCATTTGTAGTTATCGATACTGCTGTAGTCGGCGCCGGAGGTCCTTCATTTCAACCGGCGCAGTAAGAATATAATCTTTGTTTTTTCATACGGCTGGCCAATGGAACCATTTTTACGAACGACATGGCGGTTTCATTCTATTGTGACGAAATACATTCGAACAGTGTGTAGGAGCCCCTAGAATTTCTATATCCATAAAACAAACATCGATATTGTGTCAATGACTATTTCCCACCATGATTGTATATACAACCAAAAAATACTGAGTAAATTTTTCAACATTCGCAAAAATAATCCACGGAGCGGGAAAACCATCCGCCCAACCGCGGTAGCACCGAATGAATGCGTAAACACGTCGTGTGAAAGGCTGAAGTGTTTTAGAATATCTATAAATTCGCGGAATTACTCTTAATGATTCATGTACATACATATACATAATTATCCACGAACGGCCGCGGTATTAGAGAGCAGTAGAGATATTCAAATATGACTAGGGATTTGTAAACTGTAAGATAGAAGTTAACTGCTTTAGAAACGAAGCAATGACAGGATCAAATTCACTGCTCAAACAGCATCTGTGATATGAGTGTTAAACTCCAGAGAAATACAGATGATTACGCCTAGACTCCTAAAGGTCTTCCCCTTAGGGAGCGGGGAAGACCTTTAGGAGTCTAGACTGTAAATAAGGCCATGATTTTCGGTCGAAACAAGAGCCCATTGGGTAGGGAAATTAACATGTCATTTTCATCGCACTATCGGCAGGTTGCTGGAGAACGCCTTATCACTTAGTTTAGCCCTGAGTTTTGTCATGTAGATAACTGCGTAGACAATTTATCGTCTGTTTCCGAACTCCCAGCTGTGAGAGTCTCGAGTTTAGGCGAGGATGAGAACCTTTGATTCTGTCTCTCACCTAGCAAACCGTTCGATCCGAGATAGGCAGAGGTAGTTGTCTACCTCTGCTTCGAATTTCTATTTGTGAACAGTTGCAGCTAGGGATTGGCGGAAGCGTTCGAGTACAACGCCTTCGTCATAGTTGCGGCGGTATATCATGTGAAGAGGCGCACCCAGAACAGATGCAAGCTTCTCATAAACCAGTGGGGATATTCTGCATTTTAATGAGGGGGTCTTTATTTTGTTTGTAATTGACTCAGCCGTAAGTACCCTGTTTGTGCACTGGAATAATATGAGTTGTGCCCAATGCAATTGC